>CM024643.1:31113917-31711607 GCA_014182715.1 Eucalyptus cloeziana
GCGGTGGTGTTCGCAAAATCATACACGATTCGACATGTTCGTAGTTGAATATTCTGAGAGGTTTTAGGTTTATTTGGTTAAATAAAAAAAAAAATTAAGTGGAAGCCGTGGAATTTACAAAAAGTGAGAAATTGAAAGCAAACGCACTTTAAACAGACAAAATCAAATCTAGATATATTTTAGTACTTCTAGTTGTATTAGATGAATCGGAGATGACTATAACATATTATAGTTCATATACAAAGGAACTTCCATTGAGAATATGTCTCGAATTTGAGTAAATTTTTTAATTTGAGTAAGTTTCCTAAAAGGAGTTTCTTATACATAGGAATATCAATTTATATTCTACCATGATATCAGATAAAGCAAACATTAGAGGTTTTAAATTTATTCACTACGAGTTTTCTGAGTAAGTTATTTGTCGAAGATCATGATTTAACACTTGTGGATTTGTTTTGGGTATAATTGAGCTCAGAAACACTTGAACAATTGAGCAATTAAAAACTCTATATTTTCTGGATTCATAGTGGAATTCTTAATGACTAGCTCTCCCCATTAAATAAGTATCAACACTTGAATTGAATTACATAAGTCTCTATTGTTCTTTACCATTCTTCATTTATTACTCCGGTAATTTTGCTCTCTCACGTTTGACTTGAAATGCGAAATCTTTTAGCTTTTGTGTTATTTTCACAACAAATGCTATTAGGGCTAATGGTCGATTGGTCACTCCTAATATATATTAGTGTTTGGTGAATATCTTAATGAAGAAATCTAACCAACACGATTTTTAGGCAACTTGGGTATCGTGGTGTACTAACGTGGTATTGATGGTAGCCTTCATGATTTGACTTGAAGAAGAGACTACAGATAAATGCGGGCATTGGAAATTCAAGGTGAGACATGTTAATACAGAAAAATACCTAAATTAAAGAGAGTAGATTTCACATTAAGCTCACACACGAGGTAGAGATTATCAAGATACACTTGTGAGTTATATTGGAAAAGTCTCGCATTGGATAATTGATGTAATGTAAAGTGGTTAATATATCCCAATTTTCCCACGATTTATTAGCTTAAGTTTTTTAATAAAAGTGGGTCCAACTAAATATATTGACCAGCTCAGAGTCAGCTCCCTCTTGGCAATCTACCTAGATTAAGGTATTGTGCTTCTATTGTGCGTTCACAATAATTGGTATTAGGGCTAAGGTTAGGACTTCTAGAGTTGGTTTGGAGCTTTTTGTTTGCTTGTCTAATTATTGTTTGCATGTTTGAATACTGTTTGGAACAACAACTTTGGGTTATGGAGCATTACATTTGATGAAGATATTAGATGGCAAGGATAAATTGTCAAAAACAATGAAAGAGGCCCATAAGGTAGAGTTGTTGGAGACGGGCAAAAAGCATAAACTTATTGGATCTGTGGGATGACTATTGATTAAAGTGGCCGAAGATAAGGATGTGGCATTCTCGTCGACTAAAACATTAGGCACTTTATCTAATGAAAGGTCTAAACGATCACTCGTATATGTTGAAAATAACGTTTCATTTTCAGTTAATTGAAGGTACATCTATCAGAGCCCATTTAGATGAGTTTAATAAGCCCATTATAGACTTAAAGAACGTTGGTGAGGCCTTGCTTGATGAGAAACACGGCATGACAATGTCGACCTCTATACCGGATTCTTTTGAGCACTTTATTGACTCGCTGCAACAAGGGCACTCCCAACAAACTCTTAATTAATATCAACTCCAAACTTTCTTTGGAGAAATCCTATGAAGCTCGTGCATGTCGCTCGAATTAAGATCCTCTAGATAGAATGGACAAACAAAGGCATACGTTTTTCACGGCCCATCCACCCGTGCAAGGCCTCTATTCAATACGTCCTTTCGTTCAATTGGCCATCCCTTTGCTTGCGCCATGGAGAGACATCATATAAGTCGGAAGAAAATCGCAACACCCGCATCAGGTGCTCTGCTTCTCCCTTCTACCTTGGCAAAAAGATAAAAATTCGCAGCAGTCGAGTTGGTATTCTTTCTAGGAAATAGGCAGGAGGACACCATTACGATGAAATCGTGATCTTTCCCCTAAGACAGGAAGATGATTGTTAACACGAATTGTATTAGCAGAAGATGGCAATGGTTCCCCATGTGATATATAATAGGGCAAACTATCGGAACCTGAATGCGGATTTGCACTTTTGCGACAAGCAATTTGTCAAACTGTCTCGTTAATTAGCAGCTTTCTTTCTTTAAGTCTCAATGGCCATCAGATGCTTTAGTTAGCAACCGAAGGCGAGATCAAGGTGGGAGGGAAAGAGCCAGTGTGATGGTCTCCCGTAGAGCTTGTCAGCTGGGGCGGATCTATCCGAACGTGGGACCGCCCTACAAAACAATTTGCATTTACCAACGCAAATTTTAAATAGAAAAAGAAAAAACGTCATTAACGCAACAATGGAATTAGTGATGGCCATCAGATGCTTTCAGTGTGATGGTCTCCCGTAGAGCTTGTCAGCTGGGGCGGATCTATCCGAACGTGGGACCGCCCTACAAAACAATTTGCATTTACCAACGCAAATTTTAAATAGAAAAAGAAAAAACGTCATTAACGCAACAATGGAATTAGTGGGGAAAAGTACCAAAAAAGTCCTAAACCTATTGCATTTGTACCAATTCAGTCCTAACCTATTGCATTTGTACCAATTCAGTCCTAAACTTTTTAATTGGACCAATTCAGTCCTAAACCTTTTAATATTGGTACCAATTCAGTCCATCCGGCCAATTTTTCGATGATGATGCCGACATGGACGCCTAACCGATGGCCGGTCGCTGACGTGTCAATTTTTATAATTTTTTCGAATTTTTTATTAATTTTTTTCTTTTTTCTTTTTTTTTTTTTTTTTTTTTTCGCCTTCTTCCTAGCGGTGGCCGGTGAGACTCGCCGGCCACTGGGTGAGGGCCACGAAGCCCTCACCTGCCGCCGGCGAGGGTCACGGCCCTCGCCCGGCCTCTCCCAGGGCCGCCGGTGAGGCGGCTTCGCCCGAACCGGGCGAGGCCGCCCGCCCTAGCCTTGCCACAGGCGAGGCGGCCTCGCGTGCGTCTCACCCGTGGCCGGCGAGGGCCGCATTTTGGCCTCGCCGGCCGCAAGCAAGGCCACCTTCGCCCGCGGCAAGGCCGTGGCGAGGCCGCCCGCCCGGATCCGGGCTAAGTTGCCTCGCCCACGACCTTGGGCAAGGCTAAGTGAGGATCGCGACCCTCGCTAGCGGCTGGCGAGGGCCGCTCAGCCTTGCCTAGATTCGAGCGCCCCGACTCGCCGACGGCCTTAAGAGATGCCGAGCGAGGGCCGCGACCCTCGCCCAATGGCCGAGGAGCCTCACGGAGGCTTGTCGGCCATCGCCAGAAGAAAAAAAAGAAAAAAAGGAAAAAGAAAAAAATTAATAAAAAATTCAAAAAAATCATTTAAAAAAATCATAAAAATTGCACGTGTCGTCGGCCACCTACCGACGCCCACGTGGCGTCAACCGGCCAAAATTGGCCGGATGGACTAAATTGATACTAATATTAAAAGGTTTAGGACCGAATTGGTCCAATTGAAAAGTTTAAGACTGAATTGGTATCAATACAATAAGTTTAGGACTTTTTTTGTACTTTTCCCGAATTAGTGGTGTTAGAGATAATTAGAGATTTATCTATGATAATTTCCTAGATTAAAGATATTTGATAATTTTATTCATCCACTGTATCTTTCGATATTTTGCGTATATCTTAATTGATAAGTTATCTTAAATAGTCATCTGATAGGCTCATATATTTTTCTCATAAACATATTAAATTATAAAGAAATTTCTCATTTCTCTTTTGCGCTTTATTCTTGATTAGTGGCCTCAATTGCTCAAATTAACATTTTGGGCATGATGCCTCTCCCCGGTTCTAGGCCCTACTAATATAAAAACGTTCGGGGAGTTTTTGTGCGGATGTAGACACCTATGATGAGCGAAATGTGTGCACAGCACTCCATGATGGGAAAGAAAAGGAGCCCCAGGAGAATAAAGCAAACCCCACTTCTAACATAATCATGTGGAGCTCATTTGCCACCGTTCTCTGCAGCATCTCTACTTTGCCCTCCTCATAAGGCACTCCAGGTATATAATCACGTATCAGCAAACATGGTCTTGAATTACCCCTAAATGTAAACTCATGGTGAACAAGATCAATCGCAATGCCTGAAATCTGCGATCGCCATATGCGGAATCTTAGGTTTTTGCCATGTGGCCGGTTCTATCTGAGAGCAACTTGTGAGTTTTGATCGAGCATCATGCTGAACAACCTTATATACGAGTTAGGGATAAATGACATAAATAGTCTCTAAATTTTTGTCCAATATACAATGTGATCATTGAATTTTTAATTTATTCAATGTAACCCTTGAACTTTATTCTAACGTGCAATATTGTCTCTAAATTTTTAATTTATTGATATGGTCCCTAAAATTTTTTTTATATTCATCTTAGTTCCTGAACTTAAATTAGTAAAAGAACAACATTGAATATTTTCATATAATGTAAGAACTAAATTAAATATATACCAAAAGTTGATAAACTACATTAAATAAATTTTAAATTTAAGGACTGAATTAAATAAATTTAAGTTTGGGAACGACATTGCACATTAAGCTAAACTCAAGAATTATATTGAATAAATTAAAAATTCATGTACCACATTACATGGGATTATTTATGTCATATTTCCTTATAAGTTACATCTGTCCATATGTTCAGGAAATGAAAGGAAAACACGGACAAATTCATAATTTTCGTGGAAAAAAAAAAAAGGAGCCGAGGAAATCTTAATCTTGTCGGCACTTTAGTTTTCTCTCTGTACGTTCCTCAACCTACACCAAAAGCAACTATATTACATCAAATAACTAAATTGGAATTTCTCGTCAAAAAAAGAAAAGGCAGAAAATTAAAAAAATTAAAATTAAAATTAGCTGAGTCCGCTCTAAGACCAGACACGAGGCAACCGACCGAACACGAAGAAATAGGAGGCACATGAATGACCTACAACTTATGCATTTCGGACGAGCTGTCCCCGTTCGATCTTCGTGGCACCTAATAATTTCAACGCTTCGGCATATGACGTCACCCCCGTCCGAAATTCCCTTTACCTGTCATTTTCGTCCCTCAATAATTATTCAATTTAGTCTATATAAATCCACTTTCTATCTAATTACGATTGTTTAACTTTCCCTCTTCTTCTTTTTTTCCCCTGTCCGAAACGCATCGTCCGTGCGGCGCGTGTCCTTCGCTCCCCGTCATCATCCAAGCATTTTGTCGTGTAACATCGAACGAGACTTTGGCACGCACGGCAGTGGTTAATTTAAGCACATGAAAACGAATTTTTCATTAACTTACGCTAAGTGCTTGATTCTCAATCGCTATCACGGGTTCTCCTATCTTCCGGACAGTGATGTCATAATTTAATAATTTTCACCAACCCACAAATAATTATTAGAGAGAGTTAGGTTGCGTGAGTATTCCCGTCTCTTTTTTTTTATGAATATCATGTCAATACGTGTCATGATAATTTATTTTTCTTTTGAAAATTAAAACTCAATACTCATTCGTTAAACAATACGTGAAGAATGGCAATTATTGCGAAGGGATTCTTCCCTTTAATAAAAGTTTCGATCTGATCTCATCTTTTAGCATAATCCAAATATCCCAATGATGAGATCTCAAATCTTTTCCTTGATTGCATTACTACATTGGGTTTCGATCTCGCCGAGCAAGAAATTCTCCCACCTCCCGACGCCAAACGCGTGTCATTGTACTCAACATTATCGCTTCATCGAGAAGAATGATTGACATGCGCTTCGTGAACCGAACTAGCAACCAAACCCTTCATGCTCAAAAGGAAAAATCGTTTTCATCTGCACTCCCTAATCTTGCACGGGAGTGGTCCTCGATATGTCGTGACCACAACAACTAATAAATGCCTTTCAAAAAAAAAGCAATGCCAATACTCTTGATCGCTAGTTTTAATCGCGGACGAATTAAAAAAGCTAAATGGAGCCGTTCCCAACCCCATCTTTGTTATACAATCTGCCTTTAGTTAGTGGTGGGTCATCTAACTCTTAACGGATTCAATGCGCATCCAATAATTTCATAATCTCGTTCTATTTTTATTTTATTTTTTTGGTCGGATTCTCTCTCGTTCTAATTTGTTTGGTGGGTCAAAGTGTAATTTAGAAGGAAAAAACGAAATTTGCGAACCTTAATATGATATTCCTAATCACAGCATTTGACCAAGATCAAGGATGATAAAATGATTAAGATATTGTTGTTTTATGGAGAACTTAATTAAATTTAATTTGAATTTTGTTGTCGTTTGGTATTATGTGATTGATGAATATACGTCTTTCGTCTTGTCACGAAATGCAAGCCACGACAGACAAATGTGCCCTCTGATGGAGGGCAATAGTGGCGTGCCATACAAATTCTCTTCAATTTCGATTTTATCGAGAGAAAAAGAGAACAAAAACTTAGAGGGGGACCGACGTTAAATCTTACTGTTTAGGAAGAATTTATTCCCAACACAACGAGGGGGAATTTCCCTTGTGTCGGCCTCCCTAAATTCTCCTTGGTTTTTATTTCTTTAGTTGTTCATGTTGAGTAAATTATTAATTGGAAGGGCCGGCTAAATTTGTCAAGATTATGCTGTCTAATTTCTGACTAATCCCATTCTTCCAGGAGTCCTTTCTATATATTTACTCGATATCATCTCGGGAGGAAGGAAATTCTGACAAATTGCAGGAGCATTTAGAGTATAAGACAAGCATCTTTTGTTCATTCAGTCACTTTAGCGTACCGAGGTAACATACTGCAGCCAAAGCGACAGAACGCGCACTGTTTTGTAAAAAAGGAGAATTGGAGGGGTCCCAAATGGGAAAGTGGAGCAAAAGCAGGGGCAAAAAGAGAAATAGGGAAAATCATATTGCAGAAAGAGAAGAAGTGCCATCCCACCTACATCTGCTCTGGCACCGACGTTGACTCTCTGATCAGCACTACCCGGTACCCACCAGGAGGAGAGCTTTTCAACGCCCGCGCGTTTCTGGATTCCCTTGCTGTAGCGCCTAACGCAATCCAAGCATTCTCGCAGATCTAACTCGGTTTTACTTTTCTGGGTCGGTCAGAGATCTACCAACTTTTCTTGCGCCGGACGTTCGGGGGGTTCGTTGATGGCGAGCGCGAATCAAAGGCCGTTCTTTGTAGAGAGTTGAGAGGGAAATGAGTGAAGCATCAACGTGGAGACGATGAAGGGGGGTTTGTACTTCGAATGTGAACAAAAGGGTTGGGTTCTAATACGTACAAGAGTCTCGTGACTGTCTCTCTCCCGTAGCCATGGATTTGGCCAGCTTGCAGGAGCTTGAAAAACAGGGGAATTCATTTCGGCCGTCCCAGTTTTTTGACCATGTTCTCTTTCTCAGTAAAAAACGTCACTTCAGTCTAGAAGATCCTTACTGTTATTCTGCTGCCATAAATTTCAATTTTTTTTTTTTCGTGTAACCAAAGTGAGTAAGACGTAAAGCTTGCGATCCCTGTGAAAGTTACACATCTGCTGGACAGTTCCTTTTATCTTTGTCAATGACTCGTTGGATTTCACTCGCTTTTCTTTAATGGGTTAACAAGAAAGGCAACAAAATCCGCCCCTTAAGACGTTATACGTGTGTCCATACACGCGCATTAACGCTCACCCACGAAAGCTTGCGCCTTTCCTTTTCTGTACTTGTATTTTTTCACCCCGAGAAAGGCAGAAAGCGTTTAATAATTATTTGAGGGGAATTAAGAAAACCTGATGGAAATAAGTTTTTAAGACTTTATTTTCTGTGGCTTTGGATTCTTCTGGCAATTCGTGCCTGCCAGCTTTTTCCTTGGCACGGCTGAATGGGCATAAAATCTATAATTATATATAGATGTATATGTCACGGAAGAAAAAAGATTAATAAGAAAAGGGCTGGTTGTTACATCCTTTCTGGTTCTTTTGGGTGTGAGAGAGAGAGAGAGAGAGAGAGGGAGGGAAGGGAGAGAGACAGAGAGAGAAGTGAGAGAGAGACAGAGAGAGAGAGGGAGGAGAGGGTCATCAAGAACACTCGAGAGGAGTGATGGAGAGTGAGAGGAGGAGGAAGAAGAAGATGATGTCGGTGTTCTTGATAATGCTTGAAATCTGCATTCTGGGCTCTACATTCACTTCCATTAATGCTGATACAGATCCATCTGACGGTGAGCATTGACCCGATTTCTTTCTTCTTTTCTTTTCTTCGTTTTTGTTTTTTTTTTTGGCAGCTGAAAGCTCCTCATGTCTCACTGCTCTGCAATCTGCAACATTATCCTTCATTCCATAAGCTTCCTTTTTATTGAAAAAAGAAAGTTCCTTCTGGGTCACTGGATCTTGCTTCTGGGTTGAAAAATTTGCTTGAAATTCATCACTCACTGAGCTTTTTGCCTTTGCTTATCCCTGGATTTGTATGTTGTCCGCTGCCTTGGAGTACAGATCAGATCGAAAGATTTTTAGAGCCAGCTGATGGAGAAGAAAAGTTGGTTCTTTAGGGAGTTCAGATGGATTTCTTATTACTGAGCACTGTTATGATTGCAGGCTCATATAGGAAGTGATTTGTGTCGGTGCAAATGTCAAATACTAGTTCATGATTACATAATCGGCCTATTATTCATATCAAACTCGCTGAATTTCAAACTCAGGTGGGACTTTGCTTGGTTGATGCTTAAATGG
Source organism: Eucalyptus cloeziana (assembly GCA_014182715.1). Classification (NCBI taxonomy): domain Eukaryota; kingdom Viridiplantae; phylum Streptophyta; class Magnoliopsida; order Myrtales; family Myrtaceae; genus Eucalyptus; species Eucalyptus cloeziana. The sequence continues at coordinate 31,122,708 of CM024643.1, forward strand.
AGCTTGTGGCCAGTATCAGACAATGAAAGATATAGAATTTGGTTATTCTTTAAGGATAGGGAGTGATGATTTGAAAATATAGGTTTTAAGACCATTCAGAATTTGTCTTGAGTCCTGCTAATGGTTTGGCTAAGACTAGCAGTTTGTGCCGAAAGGTTCAACATTGTACATCATCTTCTACGGTTTGATGAGATTTTATGTTGATTGAGACTGTTGCTGCAGTGTAATAAACATTAAGTGAAGTAAATAAGTGAATTAGCAAAGAATTTTACATTCATCAGTCTGATTGTCATCGCATATATTACCGGAATTTAATTTATGGAAGAGAAACAGACTAGAAGTGTAATATGCAATTTCTCATGCTCCATCTTGTTACCTTCAGAAATGCTGTTTTACCTGTCGAATGATTTGGACTATGTTTCCTAGAATTCATAATTTTTATTGACAGCAGGTCAGGCTTTATGATTGGCTTTCCATTGCTAAATCAAAGCATGTCTGAGAGATTCTCAGTTTGACAGCAACTAATTTACTAATCAATTCATTTCATATTCTGGTTCAATCTTACACCAGTTAATTTTTCTGCTTGTGTTTTGTCCGATGCACAGCTGCTGCTTTACAGGATATGTATAGCTTTCTAAACCAACCTTCTCAACTGACTCAATGGAGTAGCAATGGCAATGATCCATGTGGACAGTCTTGGAAAGGAATCACTTGCTCAGGCTCCAAAGTCACTGAAATGTGATATTCTAATGTTGACCTTGATTCATCTTTAGCTATCTCTATACAATTTCTGATCTCTAATATGTGCTCTGTCGTCATCTTTTGTCAGTAAATTACCAGGTCTTGGCCTCTCTGGGTCGTCGATTGGTTACAAGCTTCAAAGCCTGACAGCAGTGACAAATCTGTAAGATGGATGACCTAATTTGCTCTGCCTAAATTGGTTATTCAACAAAATGTTTCATAACATTTCGTTTTTTCACAGAGATCTCAGCAATAACAATCTTGGAGGACAGCTACCTTATGGATTTCCTCCAAATGTACAAAGATTGTATGTTAAACGTGCCCTTCATTTTCTGTCTTCTCATTTACTTTTTCCTTTTAAAAGATTTTCGTATCTGCTATATTTATCTTTCCAACCTGAAGTGGTTGCGTTAATATTTTCTTTTTTGTGCAGAAACCTTGCTAATAATAACTTTGGTGGGCAAATCCCGTGGTCTGTTTCTCAACTGACCTCTCTTAAGTACCTGTAAGTGGACTCGATCCTGTTATCTGTGGTCAATACTGTTGCAATTTATAACTTAGGATCTCTTTTTGTTGAACTGTAGAAACCTTGGCCACAATCAATTTCAAGGCGCATTGAGCGATGTCTTTGGACAGCTTTCTTCCCTTGATACCCTGTGAGATCCCTCTCTTTCCTACACCAATGTCAGTGGAGTAGAAAATTACTTTTGCTTAACTAAGGATGTTGAAGCAGTTCTTCATCCTCCTTTAATTAATTATTCATTGGCATTCATTTTTACATACGCTAGGTTGATGAGTCTTAAGAGATTTCATCAACCATAAAAATACTTTTTGTTTTTTTAATAACATCATTTTACAAAGTGTCTAGTACCTCCTTGGTTAAATCATATAACTATTTCCCTCATTGGTCTTCTTTGATGTTTCAGGGATCTCTCTTCTAATCAAATATCTGGTAGTCTGCCTCAAAGTATTAGTTCCCTCTCAAGCATGACAACCATGTAAGTGCTGGCCACTGATTTACCTGTAAAACTTGGTCCATCATGATGATGCCTTCCTTACCATCCTCATTCATCCTTGTGAAGGTACTTGCAAAACAATCAGTTTACTGGGGATATAAATGTCCTTGCCAATCTTCCCCTTGAAAATCTGTGAGTAAGAGTATCACCATTGCAAGTTCTCCGTGCATCTGATTCTGGCTCCTCAATGACCTGATTTTACACTTTTTTGTATCTTAGGAATGTCGCAAACAATCAATTTACAGGATGGGTACCGGCGCAGCTGAAAGATATTAATCTCCAGTGAGCATCTGAATTTAAGTCAATTCAGTATTTTTCTCTCAAATGGCAACTTCGTTGCATTATGGGCCTGGATCTTCTTCACAGGAAAGATGGTAACAATTGGAGCTCGGGCCCTGCACCCCCACCTCCACCTGGTACACCTCCAGCCACCAAACCGAACCACCATAAGAACTCTGGCTCTGGAAACAGCCCATCAAATGGTGATTCTAGCAGTGGAAGCAAGAAATCGGGAATAGGCGGTGGTGGTGTAGCTGGAATCGTCATATCAATTCTTCTAGTTGGGGCAGTCGTGGCATTCTTTGTTGTGAAGAGAAGATCTCAAAGAAGGCCAGCCTCAGATGTGGAAAAGCTTGATAATCAACCCTTTGCTCCCCTTACTTCCAGTGAAGTGCCAGGTGATTTATCTGCATCCAACTCTTAATGTACGCTACCTAATGGGGATTACCACTCATTCATCTCCTTGTTTCTACTATAACTCTAGCAGAAAAGGATGATGATCTTGTCCTGAGGTCGAGTAGCTGAATTAACTGCCTGAGAAGCAAACAAAGCTAGTGGTCTTTTTCTCTCATAGATAATTGAGCATTATCTCTCTTTCAAACATGAAAGCCTAGAGGCTTCCTGTTTTAGAGTAGCTCAGTTAAAACACTAACAGATATATTTTCCATTATATATGGATTTTGACTTAATACCCCGGCCATTAAATATCAAAATCTGCTGATCACTAGGAGTTCCGTTAGTGTTAGTGAACTCTTTACATAAATTTTGCTTTGTCACTAACATCAACAACTATGGAGTTGAAGATGGTATTTTTTGTCATTGTCTTCTTATGCACATATTGGTGCCCAGCCTTCCAAATCTGGTAAAGACGAGCATTCCATAATTTTCTGAAGTATTGTCAGCTGAATAGATTTCTCCTTTAAGTGGTTCGCAGTCCATTGCAAGTGCAACTCATTCTCCTGATCCGTTACTGCTTGTGAACATTATTGACCTTCGACACCATGTCACCAGCGCTTTTTTCCATTTATAAAACTGGCAAGAATCCATGTAAACTGTACTTTTGACGCTGTCTGAATAACCAGTGAGATAATTGTTATGTAGAGAATTTAGCCAAAGTCTACCTCTGAGTTTCGTTGAAGGAGCAACCTGTCTATTTCTTATATCTTTCTAACTGCCTTGATTAGGTAATCATTGTCCCTACTGTTTATTGATTTTCTCCAGTATCAAATGATGAATAGCAAATGTTTTCCAAATACTTAGCTTGTTCTATTTGTACTTTTGTGTCTGCATATTTCTCAGAAATGAAGTCCTTTCAGACAACCTCCATAATGAACACAAAATTCGATCCGCCACCGCCGGTCTCAATAAATCTCAAGCCACCACCTATTGATCGTCACAAGTCATTTGATGAAGAGGATTTCGCAAAGAAGCCCGTTCCTGTCAAAAAAGCTATTAAAGTTCCTACGAACTTAACTTCATATTCAATAGCAGACTTGCAGATGGCTACAGGTAGCTTCAGTGTTGATAACCTTCTTGGCGAGGGGTTCTTTGGACGTGTTTATCGGGCTCAATTTGATGATGGGAAGGTGTGCCACTGCTTACTTTCTCGTAGTTTTTCTCTGTTAATTTCCTTACCAGCTTTATGATTGATGTTTATGTTTCCTCCATTACCATAGTACACGAATCAATTGTAAGACAAATACAACATGCACTGCAGGAAGAGTGCAAACAAGAACAGATAGAAATGGATAGCATGTTTTTAGGAGCCCTGGCAGGCTTACCACCCACCCACTTAACTAGTACACGCACACGTACCCTCATACATGCCTGTGCGCATGCACACACAAAGAAAAAAATTTCGGAATTTGCTACCACAACAATACATGCTGCCAGTGTAATTGAGTACCTACATGATTTGATGTGTGTCACAAACTTCGCTCATCAGTTCTTTTCCTCACTATGGTAGGTTCTTGCCGTGAAGAAACTAGATTCAACTGCCCTTCCAAATGAGCTTTCTGAAGAATTCCTGGAGATAGTTTCAAACATCTCCCAAATGCATCACCCAAATGTGACAGATTTAGTGGGTTATTGCGCGGAGCTTGGGCAACATCTTTTGATATATGAGTTCCATAAAAGTGGGTCATTGCATGAGTTCTTGCATCTGTCAGATGAAGATAGCAAGCCATTGACATGGAATACACGCGTCAAGATTGCTTTGGGAACGGCACGTGCATTAGAGTAAGACTATGTAGTTCATGAACAAATGATACGCTGTGCTCCATAACATACAGTCAACTGAAAATCCGGCTCCCTAAAGTTATGGGTCTTTGTTTTCCTCTGATGCGGATAATTGTATTATTCAGGTACCTGCATGAGGTTTGCTCTCCTTCCATAGTTCATAAGAACATCAAGTCTGCAAACATCCTGTTGGATGCAGAGCTCAATCCTCATCTCTCGGATTGCGGATTAGCAAGCTACCTCCCTAACGCAGAACAGGTGAGTTTTCAGCATCCACCATGAATTATTTTCTTCTAATTTGTGTCCTTGGTGTGGTTTCTTAATCTAATTTTAACTGGGAATCGTACAATTTGGATAAACTAATATCAGAATTTCTGTAAGAATTCCCAGGATGTTCTTTAGGGAAACTTGGCTGGACACATGCTTTTTCTGCAAAACTTGGTGACACTGAAGAGCCTGCTAATTTATCTCGCACTAGTATCAAAAACACCCTTGGCATTTCCCTGGAATAACATTCTCTATAGGACTTCAAGTTCCGTACAATTTCTGTGGCGTGTGTTTAAAAAAAAGTAGAGTCTTAAGATAATTTTGAAAAACTCAAGATTTCCTTCCCATGCAGATATTGAACCAAAATATGGGGTCAGGATACAGTGCTCCGGAGGTCGCGATGTCTGGTCAATATACTCTAAAGAGTGATGTCTACGGTTTTGGAGTAGTCATGTTGGAACTCCTCACTGGACGTCAACCATTTGATAGGTGAGTCTTACTTTAGAGACTTGTAAAGCTCTCTCATTTGCACCCGAAATTACACTCTCATTGTTGCACCGTCAGCTCAAAGAATGCCATGAGGAGAAAAACGGTCTCTTATCTCACAATTAAATTGTTGAAATTTCTGATGACAGCTCAAGGGGAAGATCTGAACAATCCTTAGTTCGATGGGCTACTCCTCAGCTCCATGACATCGATGCTTTGGCTAAAATGGTTGATCCAGCCCTCAAGGGGCTTTACCCAGTGAAATCCCTCTCTAGATTTGCGGATGTCATTGCACTTTGCGTGCAGGTAATTTATCTTACCCGTGAAAGGAAGCTGAAATTTCCTCTTAAAGGTTTAAGAGTCCTGTTTTTGTGCACTACGCGATATTGATCATTGTGTCAATGAGTTGGTGCAGGCAGAGCCAGAGTTCCGACCACCGATGTCTGAGGTGGTGCAAGCATTGGTTCGATTAGTTCAACGGGCGAACATGAGCAAGAGAACTTTCGGGAACGAGCAGAGGGCATCCCAAAGGCTCGATGATGCAGATGCCAACGAGAACACATCCTAGAAGACCGATCGTATCCATTCGACGATGATCGCAACTGTCTATGCTCCGAGTATTCCATGTTCAAACCCTCCAGAGGGATCTCTTTTACATTGTTCATTTTCTTTTTTCGAGTTAACTGCTGTGGACGTGCTGTTTGAAACGAGAAATAGCTTGGTACATGTAGCTTGTCAATATCCATCGCATGGTCGAGCTAGTTCTTGCTCTGTTGTCTTTTGTAGTTGGCCCGTGCCAATAATCCGTATTCAGAATTTGGGTTGAACCTTGAATTTTTTGGCCCTGCAATTTCCTAATATTTACCATGTCCAAAAGTATTGCGCCAAAAGATTTACTACTATTAATCTGCTTTTAATTTCTTCAGCCTATCATAAGTGGAAAAGAAAGTGTCGCCAACATGTTCGAGCGGCTGGGCCCGAAAAGTTATTTTGCTTGCTATGGACGCGGAGGGGGTTTTGAGGCTATGAAGATTGAAAAGATTCAAAGTAAGGATCTGCAAGAGCCTTTCTAAGAATTTGCGATTTTACGGATCTTCTGCAACCTGAAATATATGGAGAGACTATAATCTCCAGAAAATATGCTGCATCTAACTGCACTGGGCTCTATTGGTCGGGCTTAGAACTCGCAAATATGTGCTTAGAAGAAGGTACCATCGCTCTACAACATAAGGAAGATTGGTAGGGATCACATGCCACGAAAAATAATAATAATAATTGACAAAGATAAGGAAGATTGGTAGGGATCACATGCCACGAAAAATAATAATAATAATTGACAAAGATTGTAATGTGTGGGCACTTACGATCAGAAATGCTGGAAACGTAGAATTAATCCGAATTCGACGGATATAGCTGGCCGAACAAGAAATATTAAGTATCAAAAGGATTGACAAGGAAAGAGATAAGGTGAAATAAATGCAAATCAAAACATTTTACTTATTTGTCCGGTGCTACAATATACCCTTCTTAATTGCAAGCTCAACAGTGATAGGATTCTAATGCGCAAGCACTTACAACTAAAATTTGTCAAACTAAAGATATAGCCTTTATATCAAATATTTTGATCCTAATATGTGCATTTTTCACCAAATTATACTAAAAGCAAGCAAGATATGAGTAACAACTGTAGCTTGAAGCAATGAATTATGTGGTGTAATGGGATGGGATTTGTTTTTTCTTTTCATCTTTCACTTTATGTGTTTTTACAGAAATAAATTGAGAATAGAAGGGTGGAAGGGGAATAGTGATGTATATATCCAGTTATGAGAATGAAGTTTACTAGAATTTCAATTTTTTTACTTATTTGTCCGATACTGCAATAAACCCTTCTTTTCAATAGCGATAGGATTCTAATGTGTGGGCACTTACGATTAAAATTTGTCAAACTAAAGAGATAGGCTTTATATCAAATATCTTGATCCTAATATGCACGTTTTTCACCAAATTATATGAAAAGCAAGCAAGGATATGAGTAACAACTGCAGCTTGAAGCAAATAAATAACCTCAGCATTTTCCTATTTAATTGCAGGTCTCTTACCACAAGAAAGATGCATTTTCTTAGAGTGCATAAATTCATAATAGCTTGCATAGAAAATCCTGTTCAATCAAGACGGATATCACTAAATGAGAGTGAAGAATCTGAAAGGGGAATAAGACAATCAATGTATGCTAGCCTCTAGTTCATTTTTCTCATGATATTATAGACTTTCCATGAAGGCTTTTTAATCTATAAAACCAAAAGATTGTGAATGTAGTGCTTTCTTTGCAGATTCAATATTAGAGTAAAAGATTTGAAATGTAGCTCATATCATTTGTAGAAATTCCAACTCATAATTTGTGTTTGTGTTTGCATTCTAGACAGCCCATGACTCCCTGCAATATGTGGAATCAAAGAAGCCCGCATTATGTGGAATCAAAGAAATGATGTTTTGACAGAGTGGTTTCAGATAATATGTTGGCAAGGTTGACATATTCTGCATACTCCACCATTTCCTCACTAGCACTCTATCTGAAAGGAAACTAAAAGTAAAATTTGACGAATGGAGTAGATTCCTTCAAATTTAAGACCTATAAGTCATGCAGGCTATTTGGTTATTTGATTCTCTTAGTGAGTTCTTGGTTATTTGATTCAATAGGAGAAGGGAGAGAAACTCTAGAGAGAGCAAATCTCAAATTGTATTATTTGTGAGATTAATACAAATGAGAGAAGAGGGCCTCTTTATATATAAATACAGGTCTAATCTTGACGGTAGATTCCTTCCTCGATCTAATGGTGGAGATTGCGTCTCCCCATCTACCAATCACTTTAGAATAAGGTCTAATTACAATATTGCCCACCCTAGGAATATTTTAGAGAACACTAGAGAGACTTACCTAGTCTTCGTGCCTAAGGAACCTCGGGACTGTGACACTGTATTCTTACCACCACACCATCCATTGGATTCACACAGAATGATTTATTTTGATTTGCAGCTGAATGAGATGTTGGAGAAGGAGCGCCCTTACATTGAAGACATTACAACAGTGTCCTTTCTCGGCTTATTGTATTACACTCAAAAGCGCAAGATTAGAAGGTTCTTACTCTCTCCCTCTCTCTCAAAAACATGTTCTAAAGCGTGCACTGTCTAACTTGACTCGCGTTGGAATATCTGTTGCAGATAAAACCACGCCAATGGAGATGGTGGTTCTTTTGAAGAACACTGTTTCAGCTATTTGGCATATCCAGAAATTTATCCTTGAAGGGCAGTTTTGGTTGGACCGATAGTCTTCTACAAAAGCGATTTTCCTATTTCAACTAATGGTTTTCTTGCAGCTTCGCTTATTCTTTCCTTCTTTTTCTTTTTCTTTTTTGCTAATTTCGTAGAGCGTTAGAATGGATGACAGTTGAATATGGTCAACGCAATGGCATTCTCGTTTCGAGCAGCTTGGTACATATAGTAAGGGACTGCTTGGTACTGTGGATATCCATCCCATGTACCGTTTGAAACGAGAATGCCACCCCTAATTATACATTATGTGATCCCATTAATCGGGAATGTCAACCCTAATTATGCATTATGTGATGATAGGATTGAAGTTGGACACTGAACTTTCATCATATCAGCGTCGAGTAATTGAGCAATTAATCAACACATCCAAGCAGCTCACGTCATGAACGGGTACTTTCAACTTCAAACGAAATCTGTAGGTTCAGAAATCACTCCGGCAACAAGAAAAGATTTACATGAAATGATGAAAAGGCAGATGAGTCCACCATCATAATGACCATCGTAGATATGAAAATCAAAGGGTGGAAGTAAATTTCACCCAGATTTCGGCCAAAAGAACAATGTTTATAGCTGGGTCAGGCATCTCATAACATCAAGTAATAGTCCCAGACGAACCAAAAGAACTGTTCATCCACCCGACGACAATGCAACTTCTGGTTTGCTTAAGTGCAGTCCTTTTCCATTTCACCTCATCTCTTCAGACAGACTGAAGAAGCAATCAGTTATAAACCATATATTTGGGTGTCGCACTGAATTTCTGGTACCCCTTAATGACCTTATTCACTGCATCTAGGAAATCTTTCTCTGTCACAGTCTTCCTCCGAGCTCGGATGGCGTACATTCCTGCTTCTGTGCAGACACTCCTTATGTCAGCCCCTGCAATTAGAGAACCATCTCAGAGAACCAAACGCAGCAAATATCCAGTGTATAAACCATTGACAATAACAAGTTGATATTCACTTTTACTGTCAACAAATTGCCGGCAAACAGTAGCAATGACCTATTTGGCTAAAACCAATAGAGAAGCACAGGAAAATTCTCAACAAAATAGTTCTTGCATTTAAAGATAGTAGAGACAAAAGACAGCAGCAAATCTACAAATCATGAAGGAAAACATTTTACCAGTGGAATTTGGACAGAGCCTTGCTAAAAGTTCAAAGCGGATATCCCTCTCGCAATTCATTGTTCTTGTATGAATCTTGAATATCTGTGTCCTGCTCTCCAAGTCAGGAAGACCAAATTCAACCTTGCGATCCAGTCGTCCTGGACGTAAAAGTGCTGGATCCAAAGTATCAGGCCTGAATGACATGAAGACAAAAACATTAGCAGGATATCCCTCTTAGAAAGACGCCGCTAGCAATTTTTTAAAACCCAGCTGCACACATTTTTTGCTAACTCCTCCATAGGGCAAGGGTAGGACAATCACACATTTCAATCATCAAGATGAGGTCAGTTATACCGGTTAGTAGCCATAAGGACTTTGATATTTCCACGAGCATCAAAGCCATCAAGCTGGTTCACAATCTCAAGCATTGTACGCTGGACTTCATTGTCTCCACCCACTCCATCATCAAAACGAGCACCCCCGATTGCATCAACTTCGTCAAAGAACACAATACAGGCCTTTTTGGACCTAGCCATCTGAAACAAGTTTTTTATAGCTAGTTACAAATAAGGTATAAAGCACATACAATAATCACTAGTGCAATACAAACTTTGAAGGCAACATAGTGTGTTGATCAACCTGAAACAATTCCCGAACCATCCGAGCTCCTTCACCAACATATTTTTGAACAAGTTCACTCCCAATCACCCGAATGAAACAGGCATCAGTTCTGTTAGCTACAGCTCTGGCCAAAAGCGTTTTACCAGTTCCAGGAGGACCATAGCAGAGAACACCCTTTGGAGGATCAATTCCAAGCTTGACAAATTTCTCAGGGTGAAGCATAGGCAGCTCAACAACCTAAAGAATGAACAAATTGAACCAGAGTAAGCATTATGGTCAGCACTCATGCACCTTTAGGCTCTCTCTCACATGGGTGTATGCCACCGAAAACGAAAAACAGATGAATAAAGCACCTCACGCATCTTCTCAATTTGCTCTTTACATCCACCAACATCATTGTATGTGACATCTGGCTTTTCTTCCACTGTCATCATTGTCACACTTGGATCGATCTTGGGAGGCAAGGGGATCTGAATTTGATATTTATTCCGGTCTACCCTGCAATACATAGTTAAGAATGAAATTATGTTGAATGGAAAATTACAGCTAAGCCGAAAAATATGACAACTGAATCACAAAACAGGTTAGTGCACACAGTTTTACTATATTGTGATGGATCGAGTACCCGCGCCACCGAATATGTCCAGACTAACATACAAACTCTTCTCACATTTCTAGTTCTCAAATAAACTAACACCAAACTAAATGAATGGTGAGCCAAGAAATATGATATCAAAGAATTGTTGAAAGAAACATCACAAGAAGCTCAGGACCATGTCTAGTTGAGATGAAGAGTTAACATACCCGACACGCATGCCTTCTTCAATATCAGTTGGGGAAACTTTGTCACCTAGTCCAACAACAAACTGCGGTGCAGAAAGAGATCCCATTAAAACCCAAAACTTGACAAAGTATAACTACTATTAGGTATAAGAAAGCTGTTCTAATGCTTTGACAATGATAAATTGAGGGAAGTTGAAAACCCTTTTCGGGGAAAGAACCGAATCACTAAGCCTGGAAGACAAAAATTCATGACAGCGTACAAAAAACAGAGGCAATTAAAACACAAAATTACCTTTGCAATTTGTTTCACATTTATGACATACTTGGCATCATCTGTGTTTGGGTTTATTATCTTTGTGCATCTTGCAACCTAAATGACGTAGCTGGTCATCAATTCGGGTAGGACATCATAGAAAAGTCAAAAAATTTAGGCAATTTTACAAAGAATTGCCTGAAGTGGCTGCTCCTCCTGCATCATTTGTTTATCAGAAACCAGATCCCACTGACTAGGAGCAGCCAAGCCTGTGTCAGACTCTTTGATACCTAAAATATAAGAAACCAAGGAACAACCGATTAGAGGAACCTACAGTAACTCAGTGACACGAAGATATGCCAACAAGATCATAATATTGCTCAAATTGAAAAGGAGACTCTAACTCACTGTTAGTATAATGATCTAACTCATATAACCCACTTATGCCAAAATAAGCAGTTTGACAATTAAAGATCTGACTGAAATGACGACTATTACCATCTGCAGACCATCTAGAAAATTCAAACGGAAGGTCCATCAGAACAGCTCAGGCATAAGATTTCTTTAGATAGCTATTTCACATCAACAAGCATTTCTAACATTCCATTTCCAAATAAAAGGGTCCCTATCTTGCACCAACCACAAAGTTGCCAATTGTTAGATCTCATGAGACAATATGCTAGACCATCAACCCACAAAACTGCAGCATACTTTTGGAGAATTGATGTGATAATCAATCGACACCATCTCTGGGAAATTAATGGGACCACCCTCGACATTTTCTTTTCTTCTTTATAATCGGTGATATAAATTTCAAGAAGTGGCAGAAACGTTGAGTTCATCATCACAGAAGGCAATCAATACAATAACAAAGCAAATTAAGTTATCTTTATTGGCTCTCATGTTGTCTTCTACTCTCTTGACATGAGAAATACAGATTGAAGCAAACAAAGCTCATGCACCTGGTGAACAAAATTGTCTCGATATACGACACAACCTATCTAAATGAATGATTAAGACAAATATCTCTGGACATATATACAGATTTGGCAGAGTGACTGGTCAGACACGATTACAACTGCCACGTTCGACAAGATGAAGCCCGTAGGGCAAGGCAATTAGACAAAGTTTTCTGGTCTTGCTAAAGGATCGCGTCATGTCTTCCATCCACCCAACCAGTCCCATACGGAAAAATATTGTCTCGGTAAATAGGAGTTAGTGACATAATGTAAATATATCACACCAGGACAGTAGTGTGCTTGGCTTTATAGGCTCTTTACCTATGCCTGCTTCCTATCAAAATGGCTGGCTTCAACTTCTAAACAGCCAAACCATTAATTCCAGCCCATCATAAAGTTAGATCCACATTACCAAAAGAAAACTCAGCTTCTTGATTAAATTCTAGGAAACATAAGTCCACGAGCGTGATTGACCCACTCCAATCTCATTCAGTTCTTTTGCGGTCGGATAGGACTCATACGCAAGGGGACAAAACCACCGAAAACCGAACAGCCAGATCGAAAATTGCGAAATCTCGCATACTCCGAGCTCTCCTCAAATCACAAATAAATAAATAAAGAGAACTTTTTTCCGAACAAAGTACCGCAGAGATCGTTAATCTTCTTGGCCATGTCCTTAATTTCCTTTTCTGCCTTCTTGATGCTCGTAGAGTAAGGCCCCAAACCCTGTCAGAACAATCAATACGAAATTACGGTGAGCGCAGCGATAGAACTCGAACAGCAGCAAAACAAGAGGGTAGAGAACCCCTAAATCGAGAGAAACAATTTCCGCCAAAATCGAAGCCGAAGCAGGTCTCGAGCTGAATCCAACGGATCGGCAGCCGAGACCAGCGAAGTTCTACGGCAGAAGCGCGATTTCAAGGTGGGCACAACCAGCAAGCAGCTCGAGACGGCGATTCAGAAACAAGCGGAGGTGGATCGGGGAGAGAGAGAGAGAGAGAGAGAGAGTTACGTAGGTCTTGAGGAGAGCGATGTCGTCCTCGTCGAGCGGGCGAGGGTTCTTCTCGTCCTTGATTTCGTCTTCGTGTTCGATCGCCATTTTCTCACCTCCTGATCACGACTGGTGCGATTCTCGCTGCGAGCTGGAAGGAAGCTTTGCTTGTGTATGAGAGCCGTCGGTCGTCGTCGCCGCCGTCGTCTTCTTCTTCTTCTTCTTCTTCTTCGATTTCTTGAGCAGGAAGACGGGAGTAGAGTATCACGTGACGGGCGCGTGCGGGACGGAGCCCACGCCCTGAAAGAGGCCCGGTAGGCGGGCCCGGCCCAAACGTTTTGTAGCGTTCGGGCGGGCCTCCGCCTGTTTACCGTGTGGATAGCAAAAAAGATTTCGCTTTGAAAGAAGTTCAAATTTCTTTTAATTTTTCTTTCGAGATTTTTCGATTTATATATGTGATTTAATCATTTTTTTATATATTTATTTGTAGGTGGTGAGTTCTTTTTAAGAATCATTAGTAGGAATTGAACAGATAAGTACTCGAGAGAAGGTGATGTTGCGGCATTAATTAATAAGGCATTCCTTGCTATACCCACAAACTAGGGCAAGCCAAATTATCGATAAGTATAAACCCCGATACTATCATTTTTCATAGTGTTTTACCTCTCTTTTTTTTTTTTTTTTAATTTGGGCCGATGCATGTGCTAGTCCGAGCCGTATGAAATGGTTAAATGAAATGGTTAATTGGGCCATGTTTGTTTGTGTTCATTTTTTCTGTTCAAAGATTTGTGTTCATGACCGGCATTGACTTTGTCGTGTAGCCATGCAACATGGGACTTCCGACGGTGATTCCTCCTTCAATCTACCACCGATGGCCATAAAACAAAAATTCTCTCAAAACATTTCACTGTTTGTTTTGTCGTGTCTACTGTCTTGGTTATGAGAATTGATTTGAACGGTCATTGTTTGAATGTATGATGTATTGTTCTTAATATCAAATTTCAAAATATATTCTACCCTAATTCATTTTTTTTTTTTATGTGTTTACTTCATATTGTGATTTAATAAACCATTAGTTATCCTTAACGTGGAATGGATTGTGTGATATTTTAGGCCCAATGGTTCGGCCCTAGTAGCGATGTTCATCAATAAACTTTCAACTCTTTTTTCAACCGTTTTTAGAGGATTTAATCGGGATAGATTTGGATAGGATAGGATATAAAATCCAGGATTTTTTTTTATATCCCGTCTATTGTTTGGTAAATCACGGTATTAAAGTCGGATATGTTCATATCATATCATGTATTTTTTTATATAAACGGCATATCATTATAAATAAACATAAATGTTTATAAACGAAGATGGTAAAAATCTCTCGTAACACTATTCCTTAATTTATTTTTATTTTATTTTTCCTCTTTTTTATATTATTTTCATTATTATTTCTTTTTTCCCTTATTTTTCCTATTTTTTATATTATTTTCATTTATTATTTATTTTTCCTCTTTCATCATTCTTTAATAAAATTTTATCAAATAGTAAACTGTATTAACACACCTAAAATACAAATATACCTAAAATATATAATAAATATAAATATTTAATTTATAGATTGAATGTTTATTATAAGATAGAATTAAAGTTAAATATATAAATTAAAATAAGATTAATTAAAAATATATTTTTTTATTTTTTATTTCTTAAATTAGAATTCAAATATTATTTATATTGAAATATAATTTCAATTTTGTTAATTTAATAAGTTTGTTATTCGAGAAAATAAATTTCCTATAATGGACATTAGAAATTATATCCACATTTATCTCACCTCCCCTATGGGATAATTTTATCCTATCTATATCCCCCTTATATCTGACTTTATCCTGTCCTGAACGAGCACCAAACGTAGGATAGGATAAATCATATCCTATCCCGAATTTTATCCCGACTACCAAACGCAGTCTATATATCTAGATATTTAGGCTAAGAAAGTTTCACTAGAGTAGGTAACTTTCTCTATTATAAATTAAATGTCAATCTACTAGCAAGAAGTAGTTTTTTTTTTTTTTTTTTTTTTTCTCTATTATAAATTAAATGTCAATCTACTAGCAAGAAGTAGTTATCTATCAAATAAATAACAAATTTAAAATTTGTCAACGTATTTCAAAACATCCAAAAGGAAAAAGGAAAAAAAAAAAAGGAAAGAAAAGGCATTAACGACTCTAACCTTATATATATATAAAGTGCGATTCATTAGTTTTTAGATCTAATTGCAATAATACAATATCTTCTTTGAAAAATGTAACATCCTTGCACGTATCCCAAGTTGCACATGCAAAACTTATAAATTGGCTGCATTGCAACTTTAAATTACATTGATCAATAGAGTTTTTTACGGTTTTTTTAATTTTTGTAACAAATGATAAAGTTTTAAAACTTGACAGCACACATTAAGAAGTGTAGTGATTTATCACACTTTTGAATATAATGTTTAAGACTCATTCGCATCAATTAAAAAGGCTCATGACTTGAATGCAATTCCATACTTAGGATTTGGGACTTTTCGTCGTATTATTTTTTACGATAAATGACTATCGATGAAAAAGCAATTAGTTATTCTAACTTATCAAAGTGCTATATAGGTTCTCACAACACAAAAATAATTACCAGTACATCAAATATTTACTAAGTAATTTTCGGCAAGTATTAGTAATTTCCCCATGTGCGAAGGTAAATATTTAAACTTTCCAACTTAAAGATAAGGCTATTTTTACTTTTAGTAATTGCCGACTTCAATGAAAAAATTTCATGGATTCTCCTCTCCCCATCCACCATGGTTTTTAAGAAACCTCTCTCGTCATCACCATGGTGGGTCTATGGTGGGGGTTGGGGGCTTGTGCTACACTTGATGCAACTATGCAATGTGCATATCTTGCACCAAAAGAGTGTAGAGAAAGTCAACGACCTTCATCATTTTTAATCATCTAGGGGCAAATTTATAACTAGAGAGCATATAATTTTCTTATTGCCACCTCTCCCAGGAACTAAAAACATCCCTTACACAGAGGGATTGATAGGCTCTTTATATTCATCAATGACACCAATAATACCATCTTCAAATAGATCGACGAAGTGATGAACAGTAGTTTCCTCTTCTTCCGGTTGCCATCGTAGTCACCATTACCATCGCCATCGTCCTCTGTCATAAACCCTAAACCCTGATCACCTCTCTCGCTCTTGCCCTCCCCCTCTACTTCGGCGGTGACTAAGTGCTCGATGTAACATGGGATCAGATGCCGATGAAGGGAGGCCTGACAAGAGGAAGAGGAGGACAACAGGCAACGTACCGACGACGACGGCGGAAGGGACTGTGCATCAGACAGGGACTACCGTGGTTCTCTCCCCATCTCCCTATCCTTGCACCCTATCCTCGAAAGGCGACGCGGGTGGAGATATTATGAGCCCTCGACATGATATGACCGAGCAGTTAGTGTTGGAGTTTTGTTTGTTAAAATAAAAAATAAGTGCTTTTTACCTTATCCAACATGGGAAAGGTGGGAAAAAGTAAACCAGTTTAAAAGTGTGGGATTTCCTTTGTATATTTAAAGGAATGATTGGATGGGGATAGACCCCACGCGGGTGCGCGATTATTTGGCGCACTTAGCAGTTTGTATGCTTGCGCGTCCGCGGTTTGATTAGCACTAATCTCTCTATTATTTATTTTATTTTTATTTTGTTATGTTATTAATTTTAATCAAAGGTTGTTTGTTTTGAGAATTTTTGGAAATAAAATATAAAATGAAAATTCGAAATTCTATTTATTAAAAAAATTATTAATTATTATTCCGAATTTTGTTTGTGTCTTTTCAAGACAACTTTTCCCGAAGGGTTGCGTTTGTTCGGATTTCGACTTCTTTCGAAGGGACGCATTTGTTTATCCGAACAATTTTCGAAAAGACACGTTTGTTCATGTTTTGCAATTTTCACAAAGAGTTGCATGTGTTTTAAGACCGTTTTATATACTTGTCAATTGTTTGGAAGAACAGGTGTGATCATTTTATGAGTCTTCCTTCTGAAAAAAAAAAAAAAAAAAAAAAAAAGGCAGCCATTCTTTCGATTGTTTCAAAAGAGATCCCTGGAGAAATATTAGAATTGTATTCAAGATTCTCAATTTTTTAGACTTTGTTGTATCTTGGAGGATTTTCCGGTGACCATTAGCAATGTTGTGAGGCAAATAAATTTTAAAGAAAGTAATATCACGTCTCAAAGTCCGATTTGTTTACTCGATCCAACTTCATTGTTCTACCTTATTTGAAGCCAAATTTTCCAATAGTTAGCTCCAAGGAGGAGAGCCAGCCACGTACGGGCAGCGGCAGGAGGGACCACGCATCAAACGGGAACAACTATGGCCTGCTCCTTCTCTCCTACTCCCAAGGAGGAGAATTTACGAGGTATCGTCGTTGTCGGATGATGGCATACTTCAAATGGACGCTGTAGGTATTGAAGGGGCTATCACAGCCAAATCTTTTATATCGAGGAAAAAAATAAGGGAAGTAATGGGACCATTATTTTCGAGAGCACCTACAATGGTCAACATATCATGGTGAAGATATTAATTCGAGGTCACGTTCACTTCTTCGAGAATTGTCATTCGATGATACCTTACCAACATCCAAATGTTATTCGGTATTGTATGGCGAAGTATGAGCAAGATTTCATATATCTAGCTTTAGAGCCCTATAATTGTAGTTTACATGATTTAATAATAGTATTGTCAGCCTCTTTGGATTTATCGATCCTCTCTGATAATCTACCATCAATCCTTAAATACAAAAGGAAGTTGGAATTCCTTAA
Source organism: Eucalyptus cloeziana (assembly GCA_014182715.1). Taxonomy (NCBI): domain Eukaryota; kingdom Viridiplantae; phylum Streptophyta; class Magnoliopsida; order Myrtales; family Myrtaceae; genus Eucalyptus; species Eucalyptus cloeziana. The sequence goes on from CM024643.1 coordinate 31,140,631, forward strand.
GATGTTAATCTGTGGACCAATGATGGTCACCCTTCACATTTATTATTGAAATTGATGAGGTGAGGTAATTCTAACGATTTCAAGTGGCCACGATACTATTTTGTTTTCAGAAGAATCGTTGGTTAAAGTCATTATAATGCCTACTTTGTACTGTGATACTGGGAAGTAATATTGGGACTCAGACCATTTACATAACTTGGATATAATTCATCAAGAATTAAAGTCTCAAAACATCTTGATTACTAGAAAACTTTAGTTACTAAGTTATCTGATGTTGCCATTACTGAATGTCTTCCTCAAGATGAATTTTCTTTAGAATAACACCTCACCAGTAAGTAACCATCACGGCATTGATGAATTTATACTGCTTAAATCATATCCACATTCATGTCTAAAAACTCAGACTCGGACCAATCTCTTATTTTACAGAATACATTATATTGGAAGTTGGAACTCAAATTGCTCTATATTGCATTTTTATGTTATGGCAAAGTTTGTAGAGATTTAACAGATATTACCACTAACCTTTCTTCATTGATTATACCCATCTATATATGGTCTGTGTAATGGTGTTGATCTCTATTTGATGATTGTATTCTAAGTTGTGGAACTTCGGGATGGCGTGCACCAAAACTGCTCACTAATGAGCGTCAAACGTCCGCTATGAATTTATTTAGTTTCCGTTGAATCTTGTTCTTTTGCCTCACCAGTGGAAGGTATCCATTTGGCGAATATCTAGAACATGGTATCAACATCAAGAAGAACAAAATGCACTTGTCCTCGATGGAATCGATGCCAGAAGCTCTTGATTTCATTACGGGGTTGCTAAACCCGGATTCTAAGTTGAGGAAAAAAATCAGGAAGGGAAGTAATAGACCATTACCTTCGAGGGCATCTATGATGGTCAACCTATCGCAGTGAAGAGATTAGTCCAAGGTTATCGTAATGATCACTTCTTCAAGTTTTGTCGTTCGATGACACCTTATCAACATCCAAATGCTATTTGGTATTATACAACGAAGTACGACCAAGATTTCAAATATCTAACTCTTGAGCATTGTAATTGCAGTTTACATGATTTAATCGTCGACTTCTTCGGATTTCTCGGTCATCCAGCATCAATCCTTAAACAAAAAAGGAAGTTGGAATCCTTATGGAAGATGTCAACTTGTGGACTAATGGTGATCACTCTTCACTTTTGTTACTAAAATTAATTAAGGGAAGTAATTGGACCATCATCTTCGAGGACACCTACAATGGTTAACCTGTCACGGTGAAAATATTAGTCCGAGTTCATGTAACGTTGACTTCTTCTAGATTTGTCGTTCGATGATACCTTACCAACATCCAAATGGTATTTGGTATTGTACAATGAAGCACAACCAAAATTTCATATATCTAACTCTAGAGCGTTGTAATTGCAGTTTACATGATTTAATCCTAACACCATTGGCCTCTTCGGATTTTTAGGTCCTCTCCAATGATCCACCATCAATAATTAAATATAAAAGGAAGTTGGAATCCATTATACAAGATGTTAACCTGGAGATTGATGGTGGTCACCTTCACTTTTGATACTAAAGTTGATGAGGTGATGTAATTCTAATGATTTACGGTGGTCACGATAATTTACTTTCAAAAGGATCATTGGGACGATATAATCTAAATTAAAGCCTCAAAATTTCTTGACTATTGGGAAACCTTTAGTTGCTAAGGGCGTGTTTAAAAATTATTCCGGGGAACAGAAATAGAAAAAAATGTTTTATGTTCTAGGAACAATTTTTGAACAAAAAAACGTGTTTGGCAAACTTGTTCCGGAAATAAAAATGAACAAAAACAAGTTTGGTAAATTTGTATTCTTTTTTTGTTTCTTTTAATTTTTTAATATTTTTTTTCTTTTTTTTTTCTTTTTTTCTTCTTTTGGCTGGTGGCCTCGCCCAACCACGACGAGGCTCGCCGGCCCCTGGTGGGGCCGAGCCTCACCCAGCCTTGCCCCGCACTAGCGAGGCTCGGCCTCGCCTTGGCCGGGCGAGCTCGGCCTCACCGAGATCCGGCGAGCCCGACCTTGCCCAACCAAGGCGAGGCCGAGCCTCACCAAGGGCGGCGACGCTCCGACGAGGTCGCCGGCCCTTGACGGCATCACCGGCCGTCGACGGCAGGTCGCCAGCCATGGCCGAGGCTGGCGACCGACTAAAGAAAAAAGAAAAATAAAAGAAGAAAAAAAAGAGAGGAGAGAGAAAATTGTTCCAGAAACAAGAAACATGTTTTTCTTATTTTTATTTCTGTTCCAAATGTGTTCTTGGGAACAAAAAAAATATATTTGGAACAAAAACGTAAATAAACGCGTTTCTATTCTTTTTTTGTTCTCTGAAACAAAAAAAAAAACAGAAATTTTGTTTATAAACAAAAAAAAATAACATTAACAAACAGGCCCTAAGTTATCTGATGTTGACATTATTAAATACCTTTTGAAGATGAATTCTCCTTAGGATAACACCCCACCAGTGCCCATCACAGTAGTATTAATGAATTTATAGTGCTTAAACCATGTTCACATTCCTATCTAAAAACTCAAGATGAATTTTCCTTAGGTAAGCAAAAGGGTTCGTGGAATTATTATTATAACTATGGGGAATTTGATGAGACGGCACTGGTCATAATTAGGTTTTGTCAATTAATGACATTGTAATGCTGGAGCAAAACCAATTTGCTGGAAAAAAAAAATTCCTTTCTGGAAAAAAATAAATACCGGTTAGAATAAGCACTTTAGAATGCACCGCTTGCTAGGAAATATTTAAGTGTATGAACAAGAAGCACTGTATACAAAATAAAATGAAAAGATCATAATGAACAGAAAAATTGGATGCGAATATAAGTGAAAATGAAAAGGAAACAAACTAACTTGGATTGCCCGCCACATTTCAAGTCACCCCAAAACACTTGAGGGCTTTTCGTTGAGGTAATACCATAAATTAAAATAAAAAACTCTAAACTATATCTACTATGATATAAATATTCCGAACTTTTTTTGTGTCATAAAAATCCTAAACTTGCCAATTTGACAAATATACCAAAAAAAAAATCATAAAAAACCCCAAACTTTTACCTTAGATGAAAATGAAACATGATATATATATATATATATATATATATATATATATATATATGTATGTATGTATAAGTTTAGATTCTTCCATGACACCAAAAAAAAAAAAATTATAATATCTATCTCACAATGGTCAAATTTAAGGTTTTTGGTGACAAAAAAGAAAAGTTCTAAGTGCTTTTGTTGGAGTTAATATAATTTAGGGTTTTTTTATGGTATTTGCCCAAAATGCAATAAAAAATCTTTGTAACAGAGATTTGACCATGTACCAGTGGATGGACATACAATCTTTTTATGCTTATGACAATGCTCGGCCTTGCATGTAAATGAAAATAAAGTTGATTTCCAACAGACTATATAATTCGCTTCCATAATGCGGTTTTTCTTGTAACAATAATTATTCATTTGACAAACTTTCATCGCAATTACAAAAGAAAATGGGGCAGAGATTGGTCAAGCCATTGACGCAATAGTAATAACATGGTTCTGTAAACCTGCACGACTGCAGGTGAAGAACAAACCTCGGAAGCCTGACGCTGACCTTGACCTTTTACTAGAAAAAAACAAGCAGACATTATGGGACGCTAGTGTTGAATTTCGACCAAGCAAACCCAAACTTTATGAAAAACAAACCCCCCAAGCCCAACACGCTACCTTTTTTATGAGAAACAAACTCCATGATGACCCAAATCGCTTGTCCCAAAATCAAATGATCACCCTCCAATGCTTGGAACGCCCTTATTAGGTACCACCAGCGGCGGCGGGTCCAGGGTTTCGGCGGCATCGCAGTAGCCCTCAAGGATGTCGCCCTCTTCGGTTGTGTACCCTAGCGAAGACAACAGGTTGGGCCAGCACTCGTGCTCGATGGTCCTAATGGATTGACAACAACCAGGACCCAAGTAGGTCTCTCCGTTGAGGAAGAACATGATCACCTCGCCGGTACAGGCCTGTAGCTGGAACATCGACTCCCAGCAGTGCGATGAGTCCGACCCATTCTCCGCCACCTTCAGCCGAGCCGCGAGGCTCGCTGGGTTGTGCTCTGGGATGGCTCGGCCAGCTTCGGTCGTAATGGCAAAGTATGAAGACGCGAGTACGAGTAGGAAGATGAAAAGCTTGGGAATTGGAGGCATTTCTTCCCCGACAAATTTGGCAATCGAGTAGAGAGATTACAATGTGTGTATGAATAATATTTTTTGGTGGAGTTGAGGTTTTTATAGGTGTATGTTGCATGGAGATGTTACGTTGTACGGGTAAGCAAAAGGGCTCGTGGAATTATTATTATAATTATGGAGAATTTGATGAGACAGCACTGGTCATAATTAGGTTTTGTCAATTAATGACATTGTAATGCTGGAGCAAAACCAATTTGCTGGAAAAAAAAATTCTTTCTGGAAGAAAATAAATACCGGTTAGGATAAGCACTTTAGAATGCACCGCTTGCTAGGAAATATTTAAATGTATGAACAATAAACACTGTATAGAAAATAAAATGAAAAGATCATAATGAACAGAAAATTTGGATGCGAATATAAGTGATCGCAATTTAGCACACGATCAATCATCAAAAAAGTAATTTCTCGTTCTTATATGATTGTAAAGACAAAATCTTTCCGAAATATATAAAATTTAGAAAGCCTCATTGATTGTAACAAGTAAAAGAGAAGCGAAAGGTCTTATGCCAATCATAATGTGTGCAATAAAATTACAAATTTATAAATTAAAAATGCATGAGTAAATTCTTGAATCTTTTAAGTGGCTGCATTGCGGGTGTTGAATTAATGCTGAGTAGAAATGATGGAAGAGTTGATTTTAAGATAATTAGAAATTAAATGATGAGATTGGAAGGATTTCCCTAAATTTTCTTTTTGTAGTTTTGACTATTGAGTCCAGTAACGTGACTTCGGATTGGCCGGCCCATGGGCTGACGAGTCCGACCATGTTCACGCCTTCTACAGATAATTAATACATTTTCAATTTCTTTTACTTCGATCGATAAAAAGAAAATGAAAAGGAAACAAACTAACTTGGATTGCGGCCACATTTCGGGTCACCCCAAAACACTCGAGGGCTTTTCGTTGAGGTAAAACCATAAAATAAAATAAAATAAAATAACTCTAAACTATATCTACTATGATATAAATATTCCGAACTTTTTCGTGTCATAAAAATCCTAAACTTGCCAATTTGACACATATACCAAAAAAAAAAAAAAATCATAAAGAACCCCAAACTTTTACCTTAGATGAAAATGAAACAAAAGATATATATTTATATATGTATAAGTTTAGATTCTTCCGTGACACAAAAAAAAAAATACAATATCTATCTCACAATGGTCAAATTTAAGGTTTTTGGTGACAAAAAAGAAAAGTTCTAAGTGCTTTTGTTGGAGTTAATATAATTTAGGGTTTTTTTTTTTATGGTATTTGCCCAAAATGCAATAAACAATCTTTGTAACAGAGATTTGACCATGTACTAGTGAATGGACGTACAATCTCTTTATGCTTATGACAATGCTCGCATGTAAATGAAAATAAAGTTGATTTCGAACGGACTATATAATTCGCTTCCATAACGCGGTTTTTCTTGTAACAATAATTATTCATTTGACAAACTTTCATCACAATTACAAAAGAAAATGGAGCAGAGATTGGTCAAGCCATTGACGCAATGGTAATAACATGGTTCTATAAACATGCGCGACTGCAAGTGAAGAACAAACCTCGGAAGCCTGTTCGATGACACCTTAGCAACATCTAAATGTTAGTCGATATTGTATAGAGAAGAACGATCAAGATTTTATATATTTAGCTCTGGAGCGCTGTAATTACAGTTTACCTTATTTAATCCTAGCACCGTTGGCCTTTTCGGATTTCTCGATCCTCCTGATGATCCATCATCAATCCTTAACTATGAAAGGAAGTTGAAATCCCTTATGCAAGATGTTAACCTGTAGACTGATGGTGGTCACCCTTCACTTTTGTTACCGTAATTGATAAGATGAGGTAATTATGATGATTTCAAATGGCTATGGTACTATTTGTTTTTAGAAGGATCGTTAGTTTAAGTCATGTTTAATACCTACTCTATACTCCGATACAGGGAAATGGTATTGGGACTCGACCATTTGCATGACTTGGATATATTCCATCGGGAATTAAAGCCTCAAAATGTCTTCATTACTGGGAAACTTTTAGTTGCTAACCTATGTTGGCATTATTAAATGCCTTCAAGAAGATGAATTTTCTTTAGGATAACACCCCCAGTGAGTACCCATCACGGCAACATTGATGAATTTATGCCGCTTAAACCATATCCATATCCCTATCTAAGAACTCAGACTTAGATCAATCTCTTATTTTAAAGAATACATTCTATTAGAAGTTGGAACTCAAGTTATTCTATATTGCTTTTTTATATTGCGGCAAAGTTGGTAGAAATTTAATAGATTTTGTCACTTGTCTTTCTTCATTGATTATATCCATCTATATATGTCCCTGTGATGGTGTTGATGTCTATTTGATAACTATATTCTAAGTTATGGAATTTGGGATGGCGTGCGCCGAAACAGTTCACTAAGTTTGTCAAACGTGTGGATTTATTTAGTTTAGGTTGTATCTTGTTCTTTTGCCTCACCTGGGGAGGACACCTGTTTGGCAAATGTCTAGAGCGTGATATCTATATTAAGAAGAACAAAATAGACCTATCCTCGACGGAATCGATGCTAGAAGCTCTTGATTTGATCACACGGTTGCTAAACGTGGATCCTGAATTGAGGAAAGAAATCGAGAGGGGAAGTAATAGGACCATTATCTTCGAGGGCATCCACGATGGTCAACCTACCGCGGTAAAGTGGTTAGTCCGAGGTCTAACGTTCACTTCTTCGAAGTTTGTTCGATGACACCTTACCAACATCCAAATGTTATTTGATATTGTATAGCGAAGTACAACTAAAATTTCATATATCTAGCTCTAGAGCATTGTAATTGCAGTTTACTTGATTTAATCCTAGCATTGTCGATCTCTTCAGATTTCTCGGTCCTTCCTAGTGATCCACCATCAATCCTTAAATATAAAAGGAAGTTGGAATCCCTTATGCAAGATATTAACTTGTGGACTAATAGTGGTTATCCTTCATTTTTGTTATTGAAATTGATGAGAAGAGGTAATTCTGATGATTTCAAGTGGCCATAATACTATTTGTTTTCAAAATGATCGTTGGTTTAAGTCATGTTTAATACCTACTTCGTACTCGATCATCTGCATGACTTGGATATAATCATCAGAAATTAAAGCCTTGAAATGTCTTGATTATTAGGAAACATTTAATTGCTAAGCTATCTAATGTTGGCATTATCAAATGCCTTCCTTGATGAATTTTCCTTAGGATATCACCCCACCAGTAAGTACACATCATAGCAGCATTGATTAATTTATATTATCGAATCCACATTCCTATCTAAAAACTCAGACTTAGAATAATCTATTATTTTAAAGTGATGGTTTTATTTATTAATTAATGTGATGGGCCTAAGTTGGCCCGTCCCCCAGCGCCTAAAAGCCAAAACCCCACAAGACAGGGCATGGATAAAGGGATACGTTGAAGTGTTGTAACTTTTGGGGGAACGTCTTTTACCGAAGGAACACGTCTTTTGGAGAGGACGTATTTAAGGGGGAAAAGAGAGGGAGGAACGCACCTTTTGACAGTACGTACGTTCCTCCTCCCTCTCTCCCTCCAAAAAAAAGCAGTAATAAAGAGACAACACTCTCTTCCCTTCAAGGCGAATTGACGTCATCGGATCGAACGGGATCAGTTTTTCTTCCTCATATCAGCGTCGGTGTTTAATCTGTGGCTAACAAGGTACGTTCGATTATGTGATGTGCCTTAGGATCGGTGATACATGTGATTTTCTTGGGCTCATCTTCCGCACTTGTTTTAGAGGTTCAATTTAGTGTTGAATCTGGTTTTTGGGAATCCGATATTCTCTACATAAAGAATACATTATATTGGAAGTTGGAACTCTGGTTGCTTTATATTGCTTTTTCATGTTGTGGTAAAGTTTATAGAGATTTAACATATTTTGTCACTTGTCTTTCTTTATTGATTATAGTCATCTATATATGCTCCATGTGATGGTGTTGATCTTTGTCAGATGACTGTATTCAAAGTTGTCGAACTTCAGGACAGCGTGCCCTGGAACAGCTCACTAATGAGGGTCAAACGTCCGTCATGGATTTATTTAGTTTAGGTTGTGTCTTCTTTTTTTACATCACCAGTGGAGGACAGCATTTAGTGAATGTCTAAAGCGTGATATCAATATCAAGAAAAACAAAATGAACCTGTTCTCGGTGGAATCGATGCCAGAAGCTCTTGATTTGATTATGCAATTGCTAAACCCGGATCCAAAGTTGAGGAAAGAAATCGGAAGGGAAGCAATGGACCATTATCTTCAAGGACACCTACGATGGTCAATTTGTCGCGATGAATAGATTAGTCCGAGGTCATCGTAACAATCATTTCTTCGAGGTTTGTCATTTGATGACACTTTACCGATGTTCAAATGTTATTCGTTGTTGTATAGCAAAGTGCGAGCAAGATTTCATATATCTAGCTCTCAAGTGCTATAATTGTAGTTTATTTGATTTAATTCTAGCATTGTCAGCCTCTTCGGATTTCTTGGTCCTCCCTGTTGATCCGCCATTAATCCTTAAATATAAAATAAAGTTGGAATCCTTTATGCAAGATGTTAACCTATGGTGGTCACCCTTCACTTTTGTTACTGAAATTGATTAAAGGAAGTAATGGTATCATCATCTTCGAGGGCACCTACGATGGTCAACCCGTCGCAGTGAAAAGATTAATCCGAGGTCATCGTAACATTGACTTCCTCGAGGTTTATTCAATGACACCTTACCAACATCCAAATTTTATTTGGAATTGTAAGGCGAAGTACGACTAAGATTTCATACATCCAGCTCTAGAGCGTTGTAATTGCAGTTTACATGATTTAATCTAGCACTGTCGGCATTTTCGGATTTCTCGGTCTTGTGTGATGATCCATCATCAATCCTTAAATATAAAAGGAAGTCTGGATCTCTTATGCAAGATGTTAACCGGCGGACTGATAATGGTCCCCTTCATTTTTGTTACTGAAATTGATGAGGTGATGTAATTCTAATGATATCGAGTAGCTATGATTTTATTTGCTTTCAAAAGAATTATTGGTTTAAGTCATAATAATGCCTACTTTGTACTATGATATGGGAAAGTGGTATTAGGACTCGACTATTTGCATGACTTTGATGTAATCCATCGGGAATAAAAACATTGGGCAACCTTTGTTGCTAAGCTATCCAATGTTGGCATTGTTAAATGCCTTCCTGAAGATGAATTTTCCTTGGAATATCACCCCACTAGTAAATACCCATCACGGCAGCATTGATGAATTTATACTACTTAAATCACATCCACATTCATGTCTAAAAACTCAAATTTATACCATTCTTTTATTTTAAAGAATATATTATATTAGACGATGGAACTCAGATTGCTCTCTATTGTTTTTTTTTATATCGTGGTAAAGTTTGTAGAGATTTAACAGATTTTGCCACTTGTCTTTCTTCATTGATTATATCCATTTATATATGGTCTCTATGATGGTGTTGATCTTTGTCTGATTACATGTTCCAAGTTGTGGAACTTCGAGATGGCGTGCATGAGAATGACTCACCAATAAGCGTCAAATGTCCACTATAGATTTATTTAGTTTGGCTGTCTTGTTCTTTTGCCTCACTAGTGAAGGACACCCATTTGGCGAATGTCTAAAGCGTGATATCAATATCAAGAAGGATAAAATAGACCTGTACTCAGTGGAATCAATACTAGAAGCTCTTGATTTGATTATGCGGTTGCTAAATCCAGATCCTAAGTTGAGGTGAGAGCCTTGTCATGTTTAATTTGCAGCACTACCAATTACATTATGTTGTTTGATAGATTTTGGTCACCATTGTTAATTTCCATTTTCTTGTACCACTCAAATTTTATGAGTATTACAGGTGGCCTGAACTTCGTTGAATTTGGCCAAAAAATATCTGTTCTACTGGTGAGGCTCTACTTGATTAGCAAAAAAAATAAAAAATATATTGTGTAGATCCCATTCATTTCTTTTGGCAATTGACAATAGAAGCCGAAGAAAAGGTTGACATGTGATAGCCTAAATGCCTTTAACAATTGTATAGGCCAATGGGAGATGATAATCGGGAGCTTGTTTACTAGGGTTATGAGTTTGTTGGTCGCCCACGAACATGTAAATTTTAGTCATTTATAGCGCACTATTTAGAGGACTCTTGCTATACATAAACAGAAGAGGATTTCGCATGAAGATTCCGAGGGTTTAGCATATGGAGCTACCTATGAGGTCGGAGAATAACACTTTGACAGCCCAATTTTGTCTTGGAGATTCCTAGGGACTGAAGGATTATGTGGCTGATTTAAGATATTTGGATTTAATCATTCCTGGTTTCTCGTCATAGTCAAACAACTGCCTTCATCTTGGAGCATCCTGGAGTCATATTTGTCATGATGTGCATGCAAGTTTTCGGACATTTGTTCACTTTCTCATCTGAGCTAATGCACTTTCAATAGCTTTAAACATTGCACCAATGCCAACTTTGCGATACTTATGAGTCTGGGAGTCCGCCATCTTAGTGTTCATGTAATAAATTTCTTTGAGCATCTTGGGTTACAGTACATTTTTTTGTAATGATTTTCCAAAGGTCAATAGTTAACTGTTTCGTTTTTCTTTCTTTTTTTTTATTTACCGGCAGGCCAAAGGCATAGAAGATGCTTCGCCATCCAGTTTTTTGGAGTTTTGTTAGTCACACCAGCGAGAGAGTGCTGCTGGAACTTGACAGGGCCCCCAATTCAGATCTTACTGGAAGCACTGGAGAACACTGCGCCACTGGTACGGGAATGACTTTGATAGCCACGTCAAAGACGTATTGCAAGTCGTGCGACGTAATTGGGCGAGTCATGTGACATAACTGGGTCCCCTACTTGGAACCTTCAGGAAAAGTTTTACTCTCTCGGTCTCAAATTGTTGATCGTTTCTCAGCTGCACATCTTATGCAAGGCTTCTTCTGTATCTTTTCACATCCCGGATGGCGTGAACTTGTGGCTCATACTGAATCTGCTATTTGCTTTGACAGTTTTGGCAGGAGTGGTGTCCAAATTTTGCAAAGAAGAGGAACACTTTCGGGACTACTTTGGAAGAGATACGTTTTTTTGACCCCTTTGGCCAACTATTGTTTGTGTTGTGCTCACTGTCTACGAGGATTAAGTCTGGACGAGCTTCGGCTTCTGTTTGAACGAGGAACGGATTGTTTCTAGTATCAAATTGCATTTCATTTTTTAGTACACTGTTACCTCATACTTTGAACGTGTAGTGTACTCTTCTTGGTATTGCAAAATGATATCGAATTTCAATTTGTGCAATTTCTTAGAAAACCACTATTTATCAATATAATTTTTTTTTGTATTTTTTCTCAAAATTAAATTTACCTCATGCTTCGTGCGGACACCTATCATATTTTGCATGATTTGACTAGTGGACGCTTGGACATAGAAGAATTGACCCGAAACCGGACCGGAAAACAAGATGCTGGCGCTTGCTCGAACCATTGCGACTTTGGAATCTTGGCTACCGAGCTCCGATCATAACACACAAAAGCTGTGCAAAAGGTAACACAAAGAAGCGGGCCCCGAGACGCGAACATTAGCAATATGAGTTACACGGGAAAGGAATACAGTGCTAATCTAGCAGAACAACCTTTGAACAATGAGAATGCTTTCTTCTTTTTCCCCTTCTTCTCCATTCAGGGAGACCAGGTTCAAAAGTGAAACAGGAATCAGTTTACATTGAATCTCTGTACTTCAACACATCATTCGTGTTCAACTTGTAAGTTTCGCAGATGCTTGTAATCACGGCTTTGGCCAGGCCATCCTGCTCTTTGCCACAGCTCGTTAATTCTTCGAGTTGCTCGGATGGCAGCAACACCTATGACAACATGGAAAGAAACAATTGGCTTGTGATGAGACTATGCATGTATTGCTTGCTGTAATAAGTCTTCCACACACTGCAAGTGACACCATCTTGAAGGAAAGAAAAAAAGCACATCTTTACGTTGAGCTAAAACTTGTTCCGAGTGAAATGGAGGGAAAAAAAGGGCACTCCCTTAGAAAGGAAGAAGACACGAGTACCAACAATCAGACATAATGCCCCCCCATCAGGTGCTTATCTGAGGAATCATGGACAGTCCACAAGTATTTGAACTTACCCATAGAGATCCTACAGGATTGTGGGCTCCATCCTTGGACTCACGGCCCTCCTGGTCTTTACCACCGGCACTTGTGGAAGGCAAAGTCTGAGCAACTGATGAATTGGACACTAGCTCTAGGAGTTTCTCACTTCCCTGTTGTCAATCAACAGGCGAAGTGGAAGAATACATCAACATAACAAGGAAACGGATGGATATTGACATGAGCTGAAGAAGATTAAAGAATGGAAGAACAAAGGAATCATGACAGGATGAGATATACATTGTGAACAACAAGGACTATCTGTAATGCTTATAGATAAGATCTAATAACTGTCAAATCCTAAAAAGAGAATCACATACTTATTGTTCAATTAATCTTACAGAAGTACATACTTCAGTGAACTAAATATGTAAAAGAATTGCAATAAACCTATACCTGGAGAGCTCGCCAATGAGAATAAGTGCGAAACAGAAGCCAAAAGAAAGGGATGTTAGGCAGAGGTAAGACCTAAAAGTAATAAGAGATGTAAGAACTCAGAATAAATTGCCTTCTGACAGAAAAAAGTACATGGAAATAACAGAGTGAATATACTCAGTCAACACCACAATTTGTTCAGCCCGAATAAACACCAATGAAGATGATATGCCACAACATAATACTTACAGAAAGAGCAGTTGTTAGAGGCAGCAAAGAAGCAGATCCATAGAAGTACTTTTTGTGGATAATGGATCCCCTGTTCATGGAAAAGAACTTCTCAGATGATTTTCCATAAACATGAGCAAGTAAATTAAAATTTATGCATTCAGGTTCCTGAGAAAGGAAAGGATAAATTCCAGTAATGAAAGTTCTTGCCATCTTATCTCAGCAAGCAAGGACAAGTAGAGTAAACCATGTCCATGGTAAACATGCGAGCTTAGAAGTAGACATAACCTGCTAGGAATCTTAGAACCAAGTAATGCAAATGATGCATCATGTTAAATGTAACAAACAGATAAAACATCTATTGAGATGCAAATATATCACATTCCACAAATGACTATCTCACACCAAAATTACTTTTCCTGCATCTAATCTAAACTAGAATGTACACCAGTATACTTTCAGGCAATTACCTTCTTACACCCATCTCTACAAATGGATCTCCATGGCAAGGTATACCATTATGCATTCAGATTTTAACAACATCATACCAACAAACACTGCTCCAACCAAATGCACAGATCATCAGCCTATTGGAACATGATTGACTCAATGACAATATGGGTATCAAGTTTCATCAAATTTTCAGTCCGAAACATTGATTGACCTTGCTTAGAAATGAATGAGAAACATCGCCATTGGCGTATGATACAGTTCGCCAAGCTTAAAAGCCTCCAAGTAAAACTTCACATATATCTGGTGCTACTAACCAGAAGAAATGAATGATGACGCAAATCTAGACTTTAGCAGGCAATTACAAAGGAGTTCTCTTATAGAAAATAAACATCCAAGTACACAAGAATGTATGAGCTCTAGCTAGAAACCGAAATAAAACGTGCACAAACATGGTACCATCAACCTTGGCCAGAAATCTGAAGTTATCAGCAAATAATTTGATCAAATAGGCTTATAATGAAAATATTCCAATATCATAGTGCAAACGAGAATATTAGAAAGGAAGAAGCCATTACCGCTTGGCAATATGTCGCAACCTTCTGCGCACAAGGCGTGAGTTTAAACTGCAGCAAGACAAGGTCTATAAGTATTAAGTCCGCTGAGAAATTAAGCAGCATATAATACCTTACCAAATTGTTTCTTTCTAGAACTTATAAACAGCAACAGAAGGAATATACAGTCACCCGCCACAAACACATCCATCGACATTCCTCGCTTAGAACACCATTTCCAACACGAAAATGAATGGTAAGGGATGTTGACCGATTCCAAGGGGAAGAGAGAAAAAAAGGCCAACCATGAAGGGTAGATGACTTCGACGGAAGAAACCTCCTTCGAAATGGATTTAAGGAACATTTCCGAGGGCTTCACCCGCGCCAATAGCTTCAATCCTAACCTACATTAGCATCCAAACGAATTCACCCAACAAAGTAGCAACTTCCCAGAATTTCACAAGCTCATAGTGACAAAAAGTGATAAAACTTCCATGGGACTCACCCGTGCATTTTACTCTTGAGAGACCCCTCGGGCGCCGTCTCCAAACCCACCCAAGCTCTATTCATCTGCACAAACCAAGGAAAACCCAAGAACACGAATCACGAACGCACCCTGTCAATCGATCATCACTCCAAAACTCCAACCGCACCCGACGGGCAAAACTCGATTCAATCTCAAACGGGTCGACAGGGACAACCTTGTCGGAGACGAAATCGATGCACAGCTCGAGGTTGGACGCGCTCCCACCGGAGGACATCTTGTCGTAGAGCCCCCTGAGGGTGGACGGGGTCCCCGAGGAGGCGGGGTCGAGCGCAGACCGATCGAGCGACCTGCCGAAGCACCAGTTCCTGCCTCGGACCGGGAACACGACCAGCCTCGCTCTCATGGCTCGGATTCCTCGAACTTCCCGCGGGACCCACCAACCGAAACCGACCAGCCGCGCAGTACGAACGCGAGAACCGGAGGGCGGAAGCGGACAGGATCTGTGTCCTTCAAAGGGTAGCAGAATCCATTGGAAAGTTGGGAACTTTACGGCGTATCCAAGCTCAACAGGAGGAGAATCGAATGGGGGGAGGTTCTTGTCTACGGGACTGAGTCGAGCGAGCGAGTTAAGGGGGTGAGTGCGCGAGCGAGTGAGTGCGGCGCGAGATTTGAAGCTTCCGGTTTGCTTGCTTGCGATTTATACTGCCCTGAAAAGGTGAAGGCCGCGCTCGTCTCATCTTGTGTATATCTAGAGAGAGAGAGAGAGAGAGAGACGGTTTGGATTAATGCAAAGGTAACTTCCTGGTTCCTACGTACAAAAGCTTTGTCTTCCTATAAAATTGCGAAGGATTGCTCTGTCTAGTCTATAGCATTATGGAGATATGCATTGTGGAGATGGATAATTTTCTTTTTTTTGGGTAATGCTTAAGGTAACTTCCAGGCAGCCTACATTAAAGTTTGTGATAGCTTTTTTTTTCCATTAAAAATGGTGGGATTGTTTTTTTCGTGAAAAATAAATGATTTTGAAAATTATTTTTCCTAAAAAATGGTCGCTCTTGCTGTCTTCAAAAATGAATGGACGAATCATATTTTTAACATGTCCGAAAATATTTTGAATACAAATTGTTGTCAATAATAAGAATATTTTTCATCAATTAATTATTTCCTGCTCTATTTGTTTTTGGGAAAATAGACAATTTGGAAAACATTTCCCCAAAGAACGATCAAAATATTTTCATTGTTGACAAAAATGTTTAAGTATGAATTGTTGTTAATAATAAAAATATTTTTTGTTGATCAATTATTTTAAGTGATATGAACGATTTTTTTATTAAAAAATAAATTCTAAAATCATTTATTTCTCACGAAATAAACGAAAGCTAAATTTGAGATATTATTATAATTATGACAAACACACGCACTCTCCACTTATAAAAAGTAGGCCGGAAGGGCAAACAGTCTCCCCTTTTTTGTCATATTGGTTATCGGGTTTATTTATTGCGATCCAGAGAAGACATAACATCCTCAACTACAATTAGTCTCTTTCTTCTCCATTTTGGACCTTAGCTCCACGGAATCATATGATACCCAACGAATTGAAATCTTAAAAAAATGTCATGTGAACCTAGATATTTAAATTCATATGTCGTGAAAATTTCAAAAACTTAATACCAAGAAAGTCAAGGTGCAGCCGTTGTAAAACTCAAATTAGACAAAAATACAAGTTAAAAAGTTTATCAATTGGCTGAGTTTATTTTGTAAATGTGCAAAACATTTTTCAAAAAATGACTGCTTGAATAATTAGTAAATGAATAATTTTCATTATCAATTTAAGGTTAGACGTCTAATTTTTTTCTAATCATTAAACGAGCTATTATTAAGATAATATTTTTCTAATCATTCATATCGTGCGAAACAAACCAACTTAACACCCTCAAGTCACATTTCATCTGCAATTACCTTTTTTCTCGTTATTTTTATTTTCGACTACATTCACATGTTTAATTAATGAGATTATAACCACTTACAACAATGGCCGATGTTTTCTCTTTCCTTGGATTAGGGGTCCAAGTCGGTGGGGAGGGGGAGGAACTTGGGGATTCAAGGGAAAGTCAAATGGAGACGGACCAACGTCTAAGAAACAAAGTCAAATGAATGACAAGTGAAAATGCAATCTTAATCCTCGACTCGAGCGAATAACTATAGCAAAGTCTCATGCTGACAAAAGAAAAATTAGCGTGATCAGCTCTACAGAGATCTCAATCCATCATCACCAGTCCAAAACACTATGAGCTACATGCGTTTTTGTTCCCAAGAACAGGTGGGAGGAACGGCTTCACAGGGAGGGTTACTTTCAGGAGAAAAGAATGATCAGAGACCGCCGAGCGAGGACAGAATCGTATAAATCGAAAATTCTATGCACATATACAGAGATGCTATAGTACATTAATGTGCATGTCACGCCTCCGTTGACACGCGATGTGTTCCATTTCATTCATTGCCTGCTATAAAGTTCGGATCTTCACCTTGGCACAAGTACTCGTCGCAAATAGAGGCTGATCCCCAGTCCTTCCGAAGCCGCAATATGTCCTCCGTAAATGTTGATCCGGAAGCTCCGATGAACACGCTCGACATTGCACAAATCGTCTTGTCCAGCATAGCTTCCACCTTCAGTTAAAGACGTGATGTGTAAGTTTTTACCAAGAGATGATATGGTTCAACAAGCAAATGATGACAAATATCAGATGCTCTCATGTATTAACAGCTTGAACAACTTGACGGTGCCCGGTTTCTTCTCATATTACAACCAACCAGGGTAAATAGGCAAGGCGCTCATTCAATTTAGGCACAAAAAGCATCTTCACAGCATTTAGGCTTTAAAGGAAGTAATGGCTGCTTACGCACCAACAAAAACTACAAGACATCCACATAGATGGACTGCATAGGAAAGCCTTTGAGCTCCCAAAAGAGAGCTACCCTGTCTCAAATTCTAACAGGTGAAAAACATGACAATCCCAGTGTAAACTTCATCAGTTGAAGATCATGATGCTCTTTAGAGACCATCATGTAGTAAAATATAAAGCCGTAAGGGTTCTTCACCAAATGACTTACCATCACTATTTAAAACTGTTAGTGAAATTACAAGAGAATAAGATTGACAAATTACAGACATCAAGATTCCATCAAGGCTCGGACCATTGTGACATGGGAAGCCCAAACTACAACTTAAATGGCATATAACATGCAACACCAAGATCATTCAAGATAAAAGATCATGCAACAATGAGAGGTTGATAGCAAATTCCTCATTTTTTGCACAAATTCTAAAGGTGAATAATTGACAGGTTTCATGATATTACCAGCACAATGCCACAAATGCTTGATCTGATAATCTCCTATGCAGGGATGTCAAAAAGCAAGTGAAAGGAGAAAAACAAAATGAGAAAAAACCACCAGCTAACCTGCGAGTCCCCCTGGAGGCCATGCCTATACAGAAGAGCATCCCATTTCTCTGCCGAATTACTAGCTGGGCGTTTAACAAGGGGAACAACTTTCCCATTCACCACAATTAGTGACTGCAGCAGGCCAGTTTCACTCTCTGCTGCATCCGTGGAAAGATAAATTACAGGTGTATTGGCTCTTTCAACCACCCGACTGATGCAATCAGCAGCTTGAGGAATAGGGTAAAAGCAACTTGGCTTCTTAGCATTGCTACCAGAATAAGCAAAGATCAATTAGAGTTTCAGTGACAAGAATTAGTAGTGGACTGGTAGAAACTTTTTGCCAGAAAAAACGAATGGCAGTGGCACCAATGAGATGAACCAGAACTAAAGTTTTGACACATCATCCAGAACAACAATCAATAATCGAAAATGACCAATAAAGCTGCAAATTTGTCTGGAGTTCAACAAAATTAAGGTCAAATCATTGAAGCTAGAACTTACCCCATCAGGCTTAACATATTTATTTGTAACTTGCATTGGAAAAAGGAAAAGAAAAGGCCTCCTCCAACAGCTAGAGGATACGGTTTAGATATTAAGAAACATTTATCAAAATATCTTCTCGAACATTTTTATTTACAATTTTCATTCCAAAGGTAATATTACCATTTTTTCAATATTAGAATCTTCTTGTATGCAGAATTTATGAGTGACCATATCCACATTTTCCATTAGATTAATCTACTTGATGAAATTGAAGGGTGCACTATAATACTTGTGTCACTTCAATATTCTCCCTCAAGAATTGGCTGCCATGGCACAAGCCCCAATAGTGAAAATATATTTCAAACAAAGAGGCCAGTAATGAACTAGACATTTGGTCATCCTTCTTGAAGGCCGTGTAGAATTTAGATGAAAAAAATCCATCAAAAAAGATTCAGATAGCAGATGAAGAAGTTTAACATTCGAATTACTTCAGTGTTACTGTATTGAGAGAGAGATTTAAAGAACTCCTTATTAATCAATGATGTAATGCTGCCAGCATTCTTAACGTAAGAGTAGATGCAAGTGACCAAAAGCCGTTGCACCTGGATATAGACCATGCTTAACCTACACTAAAAAGAGTTGCAAGCAAACCAACAGCAAGCCTAGTCCTATGACTAAGTCATTTGTGTTATAAAAATGATCACAACTTCTTCCTGAACAAATCTATAACCGTATTCTCTCTGCATCTAACAACTATGTAGGATATACTAGATGGAAGAAGTAACTCACCAAAACTTCAAAAAACCATGTCGCCGAAAATGAAGAGCAATAAAGTCCTTTCCCAAGAATGTCTGGATAAAACGTTCCGCTGTAAGCATAATCAGACGACTTGGTTCGATCAAAGTCTTGCATTTATGAGCAAGCGGACCACCAGGTTGCATCACCCATTCCTGCTCTACATCCGCAAAAAAAACATCTCCAATTGCAATAACATCGTCATTGGATGCAAACTTTGCCTGGATGTCTTGGACTGTTCTCTTATTTGGCCTCTTCACATCTTCCTTCCAGGGGGACTCAAGCTTGCCCATTGATAGCCCCAGATTTTTCAACTTCTTTACATGTTCATCATCAACATAACAATGTTGTGGTGAAGAGAAATAACAAATGAACCTATTGATATGCAAATGGTTCTTTCTATTCTCTGAAAACTCCTCAAACGAAATGACAACCTTCCGACCCAAGCATTGATTTATATGATCAATATCCAGCACCCTATGGTACCGATAATCGACTCTAGAGCTTGGAATAACCAAAACCCGGTTGAGTACAGCAGCAAAGAACATGTGCTTCTCTAAGCAAATCAAATGGTTCGACATTTGACCGGACAGACAAATCGCGAGCAGAAATTTATTTGATTTCGGATTCCACTCAATCGTTCTCCTCTCAGAAAACCTCTGGTCCACCTTTTTACACCGGTCGAAACCAAATCCACCAGCACCTTCCACGGACAAGTTACCAGACTGATGTGCCAATAATAATACATCCTGAATCTCTTTATTCAACGAAATTTGCTTTAGCACAGCGGACTTAAAATCATCGAAGGACGCGGATGACGACACCAAGGACTGATGCCCCTTATTAATCTCACTCGAATTCGAGCCGCTCAGACTACTATTCTGGTCAGCTCCTAAATCTCCAAAAGCCCGATTCCACAAAGTCTGAAGTCCTACCTGTTGCTGCTTCAGCAAATACAGAGCCCGCAACTCGGACTCCCTCATGCGATCGCCGAACGATTCGGCCTTAATCGACGAAACATCGTACGAGAACAAGCTGCGGAGGTCGGCGGTGAAGTACACGACGACGATGAAGACGGGGAGGAAGACGGCGAAGAGGTACCTCTTGTTGAGCGCGAGCTTCGCCAGCTTCGACAGCTTCGACCGGCGGTCGCCGCCGATGCGAGGCTCGAAGTCCTCGACGTCGAAGGCGGCCGCTCGATCCTCCGCGGGCGGCGACACCGCCGGCGGCGGCGGCTTGGTGTCGTTCTGGTGGATTAGGTTCCGACGGTCGTCCTCCTCCTCGTCGGAGGAGAAGGAGGCAGTGTCCCGCGCCATCCGGCGCAGACCTCGCTGGCCTCCAAACTAGAGTCGGCGAACGCAACGGCGGTTGGCGGAGCGATGTCTCGCCGCCGATCGCCGATTCCGATCGGCCGCCGGATTCCGGAGCTCGGCGGCGGGGATGCGGGTGGCGCCGGTTGGAACAATGCGGTGGCGAGCTTGGTAACAGATCTGAAGACGAGGATCTTCGCGGAGAGAGAGAGTGAGGATTTTCTGGTGAAGAAGAGGAGGAAGAAGGTCGTCTGTCGGTGGTCGATAGGGACAACGGAACGGCCCGTAACAAGGAAGGAAGGACCAAATCGAGAATGCGAATTGTTACAGGGGCCTTACTCCGTATAAGTCTACTTTTTGGGCCTCAGCTGCAAAATTTGATTAAGTTATATAACTAATGCATAAATTTTGATTCATCTACGAGACTACGACATCATCCTCTGAATTTTTATTTCATCAAATATAGTCCATAGATTATTGTTAGATATTCATAGTCCGTAAATTATATGAAATTGGTCAATGACATCCATCCGTTAATTTAAGGTAATGGAATCTAATCATCATGGCCTCCAATCCATTAAGTTTGAATGGTAGATCGAATAAGAAGTTAAACGTGAATTGTCAATGTAAGATATTCATTGCAAAACTCAATATAGTAATGAACAAGTTAACACTCTTATTTGTTTCTTTCTTTCTTTTTAAAGTAGATAGATAAAAGGAATAACATGTTAACTCATCAAATAATTTACGTCATCAAATAATGTATGATCTGTCGTTGGAGCAAATGGAAAGATTTGATTGAATATTTACCAATAATTTAGAAATCGCATTAAACAAAATGAAAATTTTTGGGATGACTTTTCAAGATTATTGAATAAAAAAGAAATGAAAAAAATTAGTTATTTTCTTTAAAGATTATTTGAATAAAGAAAAATTTTGCCCAAAAAAATATGTTATTTATTTTAAAGTAATAATTTAAAATGGAAAATCAAATTTTTGATTCAAACAAAGATAAAATTGCATTTGAAATGGAAAAGCAATATAAGAAGCATTTATGAATCTTAATAATCACTAAAATGAAATTCAAATTTCTTGATTCAATACTTAATAGCTAAAATTGCCTTGAAAGCGAAAAAGAAACATATTTCAGCATTTATGAATCTTCCATTCTTGAATCCACAAATTCTTTTGCCATCATTTTCTTCAAAAGGATTGCCGCCCAATACTTTGAGTAGATCTTTGAACTTGATAAACACGAATACAGGGTCTTTCCATTTTAAAAGAAACTTGTCATCAAAGGGATTGAAAACGGTTGAAAGGTTGGTAATTGGCAATTGATTCCCATTCTTTTCTCTGTTTTGCTTAGTTCTAGCCGCTGACATTCAAGGAGAGTTAGGACATTGTAGCGTAGGACCACAAGGCAGGTGATAGAAAACTCTCGAAGTGCGGAGCGTTTTCGGGCGCTTTAACACGTAGCTTCCGTGCAAAGCCTCGCCGGTAGGCTTCATCACCCATCTATTTATATTCCTTTTCTTAGTAAATCCTCAATCCGGAGCACAGAGAGAGATAGAACTATGCAGGCAAGGAGGCTCATCGGAAAGCCATGGACGTGGGCATCCCCCAAGCCGCCTCTCCCGACGCTGAGCCACCTCGACCGCCGGCGGCTCATGGTGACCAAGCCGCCAACTCGAGCCGCGGTCCATGGAGTCAAGCTCCCGGTCCCCGACATTCTCGACGTGTGTTTCGCAACCTCCTACGCACGTCCATGTTCGTTTTAGTGCCACGGAAGTTTTACAATTAATCAGTTTTTTTCTTCAACATCACCATGTGAATTGAACCTCTATTGATCAAGTTGCACCGTGACCTCTCTCTCTCTCTCTCTCCCTCTGTGTCATTCCTGTGTTGTTGACTTTCGTGCCTTAAAAATGTTGAATTAGTGATCGAGGGTTCATTGATTTGCAGAAGGAGGAAGCTGAGAAGGAGATAGAGAAAGGGAAGAGAGAGAAGGAAGAGAAGAGGAAACAACTGGAAGAGGCCGTGGAATCCAAAATCAAGAGCTCCGAATTGTCTCACCGTCTTGTTAAATGACCCGTACTGTAACTCCACAAGAAAATAGGATGAGACATGAGAGACTCCTTAGCATACCCTCTCTCTGTAATGACAGGAAAATAGTTCAAGCATGCTGTGTAATCAGACATTCTAGGCCGCTGGTCTGAACAAAGCTGTCTTCCAACTTATGGTTTTAACCGGATCCTTTTCAATTTAGTTTTAAGCTTGGGGGTTCATTCCCAGGCTCTGTAAAAAGAGAGAGCAGCGAAAAGTCTGAAAATGAGTTCAATGTTTGTGTCTGAACGACAGACAGAAAAAAAATTCAAGACAACATAGAAGATGGCAAATGTATAGATAGCAGATACAGCTCAATCTAAGACGTCCATTTTGGTCATCAACTCAATCTAAGCTTGCTCCTACAGCAATAACAATGTCGAACAAGAGGCCCTTCGACAATCGTATCTCGAATGGTATACATCGATCTGTAGTTCGTCGCCCGCTGCGGCGTATCAATTCACTTATAGTCCCGAATTCAAGAACCGGCCTCCAGCTCATAGATATGATCAATTTCAAATGGTACAATATAACTACGTTCACTATATAAGCAGGTTTTACAGCATTTGAGACCAAAAAATCAGTCAGCCACTTCCACCAGCCTACCACGTACCCATTTCTTCGTCGCTGCAATGGGGTTAGAGCATGATTCGCTTCCCATTGATTCAACGTTAGTCTTGGTTCCGTTTGGTGAAGTTCTGCTTTCACCTTCTGCAAGGCCATTTGGTTCCGGCATGACATGCCGCTCTCCCGAATGGTCCATTCGAGCTTCCAAATCGAGGGGAACGAAATCCAGGTCGATAGGATTAAGTTCGCCTTCTTCATCCAGCACATCCGGCAAGCCAAAACCCATGAAATCGAAGTCCCCATCACTGTTCTCCCATGTCTTCACTTGGCTTCCATTGACTTTTCTCCGGTTCTGTCGATTCCTGGAAACTGTAGCCGTTTCCTCCTCGATATGATTGATCGGATCTGGTAGCGCGGCCGAAGGGTATGAACCGTTGTGAGTGGATGGCATAGATCCTGTTTCTATCGATTCAATCGATTGAATGGCTTCAGCTATAAGCTTTCTGGTCTCTGCAAGGGAAGCTCTAGCAATGGGACTCTTCATTGCAGCAACCTCCAATGCTTTGGCTGCCCTTTCAGCTTCAGCGATCAATAGCCTGCGGTACATTTCACCAAAGAAGATTGAAAACATCAAAACAGACGGTCTGAAATTATCGGAGAAGCTTTGGAACAAGAATGATGGACCCAACTGCAGGTATTTTGTTTAAAATATGATGCTTTAGAATGGTCTTGCTACTGCAGTGGCCATACCTCAGCCATGAAATACTTAAACCAAGAAGGATAACTCTTCTAAAGTCCATTTTTAGAAGCCTGACATCAATGACCTCTAGACTGATTAAGTTATCAAATAAAGCAAAGCATCATACTAGATTATCTCACGTGTCCAGACAGCTCCAGGGTTCTGCTTATAAGTAATTCATTATAAATAAGCGAACGAACCTTGCTCGTTCTATGGCTTCCGTCTTGTTTGTTTCTTGAGCCGCTCTGCGTGCCCTGATACTCTTTATCATCTCCAACTTGGAACTAGCCAAAGGATCCTTAAAGAGAGGAGTTTTCCTTCTCTTCAGCCTCAGTTTTTGGATTTGGCTCTGAGGATCTTGTTTGGGAGTGTTGTCTACGTCACTGGATTTTCTCTGAGATGGGCTCCTTTTGTTTGGTCGTGTGCTGCCGGTGTCAGCTGGCCTTCTCCTCGGCTTTCTTTTGACTCCAACTGGTGTTCCATGATACTTAGCCAGGCCAGAATAGACTCGTTCACGGTATTCCTGTTTGGGAAAGTTAAACAATTCTCAGGAAAATAAAAGTGGAAACTCATAGTGAGCATGAATGCTAATGTTTTACTGAGAACAGACATTTGAAATACAGAAACTTTTATTACAGTGATGAGAAAGTTTGATATAAGGAAAGGGTAAAAAGCAATCAATTCTATTGCATTCAACTCCAAGAAGCTGAGGTTTACACAATTTCCAGGCCACCTAAGGAAACAAACATAATCAGCTTTTAGCCAAACACATTGCATAAATAACATAAGAACACATAGCTGCGTGGCAATTGACCCATAAGTATATTGTGTACTAACTGGGAGCCTGCAATTGAACTCAGGTCAAGACCATGAGAAAAATCAAAACCCAATGATCTATTTGGGATCTTCGATGGACCAAAATCGGTTTTGTAATGCATTCGCTCTTCAAAATTGGCATCAAGGAAGGTCAAATATGCATCGTACCCATAATTGGATTATGAAAGAATATATAGTAAGATTACACATATTGATAGATGGTGTGCAACACTGTATTAAAATATGTTCCATAATAACAAGGTATATCTGAAGCTCCTATTCATTCATTTCAATCTAATCATGGACCAGCAGATTTATGTTGATCAAAATGTAGTCAGCAGACCTGTTTTTCAACCAGATTGGACGATAATAATTCTCCCTCATACTCAATCCTTCTATTCACCATTTCATGAACCTTGATTCTTTTTCTTAGAAAGTGATCTTACCTATTCATTTGCTAAAGAATACATTTAAGAAGGTGAACATGTAAATAGAAGACATGCGGACCTATCAATAAAAGTGAAGTTTGCTCATCCATCTATTAACAGAATCAATCAATTAACCGACATACAAGGAAAACAGATTTTAAGAATCCAAATGGACAAATTATAATTTTCAAAATCCATTTTCATGACATTTTATTAAAGCACTTACAGGATCTGTCCATTTTGCTGCAATTGCTTCAGCAATTTTTCTTCTTTGCTCTGGCGACTTAGGAGCTCTCTTGCTACCTTTTGGCCTAGGCATCGTTTTCCGCTGCTCAATGCTCTCTAACCACTCGCGCGTAAGCTGTTCATTCAATATGTCATACGAATGCCACCACAACTCCTCCTCACCTACATAACCTTTTCTGGATGCTTCTGCAATCAAGTTCTGCCATTGATGATAGCATGTCTCCTGTCCCATCAACTTTTCACGGCGCCTTTGCCACCCCATTCGAACTCCAATGCCAATTTTCATTCTCGTCTTCTCACTGGAATTTCGTTTTAAAGAAAGATGGAAAAATTTTCTGAGCATTCGAAGGCAAAGAGGCTAATATAAATTTGGAAGCATAAAATACCAACATGTTGTCATCATTGGTACAAAACCAGAAGAAAGCATGCATTACCAACCTCTGTGCATGTCCGAGGTTAACCAACTTCATCTTGACCTGCAAAGCCAATTTTTGTATATGAGACCTGAATTTTGTAAAATTGCAACCAACTATTCCATCATGGGAGATAATATTTTCATGAGGCAGCCAAAGTTTGCTTCGTTCCAAATGTTATTATCTGAGACTTTGTTTCCTCTTTAACATCCCAAGCTGGAATGCATGACAATCTATATTCATACATAATGTATGGCCATATTTCAACAAAGAAACATATAATATTCTTACATGACATCACCTTAGGATTCTGCATTGCTAGTCTTGTTCTCTCTTTGATTCGTTGCAGGGTTTCTGCACATGAATTACGGCACCTTCACTGAGGGTGATGATCAAGGGTAACACATACATTAGTCACTGGGGATTCGGAGTTAAAGCTACCTGCACTGTGCTTCCTGCCTTTATTCCATGGGGTGTTCCCCTTATTTGCCTTAGAAATTCTCATCCGCCTCAGCTTCTCTCTTTCATCCAATTCCATTTCATCTTCCCCAGATGACCCAAGTTGGGCACCCGATGAACTCGAAACTGTAGCCATCTGTGAGCTTTTGCGAGATAAGCGCTCATCTTCGTTCAGAACTGAGCACTTGTACTCTAGGGTGGCAACTGCCTTAACCACAAACTTCGGTGGATGCGGCTCGACGTGATTCTTTTTAGGTGCATTAGACAGTTTCCATGAGGCAAGCCTTTTATCATTCCCAAAAGCAAACGAACTAGAGAACAATCTACCGTGAACAAAGGCTTGAGCCCCGAGTGCACCCAGATGATTTTGGAAGTTAGGCTGTGCAGTGGCAATTTCTGCACACAAAACAAAACAAATTCGAAGACATTGTATGTCATCATAACAAGAAATAAGAATCCATAATGTGCAAGCACAAATTCAAGAATGCATTCTGCCTACAGGACACTCACTGATTTTCTCCAGCGACAGTTACTCAAGTCCAGCCAATTAAAAATGTTGGGCAATTTTGGGGAACAAAAAGGAATTCACTTCTCGAAGTCACATCCATCATTAGCAGCCTAAGTTGGCGATGTGACATCTACATGCTAATTTATATCACGTACTAGATTGTAATCTGAAATTCCCCGCTCGCCAAAAGAAAGAGCCCGGAATGCAGACAAGGCATTCAAGGCAGAGCAATGAACCAAACAGAGCTTTGCACCTAAGGAAGAAAACTAAAGACTACCCACGAAATTAGAGCACAAAGGGTACCTAATAAAGGCATGGATGAGCGCTCATTCGGCCAAAAGCCACGGCTCCGAGCAAGCTCCAGGCCTTCCAAACACAGCGGAAGGCGCGTCTTCCAATTCTTCCACCACCTTTTTTTATTGCAGAAGGCGAAGATTACCCGTTCACAGGCCGAGAAACGAGAGCGCAAGGCGCGGAGGAGGAGCGTCGGCGGAGGCAGAGATTGGAGGGAGGTGGAGATGGCGGTGAGAATGGTCGGAGAGACCCTGACAGCCACACAGCGAAAGCTGATAACATGGTTTTGGTCTTGGAGGCCTTTTTTTTTTTTAAATCTAATTTTTGTTTTAATTTTTTTCTGGGAGAGAGGGAGGCTCCGCCGGGAATGGGGCTCCGACCCGGATAGAAATGGACTTGCGCGGGCTCGGATTGGCCCGGTCACGCAATGCCCAAGCCCAAGGTGTTCTGGCCCAAGACGGCCCAGGTGAGAGAAAAACGAAGCTCGATTCTTATTAAAAGGGTAGATTGGTAAATGCATCTCTTTTTCCCTAATCTCTTGTGGCGTGAGTAATTTCATCAAATTATAGAGAAATAAAAATGAAATCACCAAAGATCCTTCGGCGTGGCTTCAAGGATACATTTGTTCCGTGAAATATGAAAGGTTTGAAAAATACTTTCCAAAAATTTAGTCACTTTCGATATCAACATCAATTTATATATAAACCTTTTCGTACGCAATTAAAATAATTTTTCGTTAATTCATTTTCATAAGTGATACACACGATCTTTTCTCATAAAAATATTTTCGAAATTATTTATTTTTCGCTAAATAAATAGACCCTCATCGTGGTCATTTTACCCTCACCGTGGTCGTTTTTCTTTGTTTTTAAGGACAAAGGAATCAAAGCGAAAGTGGAACACGGGATCTAATATCTATATGCTACTTGCAGGCCACGCTTCACCAAGCTCGTTTGCAAGAATCTGATTGGAGCTTTGATCTTAATTCAAGGCTGTCGTATGTCATTTGACTTTTACCGTTTTTAAAAAAAACATTCCCTTTTCAACATCAACGTCTCAAACATTGGAAAATCGGAGTTCTAGATTGCCGGCTGCCATTGAATAACGCATCCTTACGCATGGCCGTACATGGTAGAAATGAAAGTGATCTTAATTTGTAATTACAATTATAACATTGGCGTTGCATTTTCTGTTGCCGGGAATTAGTATTGTCAAAAAGAAAAGAAAAAGGGCATTTGGTAGTTTTAGGGTTTGCATGATAACGTTTTTGTTTCTCCCAATTTCTGTTCTTTTGTTCTCCAAAACAAAAAAATAATAAATCCGTTTGGTAAAACATTTGTTTCCGAGAACAATTTCTCTATTTTTTTTGTTCTCCCAGGAACAACTTTTAGAAATAAGCCAATTTTTTTTTGTCTTTTATTCCTCTCTTGCCGTAGCCACCTCCAACCGGCCGCCACCGCCGCCCGGCTGCAGCGGGCAGCGGTTGGTGGTCGGCGATCCGTGCGCAAAAATAAAAAATGAATAAATACAAAAAAGAATCGTTGTCTTACCAAGTGCATTTATATTCTTTTTCTATTCCAAGAATATAAATTTTGTGTAGTTACTAAACTAATTCTTTTACTCAGAAATTGTTCCCCATAATAAAAAAAAAAAAATTTCTGAAAAAAAAAAAAAAAAAAAAAAATATTCCCCAGCCAAGAAATATTACCATACACACCCTTATAAACTAATGTAATATGCAAATTTCCTTTTGATTCGGCTTATTCCGAAAGTCCCAAGAAAAGCTTGCTTTCACCATCACTCGATTATCGATCTTTTTAATTTACCATTAGATTTCAGCCAACGGAGATTACTGCTGCTAGGGACATACCTTGGAAAATTTTTCAACCTATGCCCAGAATCAAACTGAGAATGATGACAATTCAAACCAAATCGATGATTTTGGTGTGTTATCGATTTGTTCCGGTTTCAAATTCAAACTGTTACCACCAAACCAATTTACAAGTAAGAAAATTTAGCACGTGGTTTGACTATCTAACTGCAACGTTCAATATAAAAAATTAACAAAAAAAAATATTTTTTCTACCAGTTTATTGAAAAAGGAATATGATTACAATATCGCCGAATCAATTATAGACAATATCGAGAAATATTATTTTGATTAAATGCAAGTACAGCAAAGACGATACATAACTCTTTCGTTGGTAGTATTATCCGAGATTAATAATCAATCGATGATGGTGAGAAGTATAACTCTTTCATTCAATAGTACAAAGCAATATCAAACAAATAAGAATGTACTTTGTTAACTCACGCCATAAATTTCATTATTCAAGCTAAAATCAAATTTACACATTAAAGCTTATCGGTTTCGTTTGGTTTTATCGATTTCCAAACTTAAAAACCGAAAAGTCAATCAAAAAGATCAATGATGAATCGAGTCAAAACCGGATCGAGAAGCGGATAAACTGAGCTCGTTGATACGGAACTCACATGTATCGCTAGATGCATTGAAAAATATTATGAAACATCTAACTCTTTCAATTTCACATTTGTAAGGGTTATTTAGGAAAATTATGATGGCTTTTATATCTCTCAAGATTATGTGAATTTTCTATATGTATAGCTAGATGTCATCAGTAGCACTAACCCTTTTAATTGCCCGAGTGTATCCAACCCGTCATCTGACATATATATATATATAAATTAGAAATTAAATGAAATTATCCCATTCATCGAAGTCTAAGTGCATCCCTGAGTTATTTTAGTTATTTACACCTTCGCATGCTTAAGAAAAGTTGAAACGAATAAGATAAACACGTTACGTTAACCGTGACGTGTTGGGCCAACACGTCACAATTATAGAGCGAGAGAAAATAAAATATTCAAACGCCCTTCAGTGACACTTCAAGGATACATTTGTTTCGCGAAAAATAAATGATTTAAAAAATATTTTTCCGAACACGGGATCTACATAATGCTCGCACGCCGCGCTTCGCCAGCCTCGTTTGCAAGAATCTGATTAGAGCTTTGATCCTAGTTACTTCAAGGCTGTCGTCTGTAATTTGACTTTTTTTCCGTTTTTTCTATAAAAAAAATGCCTTTTTCAAACATTGGAAAATGGGAGTTCTAAACTGCCGGCCGTACATAGTAGAAATCAAAGTGGTCTTAATTTGTAATTACAACTGTAATATTGGCATTACATTTTCTGTTGCCGGGAATTAGCATTTGTCAAAAAGAAGAAAAAGGGTATTCGGTAGTTTTAGGTTGTGCATGATAAAATTTCTACTTCTCTATTTCTTTGTTTCTCTGTTCCCTGGAACATGTTAGAACAGAAATCCGTTTGATAACGCAATTTGATTTTTCTATTTCTGTATCAGATTTTTATTCTAAAAATCGATTTGAAGAATAAATCATAAATTAAAATTTTTAACTTCTAAATATCTATTTCAGAAATTGAGAGGCCAGAAATCAAACATCCTTTAGTGACACTTCAAGGATACATTTGTTTCACGAAAAATAAATGATTTGAAAAATATTTTTCCTATCTCTAAAAGCAATTAGTCAATAAAAAATATACATCTTTGTGCATGACTAAAATAATCTTTATTTTTTCCATTTTCATAAGTGGTAGCAATCATCTTTTGAAATATTTTTTTAAAATCATTTATTTTTTTCGAAATAAAATCCGAACGCGGGATCTACATAATGCTCGCACGCCGCGCTTTGCCAGCCTCGTTTGCAAGAATATGATTAGAGCTTTGATCCTACTTACTTCAAGGCTGTCGTCTGTAATTTGACTTTTTTTTTTCTAAAAAAACATGCCCTTTTCAAACATTGGAAAATGGGAGTTCTAAATTGCCGGCCGTACATAGTAGAAATCAAAGTGGTCTTAATTTGTAATTACAACTGTAATATTGGCATTACATTTTCTGTTGCCGGGAATTAATATTTGTCAAAAAGAAGAAAAAGGGTATTGAGTAGTTTTAGGTTGTGCATGATAAAATTTCTACTTCTCTATTTCTTTGTTTCTTTGTTCCCCGAAATATGTTTGGAACAGAAATCCGTTTGATAACGCAATTTAATTTTTCTAAATCTGGAACAGATTTCTATTCTAAAAATTGATTTGAAGAAGAAATCATAAGTTAAAATTTTTAACTTCTTAATTTCTATTTTAGAAATTGAGAAACCAATTTCTGGCCAGAAATCAATTTCTGTTTCAGAAATTTTGTCACGCGCATCTTTAGAAACTAATATAACATGCAAATTTTCTTTGATTCAGCATATGCCCAAAGTCTAAGGCTCCGTTTGTTTCGCGGAAAATATTTTAGGAAAATGTTTTCAGATTTTCCGGTGTTCGTTTCACGGAAAATGAATTCCTAAGGGAAAATGTTTTCCATGGAAGGAAAAAGTCTTAAATTTGGGGAAAATGTTTTCCACTTTTGAAAAGTGGAAAACATTTTCCTCACTGATCTCTCTTATCTCACACATATACAAATCCTCACTTTCTCCTCCCATTTTTTCTTCTTCTTTTCTTTTTTATTCTAATTATTTTTAAATTGCATTTTTCTTTTTTTATTCAAATTTTTTTCTTTTCTTTTTCTTTTTCTTTTCTTTTCTTTTTTTTTTTTTTTTTTTTTTCTTTTCTTTGTTTCCCATCTTCTTCATTCTTGACTAGTCGTCGGCTATCACTAAGTGAACTGTCGTGGATCGCTCGTTGATCTGGCGAACCTCGAGCTTGACGCTTGCGCTCGCCAATCTAGTGAGCAGAAAATATTTTCCTTACCGAACACAGGAAAATATTTTCCGAAACATTTTCAGGTTTTAGCCGAACACCAGAAAATATTATCATTTTCTTGGAAAATGACTTCTAGGAAAATATTTTCCGAAAATGGCCTATTTTTCGCGAAACGAACGGACCCTAAGAAAACTTGCTTTCACCATCACTCGAATATCGATATTTTTTTGGTTTACTAATTGGATTTCAACCGACCAACAGATGATGTGTAATATCGCCGCTTATTAAAGGATAAAACCATGCTTAGGAAACCGATATTTGAGATGTGGCTTGATTCAATTTGGAGGTATTTCCGGTTCAAACCTTGGAAAGATTTCGATCTTTGCCCAAATCAAACCAAGAAAGATAACAACTCAAACCTAATCGATGATTTTTTTGGTATTTTATCGATTTGGTTTGGTTTCAAATTCAAACCGTTACCACCAAACCAATTTACAAGTAAGGAAATTTAGCACGTGGTTTGACTATTTAACTGCAACGTTCAATATTAAAAACTAACAAAAAAAAAAAATTTCTACTAGTTTATTGAAAAAAGGAGTATAATTACAATATTGCCAAATCAATTATAATATTTGAGAAATATTATTTTGATTAAATGCAAGTACACCAAAGACGATACAAAACTCTTTCATAGGTATTATTAACCGAGATTAATAATCAATCAATAATGGTGATAAGTATAACTCTTTCATCCAATAGTGCAGTTTCGACCAAAAAAAAATAAAAATCCAATAGTACAGAGCAATATCAAATAAATAAGAACGTAGTTTATTAACTTACACCATAAATTTCACTACTCAAGCTAAAATCAAATGCACACAATAAGCTCATCGGTTTCATTTGGTTCTATCAATTTCCAAACTTAAAAACCGAAAAGTCAATCAAAAAGATCAATGATGAATCAAATCAAAACCGGATCGATAAGCGAATAAACTGAGCTCGTCTATACAGAACTCACATGTTTCACTAAACGCACTAAAAAATGTTATGAAACATCTAACTGTTTCAATTTCACATTTATTAGGGTTCTTTAGGAAATTTATGATGACTTTTGTATCTCTCAAGATTATGTGAATTTCCTATATGATTTTGCGTATTTTAATTGATATGCTAATTTATTTAGTTTTTCATAAAACCTATAATAAGCTGATAATCCTCATTATCAATATATCAAAATACTTTCTATTTCTCTCTTCTGCATTCTCATTAACTACATCGTTACTAAATCAGTCAATTCACTTATTAACTATAAAATATATAATTATATTCATTAGCTCAGGCCACACCAGTTTCATTTCATGCAAAATAAATAATTAAAAAAGAAGTGGGAACTGGGAACAACGTCGGAGGTCGGGGACTGATTCTCCACCAAAGATTCTCTATATTCATTAGCTCAGGCCACGCCTGTTTCATTTCATGCAAAATAAATAATTAAAAAAAAGGTGGAGACGTGGGAAAAACGTCGGCGGTCGGGGACTGATTCCCCCCCCCACCAAAGAATCTCTGCCACCGAGTCAACTCCTACTCCTCAACTCTCTTCGATCCAGTCAAAACCTCCCCTCCGGCAGACCACGTGCGTTTTGGTTCGACTCTATCCCCCTTGCCCGCCTCTATAATATCCACTTTCCCGGAGAAAAAATCGAAAGCCCTCGAAGAAGAAAAATTTTCCCGAGAAAATATCGCCATGGTCGCCGGCTCCGTCCGCGAAGCCGCTCGCCGCGCGTCGCTCTCCGTCTACGGCGCCCACCTCCTCATCGCCGCCGCGCTCGCGTCCTTCCGCCGCCGCCGGGGCGAGGAGAGCGCCCCCTGCGCCGCCGGCGGAGTCTGCACGGTCTGCCTCGGGGAGGTCTCCTCGGACGGGAAGGTCCGGAAGCTTGCGGAATGCGGCCACTGCTTCCACGCGGAGTGCATCGAGACGTGGCTCGGGCATCGCCGGACGTGCCCTCTCTGCCGGACGACCGTGAGCCCGCGCCACGGCCGCGGGGAAGCTCCGCGCCGCCGCGGGTTGGCTGCTGCGGGTTCTGATGGCGAGCGCGTGTAAATGGATGGACAGGCACTTCGACTCCAACCTTGCAATGGCGTTCTGCCATGATTCCGGAACGCTTCTCTCTTGAGGGGTTGGATTGAATCCGGTCGTCGCTCGTCGTGGAGGATAAGAGATTACGTTCGTGTGTAGTCAGAAAGTAGAGCAAGGATTATTCATTTTGTAAACAAAGATAGGTTATACAGCGTCTTGCCTTCATGCTGAACAGAGTACAAACATTCTTTGTACCCCAAAACAACGTCGATTCATATCATATTACTTCGTTCCTTTTGCAACAGCTCGGATCGCATGACATGATAAGGTACAAAAACCATTCTCCTGTAAATGTATCGGTCGAGGATGCAAGGCACCCGCTGCCCTTTTTTCGAGATAAAAATGAGCAGAGAAAATGCTTCGAACCAATGGTCGAGTACCGGGCCCTACAGTAGTGAATTAACCCGTGCCATATTTCCGGGGACAGCTTGAATGACATTCAACAAAAGGGTGCGCACCTGCACCAGATAACAACACAGGTGGATAAGTAAAAGATACTCACGGCCATGAAATGTCAGTAAAATAGTCAGTAAAATAGTCGGTAAAATAGTCACGTAAGTTCAAGGAAAGAGGTACCTCCTCATAAAAAGACAAGACCGAATCCGAATTAGATCGCGCAGGATCCGGCGGTAGGTAACTTGCCTGCTCAGGATGGTTTTACTTTCAAGTCATTAGAGTTGACCTTCAAAACCAAAGCAAGGAAACTAGCTTCGTCGACTTACTTCATTGGAGCAAGTCTCCCGAGAGACCAGGAGTCAGGACCGTCACTGGCCGTCATTTACGGGCCGAGCCCTCTTCACGTTTTCAGAGACTCGGATCGCGGGTCGTCACGGGCCAGCCCCGGCCCAACTACCCCCATTGGATCCGACAGCCCCTTGCCACGTCACCGCTCTCATGATTCGTGCTTTGACCACCTAAGCACATGATAACACTCCTAAAAATCATTTCTTGATCCATCATTTTGTCCGACCGTTCCCCGTCCTAAGCTGCAAACGGCCGTATATGCCCGGCAAAAGCCCCAAATCGAGGCAAACAATGTGGACGAAAATTGATTCCCAAGCCTCGTATTTTGGACACATCTTTATACGAAAGTCTTCGGTTGCATTCTTTATGTTTGATTCGGTCCGAAAGAGAGATCGCTAATTCAAAAGCCATGACAATAACCAACACTAATGTCGCCCTCAGACCCATGAAATCGAGTGAGGTTGTCTTCAACGCTGCATAAGATACTAAGCATGGAAAATCCATTAACAAAATGGCGCGATCCCTCCAACTCTCACCTTCCCTAGCCACGAAAAGTAATACTTGACCCCAACTGGTTGGCCCACGTGTTTAGGAAAATGGTGGGTCTTGGGGTCCGGTCATCTTCCTTCTTATAATATTATTTCACATATTTCTCTTTCCAATGTTGCATAATACCGAAAATTAAGTAGATGGATTGAGAGTTCATCGTTGATTTGATAGATATTGGCACGGATTTTCAGTCCTCCAAAATTTGAGCATGTCTCGGATAACATGGGTTTGGGAGTCCGATGTCACGTGAGATGGCCCTCGCCCTTGGTTTAATCACGCATTGAGATTACTAGTAACTGAAAATCTTGCAAATCAAGGTGATGCGAGGGATGGAGAGGAAAAGGAAAACCCAGATTTGGACATGAAAGCAAAGCAGCACCTAGGACAGATAAAGTCAGCATTTTTCTCGACTCGCCAGCGTCAAAAGCAGGTGGTAATTAGCGACTTTTTCGGATCTGTGAATCTCCCTCAAAACCTGTGTTTGGCCTCAAGATTGCGTGAATGGCTTCAAAGATTAGACCCCCCATGTGACGGTCTTGAATCGCAGACCCCACATACCCCTTGTGGCTCGTTTTTTTCATCTGATGGCTCGAATTCAATGGTATCCAAGTCTCTGATCTAGGACAGTTTTGGCAACGCTTCTGTTCCCTGTCCTTTTCTTTTGGGCCAAAATCTGAGATAATGTTTAGCAAACTTGTCGATTAAGTGATCCTGCTGCAATTACTGTCAAATTTAATGTCTCTGGGTGCAGAATGGGTGGGTAAGGAAGAGATCAGCATTGGCTTTGTTGGAAATGGAATGAAAATAATTTACTTGGTGAAACAGGATGGCTCTTAGCTGGTGATGATGGTATGGTTCTTGCGTTGGAAATAAGAGTGATCAATTGACCATCAACAAATGTGGATTGTGGAGTGACTAGAAAATCAAGATGGAACACGCTTCACTTTTAGAGGAACTTCAAAGGAGAAGATCAGATGCCAGAGAGAAAAAATATGTTGATTGAGCACAGCAACATTGTGCAAAAGAATCAACCCATCATCACGACATGTGGGAAGATTTGATTGCACAACTGATATGTCACGCGTGGATAGTAGGGTTTCTAATCTTTCTCACACTCAATAAAAAAATTCCAATATAATAAAAGAAAAAAAAACCCTCAATTAGATTAATGTATCAACTGGACGTATGAGGCCAATTCAGAAGCAAATTATCATATTATCCACCACCGCCATTTGGGCAGTCAAGCTCAAGGTTGGATTAAGATTCTTGATTTCAAACGTTAAATGGACATGACAGAAGTCAAGGACGCCAGAGCGCGCATGAGTTAAACGGAGGCCTCAAACTGTTTGGAAGAGAAAATGCTTGTTTTGGCTACCAAAAAACAAAAAAAAAGCAAGACCAAGACCAAGACGAATAATTATATTTTGGTAGTTCCACTCAAAAAAATTCAAACTTTAGTAATTATCAATCGCAATCTTGGTCCCAGTTATTGTCATCTTCTTCTTCCTCCTCTTCCTCCGCGCTCTCCCGTCTAATAAAGAACAAGAAACTCTTACACTCCCTCCTCCGCAGAACTCCTCAGTGGAGAAGGGATGGAGTCGTGAGCTTCCTCGTTTGTCCTCTCTCCCGCACACACGTCTTCCTTTAAAACCCTCCGTTCTCGTTGCAGACTGCAAGTTCAGCTCTCTCTCTCTCCTCACTGCAACATTCCTCTTCTCCTTCCCGGCGCAGATTCCCATTCTCGACCCTTCACCGAATCTTGATTCGTTTTCCCAAATCTCCTATCTATATTTCAAGATCCGCCTGATCGACATTAACCCTTTTCGTGGATTTTGCAGCTTTGCTCAGCTTTTGCGCAAACTCGCATCTTTACCTTTCGTCCATCTCGTGGGTCGAGCTTGGACTACGGAAAGGTTCTCTCTTTCGTTACCCATTAGGGAATTAAGCTTCTTTTACTTTGGATAAGTGAATCTTGGTAAGTGTTTGATCGAGGATGGGAGTCTCTGACATCACGAAACTGGATGACGCCGAAGCAGTTGCGTTGACAGGCAAGATCATGTTGATTGCGGTGATACTTCTCTTCATAGTAGTCCTCTTTGTTCTGCTTCTCCATTTATACGCCAAATGGTTCTGGGGGCGCATCGAGGAGGCCTCCTCGGCCGCCGCCGCCCCGCCCCCGCGCCGCCGTCGCAGCCGGCGGTTCGTCTTCGCCCCCGGCCAGGATCCCACGGTGGCTGTGCGGACCGGGCTCGATCCGAAGGTCCTGCTCTCTCTGCCGGTGGTGGTGTTCAATCCCCAGGAGTTCAAGGAGGGTCTTGAATGTGCTGTTTGCCTCTCTGACCTGGTTCAGGGAGAGAAAGCCAGGATCTTGACGAAATGCAATCATGGGTTTCATGTGGATTGCATTGACATGTGGTTCCAATCACATTCCACTTGCCCTCTTTGTAGGAAATGGGTTGGTCACGGTTCAGATTGTTCGAAGACCATTGATGTTGAGGATGATTTGGAAGAAGAAAATGGTGACAGTCAAACCGTGGAAGACAATTTATCTGGTGGCATGCACCCCACCGAATCACCAAACTTTCCTACAAATGTGTTGTTTTGGGGGAATGAAATGCAGGTTAGCTCTGGGAGCGCTTGTTTAGAAGAAGGCGGTTCTTCTTCTTCTTCTTCAGCTACTTCTCAGTCGTCGTCATCTTCTGCTGCACTTGCTATTGCTAGGCCTGCGATGGTCGTTATTGACATGCCAAGGCAGATGAGTGAGAATCCCTTGGCTTCTTCGTCTTCAGCGAACCGGGTTACTGAGGATGATCTGAAGTCCCCAGTTCCTACAAGACTGAGGTCATTGAAGAGGCTTTTGACTAGGGAGCGAAGAGTTGCTCCTTGCAATGCAAATTCTCTTGATGTTGAATAGGGAGAGGATTGTCTTCGCGATACAGTCACCATGATGTGCACCAGCTGTTTCAATCATAGCTAAACACTTCAGCTGTTCTAGAGATATCTCCCGTTCTTCCATTGTCCAAACAACAGTTTGTTTGATGGAGACGAAGATGGAGGAAGTGGTGATAGGTAGTATTCACTTAATTGCTTGGCAGGATTTTAAGGACTGAATTGGATATCCAGAAACCAGAATTATGTTTCAGACACAACGTTTGTTCTTGCAATGTTGTTCTGAGTCAAGTGCTCCAACTTTTTTTTAGGATGAGAGAGAGAGAGAGAGAGAGAGAGAGAGAACAGTAAGAAGAAAGTTTTTGCTTCTCTGTCTCAGAGGGTGGAAAATCCTTCTAGTTACAGAAGATGTAGTTTGTAATTTTTACTCTTGTAAATGTATTGATTAAATTTGCGTCTCCCGAACGGTTAATCACAAAGGTCAGTTCTCTTCCAGTGGATGTTATTTGATTCACCCAGAGTTCTGTTTGAGGCTGTTCTGATATTCAGGATGCGGTAAGACATTGATGCGAAATGCAATCTGTGACAGTCATCAAAATCACTTTGTTGAATCAGTATATGATTTCCAAGTCGTACTACATGATGGGAGGAGCTTGTCATTGGCTCATTGCTCCAATCTGGCAGTATAAATCTATACACAGAAGTTTTAGGAAATCTGAGGACTAAAGAGACCATGTATCCTAAATCAAATCAGTTGCAGCATTTGCTATTTCTTTATCTGTTTTCATTGATTCAGTGCGTATAAACCATTTAAGCACCAGAAACTTAGAAGGAAACAGCACGATGATAATGATCAATAGTATTATCATAACTCAAGAGACTGCATAAAGTGTATAATACGGCGAGATCGAAGTTACAATTCGGCTTCTAAGAGTTTGTCAAAGTTCATTACAGAATGGAGCTCCTGGTATACAATTATTACAAAAACCCGCCCTTGATGTAGCCTTGAAGCTATTGACGTTAATCTGAAGCAAGCGTGACTTGCGGGAAATTGTTGTTGACTCGGGAAACAACAGAAGAAATGGTAAGGGTTGCCAGCAAACACAATCAATTGCTATTTTTGAGCTCTTTTCATGAAATTAACGCTATGCAATCGATGGCTCCTATATGAGTGCTAAACACTCAGGACATTCGCCTCTGAACAATCTTCATACTCCAGCAAAGTCAACGTCCTCTTTGTTGCAGAAACTGAGGACCTACTGTTCCAATGTCCCTAGGGTTAAGTTACCAAGTAAACAGGTCCGTAGTTTTTAACGGCCTGAGGTTTGTCCAACTCTTCTAGAGACATGTATCGCATTTCATTCTCTGCTCTTTTTGTGGAATTGAAAAGAGTGGAGAACGACCCCGAATTCAGACGCCGGAGCCAAGCATCAGATTCCTTACTTGCCCCAAAGATTGGACCGGAAACAATTTTTCTTGGTTTATGGTTATGATGATGACTTGCAGGTTCTGCTTGGGGCTTGCTCTTCTTCTCTGTTCTCAACCATGAAAACAGGGAGCTCTTCCATGACTTCTTGCTCCTTTTCTCTTCACCCGGGTTTTTCTTTCCCGCCACTTCTGCAGAATTTGGTGCAGAAGCTCTTACATTTGGTTCGCATATGTGCTGTCTGGCTTCATCCAAGAACTGAACAAAGCAAAGTCAGATTAAATAATCAGGTAGAACCAGTTGCAGAACCTTGAAGACTTGGAACAGAATATGCATTACTTATTTATCAGTAAGAAAAGTTGTCGCAATACAAAGTAAGCAAAAGAAGAAGAAACTTCCTTCCTTGAGACATGATTCGCCTAACCAACTCAGTTTTTATAACCAAATCAGCCTGCGTACTTATCAGATTTACATCATAGAGTTTGATCTCAGATCGTCTATAGTTGACTAAACATGTGAAAATCGATATACTTACTTGAGTCCAAGAATATTGTGATCGAGTAGATGACTGGAAATGTAACCGTGTCACAACTTAATTCATTTTCCAATTACACATGAAGAGACGGCACTATAACTCTCGCCAAAAAAGAATAGGAAAAGACTAGAAATGAAAACGGACTTGATCGTGGTATCAGAATTACCCGGAGAAAGTCCATTTGTGGATCAAATTCAGTAGCACCATAATCACTTGCCTCACATTTAGGGTATACTGGAGATTTCCTCATCTTGGCAGGCTGCAGCTAAACCAAATTATGCAAATTTCCGGACCATACAGTCACAAAACCATAAACAGAAATAATATGCAGGTGGCTTCCCCACTACAAGGCCAGATGAAATAGATTAATGTTGAGGTCTTTGAACTTTAATGTGTTACGAAAAAAATCTTTCCTTGCTTATGGTTGTTGTTGGTCAAAACGTCTCTTTATTTTTCCTGTGTCAATAAGATCAATTGTGCTTACTGACAAGAAAAGCCTAACTTATCTTGTAAGCTGTGTGGACAAGGGAAGATTTACCAGAAAGAAGAAGAAGATGATGAACCACAAGGTGTAATACCACAGTCAAAGACTATATCATGAAGAAAAAACTAGAAAACAGACACAACAGAACAATTAGAGGTTCTGAATTACAATAATGTCTATGTTAAATTCTACTTCTGAATGTGGACTCACCTGCTTAACAAAGGAGAGAAAAAAATAGGAAGAAAGCCTACAACACAAAAGCCTTTCAAAGCCACTTTAATAGGCATGCAGAATGAAGAATATAGAAAGCAGTGGCTGTTGAAATGGCAGTGTCAACTCTGTAGCCTTTCGGTCACAATTTTAGCCCACTTTGAGGTCCACTGACGTGCATATGAAGGTGAACCAATTGAGTGTTGTTCATCTTACACGCACCTAAAGGTGACGACCAACCACTAAGCACCAGGAAACAAAGAACGAATAGAAAAGAAAAGCAAAAAGAATTCAAGAGAGAAAGTAGAAACCCATCGATGGGATGCACCAAATCAAAAATGGGTAGATCATGATTATACTTGAGACGCGCTAAAAAAAGTCGAAAAGGTGGAGACTTTATCGAGCAAGTTAAGCATTAACGACAAAATTTCACCCAACTTTGGAGCTAACTTGCCCCGTCTAGCGTGTGCAGCAAAGCCAAGATAGGAGGGAAAAAAGGCGAGGCAAAAGCACTTCTCATGTAGAGTCTAGCTTGAGATTTTGAAATCCAAAAACCAAGAAAAGGAGAGAGACCTGTTGAAGAAAAATGGGAGATCGGCGTGTGTATCATTTGCATTTTAACGGTAGAAAATAAGGATGTCTTGTCCCCTAAAAAGATTCTTTTGACATTTGGTTTCTGGGCATGAATGGGAGCGTGATTTGCGGCAGGAGATTCGGAATCTCTCTCTCTCTCTCTCTTCCCTTTTCCTTACTTGAGCTTTGGACTAGTTACCTAGACCATAGAGTACGCACACAAGCAAAGGAAAAGAAAAGATCAGCTATGTTTCGTTATACCAACTCTTGCACTTGGGGTCGTCTCTTCTTACGTGAAAATGAAAGGGGTCGTAATCATTCATGACCAAGACACTGCATAATCCAGAAAGACTACAGATGATTTCATTATTTTATTAAAAATAATATCTTTATTTTGATTTTTTTTCCTTTGTCATATGGTGGGGTGGTGAGGGAGCCACCCTTTGTTTTTCCTTTTTTTAAGTCGTGATGGTGATATTAAGAAAGTTTTACGAATTGACTTGGCAAGTTTATAAAAGATAAATTGGGAATTTCAGAATTTCCGAAATTCATGAAGGTT
The DNA here is from genome assembly GCA_014182715.1 of Eucalyptus cloeziana. Lineage (NCBI taxonomy): Eukaryota > Viridiplantae > Streptophyta > Magnoliopsida > Myrtales > Myrtaceae > Eucalyptus > Eucalyptus cloeziana. The sequence goes on from CM024643.1 coordinate 31,182,637, forward strand.
TTGAAATGGAAAATTGTTCTGCCTGCGTTTCCTTCATTGGATTTTGCAGATGATCTTTCTTTGTTTTCTGTCCAACCGAGCAGTGATGGGCAGACAACATCATTAGTTAATGGAAAAGGCTTCCCACGAGGAACACTTTAAAGTGTCTCTCAGCCCCACATGTAACGATCATTGCTGGAGTAAGTACTGAAGTATGATCCTACAGAAAATAACTAAGGTCCTCTTGCTCAATTTTGCTTCCATGTGGGATATTCACTTCTAAATTACGCCTTTGATCCAAACTAGAAACGATTAAGAGATCGACCATACCTCCGCTTGATGCGTCATACTAGGACTTTTCCCGCCGCAATCGCACGTGCAATGCGGATGTCGTTAACGACTGTTTCGATTACATACTCTCACGTCTCGAGAATGATTGATTGGTAATGACACGACTGTACGTTACGCCGTAGGATACAAACATTGATAACTTGATGGACTTCTCCAGGCGGGCGCCTTTACTTTCTTCTTTCCAACCACGAAAAGCACGAGAAATGGGCGCGTCCCCGCCATCAACGCTTTTTGTTGCTCCACATTCATCATTCAAGCAAAAAGCTGACACCCACATAAGAAAAGTCCATCCTGCTTTCCAGTTGTGCGAAGTACCCTCAGTTCGGATGCACTAAGTCAATACATTGATTCCGATCATCACGAGTCAGTGGCGGTGATGCATGGGAAGATGCAAGTAACCCTTCCTTGAAATCAGTTTCATTAGCCACGAACACAATCTTGCCTCCTAGAGCAAACCTCATTTTGGACTTCATTTGGCTTCAACTACTCGCCTATCAAGGACGGTGGTGATCATGACAAGCGCTCTCGGAAAAGTCGCATCCTAGTTCAGCTTTTCTATGCCTTGTTCCTAGTTCAGCTTTTCTATGCCTTGTTCGTCTTCGATCCATGGACAATGACAACCTGCTACCTGTGAAGCTCAATAACCAGAGAAAACCGACAGATTTTCTATGCCATGAAAAAAATTGCATCCTAGTTCGTCTTTTCTATGCCGGGTTCGTCTTCGATCTGTGAACAATGACAACCCGCCATTTATGAAGCTCGATAACATGAAAAAGAACCGACGGCATGACTCCATTTACAAGAGAAGCTCCAACTCATCTCAAATCACATATCACAAAATGTATTGTCTCATAAGATCGACTTATGTGAGCGAGATACAAGAGAAGGCAAAAGCATCATTTAAGCAACCAAACCCTTTCAGAATAGAGAAACCCTATATAATACACAGGTTAGGCTTCGCTACACGACAAAACTAAAGAAGCAGCCGTCCCTTTCTAGGTCTGGTTATACCAGAGCGCAACGATAGGGAGATCAAAGTTGAAGCAAGGGAAGCGCCATTACTAGACCAAAAATGGAAATCAGCAACAACATCATCCAGGTGGGGAATGATTGCTTCCTGTTTCTTCTCATCTCCTTCGGGGTATTCAAGTTCTTCACTTGTGCTCCCGTGGTGTTGCCATCTCTATCTGTGCCAGTATTATCATCTTTCGGGTGCTCAGGTGCGACCCGCTCTGAGACATGTTGCTCAGCGAGCTGCTGTTCGTTATATTTCTCGACATATTCGGGGAAAATCTTCCTGAAGGTTTGGCTGTCGAAAGGAAGATAAACATAAAATGTCACACACAAGTTTGCCCAACAAAACTTTTGAGTGTCTACCAGATACCCCACCAAGGAAAAATATACTGCAAACTGACAGACTCATATAGCACCAATCGCCACTGTATAGGTAAAGCCTCTTGAAAATGCATATATCATGGAGCCAAACTAATAGATCCAAAAAGGGAACTTGCAGTCTCCTCAATGAGCATATTTTACTCAAATCAATCATATGAGGATATAAATACTGAACCAAGAAATATGAATGCACTGCTGGAAGAGATAACAAGAAAACAATGAGACATTTCTTCCACTTGTTTCCTTTTCTGTCCTAACATGTATACTTCTGGATGCAGACATTCATGCACGTTATTTTCTTCCTTCCTCCTTTTGAAGGGGGTTTGTTGGGCATTCGCACTTACTTCTTACAATTGAAAGCAAGAGATGATTTTGCCAGGCGTTGCTTCTCCTCAGCTGTGGTGTTCACACTGCCAGTTGTAGGACTATTGTCCATCTGCAATGTAAATTCAATGGCCATAAGCAAGGCATGCTAAGATACTATTTGGAAAACCAGAATGCCCTTCAAAGAAATAAGGTTGTGTTTTAATTAGCTCTTCCAAGTATCTGAACGTCATGGATGAACAAGTATGTAGTAGCTTGCCCCAAAGTAATATAGTTAGTCATGGCGCTAATGAACTCACCATAAATGAAAGAAGCCCAGTGAGTATGCTGGAGGGAATAATAGACAAAATTAGAAAAATTAGAAAAATTCTCAAGAGTTTTTCTTTCTAGATAATAGAAAGAAAGATATTATTTCATCTACAGAGTCAGGCAAGTAAAAGTATATGAAGATGAGAACGAGAACAAGGAAGCCATATGTAATAGATTAGTAGCATCTGCAGTACCTTGAAACTGACCACATCGGGTTCCAACTTTCAGGATGAACTGCAAAGTGGGAAAATAAAACCTGAGAAAAGTTCGTCCCGCAGAAATGACCGACAGACTTTAACTATTCAAGACATTAAATTCTCACAATCACTCATTGATAGACATATTTTCTTCTGAGTCATAAAACGCCCATTGGGAGTGATCATGCTGCAAGAAGGGGAAACGAACTCAAGTAAGAATATGTATTAGTTCAAGAAGGTGCGCCTATTAAACTCCATTAAAAGAAAAGAGGAAGCCATTTGAAAGAAAACTACGTGATCCCTGGAGGCTTATATGGGTACTCCGGAGGAAATTTGATCTTGCCATAATAATATCCACCTGGTCACAATGATAAACAGAATTTCACTATATGACCTCCAAAGTCAAAATGAGCACTAATGGGGAAAAGAAAAAATCTACAGTACCTACAAAGGGGGTTCCTGAGCTTCCCTCCAACACGTAATCTAGAAAACAAAATTGAAGAATGCCAAGTCAAAGTACAATAATAGTTCACACTATGACAGCAAATGCAGAAGACAGCAAGAATAAGCAGAAGGAAAGATGTCCAACAAATTCCAACAGGTCAATGCTTCATACTGAATCACTTGTTCAGAATCTTGAAGGAAGCTTAAAGGAAGATAAAAGTACAGAGAACGTTCTCAAAACTAGCCAACTAATGGAAGTTCTTAACAGAGTTCATTAACCAAAAACTCAGAATGCAAGATCAACAACCTAAATACACTATAACTAGCCTTAATTTTGCTCATGAGAAGGTACCATGACTTATGCACCATAAATTGCAAACCACTGCTAGACTACATTTCATCTGAATGAGGACTTACGCCATTCAAGAATATCGTTAGGGGAAGGACGTGCTATGACATTGGAAACAGGTTCCTGCAAATTCAAAAACAGAAAAGATTTGTAAGTAGAGATATACAAAAAGAATTGACAGGAGACTCAATGCAGCAAGAATCCTGTTATACTTTAATCACTATGGTCAATGAAGCCATCTCAACCAAAATTATTTTAATGTCTTGCCAGAAAAAAAAAACTCCACAGTGTATCAAAATATTAGATATAAAGCCATTGGATCAGATCATGAAAACAAGGGAACAGCTAAAATGCCTACTCAACCTGCTTCTTAAACACTGAAAACACATTATACAAAGAAAATAGCTTGTTTGCTCCACTTATCCAAAGAATGTGTAGGGGAATTTCATTAAACAACCACCATGGATAAAGACATCAAAACGAATAGAGGAGGCAAAGAAGTCAAAACAGTGAAAATGAAAATGAAAATGAGAATGAGAATGAGAATAGAGAACAAGATGACGACATACTTTACAGAGCGCTCTATATTCCTTCTGAAGACGCTTAATACATGCCTTCTCTGCCATCTCAGAGCTTCAATGCTGATAATTACACAAATTGATGACTCCTCTCTCTTTGATGGGGAAAATACTATAAGCTGTGTAGCACGAGATGATATTTAATAAGATAATGAGACATACATGCAAGTAGACCAAAATATAGTGAGAGGATTGGTTTGGTCGACAGAGAATTGGGGGAAGATGCTACCCAAATCAACATTAACAAAAAAGATACCGAGTCGCACATAACATTGCGTATCTAATGTCACAAACATGCTGGCATGCAATATCAGAAAACCTTTCAATTACATGCACCCTTCATGTGTAGTGCATAGTTCGCACCTAGAGAATCACTAACTGACACTACCGTTCAAGACAACACTAGGAGCCACCGCAATCAGTACCCATACAATGAGCATGAACTCAGTATAAAAAATGGGCAAACGGCAGACTTATAACTGTGGAGATTGTCAAATACATATGGGAACCATTTTTTATTTTTTTTGGTCTTGTTAGTTGTCAGCACTACTCACTCTCGCTTTTGCCTTCCACATAGATCGAACGCCTACACCCGCCTCCTCACTCACACATCTCACCCCCCCGCCGCCCCCAAAACCCCTGCCACCAAGCCGTTTGCCTCGGAGGTAACATATGGGAACCAATGACGAGACTTAAGTCTTACCCAATCTGTTCGCTTTTGACAATCAGCCTACTATAATCATAAACAAACTGACGTACATAACAACCAACCCATCTAAACTGCCAATATCCTGTTACATTTCTCCAGAAAGTTACATCCATGTGAAAATAATGAAATGACGACGAATTTAAAGTACCACACAGAACCCATCAGATCCCTGTTCCCACTGCACTCTCAAAGCAAACTGCGAATCTCGCTAATTCCTTGAAAACTACCATGCCACGCCACCTCCTTAACAGGGCAAACTTGCCATTTACGAAGCGCCCAACAACACCCTACCAGAACTACTACCTGCTCGATAAACACAATACGAAACCGGCGAATTGCCCTGACGCAGCTCCGCCGAGCAGCTCGAGCACTCCCGAATTCCGTCGAAACGAATCTCGCAGCAAAAACCGATGACCAAATCACTCGACCCAATTCAATCAAATCATCAAAAACCGCCGCAAAACTCCCTAACGCCACCAACAACCCTCGCTAATCGAAGTCAAAGCCCCAAAATTCAGATCAGCCCACGACTCACATCGAGACACAAACCTCGGAAGACCAACAGAACAGATCGATCTACAGACAGCCACGGACTCGAAAAGAAAAAAAACTGCAAAACGGAGGAATCGACACCGACGACGAGAGAAAGAACCCCCGCCGTCCGCGGCGGCGGAGGAGGTTTTCACCGTTACCTGGAACGGCGGCCGGAATCGATTTTCGGGCGGCGTGAAATTCCCGGGAGCGGATTTTTTCGCTATTCGCGGAAATTTATGGGGGCCATCGGCGAGAGGGAGGAAATCGCGATCCTTCCGAAGAAGCGAAAAATGAATAGGCGAAAAGGTGGAGCGAACATGCTTCGCTATTTCCGACGGGCCGAGGTGTGGGCCCAACCCGTCTTCTTAAGAAAAGAGAAAAAACAAAAACAAAAACAAAAAGAACGAGAGAATTCCCTGTAGTTTCTTGAATTATAATTTATTTAATATTGGTTTTTAGCGCAATGGAGCTGAAGCGATTGGTTTGACAATTGATTTTCTATTGTTTTCTAATTTGACTAGGGTTGTGATGTAACATGCGCTGGACAGCGTTATCTCTAGGAAACTGGACAGACAGCAGGACATTAAATATGCAATATATATATATATATATATATATCATTTTATGGCGTGAATGTCGCGATTTCATATATATTGACATTATAAATCGATTAAAAGTATCGATTTTTTTTCTTCATAGCAGGCCTCGTAAGAAGTCAAACTTGATTCTCATGGGCTTCAAATTTGTCGATATCTACGAAAATAAAGATACGCTAGAGAGCACGCCGATACTTGATCGACCACCCAGTTCGGAATAGATCAACATTATGCTGGATTTAATGCCGGCGTTGCCATGTCATGTCATCGTACGTGTTATCGCCATTCTGCTGATGAGGTCGGTCCTTTTTAAAGTAATTTGTTGGGGCATTCGAACATTAAAGAAAAGTTGACTAATGTAGCATTGATAATTCAAAGCTATTAGGATCATGTCGAGGGTGACTCTCTATCTTTGGGTAGGACTCCTGCTTCTGTCTCAACCATATGGAAGAGCAAGCAATTGAAGAAAGTCGGTACTTTCATCAGCGGCCTTATGTCTTTCCCATAATGTGCAATTAAATCCCAACTCCCACCGGCCTTCCCGGAGGACATGTGCTCGTCAGCTCGTTCCATGCTCCCTAGATTGAGTTCTTCATTGTTCTGATGTCCTGTCCTGTCCTCATTATGTGATTTAGATATCAGTTCATCCAATCCTGTTGGGATTCGTAATGAAAGACAATTCGAACATCCTTTTACCCCCCCGGGGGAAACCTTTAGAAAAATATAAACAACTTTAACTCAAATAAATTTTCCAAAATACAAATTGTATTTGTTAAATTGTAATTTGAAAGTCCATTGTAAAGCAACTTCAGATAAAATAATGTTTCGATAAGTTATTCTCATAAAGACTTTTCTTATTTTTACTTTAAAAAAAGAAAAAATCAGGCCGCCAGCAACCTACATCAAGTGCTAGCAATTGTCATCTGAGGTCATGCGACCTGAAGTGGCACCCGACCCAAACAACCCTCGCTAATGTTGCACGATCCTTTGTGATCATCACCTAGGGGTTGCTTGGGTCACAACCTTACCAACCTCTAGCAATCAGATCTGGCCTCACTGGTTGTTCTCACGCAGAGAAGATAAAGAGCCATTATCATGGGCAAAATCGAAAAACCAAAAAATTGAGTAGTTTTGGAAGGAAAAAAATTACTTACCTTAGGACTTGTAAGCCAAGAAAGCTAAAAGTCTAAAGCATCCCAAAACTGGCCTTCTTTTTCAAAGAACTATCCTTTTTCAAAGAACTTTTCTTTTTCAATAAATTATTCTCATAAAGGACTTTTCTTATTTTTATTTAAAAAAAAAAATCAAGCTGCCGGCAACCTACATTAAGTGCTAGCAATTGTCGTCTGAGGTCATGCGACCTCAAGTGGCACTCGACAAGAATCATGCGACCTAGATAACCCTCACTGATGTTGCACAATCCTTCGTGATCGTCACCTGGGGGTTGCTTGGGTCACACAACCTTACCGACCTCTTGCAATCAGATTTGGCCTCAATGGTTGTTCTCACGCGAAGAAGATAAAGAGACATTATCATGGGTAAAATCGAAAAACCAAAAAATTGAGTAGTTTTGGAAGGAAAAAAATTACTAATGCTAGGAGTTGTAAGCCAAAAAAGCTAAAAGCCCAAAGCATCCCAAAACCGGCCTTTAAGGCCCTGTTTGGTAAAAAGTGTTTCTATTTCCTAGAACAAAAAAAGAACAGAAACGTGTTTGATAAAAATTTTGTTCCCGAGAACAACAAATTTGGAACAAAAACAAGAAGTAGAAAAAAGTTGCTTCTTATTCCCAAGAACAATTCTGAGAAATAATTTTTTTCTCTCTTCTTCTTTTTATTTTTCTTTTGGCCGGTTGGCGGCCTAGCCATGGCTGGCAACCTTGCCGGAGGGTCGCCAACCCTCAGAAATGTTGCGCCACAACGAGGCTTGTCGGCCTAAGCCTTGCCATGGCTAGGCCAAGCACGGCGAGGCTCGCCTAGCCACCGAGGCCACTAGCAAGGCTTGGCCTCGCCTAGATCTGGCGAGGCCAAACCTAGCCAGCCACTGACAACCGGCCACAAAGAGGAAGAAGAAGAGAAAAAAAAAAAGAAAAAAAGGAAAATATAATAAAAAAATTTAAAAAATTAAAAGAAAAACAAAATTATACAATTTTACCAAACACATTTCTTTCGGGAGTAAAAATTTTATGTAATTACCAAACGCGTTCTCATACTCAAAAATTATTCTCGAGAGCAGAAACAAAAAAAAAAAACCATTTCTATTTAAAAATTGTTCCCCGGAACAAAAACGTTATCAAACGCGCCTTAAATTTGTGATCTAATTTGAGTAATTAATGAGTTATAAATGGGCCTATCCATAACCCATTCACAACCCATTTTTTTCAATGGGCTCTACTGCAATAAATCAATTTCAACTCCATATTAAAATTTCAACTATCCCATTGTCCATCTAATCCATTAAATGCGAGTTAAAATATAAGTCATTGACCCGTATGACCAGCCCTTGCAAAACCTCATCGGTAATTTGAACCATCACCTTACACGCTGGGAATCCTTATTGAGAAATTGTTTTTATCGCATTGACTGAGACAGCGACCTCGTTGTGCCTCTTGACTAGGGCGGACCATTGCTCAGAAGACCCGTACACGTCATCAAGATTCAGGATCCGAGGCAAGCGAACCAGTTCCTGCCCAAATCCCAGTCGTAATTGCTGAATTCGGACAGAACTGACCGAGTTCTTTAAAAGGACCCACTGACCGACTTAACAGTTCCTTTGCCACATGACCTTTCGAGGATCCGATGCGCACCGAGGACCGCGTAATCCAAATTAACAATGCAGCAAGCATCGAACCCCATTTGCACGCAGATTAATTAAAATAATCACGTGACTCGTCACGTGGCTTCTGATGGGAAAAGGGTTTAAATCAAAAGCCCTCCCGGTCAGAGGAGATGGAACAGTGATATCAACAGTCAAACATGATCACATGATCCCACAGGGACCGGATCTCGTGAAAATCTCTAAATTGACCTTAGTTTGAGGAAGTGGCGGATGACCGGGTATAAAAATCCAAGAGATTAAACAGGCACGCCCATCATTACTTTGAAAAAAACACATCCTCACCTTTGACAAGAAGCAGCAGATACATAGGTTCTTGTGTTTCTGAGAGCGTTTCTCGGAACCATGATGAGACTCAAATCCATAGAAGCGGCTGCACTCACCTTGCTGCTGCTGGTTCTTTCTTCTTTACCGCACGAGCTTTGCGTCGAGGGTCGAGTTTTGACGCAGAGAAGCTCTTCGCAATCCGGCAAGGAGTCCGCGGCTTCTCAGCAAATGCCAACGAACGGGAAGAGTCCTTACGAGAAAGTCGGCTCGAGCTTCCGGCGCATACCTCCGAGCACATCCAACCCTATACAGAACAAGTGATCATTCCTGTCACCCGCCTCAGCATTTCCACACGTTTTGAAGGTCCCTTCCATCTTCTATCCGGGATGACTTTCTCATGAGGAAGGTCCTGCTTCCTCCAGGAGATGGCTAATAGACACAGAAGCTGAAAGATCAAGGTCAATCACATAGATTTCCCAGCATTTCCTTTTCTATTTCAGTAGAAACTTATTCAGTTTTGTAGACTCACAATAGATTTCGACTTCTAGGCCACTTGTACCAAAATTTATAGTGAAAGAATACGATTTTCTTTTGTCTGGGGGAACTCTCAGAATGCCCATCTTTGACGAATGTAAATACATGGTTCTCTCCTATGAAATCTGACTCTCTGTGCTCATAGTGCAGCTGCACAATGATATGTGACCATCAACTATTTGTAAGCACTGGAGACTCAGACTCTTGGCTTAACAGACTCGATAACTGAAGGTTACGAAAAAGATGCAAAAAAGTGGAGACGATATAAGAACTTAACAATATTCAGCTTAAAGGCAGATGTTACAACGTCTGGCAAAAGGAATGCCAAGTGATATCATTTCTTTGGTTTCTTTTTAGAAACCTTTGAAGGGTCATCCTGTCTGCGCCGTTTCTTATCTGACTTGTCAAAAGAGTCAAACTGTCTCTTATTCTTGGCTTCCTTCTCAGTAGCTTTACTGGTAACATGGGCACTGCTGAATTCACCAGGAGCCTTTCTCTTCTTCCTGTCATTTCCTTTGTAACTATGATGTTCAGCTCTTTCTTCACGCTGCCTAAGATCCGACTTCACTAAGGACGGCGCAACGGAACTCAGGCGATCATCAATTTCTTTCCTAATTTGCTTTATATCTGCAGTGTGTGATGCTCGTTTGGAAGTATTAGTGTCTGTAGGAAAGCTGTCATCTCCAGAAGATTTGGTTCCACTCGAGCCAAATATGGCACGAAATTCATCATAAGTCGTCTGTTTTGATACTTGTCTTGACCTCCATTGATCCGCGTGTGAGGCGTATCTGTTGCAATAAAGCAAACACAAAAAGGTTCAGTTTTTCACATCTGTGAACGTGATCACCAAAAGGTAAATCAAGATCATAACTAGATACAAGATCAAGAGATGTGGGCGAAATTTCTAAAGACAACTAAATATCATTACAAAGATACAGGACCAAATTTTGTTTCACCACCTTGATATAAGCAACCCACAACCAAAGGACAGCATCATTCAATCTCCATATCTTAAACAAGATATTTTAACTCACCCATGAATGTCAAGTTTTCTCAAGAGGTGAGGCCCATGTTTTGTCCTGGAGAGCTCATTCCGCACAGCTAACAACTCAGATACTATAGCCTCTCTGAGTGAGACATTACTGGCAGTGAAGCACTTTTCAACAGTAAAATAACCACTGAGTGCATTGAAAGCTCTCCATAATGTCCCTGTAACCTTTATAAGAAAACCCAGGCAAATTGTAATTCCTCATGTGAAAGCCACATCAGAGTTCTATTAAGCAGATATATAGGAAGACAGAAGATTCAAATCCCAAGAAGTACTGCAAATGCATGCATGTGAATTTGTTGTGACCATGAAAGTGGAGAGACCACATACTTCAGAATCAGTTTGCGCTTATGTTTTCCAGAAGCACTTGAATCAAGAAAAGCTTCAATAACATGTGCACCAGCAGAATCCTTAGCTGCTTCCACCAGATGGTCCACTTCCATCGATGTAATGCTAGTGACAAAAGGCTGCATGTATTCCTGCACACCAGGTATTCCAAAATAATTATTTGAATAATGAGCAGAAGAATGTCAAATAATACTCATTTTCTTGGGAGCATAACATGAGTTTTGATGGACGAAAAACTAAGTGGATTTCTAGTGCAAGAAAGCTAAAAGATGCTAGACTGTCAGCAACAAGCAAATTTTACTATAAGGGACATAAGTAACCGTAGTTATACATATAAAACCCAGCTGGTTGGGGAGATTGATACCAGGCAACAGCACCAAAAAATGAAAGAAATAGAACTTACATTGCAACATCTGAATACTGCTTGCAGAATCAGAGAACCCATCACATGCATTTTGACACCGGCTGGCCATTTCCAACTGGATTGATCTTGGCAGCGGAAGTAACTATCAAAAAACAATAGCCGAGGAACAACACATGCTGGGGGGTCATCTGCCGAACAAACTGCAGAAGCAATAGCCTGACAACACTGTCAAACAAGAATGGGAAATCAAAAACCAATATACAAAAAAGAAAAAGAAAAAAAGAGGAATACTTCTCACTTGTGAGACTGGAAATCGACTTAACAAGCAAGATCTATTAATTAAGCTAAACCAAATAGGCATACAATAGAAAAGCATGTGCTTTGACAATGGTTACTGGACAAGGCTCCCTTGGCTATCTTGTTAAGCAGGAATGCACAAAAACTGCCTTGAATGTAACAAACCTTATGTTCATGGGTGTGAAGCCGGTGACTTGCAGCAACTAGCGAAGCAATAACTCCTGACCGTCCCATCTCAAGAAGATCCTTGAACTTTGTTCCAAGTTCCTCCCAGATCAACTCCATCTGATGGACAAGACAGAGAAAACTTATGTCGCTAAAACAAATTCACACTAGAAAGGATGTAGAAGGAGCAGTACAATATAGCCAAAAAAGAAGGAAAAGAAAAACCAGTTGATCAAAAGGGAGAATGCAATCAAATAAGTCTTCTCAGTAAAGATATGCACGGAAATGATTATCCAAGCTCAAAAGTTTAAAAACACAAAATGACCAGTGGCATCTAAGGAGGCATAATTGGAGGAGACAGGGTAAACATATATGTAACTAAAAAGTATCCACTCTAAAAAAATGTAAAAGGTGCAGAATAATATAGCTGAATAAAAAGGAAAAGAAAAACCAGTTGATCAAAAGGAACAATGCAATAAAATAAGTCTTCTAGGGAGGCATACTTGCTCTTGATGCCTCGCCTTGGAAATTAGCGCTTGAATGACAAAGCTACCACATTGATGAGAAGACATCTCAAACAATGAATTCCTATATATCTTGTTGAACATTTCATTGTACAAGTAATCAGGAGCCACTTCCAGAATGACCTGTGAGTTATGCAGGGAAAAAAGGAATGGTTCAGTAAATAGTACTAAAAGAGGCTACTAACAAAGTCGAAAGCACATGAAAGCATGTCTGGGACGTTATAGTGAGCATGTGGTTGTCAATTCTATCATTAGGCCATTAGCCTGTCAAAAAGAAGTGGACACTGATGATTGGGAACATAACAAGAGACTATAAATTGTCTAGCAGTGCAGAAAACTGCTGATGGTATAGATTTTTAGGCAGCACTGTACTTGCCTATATAAAAGTCAACGACGAGGGAATTACATAACAAAGACAAACTCACTTGAACCGTGAATTAATGGTCACCAAAGGAAAGACTTGCAATAAGATATAAGATGACAATAATGTAGAAAATTTTAGGCATCTTCACCTCCAATAAATGACTGTATGAAGTTTCTACCATAAAATTTTTCACTTCATGCCCCACAGTCATATCAATGACATTCCCTTCCGCAATATTTCGTTTGTCGCAACCAAGAAGAATAGGTATTATCTGCCCCAACTCTTCATCATCCCCCGCTAATAGCTTCAAAACTGTCTGCCATGATAAAACCAGACATACCCAGGATGACCTTGTCAGTGGTAATAACAAACAGATAAAAAGAAGTCAATCAATCATCCATCCAAATGGAGCCACTCTTTCCCCACACATTCCGCACGTGCATTCGTGCACATTCTTTCAATGAATTGGAAACTATTAGTACATATCCCAAGGCAACAAAAAGCTGTTATCGATGCTATGCCAGCTTTAATGAAAAACAGAGCAACATTATGAGGGTATGCCAGAGAGTCAGAGACATGCCTGGAGGACCAAACTGCCGAACCGATCAACTAGCAAGTTCTTATCATCTGCAGTGCAATTAAGCATCCCTGTGACAAGATCTTTCAATAAACCCGGAAATCCATGGCCAAGATTCAGCTGGGCATGCTCATTAGGGCGAGATGTCTTAAGATTCAAGCGCTCCGCTACATTTGTCGAGGACTTAGTTCCCTGAAATTCTGCAGAATCTAATGATACTCCTTTGCAAAGACAAAGAAGTCTTCGAAGAACATGTGAGCCGTAGCAGTTATACATCAAGTCAGCAGGGTTCTCAACAATCACCTGACAGGCACAAAAGATTATTTTCCACAAAAGATTGCACATTCATATTAGTTCATCTTACCGATCATAGTCAGGAGAATGCACAATCTTGTGATGTGATTTACTGACAAAGAATTTCTGCAGAACATGTATAGTTCCGGGGGCTAGCTCTTTCATCCAAACAGAAAGAGAAAAAACTAAACTATACCTTGCATATCATTGTTAAGGTCTCCAAAATAGCAGAATAGGTCTCTTCATCTTGAAGATGCGTAGCTATAGACCTTAGAGCTGTTTCAGCCACATGAGAACCAGATCTATCCATTGCAATGAGAGGAAAGACCCTTGAACAACTTCGAAGAAAGCCACAAAGATGGTCTACATCACAGGCTTCAAGGAGATTTTGCAAAAAGTGGCTTATGATGTAATCAGTTGCCAGTTCATATTCTTTGCCTTTAGTTTCTTCAAGAGCATTATTACATATTACAGATCTTTCCTCTAATTCAACTTCATTACTTTCAAAAAGATTCGCAATATCTGAGAAGTATTTTGTAGTCATAGGGTCAACTTGTTTCCTGCAAGGAAGTCAGTCATGCAATTATTATCCATAACCATAGAAAAAATCACTAGAGCACGAATGGTTCAATAAGAAGCCTAACATTCACAAGTAAACAAATGCACCATCATCAAGCATCGAATTAACTCCAAAGACTAATCACCTAATGATTGAGGATGTCGCAATCTTAGCATCCTGTCCTTTCAAGAACTTCGAGTGTTTCCCAAAGCCATGCGAGGATTTCCCAAAACCATCTCCACCGGATCCAAAATCACGTTCTTTTGCTCTCCTGTTCATGCCTTTTTTCCTTCTCGCTGACGTATGTGACCTATTTTCCTCATCCATGGGTCTGTCTTCCACAGAACTACGAACTTTGTGCCTTCTCGATTGTAAAACTTTTGAACCAACAGAAACCATGCGCCCCTTGATTGCAGCAGCCTCTATTGTAGACAGCATCATAATTGCCAATAATTAAGATAAATTAAGATTGCTGAAACTTTAATAGGAAAGCAAGAGTGCGTGCGTGTGTGCATGCCAATTCACAGGACATTTTATGCACGAATACACTAGCACGAGTGATTAACATGAGCGACACGAGCATAAAATGTGTACAAGATATAAATGTAATCCAAATTCGGCAAGGCATGGACAGCCGAGCATAGTGCAAACTAATGATTGAACACTCCAGAACCATAAAATTTGCTTATCCGATCAATCAACATATCGGAACCGAAAACCAAGCAATCAATAAGGACGCGCGTATGATTACATTGCACTACAAAGACGCCGCAGCGAAGAACGAGCGCGCATCAATTAAACACGAAACAACGCGAACACGTAACTCTCGAACTAGCAACACTTGAAAGCAAGAAACTCCTCGCAGACAAGCAGGTCCTGCGGCACAGCTACGACGACACAACTCAAACCGACAGTAAGCAAACCGCGCGACAACGTACAAGCTCCCGAAACCGATGAAACCGCGATTACACGAGAATGGAGATCACGCGGCATCAACTCAGCAGGCAACAGAAGCCGAAGAGAACGGACGAAGAAACGAAGCTAAGCAGACGGAAAAGACGTCGCGGCGGGGGAGAACTGAAGGAGAAGGCGAACCGCCGGAAACGACGCCGGCAGGTCGCCTGACGGGGAACGGGGATTTACCTTCGAGAGCTCGAAGCTTGCTTCGGCGACGGAAGCGACCTCGCGTCTGGAACGGCGCGGTAATGAGCAGGAACGAGGAGGAGCGGGAGAAGCAGAAGGTCGCTCGGACCTTTTCCGGTTTTGCTGGGCTTGTAAAAAAGAGCGCTAACGGGCCGTCCGGTCGGCCCGTTTCCGGCCCGGTCCGATCATGGGCCCAACTTAACATGACTGAACATAAGCCCATCCATTCGACGGGCCTACGGGTCCAGATCAGGCCTGCACCGACCCATTTTGATAATTTATATTTAGATAAGTTAAGTAAGGAAGGACAGCAGTCTCTCTCGCTAGGAGGAGACGCTTCCTTACTATAAACCTATATGATGCTCTGGCTAATGTCCCTACACAAGACAGAGAAGGGAAATTAATAGTTGCTGACCCTGGACTCTAGAAGTACCAGATGGAGACAATAAAGAAAAGCAAAACACTAGCAAGCAAAAGACCCAGACATTATTCTCCTTATGATAACAAGAGCAATAGTATCAAGATTCTAAATGAGATCCAACTCATAGAAAAACAAGTTCATATGGCAGATGAAGTACATCAATGAACTTTGATGGCTAACCCTAAAAAGTCACTAGAACTATCAAGGGTTGAGCACACCCCAGACAGTTCAATATCTTTGAGCTCTTTTAACTCAGCATAAGCCCACGATGATCTTTCTTATGCAAACAAAAACCGAGGAAAGTATGGTGTTGCGCATCAAAAAGAGACTAAAGTATTAGGGCAGCTTTATTGTCAACCCAAAGGGTATAGTCGGAGGATTGGCTGTTTTCTGGACCGACCAAGTAGCAATTTCCATTAAGCAAAGTACTAATAAGTTTATTGATATAGCGTGTGAATTGAAAGACCGGCAGTTACGTATGCAGATAACTTGTATCCATGCACCCAATGTATTTCATGATAGATAATGTTATGAGAGGAGATAGAAGGAATCAAACTTTTGAACCATTTACCATGGGTGTGTATGGGGACATTTTAATGAAATACTTTATCCCTGGAAGAAGATGGGAAGGAGGATAGCTAAAAATTATCGGCTAGTAGCATTTGGAAACTTCTTAAATAATTGTGATCTTATGGAAGTGGAAAGTAAGGGTTGCACTTACACTTGGGCTAATAGTAGAGAAGGGGAGAAGTTCATCAAGAAGAAACTAAATACAGTTTTGCGCACAATTGAATGGAGGGTGCTTTTCTTAGGTACAACGGCTTTTGCTTTACTAGCAATAAGGTCAGATCATAGTCCTATCTTGCTGAAACTATTCCCACTACCAGTGAAAAGAGTAAAAGAATTCAGATTTGAAGCATACTAGCTAGAGGACAAGGAGTACGGAAAAATTATCAAGGAGGTTTGGCTTTCTCCCAAGCAAGAAGAAACTGATTTATTCACAAATATGTGAGAAGCAACCATAACCCTTACTTACTGGAGTAAGAAAAATTCTCAAATGCTTATAGAAGAAGCGAGGCGCTAAAGTTGGAAATCCAATATATAACAAATAATCCAAATATTGCACAAGGCAAAGAATAGATACTGAAATTGAGAGAGGAAATTGGTTCATTGTGGAAGAGGGAGGAAATGTATTAGGGCATGCATTCTTAAAATTAGCTGGTTGAAATGGAGGGGTAAAAACTCCAAATTTTTACATGCAACAACTATTCAAAGGAGACACCGAAATAGAATTTCTATGCTGGTTAATGCATAGGGGGAATGGACTAGTGAGCCTAGTGTTCTATAGCAAATGACGGTGGAATACTTCAAAAGTTTATATATATACAGGACAAAGGAACTTTTAGCTTGTCGTTGAAAAAATCCCAACCTTAGTGAGGGAAAATATAGATTGAGAGTTGATAGCTAAGGTCACCATGTGAGAGTCTCAAAAGCTGTTAGTTAGTTGGGAGCTCTCAAAACCCCTAGTCCCGATGGCTTAAGTGGATAGTTTTTTAAACGTCATCGGAAGGACATTCAACAACACGTCTTTTAGGAGGTAACTTCATTTTTTAACAGTGGATGCTTAAATGCCAAGATGAAAATCCAAATTAAACTTATTCCCAAAGTGCCAAACCCAAAATATCTGGAACAGTTTTGTCCCATCAGCCTATGTAATTTTGTCTATAAAATAATATATGAAGTACTGGCCAATAGACTAAAACCATTACTTTTAGATGTTATCTACATGAAACAAAGCGCCGTTATAAGTGGCCATCAAATTCAAGATAATATACTCATTGTTCAAGAGCTTTTACACCATTTGAGAGTACGCGCAAGTAAAAAAAAGTTACAAGTTATGTTGAAGCTTGACATGTAAAAGGCATCCGATAGAATAGAATGTGACTTTTTAGAAGCTTGTTTACTAAAAATGGGCTTTCATGCATAATGGGTAAAGTAGGCGATGCAATGTGTCACAACCATTTCCTTCAGTGTTAAATTCAATGAAGAGCCCCTCCCCTACTTCAAAGCTTCGAGAGGTATTCGACAGGGAGATCCAATTTCTCCATATTTGCTCATATTGGTAGCAAATGTACTTTCATTAATGATTAAAAGAGCCGTTGAAGATGGTACACTCCAAGGGATTAAATTGACTAGATCGTATCATGTTCTGTCTCATCTTCTCTTTGCGAATGATTCGATAGTTTTCTTGGATGAAAAGATTAGTGAGTGTCAAAATATTGCTGGTATCTTGAATCAGTATTACTTTGCTTTTTGGTCATGTGGTAAATTTGAATAAGTTAGGAGTTTTTTTAGTAAGGGGAGCCCAGCGAACTTGAGGAAAGCGGCTGAGTTGAGGGTTCTAGAGATTGAGAAAATAGGGAAATATTGGGGGATTCCTTCTAATTGTGGAGCATCCAAAGAAAATATGTTTGCATGGATTTTGACTCGGGTTAACATGAAACTTGAAGGTTGGAAAGAAAATATATTGTCAAAAGCGGGAAAGGAAGTGTTAATTAAAGTTGTGGGTGCAAGCCCTTTCCCAATATGCTATGTCAATTTTCAAGATATTAATTTCAGTTTGCAAGGCAATTGACAGGAAAATAACAAACTTTTAGTGGCAAAATAATGAAAAAAAGCAAAGAGTGCATTGGAAAAGCTAGAATATGCTGAAACTTGGCAAAGAGGTCGGTGGATTAGGTTTTGGAGACCTCATTTCCTTCAATAAGGCAATGTCAGGGAAGCAAGCATGGAGATTGTCGAAATTCTCCTTCCACACTTTGATTCTTAAAGGAATTTACTTCACAACTAATGACTACTAGAAAGCAGGGAAAAGAAACGCCCTTCATGGGGTTGGCAGAATATACTTACCGGATGAGATTGCATTTTGCCCGATGTGATGTAGAATATTGGGAATGGGGAAAAAATTAAAATTAAAGAGGATAAGTGGTTGAAAAGGGGAGTATTGGAAGGACCGGTGAATAGGGATGACCCCTTAAGGGTTGCTGATTTGATCATGAAACTTGAAGTAAAATGGAATGAAGCCTTTTTGGAAAATCTATTTGATGAATAGTTCAATGTGGACAAACACTAAAGCTCAGACTTATTCTATCATGAGCAGACACCATAGTAGCAGGAAAACTATAGAGGGAACAAATCAGAATTCAGCATTTTCCTCATAACAAATCTCTAGACCACTTTGGAGTAAAATTTGACAAACTCGAACAGCCCCAAAAGATTAAATATTTCCTATAGGCTGCTTCCTAGAACCCTAGGATGAAAAGTCTATATAAAAAGAAGGGTCGTACCTGAACTGACCAGTGGTATTTGTCATCAAGTACCAGAAACTGTCGAGTACGTGTATAAATAGATACAAAAATGGGGAAGAAAGAAAATATTTGGATGCACGCCAGGTAAGCTAATTTAAATAAGTCATTTTCCGCGTCCACCAATTCAATTGTCAATTTTTCTTTTTTGCCTCTCGGTGGGTTTCGTATTGTTTAAATAGATACAAAAATAAATAAAATGTGTGAACTTAATGAAATAAGGCTGACAGAGAAAATTGGGCACAATCATTGGCAACGCGTGAACCGTCCCGGGCTTTTCACATTGTCACATGGTTCTGATTAATCTCACGCGCATCGGTCCAACTCATAAGATGTATCAATAATGGTAACGTGTGCTTGATTTACATTATCCATAGGCTATATGATATTTTTTTTTCTTTCTAAATTTGGAAATCTTAATTAAGGATACAACATGCCGAGAGCCCATTTGGTAACTCCAAATTAGTGTTCAAAATTAATACATCAACAGCAAATTTTATGAAACACGTCTCAAAATTGTAATTAGCTTTGACTTAAGAAATTTGATTAAGCGACAAAAAAAAAAACGATTTGCTAAATAAGAGTGGGCTTACTCAGCTCACTCAACTAAGTAAAAATCTAAGAAATGAATTAAATTATTGGTTCTTTTTCCGAGCATCTGTCGAAGAAAAAGATGCTGATCTTAAATTAATCAATTGAGAACAAAGCATGCAAAGGCATGAAGTTGATCTTGGCTAACCGGTGGTTTTTATATCGAAGGGATTTTGCATGAACATGCACGATGCACTTCCCTGGCCAACTTTCTAATTTCTCCCTCTCCCTCTTTCTTTTTCTTTCTCATTTTGATCCATTAACTGGAAGAACAAATTTCTATGTGAAATTTAAGTTTTTCAGTAAAAATTACATATAATATAAGTTTTAGGATTCTCGGTAAAATCGCCTAGTGCATCTTGAAGATCTTCAAGTGGAATTCGCGTGATCAAAAAGTTAAATGTACATTTTAAAACACGAATAAAAACTCAAGGGAGGTAGCCAGAACACGAGATTGATCAAATTCAGTGCTATGCACAATCAACCCGCGGTTGTACCCATAGTCTGCTCGATTTTGCCTGTTTTCCGGGCACTAAAACCAACGCCATGAGGATAATGTTTCAGGATAACCAAGGACAATACTTAATTCACATTAAGCACCTTCGCTGAAACCTCGAGCAATCGTCTCAAGGCGGTTCGAGTGACACCATCCAACCGAAACTTCCGACAACTTTCGTACTCTAATTATTGCCGCGTGTGAACGACAGACCTCATTCAGAAGGCCACGCCGAATCGATGCGGCGCGATGATCGGGGAGAGATTGGGAGAACGGGGTCGCGGCCGGTTGGTTTGGCATGATTCGTGCCCGTTGATGTCCCGGGCGATGACCGGATTAAGACAGAGATCGCATCGGGAATTGGTCAAAAGAAACTGTCTTAATGTGATGACGGGACGTTTGATGGTTTTCGGAGCAGATCCGCGTGAGCGCTGCCTGCTCCGCACATGGCTGGAATCCAAGACGGAGACATTTCGCGGGACGCCAATTGGACTTCTGCTGGAGCAGCCGGGCTGTCGTC
The DNA here is from genome assembly GCA_014182715.1 of Eucalyptus cloeziana. NCBI lineage: Eukaryota > Viridiplantae > Streptophyta > Magnoliopsida > Myrtales > Myrtaceae > Eucalyptus > Eucalyptus cloeziana. Next base: position 31,203,111 of record CM024643.1, read on the forward strand.
CCCCTGAAAAGATACGGTAGCGTTGAAATTGAATTTTATTAAACATCTCTTGATGACTTAAGACGGGCTCATTCTGAAAAGAAAAAGAAATGCCGTGTTAAACGATATGGCGGAATTTCATCTTGAGTTTTAACTATGTAGGGGTGACATGTCCGGCCAATTCTAATCGGGTTCTTGATTTGAAATTCTTGGAACCGGACTACTAATGGTCTGATTCTGATTCGGCTCTTGGCATCGGACGGAACCACCTCGAGAAATCATAATTCTCTCCTTTTTAATTTTAACTTGCATATCGTATTCTTAAATTACCTCCTCCGCCCACTATTAAGAAAAGAGATGGTTTATTAGTGATAAGAAAAATTGGCCGGTTCCTAAGTAGGCCTTGAAAATGGACTAAACTAGACTGACGGAGTTAATTCCAAAGCCTGCATAATAAATTCTAAGTTTTAAAAATTGGGAATTCTACCCATCTTGAAAATCTGGAATTGCCCATTTATGATTACAATTAAGTTTTCTAATAAAAGTTTTCACGGAAATTGTCTCGTCTCGAAATCAGTTCGCCATTATGAAACCTTAGTTTTGCTATTCGAATAGCAATGTTACTATAAAAGGGTTGGCAAAGGACTTCAGGGATTCCATTTAAAGGGAAAGGAAGTTATGGCTCAACAATTTTTGTTCCCGACAAAAACCAAAAGTTAGAGCCTAATGAAAAGGAAAAGGACAATTAAATTAAATGCAAGTGCAGATTGGCCTCTATAAGCAACCTAAAAACCTACGCTGTCACTATTGTGTTTGGTTAATGCTGACTCACCCTCAATTAACTTCAGAAATGTCCATTCATTAAACTCTAGACTGACCAATGCACACCCGCGCAGGTCTAGACATTCGGAAAAAGGACGTCGTCGGTCCGACTCCCTATTCTGCTTCCTAACTATTCCCTCATTCCAAATGCCGAAAGAAATTCGAGTGTATACGGGTCCCACGAGAGATTCGAAAGTGACCGTCGCGCCTCGTATTGAGCTCAATCAGACTCGACTCGATAGTCATGAGAGAGAAATGGATGCATGTGTATGCCTAAACTCGCGCCGACAAAATGTTACGATCAAAAGCGTTTTCGATAGAATAATTATATATTAAATTATTCATACTTAATACGAATAATATAAATCATATTTTCATCTAATAATTTAAAATTTTAAAATAATTACCAATAGTTTCACAATATTTTATAGGCTCTTTGGGCATTTTAGAAGAACAGGTGGCAGTACGAAGAAGAAGAAGAAGAGAGGAGAAAATGGAGATCGAATAATGGCTGATTATGCACTAAGCAAGCGAACCGGGAGCTGCCAAAACACGGGGGATCGAATAATTGCAAATTATGCGTTGCCGATTTAAGTTGGTCGGGGGAGCGACGGAGCGCCACGTGGCCTGTCCTCGATCGCCACGATATCCATGCACGACAACTTTCGCTCGAAAAGCGAAATAAAAATCTTAACGATGAAGCATCGACCTACCCTTCCCCCAAAAAAAGCATTTCAAAGAATCACTCACCAAATTTCCTTTTTCCTTTCTAATTTTCTTTTTTTTTTTTCTTTTTTTTCACTGTTTACCATCGTCCTCTGTTGTAGAGAGAGAAAAAAAAGTATATTCTCTCTCCTCTGTCCGTCTGTCTCCGACTCTCCACTATAAAACGGACGCACCCGCACCAGCCAACCTTTCAAAAACCCACGGCATCTCTCTTCTTTCTCTCTCTAGAACTTCCCACTTCACACGCTCTCTCACTCTCTCAGCTGCCGAACGAACTCGGGTCGGGTTTCCGGGTTTCGGATCCGGTCGGAGCTCCCCCTCCCGGCCAGGGATGGACACCATGAAGTCCTTCAAGGGCTACGGCAAGGTCGACGAGGCGGAGGAGCGGGCCTTCCGCCAGCGGACCCGCCGCCGCCTCATCATCCTCGTCGCCGCCGGCGTCCTCCTCCTCGCCGTCGTCGCGGCCGCCGTCGCCGGGACCATCATCCACCGGCGCAGCGGCTCCGGCTCCGGCCGCGGCGGCGACGACGGCGCGCCCCCCTCCGAGCTGACCCCGTCGGCCACCCTCAAGGCCGTGTGCAGCGTCACGCAGTACCCGGACTCCTGCTTCTCCAGCATCTCCGCCGCCGAGACGGCCAACGCCACCAACCCGGAGCATTTCTTCAAGCTCTCCCTCGCCGTCGCGATGGGGGCGCTCCAGAAGCTCCCGGGCTACGCCGCCCAGCTGGGGAGCAGCGTCGATAATGCCGGCGCCAAGGCGGCGCTCGACGTGTGCTCCGGCGTGTTCGAGGACGCCGTCGACCGGCTCAACGACTCGATCTCTTCGATGGCGGCCGGCGCCGGAGACGGGGTCCTGTCCTCGTCGAAGATCAACGACATGAAGACGTGGCTGAGCGCGGCGATCACGGACCAGGAGACTTGCCTGGACGCGCTGCAGGAGGTCAACTCGACCCTAACCGACACCGTGCGGGCCGCCATGGAGAACTCGACCGAGTTCGTCAGCAACAGCCTGGCCATCGTGAACAGGATCATCAGCCTGCTGGCCGATTTCAAGATCCCGATCCACCGGAAGCTGCTCGCCTCGTCGTCGTCGGAGTTCCCGAGCTGGCTCGGGGCGGCGGAGAGGAGGCTGCTGCAGGACGAGGGGTCGGCGGCGGCGCCGCACCTGACGGTGGCGCAGGACGGGAGCGGGGACTACAAGACCATCCAGGAGGCGGTGGACGCCGTCCCGAAGAAGAACGAGACGAGGTTCGTGATCCACGTGAAGGCCGGGACCTACAACGAGACGGTGGTGCTGGACAAGAGCAAGTGGAACGTGCTGATGTACGGCGACGGGAAGACGAAGACCATCGTCACCGGCAGCCGGAACTTCGTCGACGGCACTCCGACTTTCAGCACGGCGACCTTCGGTGAGTGAAATCCTCCTCCGTCAATTCGGTCACTTCGCTTTCGTCTTCTTCCGTCCAAATTCAATCCGACCCACAAGAAACATGTCTGACAAGTTTCGAACTTCGAGCTTTTCGGAAGTAATTCCGGCTGATTAGCCCAACAAATCTTGGACTAACTCGTACCCATAGACAGAGCCGTGGAAGCAATTCCACTCGTGGAAAGTGACGTCTCGAGTTCAATCGAAATCGAAACGCCGTCTGACTCGAATGTTGTGGCGGTTGTCGGGACGTGAATTTGCTGGCAAGGTGGTGGCAACTCGCGTGATGGGTTCGATCCTGATTTGGTTTTCGGACGAATCATCCACAACCGTTGCTGTCAAGTCCTTTTCTGACCCCCGCCGCGATGAAAACCCGACCCCATCAATCAACATCGCCGAAGGGAAAGGTGTTGCTCTGGTGGTGGTGGCGGTGGTGGGGTGGGGGCCCCATCGCTTAACCAGATCGACGGTCCAGATGAAGAATTTTGGTCTCGTGCCCTGCCACCATGTGCATGCTCGGCATAAGTGAACGTGAAATTCTGCGAAAATTACCCCTGTCCTGTCCCACATGGTCCCCATCCACTACCCCTTGATTGGTGCCTGGTCAACGTAATCGCTTTGCCCTAGTCAGGAAAAGAGCTAGATCTTCTACTTTTTCTATGGGTTTATGTGAGAGGATTTTGACCTAAAACTAGCACTCAAAAAGCCTCGTCTCTCTTTTCTAAATCGCCGACCCTCTACCTTGAAAAGACCCCATTTTATAAAACTACATCTGGGTCTTCAGTTAAATCGCGTGTGATTGCATCAAAGTTAATTTCGGTTTCCCCTGATCATGCCATGTTCTATTTACTGCTCTGCTTTTTCGATGTGAGAGAAAGTTGCCGAACAGGGCATGAAAACATGGTCCCGCTGTTTCGTGGGCCGCGGTCTCTTTTTGCCCGTGATCGCCGCATCCGAACACGGAAAACTTAGTACTTTTATTCGTTAAAATGATGTCGAGAACAGGGCATATAGAAGTGCTGATTCCATTGTTTTATCTTATGTTTTTTGCGGGTAAACTGTGAAAATAATGCTGACTCGAGTGACGCCATCTTTCGCCAGCTGTTGCGGGTAAAGGGTTTATTGCGAGAGACATGGCGTTCGTGAACACAGCCGGCGCGGCGAAGCACCAGGCGGTGGCGTTCCGGTCTGGGTCCGACCTCTCGGTGATATACCGCTGCGCCTTCGACGCGTACCAGGACACGCTCTACGCGCACTCGAACCGCCAGTTCTACCGCGACTGTGACGTCACGGGCACGATCGACTTCATCTTCGGGAACTCCGCGGTCGTCTTCCAGAGCTGCAACATCCAGCCCAGGCAGCCAATGGACAACCAGTTCAACACCATCACAGCGCAGGGCAAGAAGGACCCCAACCAGAACACCGGCATCTCGATCCAGAAATGCAGCATCACCGCCAACGGCAACGTGACGGCCCCGACGTACCTCGGCAGGCCCTGGAAGGACTACTCGACGACCGTGATTATGCAGTCGACCATCGACTCCTTGAATCCCAAGGGCTGGATCGAGTGGGTCAGCAACGTGGATCCCCCGAGGACGATCTTCTACGGGGAGTACCAAAACCGCGGGGCGGGGGCGAGCACGGCCCAACGGGTCACGTGGGCCGGGTATAAGCCGGCTCTCACGGCGACTGAGGCCGGGAAGTTCACGGTGGGGTCGTTCATCCAAGGGAGCGTCTGGTTGCCTCAAACGAGCGTGACGTTTGACGCCGCTTTGTAATACGGTAATTGGAATTGGTAATGATGTAGAGCCGCGGAGTGCCTATAGAGAAAAGAAAGCTGTTTTCTATTTTCCCCTTCTTCTTTTTTTAGTTTTATTTTTTATTAATCGACAATGAAATTTCTTTGTAGCGTATCGGTTTTCTGATATATGCTGTAAACTAATTATGAAAACGGTAAAAAGAGAATCAATAGAGAAATGGTACCACTTTCTAAGCTTGTTCTTCCTTATGTCAGCCGATGTTCCATTATTTGATTAATGTGTGACAAGAGGCGAGGGGGAGGTTATATGGTTCACCGATGACGGATTCTCTAATAAGTCTAAACGGGTCGTAATACATTAAAATTCTTCATAACTCCTGCACAAAATGTCATGACACATGAAAATTTCCAAACTTTAAGATCGACACATGAAAGTATCTGAACTTTAAGATCCTGCACAAAATTTCTCCAACGCATGAAAGCATCCGAACTAAGATCAACCCCCGGACGGAAGATAGTTGGATGATTTCATATCAGAGCCCAGTAAGGAAGATGAGTATTGCAAGAGCGAATATCTATTACTAAAATGCAATCTCTTTCGAGTTTAACATAGACCCTCCCCTGTGCGACCCGAATGTATAAGCATCTGTTGGGTTGAGATGTCCTGAAAAGTTCAAGGGGGCCCATTCCTTGTACTTTTGCCCTCGTGTGTTAGGTTTTGCTAAGCACCAATTATACTCTGTAACTGCAAATCTTACCCCGGGCTGTAATGAGAAACTACCTAAGGTGGACCCCAAAACTTCAAGTTTAAGGACTAGAAGTGCATATAATACCAAAGCTAATGCATGTGCACTTTAGCAGAGTAACTATGTCAAGAAGCAACACGAGCATTTTCGTACCAGCACGACAACAAATCAAAGCAAAAGATTTCATGGGCCATCCATAAACTGCCTGCGGTTGAAATTGTCTACACTGTATTCCATTCAAATGAGGGGCAGAAATTGTATAATCACAACATTAGTCCTGGAATGATAACCCAGCCAAAATAGGACGACAGTTTCAATTTCTGGCTTTGCAAAGTACAATTACAAGGCAAGAATTCTTCAAAAGCACGCATGGGTGGGCACATGCCAAGAACATTACTTTAAACATGAAGTTCCATGTAGATTCTCCTCATAGTCGACTAATGACCGCCTCCACCTCAGCCGGCGTGTAGAGATGGTATGCAGGAGCCACCTTTGCGATGTCCACATTGTTGGGTGTCACCTAAAATTCATACCAAAATCCACTTACAAAGAGCACAAGAGGAAGCCAACAATTATTCAACACCGGAAAGTACACAGGCATTTCAGTTGATGCATTACCCTTTCTTCCATGACCTGCTTGAGGATGGAAAGAGCAATCGTCTCAGCTTCCTGAAGAGTTAAGTCCTGCAGCAACCAATCTTAATTGATTCACCAGCACTTCTCAAGAGTAGCAGCAAATACAAAGGCTGATGTATTCACCCAGGTAAGATTGTGATCACCTAGTATGGAAACTTCAACTTTGCTAACACCTATCAGATGCAAGCACATACCTTATTATATTGCTCCTGCAATGAGCTATCTGCTCCTTCTGAACCTGACCCAATGGCTTTTGCGTTGCACTGCCAAAATGTGCCAGAGGGATCTGTGTAGTATCTGTCAACCAAAAGGTCCTTTTCTGAGTAAATAACCCAAGGCCCTCATGGATTGCACATTGATAAGCACAGGCCAACAAGCGAAAAGACATTCAGAGTCTCAAAATGCATCTCAAGGATATATTAAATAGTATCATAGTTCCGATCCAAACAGTTATTCCTCTGTTATTTTCTCATTTACCAATTGAGAGATAAGAGCATTTAAGGACAATAAGGAAAAATATAAAGCACTTATAAATTACAAAAGACTTGACACATGGAGTGCATTGGCATAAAAATTTCATATAACCGACCTCACCAAATGATATAAGGTTCCATTTGTTGTAGTTGTTTAGAATTATGTGTGCAGTTTATGTTAAAAAGGATTATCTGTTGTATTCAGTAAACACTACCAGTATAACGAGCAGCTATTTCAAGTTTAAGTAATAATTTTAGGTAATTCTCCAAAAATTGATTGAGAGAAGAAAATCTAGCCTGAAAATCTAGCTTCTTGTAAAAATAATTGAATTACCGTACCATGACTCAAAGTCCGACACAGCTAAAAACTTATTCTTGTAGTTTTTGTTATTTTGGAAGGAATTATTTGTGCAGTTCACGAGTAGAAAAGAAATACTAAAACTTCGAGAAGAGAAAATATAGCTTCCAGGCTGATGATAAAAAAAATTAACAAAGATTATTTCGTCATAAAGCCTAGTTTTATACAAGATATGAATAAAAAAACACAATTTAAACATATACTTGTGAAACAACAAACATTATACTCTGTGCTAGAAATGATAAGTGCAGATCATTCAATCTTTAAGTCTAAAAGAGACTGCCCAATTAAAACAGCAAACTTACTACATTGCTATAAAAAAAGACGAATCGAGACATTTTTAGGTTCAATGATAGCATGAGTAGACAGAATCTTTTCTTTATTTTATTTTTTTTTAATAATGAATAACCAGTAGAAAGGATACTTAAGACTTTCATAGTAGATATGGTATTACGTTGCATTGTGATGAGGGCACCAACCATACAAGTAGAAGCTCTGACACACCGTCTTATTGTGGAAAGGAAAAGCAAGAAAGTGCTAGTGGTTGTTTACTTGATCATTGAGTTTAAGTCATAAAACAACTGAAAAAATCCTCCAAGGAAATCACAAGAAAGAATTTCGAACTCTACGCCAAATTAGATCCCATTAACTCCTCCACATCCAGCAATAAAAGATATTCAAGGCATAAGAAGAAAAGGAAATTTTGGATCTTGCAAGCATTTGGACTGTGTTGAGACGCATAAAAGATCAAGTCTACTTACAAGCTGGGTCCATTTTCATCATGTCCAGCAATGAGAAGAGAGACTCCGAAAGGACGGGACTGCACAGCAGGATTATCACCCATGAGAAAGCATATAAAATACACGATGCACATGCACTCATGAAGACAAAAATAAAAGCAGTGCCAAATTGAAGCATCTTTTGCCCTCAAATTCAAACCCATATTTTTGTGTCACATTGCAGAATTGCAAACTAGAAATGACAGATGTACTTGTCTAGTGTATCCTCAGACACCAACTCTGCTAGAGAAAGATGGCCCTCAAGAGACTCCATGATCTCAAAAAACAAAGTTGCTATGCATCCTATGCCCTGCCACCTCGCTTCTGCCCAAGTCACAGAATCTCCAAGCTGCAAACAGCAAAGCTTTTCACCCTAGGAATAAGACCTATTCCTTACACTCTTTTCTTTTGACATAGCAGGCTAAAGGAATAACCCCAGGATCATTACCATCAAAAGGAAAAAAAGAAGCATATGAAGCAAGAAGCATTAAGCCATCAACTAAAAATCTACAACAACGTTGAACATCCGCAAGTTATTTCTGAGAACAATGAGACAAAAAAGGGTATTTAAAAGGCAAAGCAAGCACCAACCATATCAAAATTGATCTTCATATGCAAAACTCAATGATGGCTATTTCACACAAACATTCTGCAGAAAATGAAAAAGAATGCACAATCATTGAAAAAAACGTATTACCATTGTTTCTTCTTCACCCTCACCAAATCGCAAAGCAAGATCACAAATGGCTTGGGTTGTGGATTCAATTGTCATTGGCTCACCATATGAGAACCTATGATTCTGCAGACCATATCCAGCATAATAATAAGTTTGAGAAACAATCAACTAAGGATAAGAAGGTGGACAAAAAATTAAGACAGCCCATACCTGAGTTTCCACCCGAGCATGTTCTACTAGAGTGCGGGCGTCGGCAATCAAGCCACTCATGGCACATCCAATATGGTCATCGATTTCCATGATTTTCTCAACACTGCTCGGCTCCTGCCAGTGAGTGAAGAATTGTTCCAGTAAGAACTCTATGTAAATTGTCCACAACTACCATATTGTGAAAACAATATTTAGTATTCAAAATAGAGAAATGCTCTTCATGCATTTAGCTCACAGACTTGGGTTAAATTGATATAATCAGACTCCAGTGAAAAACCAAGTAGCATCAAGTAAAGTCTTTACAATTTCATGTGAATATATATGTCATTTCAAGTAGTCATCTATCCCCTCACATCATCAACAGATGTAAACACGCATTCCATTCCCCATCACATGAATTGGCTAAACACTTGAGCCGTATATATTTACATTACCTGGAAAATTGTGTCAACAATTCAAGATAAGACCAGAACAACCAGCAAAGGCACTCAACAATCCCGAAAAAGCACAGCATCTCAAATGCCAGGCTACACTCGAAATAAAAGTAAGAACTTAAAAAGAAAACAGACCAGCAGGGGCGAAGTAATACGCTTCTCGACAGCGAGCACAACACCTTCCTTCGTCTTCAATCCGATCGCAGTCGAACCGAGCTGCAGCAATCCAAACACACCCAGACGCGTGCCAACTCATCATCAACCGTCTCAATAAACAGTCCCAATAAAAGCACCGTCGCCGCTACTTCATTTCCGCGTCATTAACCGAAAAAAAAAAAAAAGGAGGCAGCAGCAGCATTTTTACCTTGATGGCTTCAATGGCATATTCAACTTGAAACAATCTACCTTCCGGAGAGAAGGTGTTCACTCCTCTATCGTACTCAGTCCTGCAACAAACCGAAGAACAACGCCAAAAACCACTCAAGCTCAAAACTACTTCAAAATCTCCCCCCAATCCCAGAGCCCTAGAAGACCCCCCAGGGCCAACTCCCGCGGAATCAAATGCGGCTCACCTCGTGAGAAACATCCTGGCGGCGGCGAGCTCGACTCACGGAACCTGCGACACGGCGAAACAAATCTCAGAATCCGCAATCGGATCGCGACCGGCGCGCGATTTCGCGGACGGTGCCCCTCCGATCCGAGGATCGGACGGCGAATCGGGACGCCGGAATGCCGGACGAGAAGTAAATGAAATCGATCGAATCGCCGGATATCCGGCCGATCGAGAGAGCTTACCGTGGAGATTTCGGGGGCTCTCGAGCGTCGTCGCTTGGAGTGACTGGAGAGGCTTCGTGCTTTCCTGGTTCAGTGGCTTTGCTTTTTAGCGAAGAACCCTTCTTGTGATGCAAGCCAAGATGGTGGTGGTGGTGGGAGCGAAATGGGCCTGGAGGGCCTGGGATGAGGGAGCGTATCCAGGCCCAGTGGAGGCGTTCTTGTAGGCCCATCTTCGATAGGGCCCGTCCAGGCCCAAAAGGATCAGTGAATAGTAGTAGATTTGTGTATCATTTACTGATTTATTTATTAGCGAAGAACCCTTCTTGTGATGCAAGCCAAGATGGTGGTGGTGGTGGGAGCGAAATGGGCCTGGAGGGCCTGGGATGAGGGAGCGTATCCAGGCCCAGTGGAGGCGTTCTTGTAGGCCCATCTTCGATAGGGCCCGTCCAGGCCCAAAAGGATCAGTGAATAGTAGTAGATTTGTGTATCATTTACTGATTTATTTATTTATTTTCGCAGTTGGGCATTCGGCCAGGCTAGTCACGGATCCCGACAAGGCCGAGATGCTTTTCTTGGATGCGTCGCGCGGCGGCGGCGGCCACTCACGTGGAGGGAATTGACTGCGGCGTGTGTTAAAATTTGGGCCGTCTAGTGAGAAGGGCGAAGTTCAAATCTTGACTTGAGAGAGAAGAAATTTTCATTTTCATTTTGGAGGAATATTTCCAAAAGAGAGATATCTGCCCATGTGTTTCTCACACTCATTTATCTCATGCAATAAGCTCAGGAATGTTCCTGGTTAATAAAAGTTTCGCATTAAAGCACATTGATGAATTGAGTTAAGAACTAAGTGGGACTTGAATTGGAGTCTGTGGAAGCTCAACTAATTGCATTTGGAGGCCAATGTTGATACATCTTATCAGTAGATAGCAAGTCACTCGATTTTATCATCGATGCTTAGAATTTAAGATTCACGATACAAATTCATTACTCAGCAAAACATGATCCTACCTGGTGAAAAGGAAATGTTAGAAAATTGCCTTAGGTGCTGTTGGGTCATGACTCATGAGGTAGACAACTACAAGGTGGGAATTCCATTTAGTTCAAGGGAAGAAAAGTGTCATCAATCAAACATGTCACAAGATAAGCTCCATGGACCCACCCCCTCCAGCATAATACAAAACATGATGCATTATGACTAGACATGAACTATTTTAAATATCGATGCCTCACCATTCACAAGGCCAGGCGCAGCATTACACGATGCACATCACCCGACAATATTAATCTCCTTGCGTTCAAGCCTTCTTTCCTCTCTCCCCTCACTCATTTGAGGTCAGAATCACAGTTTCATCATCTCCCTTTTTTAGCCATCGAATTCACGAGATCAATGGCTGCGAAATGTTCCACCTCCCCTCGGATTTTTCTATGGGACTCGAGCCGGATTACGAGGCCGGTCGGCTCAGTTGCGATGCACGCGCGCAGCCGGATTCCGGTCAACAGAGTGACTGCGGTCCGGACCCAATCGTCCTTGAAGAACCAGGTACGCACGGGATGACTTGTGATTTCTTGGCGAATATTCGTCATAGGAAACGGTCAATTCGCGGTAAAGAACAACGGCACCGTCTTTCATACATGGATTCTGGGTTTTTATTGCAGGTTTTTGAGGATCAATGTGAAGGTATAGTATGTTATAGAGACGAGAGCGGGGAGATCATTTGTGAAGGGTACGACGAGGGCCCGAGATTCTGCAGAAAGATTCTGAGAACTACATACCGCTACGAAGCCAGGTGAAGGACTTTTACGCACAGTTCTTATGTTTTTCTTATCACGATCGACCGAAACGGATCAGCTTTATCTAAACAATCTCGAATGGTTTTCAGGGATGCTGAAATCATCGACCTTCTTCAACGAAATTGGCTTCAGATTGCAGAAGATGGAGCGTTCTACAAAGTGGAGGTGGGAGATATTCTACAAGAGGACTTGAGCTAGAATAGCTTTTCAATAGTGTCTGTTGAACAGAGGCTTATTTGGTAAAAAAAAATGTGAATTTTTCTTTGAAGGGCTTAGTGAATGTGAAGCGTAATGTCAAAAAGGGAGGGCGTTTCCTCTTCAGTTGCAGGGTATGAATTACGAGCACAAGCTATAATATTATTCTCCCATCAATGCAACACTATATACCTAACCATTCCATCCCCGAGATCGTTTCGATAGATCGCCCTTTTTCCAATGTCCGAAGGGTAAAACAGAGTAGGCAGATTCAAGAGAAAAGAAAACGCTCTACTTTTAGGATCTGATGCGTCGATCTTAATCTAATTCATCGTAAGTATGCAGAAGCAGCCACGGCGCTGACCATTGCATACGCAAATTGACGATCTTGAGTTGCTACTAAACTCATGCTCACTGCCGGAGCTTTACTCGGTAGAGAAGCCACTACAGAATGAAGACTGCATGTGGATTGCATTAAACATCGATCAAAACTTATGGAAATCGACATTCGATTCAAGGCAAAACTTCACATGGATTCATATACACATTGCAATGCTTCATATATGCACGATTACTTCTGTACAACAGACCCCCTATCAAGGCCATCTAATAATTTACCCCTGACAGGTCGCCGTGGCTTCCACAGCCCCGTTCCGCGAATTTCTACAAAACAATGAAGATATATGCTCTTTCGGAAAATAGCATGAAGAACCTGGCAAGGGAAAAGAATGGGACACGGCGAAAAAGGAAAAGAAAATTTGTGAGTGAAGAAATGAGAGTGCTTATCCTAATCGTAGCTTCAAAATCTACAGGCATAGATCAGAGTCTCAGTTCACTGAGGGGGCCATCTGTGTGTCTTCCTCCTGTAAATCAGACTGCGATTTACTTGGGATAATGGTTGCAGGCGACCACTGATCCGGGAGCATGAGGAAATAGGTAGTCATCGCTTTCCTGAATCTTTTCTTGTACTGCTTGGGCGAAATTACGGTTGGAGATTCATTCTTTGCCCCGCCGAGAATGCCCGAAGTCTTTACCCATGTTTCGAGGTGCTTGTCCCAGGTATACTGACGCATGAAATCAATGATCCCAAGTACCAGCTCATGTTTCTCTTCATCCACTCCGACCAGAAGTGAGTAATCCATCACATCCACCGACTGCAACAGAAGGCCATCACAGAGAATTATTAGCTTTACCAGTGCACACGCATGTTCATGCACGCGTGCATGCGAGCGAGCGCGAGTGAGAGAGAGAGAGAGAGAGAGAGAGATTACCGCGAGGAAAGAAGTGTCGTTCCAGACAGCTCTCTCCAACAACCGTTTCGCTTTATTTCCCACAAAAATGGGTGAAGTTCGCATTGCTTCAATCAAGTTTTGATCCAGCAAAACTTTGTTGCTTCCAGTGGAGTCGGCATTATAGCGTGATCGAGTAGATCCTTTTAAGTCATAAAGCCGTGTCACTTTCCTCCCATAGAGAAGATTCTCCATAACAAGGACATCCATCTTGGTTTCTTTACCTCCTTTGACATGCTTTGACGTTACCTACCAAGAAAATAAAAAAGTAGATCAATAATTAAACTAAGATGCTGCAAAGAAGCTGTCTTACATATGAGTGAACTGTGATAAAGGCATTAGCTGCAACCAGCGAATATCAGAAATGATTTCTTCACTCAATCAACTTGAGATGTCCTTGTTCACATACCTGATAAATCCCAAGAATCTTTGCCAAGCATGTTGGACCCCCTGTGCTAATTGATTCAGAGAGGTGCTTGAAATATGCAGGAGCAAACTTGAAAAATGACTCTAGCTCTGTCTTGGTGACTTGCTTGATGATAAACCGATCATCCAATGTCTTAGCAAAGAAGACATTACTCTTCCCTCCCTGTGCTCCCCACTTCTTACAACGACTAAGGGACCTCACAAAATCCATCTCAGATGGGCAACAAATCCTCCTTAAAGCTTCAAATCGTTTTGCATAGTAGCAAGTTACAGAATATTTCGTTTGTCCATCATCTGAAAATGGGATCTTCACATGCAAGGCTTTAGTGTATGATAGAGGGTCTAAACCCTGGGAGCTACGAGACCCAGACATCGATAGCATGCTATCATCTACAGAACCAAGACTTCTACTTTCAGAAGTCAGATCATCAAATGACTGAAACGAATGAAAACTAACGGAATCCAAAGATGACAATGCAGCCACGGGCTCGGCATCCTTCACCTTTTCAGCCTCATCACATAATTGAGCATGATAATACGGTGATAGCAATGCATAAGATATTATACTAGTGGGCTCATCATCATAAACGGGAATAACAGTGTCATTGATTCCAACAGGCAGAAGCAGCCGAGCTCCACCATAATCTGATTCCCGAAAGGATGAAATATAAATAGGATAGTACTCTCCAAGCATATCGAGCTTTTGAGATCCTGCTAAATTATTCTTGTTAAGAGAGCGGTATAAGCTTATAGGCACTCCTAGCCAGCTAACTGAGTCAACCGCATCATCATAGTCCTTGGTAGACAATAAAGGAGGCAAAGAACAGGAAACCTTCAGTTTGCCTAAGTCCTCTGCATGGCCATTCACACCCAACCCCTCGGCCACTGCTTCTCCCTTCAAAGAATCAATTATGGCTGAATCAGAAAGTGCAGAGCAGATCTCCTTTTTCACAGCCATATTTGATTGATTTTTGCCAGTCCATGCAGCATCCAGGGTCTCTGACAAATTGGCTGGAGTAGGAAACTGCCCCTCAGATAGGGTCCTGCGAACATTTGTCCCACTTTCTAGAGGCTCAGATTGATCGGAGGCATTAGCGTTTTCAGAGACTTTTGCTTGCTTTTGTTCTCTGGAACTTGCACTTTCACCCATCTCATCATCTTGACAGACATCATCACCTTGCTCACTTTGGCATTCAAATCTTCCTTCCAGACTAGTATTTCTGTCATCCAAACGGAAAGACTCAGAATTGCTAACGACTGGTTCTTCCTTGTGGGCCACATTCCCCTGAGAAGGTGTCTCGCCTTTATGAAAAGAAGTCTCCTTTTCTTCTGAGCTCAAGCTCCTCGGACAATCCTCAACATTGCTACTCAAACTAGACAGGTAAACCAGGTGATGATCCCAAATAACAGATTGGATAAGTAACTGTTTCCGCAAACGATTAATCTCCAGAATGTCAATCACATGTTGGCCCTTCGTCGGTTCCCCTTTCAAAGTCTTTTGAAACGATTCCTGAGACATTATGTAGAGATTGTTCTTCACCATTAGCTAGCAGATGGACTGAGATTTCTACAATATACTATCAAAGTTCTATTGTGCAGATTCTAAAGTTTCAATTAAGTATGATTGCAAATGATGAACAAGCCACTGATTTTCATCAGGAAATCAGGTCATAGTGCGTCAATACAATTTAAACCACTAATTATTTCCTGTGAATTTCAAAATAAAACAGATGAAGAATAACTTAGTTTTATCACTGCATGACACTAGCTATACACAAATATATTCGATACTTGAAGCTCAATGAATGGAAACAGGAGATATCTATACCTCAAATTCTGCCTTCTCCTGTTGTAACATAGCCTCCAACTCTACAATTCGACGTCTTAATTCTGATGAACACGGAACATGTCCCTCAACATATCTTTTCTCTTCAAATTGACTAAGAGTATTAAGTACTTCCGTAAAGAGAAGCTCTGCCCGGTCGAACACCTGCAGAAAGCAAACATGACAATCAGGTGTATTCAAAATAGGGAAAAAAAAAATACATCTGTCAGTTGCTGAGAATCATACTTCATCTGCTTCTTTTTGTATCCACTCTTGATTCTCATGGCTAAAATCCACTTTGGAAGGTGGAAGATAAACAGAGTGAACGTCAATAGATGCATACCGGAAGCAAGCGACCATATCACCAAATCTGCACATTCAAATACTGTAAGAGCTACAAACATTACTACCACTGGCATAGACAACACAGGTAAGCAGATAAGCAGGGGAAAATAAAGAATGTACTATGTGAATGCAGTCTGCAATGTTCAAAATATTATATATATATCTTTTTTTCCAAGTTCTAACTCCATCAACTTGCCATCTAGCAAATGAAATACGTCAAAGACCAACTGTATATATTGCCATTTGATATTGTCAGAGCGAAACTTCATTTTCTTGCCCAGATCTGCTAGTTCCTTCTGTCATATATGGCTGCACATTTTGCTCATAAACTCCTTTCTTTTTAGACATCCACTAAAAAGACATATAAAAGATTACCCATAAAAACGAAGACAATCTCTATGAAGAGAGTGACCACAGCTTGCAACCCTACTAGCTGCTGCATGATTAGAAAAGCTGAGCTCCAAGAACTTCCCAAAAGATAAACCCCAAGCAGCATCTGACATCACCACTCTTCGAGTAGCTGGAGGGAAACCCTTAATACGTGGACATTGCAGGCAGCGGTGCCACATCCAGATCTTCCCATCCCTTTCACCAGGTAAGATATCTGGTACCTTCTTAACAGATATAGTGAGGGTGCCCTGTCGATGAGTATAGCATTGAAGATGTGCTTCTGACGACATCTCACATTGATCACATCGATAATTCTGAGCATGGGAACAATACGTTAACTTAAGTATAAATAAAAAGAAACATACTTTCAATGAAGATGAATAGTACCTGATCAAATAAATTATCTCGTAAAAATCGACCCAGAGGTTTATCAAAGCTGCCATAGTATTTGATTCTGAAGAGATGTGATCTTTCGCATATGGTGCCCTTCCATACACACCGTGATGACAAGGAGACCAAAATGCTCTGATGGTCAGAAGGTGATGGAGGAAACTCTTCTTTCGAAGCACCAGATTCAACCGCAAGGTTTTTATTTTCCTGTTGCGGCAATGCACCTTCCACGTGACATAGTGGTGGTGCATCTGTTGCAAGATTGTCTGTATGGGCATCGCCAGACATAGCAACATTTCCCGCCGCATCTAACAGCCCAAAATTGTTAGCAGGGAGTTGATCACCCTTGATGGGATGGTCAATGCTGGAAGCATTGCTTTCCTTGGAGATTGTTTGCTCAGGTATCCCAGATATACCATAAAGGGTAAACAGGTTGTCATTATTATCAGAATCAACTTTCCTCCGGGAAGGAGCAAGCTTAAATGAAGTAATGGAGTTGATGAGATTTGCAGAGATATTGCCAGAACCATCAGTAAAACAAGCTGACAACGCCATCTCCAGATTTTGAGCAGTGCTATCACTTGTCAATGGCAACACATTAGAGGAAGGGACACTGTTAGATCGGTGGGCTCCAGCATCAGCTTCAGAACCTTGAGACTTCTCGCTTGAAGGAACCATGAAACCAGGAATTGTTGATATTGACCTCTCTATGCTTAATGACTTATCAGGAAGTGCCACGGTAATAGGGGATTTCAGTGGAAGTTCTGGTAGGGAAGCTCTCTCATCAGCAAGGAAGGATGTCTCCAATGCCAAATGATAAGCAGCAAAAACTCCATACTGGACCACATGCTTAACTTTCTTCAGCTCATCTTCATTAGCGCCTCTCAGTAAAATCTAAATCCAATGCAGAAGGGAAATTAATCGCAAGTTCACTGAATGGCCTTCCAAGTTTCAGCTAACCCCCCAGAGGGCGAAAACATCTTTAAGATTAATACCTATCAGTGTTGCTTAAGTAATTTTACCAATTTCTACCTAATACTTCTGCAGAATCAGAACAACTGTCTATTCAAGATAGTAAGCATAAGGAGACAAAGTCAAGGTGAAAAGAAGGAACTAGAAGCATCTGAAAGCAACCAAATGAATTAACTCACATTTCTAGCCTTTTTCTCGAGACTTCATGTTTTTACTCCATCCTTTACATTCTACAACATCTTCATAGACATGCACTATGTTAGAGAACTTACAGTGAAACCCAGTGGCTTTGGACAGCCTTCAAAGTACATGAGCGTCTTTGTCAGTTTTTTCCCTCCTGGTCCTGCAGTACCATGCTCCTCCAAGAACCTCTCCACATGAAATTTATCACAATAGCCCAACTTCTGTGCTGACAAACTATCAATAGAAGGAACTATCTGAGCACCAATGCAGCGGGCTATGCGTTCTAACAGTGGTCTCTTGATATTAAGAACAAGGGATATGTCTTTTTCAAGCAAGTACTCCAGCGCATACCGAGAAACTGAGTTCTCGACCAAAAGAACATCAGGGCATTGTGCATCTATCTTGGCAACTGCCATCTTTAAATATTCCATTTCCTTCAATGATGAAAAGGTGAAACTTATAAAAAATCAACTCAGAACAAACATTCCATATCCATGTACTAATAAATAAGCATAACTCTTCATGTACTCTGGAAATGGCATGTACTCTTCTTTTTCTTTTTTTCATTATGAAACTATTAGATAACAAAAGAAATTAACAAGCAAAACCATGCAGAATGAGTGTTATAACTTGTCCTGCTTTAACAAAATGGCTATTTACCAGACTAAAGCAAGAAAAGGACAAGTAAGTAGAACCTGTCGCAGCAGAGTATCAAAACTTGACAAGAGGTTAGAGACTCGTTGATACTCGAGAGCTCCTCCAAGAATCAAAATGCGTGGTTTTTCAATTTTTGAGGTCATCCTTCGATGGGCAACATTTTTCTTACATACAACTCCTTTCGCCACGATACTACACAAAGGGAATAGAAAAATTCATCAGGAAGATAAAATGAACACTGCAGCCATATGTTGTTAATCAACGTATATCTCTTAGTGAAACAGGAGACATTGCACACAGCTTGTATCATTGAGAACCGAATGATGTAAAGCTGATGATTAGACACAAAGCACAGGTTTAGAAGAGTACATTTAGGGAAGCCAATTTAGTTATTCAAGAAGATACTGCTTCTATATCTGATAAAATTGATATCTAAAGATAGAGGTCCCACTTCCTCTTTCATGGGTCGGAAAAACAAAGCAGAAGTACTTCAGATCTCCGGAAAATATCTTGGGTAGGGTAGAAAACGGTTTGGACAATACACAATGGGAGCCACCTCCTCAACCTGCAGGGGCCACCTCAGATGTCCTAACTCCCTGGTTCATTTCACGTGTTATAGACCGCCACAATAACAAGGAAATCAGTGCTTTTAGTACGGAGATTGTAACACCTCGACTTCCATAACAAATAGGATAAAGCTTGTGAAATGATTCATAAGTACAAAACCACCCCCAAATGGCTCCCCTACCGAACACTTCTTTCAGGGGCCTGGCTCACTTGTAGTAGGATCAGATCCTCAGATAGGAGATTTTTGGAAGCACCCAGCTATTTTCATTGCTAGTTCTCACAATTCTACTTTTTGTTGTTAAAACGATGAATTAAGTCCATGATATACAATAGCCCAGCTTGAAGTCTGTCCTCTCTTTATTATCAAAAAGAAAAATGCATGATCCATCTGGGGAAACCATTGCATAATAAAACCAAATCAACAGATTCAAATTTAACTCCTGCAGTTCCAGTTAGCACGTGGTTTATGCATGTCAAGGATCATCTAAAAGAGGTGCAATATTATAAATTCCCAATAAAAATTTACAGCATAAAGTGCTCTTCGGTTTCTGCCTTGAATATGGTAGAATGTTAGAGGGAAATATGAATAACGAAAGAGATGAAAAAAACTGCAGTTTTACCTCTCACGGCGATGTCCAGATGCTATGCATTTTACTTTCACATAGCCCCCAGGGTCCATTCCTCCCGTTTTGCTCATATCAGGCTTTAACAGTGTTGCAGCCTCCCATGACAGAGATGAAATTATCTCCAACCAACTATCTTCACTGTTTTCCTCATCCGTATGAAGATTCTCTACCTGCAGTAGCTGAGCTATCAAAGCTCTAAAATGCCCATAAACCACGTCCTTCATGACTTTCTTGTGCTCCTCACCTGATCGATCTTTAGCGCGATACTCACCACTTCCAAAACTGCCAGAGGTATGTAGATATCCCCACTCTCCTGCGGCATCCCCCTCATCATCATCATCACACAGAAAACCTTCCTTCTCATCTTCTTCATCTTCTGGTTCAGGAGGAAGCCAAAGAAGGCCATTGTTCTCAAAATCCACAGGCTCTGAAGTGACATCTTCTGCAGGATATAAGGAGGACTCTACCTCACACTCGTCACTATTTAAATGCCCGTCATCCTTTTTATCGAGCTGTGGGACCACATTTGATCCCTGTGAATCAAAACTTTCATGCAGAGGGGAGACACTTGAACCTTCTGTTTCAACTTGCTCTCGATGAAGATCCACCTCATATGAATCCACAGTATTGCCTATCCTGTGGAGATTAACTTTACTGTCAGTGTGATTCTCCAGTGGCAAGTGCCTTGTCTCAGAGTCACATTGGTATAAATCATGCTGATCTTCATCATCATCACTCCTGATGCCAAAGCGAAAACAAACAATAAAGAATATTAGGTGCACACATTCAGTCCAAAGCCTAACAGAACATGCAAAGACTGGACAGGGATGGCGCATGTCACAGGCATGGCCTTCGCTACAATGGTATGGATAAACAACAGAGTAATTCATAAACTCTAATCTTCTCTAAGAATTCCACTCATCAGAATCATCCAGATGGACATTAACATATCCTTTTTTCAAGCATGGACGCAAATAAGCAAAATAAATACCTGTTCATTGAGAATCCATAATGGTTTGGATATGGAGCCCCGTGATTTGCAAAATCTACTACATCATAGTTGCATTTTCCTGATGTTACCACACCTTGCCTATCTGCACATTCTTCCACCACACATAGCTGGTTTGAGCTCAGATCAGAACTCTGCCGAACAAAGCGATAAGGCTCAAGAGATTGAGACATTGAGCCAGGAGTAATACTTCCACTATTGGTAGTATTAATAGATTTGCTGCTGACAAAACTTGTTGCTGATGGTGAGGAACTAAAATCCTGGTTAGGTAATTCATCCCCATTATTAGTACTTCGTAGGTTTTTCTCCCATTGCTTGAAGCAATAGTTACACACCCGAATCCTCTCCCACTCCTTGCAAAATGCCTTGTAGTCAGTTGACGAGGCAGGAACTGAATTGGCTGTGCACTTGCCACAGAATACTCTGCCACAAAGTCGACAATGGTGTCGGCGGTTGATAATGTTAAACTGGGAATCACAATCGTAGCAAACCCTACAGCTTTGATCGGGCATCCAAAAGTCTCTCGACACGTGGGCCGGATCAGATCGCCAAGGAATCCACGACTTGACGATGGCAAAAAAATCAGAGAAGGTCTTGTTTGGGGCATCCATTGACAAGAAATTCTCTCGACCCACTCATCATGACACACTCATTGGCTGATCTCCAGAACTAGGATACCAGATGGCAGGCCTACGAAGTATTATGCAAGTAAAAGATAATTACGACCCCCTGTGAGATATAGATGAATAAAAATATCAGGAGACCAATCTGAGTAGTCTCTTGCAACTTCGATGCTATGGTACAGCTCCATAACATCAAGCGCTAGAGCAGTCGAAGCTATCAGTTCTCGAAGTCGCTGCGGTGCTAAACAAACTCAATATTTACTTCGATAACCCATTCGACATGCAAAAGACACAAGCATTTCTGCACATATTCATTAGCTGACGCACTGCATGGAAGTTGAATCACATGACGAATCAGACTAGATAACACATATCGCGGGGAGAAAACTCAGAAGCCAGAACCTTCAGATGGAACTGGCAAAGGAACAACAAACGCATGGCCAAACTAAATTTCGAGAAGCTGGAATCTCACAGAAATCATCTCGCCCTCACCCGCTACGAACGGGATCAAAACACGCTGCTCTTGACCGACACGACTCAAACCAAACTTGAACACTCAAAAGAAAAAACATCACATCAATCGACAAAGAAAGAGTACACGAATCGCACGCCCTCTCGAGCATCGACAATTCCTCGAGAAACAGAACACGAGAGGAGGAAGAAGAGTTTTCAGTCTGATCGCGATCGAACTCACCTGGCCGATCCGATCTTCCGCGAACAAAGCCAAGCGCGAACGCCAACGGATTCGCGCCACGTAGGCAGCCGACCGCGAGCTCCGACGCGGAGAGGAAGGGGGGGTAGGTGCAGCCGCAGAAGACGGAGGATCAACCACCGCGACGCGGAAACCGACCGACTCCCCGCCGGCGGGCGCCCGTCTCGCCGACGGACCCGATCGCCGATCCCCCGAAGTCAACCTCCGAGGCCGGACGGAGGGACGGAGTAAGAAAGGGAGGGAGGGAGACGGCGATTGGGGGAAAACGAAAAGCGCCCCGCGCGACCACCACCAGCACCGCCGATCAGGAAGTCGTCGCCGCGAGCCGGCCGATCGTCGTGGATTGAGAATCGCCGGGAGGAGGACGAATGGCGTCACTTCCGCTTGACGACGCCGCTGCTTCTCCGAGTTTTTTTGAATTCCGTCCGCTTGCTGTTCGAATCGTTTCCGTGCTTCTGTTTTCCTCTGCGCAACAAATGGAGGAGCTCCTTTGCTCTTCCTCCGCTACTTGTAAACGGCATCACCGTCCGATCTCTCTTTTCTTTTTTCTTTTTTCTTTTTTCTTTTTGTTATTTTCCTGTGACATGCCCAAAATAAACAAATAAATAAATAAATGAGATGTTCTTTTTCTCCCCCGGATTTTCTAAACGAGCCGTTTTCTCCGTTAGACGCAAGGAGAGGGCGGCGGCGACGTCGTTTCTTCGCTGCGGGGGCAACGGTCCGTTCACATCATCCCCAAAATGCCCTTCCTTGCGCGTGCAAGTTGCGGCTCAAGATTATTGACCCGAAAAATAAAAATAAAAGAAATACGTGCATTGAAATATTAATTTAGTACACGAAATTGCTGTAAGTTAATTGATTGTGGAAGAAGCATTGCTCATCCACGGAGTACTTTTTCCATTCTAGTACTTTATTATCCGATAGGACAAAGCACCGGATGCTCTGGTTTTTTAATTTAGCGATCGAGTGGTATCTGGATCAGCCTTCCCACATCTTGATAAGTCCACATTTTCGAATAATTTTAAGGAATGACACTCCCTAATATAGAAAGGTGCTTTCACGATTTTATTCCCAAAGCACAACCAACAAGACTTAAACTCGATACTACAAATCAGACATACCGATAATCTTTATGATCTCATGGAATTGTGTCTAACTTCTTTACGGGTCGTTGCCTACTCCTCTCTTTACAAACTCGCCATCTAATCATACTCACTCGCATAACTCGTGGGCAAGTTTTACCCACACCTCCCACGATATTTTCGCCTCAAGAAATTTGACTCTATTGCATTTTCCTAATAAGGAGCGTTACAATCAATTAAGCTTTTCCTCCAATCCACTAAAATCACTCCAATTTCAAGCGCGAAGTCACGGTTTCAATACCATATTAAATCAACAATAGACTTCACGATAAATACAATTAATGCATGAGCTTTTTTTTTAGCGCGGTTTAATGCATGAGCTTACGTGATTATTGTTTTGCCTATGAGTGTGACAATCGTCATTGAACATCAAGGTCCCGTGGGCCAAGTTTTGAAGCAATCTCATTCGCCGCCAAATTTGAGTTAGGAAGTTGGTCAATTTCATACAAAAAAAAGTGTCAAAACTGGAGCCAAAAATATCTCATATCAAAAATCGCGACGTCCAGAAAAGTTGAATTCAGCTGTCAAAATTGAATTCTTCTTAGTTTTTTTTTTTTTTAATTTTGATTTCGATTTAATCTTATCTATTTTGGCTTTTGTGGTGGGGGACAGGCATTTGTCTGTGCCGCGTACGTTTGACTTTGATGCAAGCTGTCCGGGGGGGTAGGAGTGGATAAACCCCCCCTTTCTGTTTCCGGTCCTTTCTTTGCCTTGCGGACGAAGCCGCCGCCACCGTCGGATCGAGCTTTCGGATTTTTCGGGCAAGAAATGTCGGAAATTCGAAACGGGAGAAGAATCAATCGCTTGCTGGCCAATCACTGCATAACCGCGTCCGCCTCCGCGTCCCGCATGGACAATGATACGCTGTCCCTGCATGTTTCGAGGACCGCGTCGTGAATTTTCGGTTTTCTCCTCCTCCTTCTCATCCTTTTTTTTTTTTTTTTTAATAATTAATCTTGCCGTTTCTTTGAAGCAACGTCCGTAATTAATGCTTTTGAATTTTTATTTTATTTTTACTGCTCTTGCTGGGCATCTATTTGCGGTCTCGTCGTGATCCAGCTGGAATTATTTTCCTGTGAAGTATTTCCCTTTCCATGCATTCTCATAATAATAATAATAATAATAATAATAATAATAATAATAATAATAGGATCTTGCACATTATAAAAATTATTCAAACAATCGAACGATAGATCTCAAAGACAATTATGGCGTTTACTAGCACCATTGCATATCTTGTATCGCGCTATGAATGTGAATGCTTGAAGAAATAACTCGTGATGTCATTTCATTAACTTAACCCACCTTGATTTAATGTATCGATAGTTAGGGGTAATCGATTCTTAGTGAGTAGATCTTGAAATCTACCATGTTATAATGGTTTCTTAGTTTTTGTAATCTCAAACCTTATCTTATTCGCGCTTGAACTGACCCTGAAACTTGCTATGTTTCTGTAATCTAGTTCTAGGGTTTAGGGTCTATGCGAGAACCTATTTTTTCTTTTATTCTTTTTTTTAATTTCATATTTTACAACAAAATAATATGAGTAACAAAATGGTTCGGAATAAAAGATAAATTAGGATGAGTGAGCAAAGATGAGCCAAGAACAAGCGAGGATTGCAAAGCTCAAACAAGGGAGAGCAAACAGCGAGCAAGGGAGGAGGAGGGTCAGTCAAGAGGGAGGGGGAGAGAATCATGAAGTGTAAGTGAGGTTGAAAAGAATAAACAAAAAGTGAGATAAAGAAAAAGATGCCATGAGAAAAATTATGATTTTTGAACTTTATTAAATCAGTTCCAAATTCAGTCTGGTCAGTCTAGTTCTTGGGTAGTTTTTCACTCGATACCGGACCGATTCTTACCAATTTCAAAAATTTGGATTTAGGAATAGACTAGTTCCAACGAAAACCTAGAACTAGACTAGTCTTCAATGCAATCCTATCAGATTTGCACAAGCTTATCAGTACTTTTTTTTTTTTTTTTTTTGCATTATTAGTACTTTGCTAATTTCTTCTTTTGCACATTACTCTTGTTCCTTCCCGTCCTCCTATTAAATAAACATTATATCTTTTTGAAAACGTCGCCCCAACCTCATCTCAACACGCTCAAATTAGATATGTCATACATGATTTAAAACTCGAGTGTTTGAACCTTAGATGATGAACGGGAAGAAAAGGGTTTGAGTGACTAAGAAGATAGAAAAAGGTGCAACATGCTGACAACTACATTTATTAAAATATGATTTTGGACCCAAGCATACCGAACTATAGGACCAAATCAGCCCCTTGAAACATGCAAGTTGGGGGAATTTAGTGCATTAAAACAGATTTGACTAGGTGAAGACAGGTGTTCTTTTTAAAAAAGAAAAAAATAAATGAGAGTCAATAATGGCAAATATGAATTGTGCACTGTAGGGATATAAATAATAATTCAAAAGTTGATGTGGTCCAAGCCAATCTAAATGCTCAACGCAACATCTACACACAAGTTGTTGTCGTCCTATTGGACTCGCATTGGAGGAAGGTGTCATAATTAGCTAGAGAACAATGTTTAAACTAGTAAGACCATCATGTAGGCTTAATTAGAAACGATGTTTCGTGTTAATTAACGCATTTTTGTTTGATGTATGAATTCATTTCGATCGTTTAAATGCTCGTAATATGAGCGAATTTTGGAGAGCACTCATTATTAATTGTAATATATTATGAAGTGTACAAGTGTTGCAATAATATTTAGGATTTAGTGTGATCTACTAACTTCGAATAGGAGCACGGGTTACGCTTGTATTCACTGAAGGTTTACTGGTGAAGTCCTGCCTATTTGTACAAATAAGTCTAAAAGGTTGATGCAGATCGAATTTAAGTCGAATTACAATAAAAATATGCACACATCTTTTTCTATCTCTATTTATTTCTACATATGTTTGATACAAGCAAAGCACTTGATATATAATTAGTTCAATCTTGCATATAACAAATTTTTCTCTATATATATGAACTTGATTTTATTTATTCAGCAAAAATTTGTCGAGTTTCATTATAGAACATGTTCCCCCACTCTTGGTTATATTTCTAGCCGCAACAGAGATTGGTCCGAAGCCATGGGCTTCTTGGCATAGTGGGCTTGCTTCTGGGCAGGGCTTTAGCAAATGGTCTCCAAGTTCGTGTCAGGCCATGAGCTTCGTACTTTTTTTTTTCTTTTGATTTTTTTCATTTCCTTAAATTTTTAAGTTATTTTTTCTTGACACGGCATTTGGCGGGTTTACATTCCACCTAAAAGCAATAAAACATCACGTCAGTATTTTCTTCCCTTAACTAAATTGGACCAAAAAAAATAACATGAGGAATTTGATCATATCAATTTGATAAGTTTTAGAATTTTGTATAATTTTATCCCTCTCTTCAAATATCAAAAATATAATTTACATTAATTGCATCCTCTAAAAGTACAAGCTACTCTCGATCAAGTGTTTAGTCTGAGCTCATACAACGGAGTTTTGGATAAGTGCAAAGTTCTTCACAAAAAAAGAAAGGAAAATAACGAACTGAATCGCAAGGTATGTCCATAATCTATTCCAAAAAAAAATTGAGACATAATTGTCAATCCCGCCTCTAGTCGGATCACCTCCCCATTCGGGACCGATCCAATTGCAAATTGCGCCTTACATTAACTAGACAAGCATATTATGGGTGATCAATTCCCAATTCAATTCGGGAGGATCAATTTCCAGTTTTTAGGACTAAGAACCAGACTAACCAATCTTGGAATTAAGATCCGGACTAATTAATCGGCCCAATTTAATGGAACCCTTCAATTTACTCAAAATTTCACCTGATTAACCTTTTTGATAGAAGAAAAGAAGTTGTCTTTCCATAAATAAATGTCTGGATAGGTGAAGACAAGCCATAATATAGCTTCTACTCGAGAAAGACAAATAGAAGGAAATTGAGAAAATTAGTATTTATGAAGAAAATTTTAAAAATAAATAAATATTTATATTATTGGTCTAGTCTGATTGGTTCGGTTCTACCCTAGAATCGAGAACCGGACCAACCAGTTATCAATTCAAAAAATAGGAATCAAGAATTAGATCACCGTCCGTGGAAATCACCCAAAATCGATCGGTCCAATCCAATTCGGACAATTCTTAGTTTGGGCAGTTCCGTTTTACACCCCTAAAGCATACGTGAAATTCGTGGGAAAATCTAAGTGCTTGATTCTATAAAAAAAAAGTTCAGAACGAATAGAACGAGACAAGGAGGGACAGTGAAGCAGGATCATCAAAAACCTAGTCCGTGGTCTCCAAGGTCTTGCCAGTAGTTTCATATTCAAACTCATTACAGAATCAAACTCCTTAATAAACCCCACAACCGAGTCCCTAATCCGCCCCGTAATCTCCCCCGCCGTTTCCACCGGAATCTTCTCCCCACGGCGACCGCCGCTTTCCGCTTTTTCCCTTCCGCTTTCTTTCGTACTCCGATTTTTCCCGAAAAAGCCACGGAAAATTCTTTTTCCTCGCCCTATTAAATGTGGCGGAGATCGGCCTCCTTCATTCTCGACAATCGGAACGACGCCGCGCCGCCGCCGCCGCCGAAGGCTGACACCCTCACCCTCTCCTCCGCGCCGCCCCCGACGGCGGCCACCGACGACCCCCCGCTTCCCTCATTCCCCATGGCGGACGCCCTCCCGAACCCTAACCCTAAGATCTCCGCCTACTACCAGACCCGCGCCGCCCACCACGGCGTCGTCACCAGCGACTGGCTCGCCCAGGCGCAGGCCGCGGTGGGGCCCCGCTCCCAGGAGGGCGGCGACGGGTCGAGCTCCGCAGCGGACTCCGGCGGCGTCGGCGGCGGCGGCGGCGGCGGGGCGGGGGCGGGGTGGGGAGGCCGTTCTGCGTGATCGACGAGTTCAACAACTGGAGGAAGCAGCCCGATTTGGCCGAGGCCGTGGCGGCCATCCGGGCGCTCGCGGCGGTGATAAGGAACAGCGAGGCGACGACCATGATGGAGCTCGAGATTGAGCTCAAGAAGGCCTCCGATTCGCTAAAGGTGCGTGCTTTCATTCGCTGAAGCATCATCTTTTTTTAAGCATTTCGGTTCTCTTCGATTCAATCTATGCGGGGTAAGATTTCTCTTCCGCTCCTTCTGCAAGAAATGTCAAATGTGGAATTAAGCATCGGTTCAATTTGTAAAGGTTCCGTTTTTCCGTCTTGCATGCTTCATGTCGCTTGATTCTCACCTAGTAGAATGGTCGCCGTGACTAGTTATGGAGGGTTCTTTTCAGATGATGCTTGCTTTGGTGTCCTGTCAGAACTCGTGGAAGGCATTTTGATCAGTTTCTGCTTTGAAATGCTAATGACCACTCTCACTCTGCATCATTTTGGTCTAAGGAGTTGATGATGCCAGGATATGTTTTCTTCTTGGATACTCTGTTTTAATTGACAATTTGGATGGTTCGGATTCTTGGGCGACTGCAGCATGCTGCAGTATCTGTTAGAACTACTCTTGTATTGGAGTAGCTACTTCCATTTTACATTTTTCCTTCTACCTTTCGTGATAAATCCACCTTGAAGCTATTTCGTAAGTTAAATGCTTTGCGTTGTTATTATGTTTTGTAGGCCTTTTATGCACTGAATGGGCCAAAGATACAAACTGATGGCTGTTCTTAGCCAATGTGTATGATATTGGGATAGTGATATAATTAACATCACAGTTTGTCATAGTCTTTGCCCACAACCTCAAAAGAGGATGGGGGGTTGGTTTCAGTTAAAGAGGAGACAAAGTATCGAGGATCCATTTGATGAGTTTATGAATACAACCATGCGAAACGATAGTCAGCTATGAATTGTACTTCTCTATCGAGGGGTTGGTGGCCTAAGTGCTTAGCTTAGTTGGATGCTCATTTTTTCTTTTTTTTTTTCTGGCCTGATGATATCATAACAGTATGTATTTTGCCTTAAAGCATGTGTATAAAGAGGCCAATTTACCAGCAGACTTCTTAGCAGAAACATGAAGGGCGGTGTCCCTTTTTACCAAAAAATGATATAGCAACTAATTACTACCTGTAACTAACAAAAGAAATGTTTGATCTAAATGGTCATTGGTATTGTAAGGAAGTTCAGTCTCGGGCATTTATAATGTATTCTTATTCGTATGAGGCTGAGCTTTGTCAAGCTAGATTATCACAAATGTATAGACTCTGCATTCTTTACCTATTTTTGTTCTGCATTTGGATTATTAACAGTGTACTCTTGCCAGGCATGGGACACAACCTCTATCTCTTTGACAGCGGGCTGTGATCTCTTCATGCGCTATGTGACCAGAACTTCGGCCTTGGAATACGAAGAATTCAACTCGGCCAGGTCACGATTGATTGAGCGTGCTGAAAAATTTGGGGAAATATCTCAGAAGGTTGTTGAACTGATATGAGAAAATAATACCGCTGTTTACCTGATGAGTTAATTTTTAAATCATGAACTATTTACCCATGTATAAGCAGGAGATATTACTTTGTGTTGCAGGCACGGAGGATCATCGCAATGCTTAGTCAAGATTTTATTTTTGATGGTTGTACTATTTTGGTCCATGGTTTCTCTAGAGTGGTTCTAGAAGTTCTGAAGACAGCTGTACAAAACAAGAAGGTCTTCCGAGTATTCTGCACAGGTCATTTTTGAACTCTATATTGCATCTTGTCTGACCTTTGGCATGCAGAGTTTACTATAACCTTGACATTCTGAACATCCAAATTTGAAATCACTGTGTCTTTTCTAACCTAAAGTTTGAATATTGGTTTTAAAACATGTGAAGGAACTTCATAGTCAAGTAGTATAACTAGTATTGACATTTGAGTATTGCAGAGAACATACAGGCATGACACTTGGTAGCTGAACAGTAATTCTAACCGGATTTTCCTACTAAAAAAATCTCCAGATTTTAAGGTTCATGTTCTCTGCATGCAGAGGGAAGACCTGACAGGTCAGGGCTACGGTTAGCAAATGAGCTTGCCAAGCTCGATGTTCCTGTGAAGATCCTGATTGATTCAGCAGTGGCGTATACCATGGATGAAGTTGACATGGTTCTTGTGGGTGCTGACGGTGTAGTCGAAAGTGGTGGCATCATCAACTTGATGGGGACATACCAAATTGCATTGGTGGCACACAGCATGAATAAACCTGTATATGTGGCTGCTGAAAGTTATAAGGTACTTTTGATTTTATGCTTCTGTAATTGCAGTGTACTTAAGAGACAATCCTGATTATTTTGAACTTACAAAATGGGAACAAAGTGAGAATTATCTTCTCTGGTGAAAACTAGTCTCAAGTCACAACCTGCCAAGCACATTCTGCACTAAAAGCAACTGAAAATTGTTCCGCCTTTTTGTAAGGAACTTTGGAGTTTTTTAAATTATCTCTGCCTCACCTATCTTCATATCTTGATGTATGCACATCATGACTGATCGATCTCTTGCTACGCAGTTTGCTCGCCTTTATCCTTTGGACCAGAAAGATATGGCCCCGGCCTTACGACCCATTGATTTTGGGGTGCCAATACCATCTGAAGTAGAGGTCGAAACATCAGCCAGGGATTATACGCCGCCCCAATACCTGACACTGCTTTTCACTGATCTGGGCGTTTTGACACCATCCGTGGTCAGCGATGAGCTCATTCAGCTATACTTGTAGCCATAGTCAGAGCAAATTTTGTTTCTGTATGATATATCTCCTAATGCAGAAGGTGGTAACGATGAGCTATAATTGCCTCTTGGCAGTGTATGATTTAACCTGGAATCAATCAATAACTAGTGCATGAGTGCTTTTCTTGGTTGGAGAATCAATTGATGAGTTTTGAGGGGAAAGTATATTTGATCTGGTTCATTTGAGAAGTTACTTTCGAATAATTGTCTTGGATAACAGCACCAACAGAGACTGTTGTTTTGCTAACAAGATGTCATGAGCTCAAGTTAACCTCTTGATATCACGGGTAAGATTTGGTCGAAGATGAAAATGTATTGGTCATGCATCGTAATACAGATAAGAGTTAATCGAGTTAATTTGTCTCCCTAAATCGAGTGGTTTTTTCCTACAATTCATTAGACTAATCTGCGGCAGCATGCTTAACATGATCGAGGGCATTTATCATAGAAATTGAATACTGTGTCGAAACTCTTATCTAGTTCGTCTAAATTCGAAAGTCAAGGTGCGTACATGGCAAGAGTTTAAATTAAGAAAAAGGCGAAAATCTATTCGGACCTGCTCACGGGACAAAGTAGAAATCGAACGGAAGAGCTTTAACAAAGACTTTTTATCCTTCTCGGATGAGTCTCGAGCAGCTAAGGGGAGATGATAAGATAAGAGCGTCGAAATATTATATGCAGTGAATCCTCATCCTCGGAAAAAGTCGAGACTCGAGAGGCCATGAGTACGATGTTCTCACGTTCCTCATGTTGGATTGGCCCGACATAAAGGTCCTTTCATCCCGTGGGCCAGAACAGGCAAAAACAGCAATAAAGGTCGACCGAGGTTCTTTCATATTGTCCACAGCCAACGCGCAGGAAAGGCAAACCGGCAGGCGCCCAGAAGGCAATAGTGCAGAGCAGAGGTAAGAGGATCATGGTATGAAACGGACGTGCAGATTTGATATGTTGTAGGCCGACGTGTGTGTCCTGTCGTCCTTGTTTGACGAAATGCACATGTTTCATTTCGGCTTCTCGTCGTCGGGTTGAAACTTGCTCCCGAGTGACCGCGACGTGAATCTGTCGAGATGGGTCGATAGATTTGATCGAAGTCGGCATTCCTCTCTTCATCTGCTACGTGTATATAATATTGATTGGTGGAAATGCAGAGTGTTCCTGATATCCATCTCTCTCTCTCTCTCTCATCAGGACATCTTCAAAGAAGGGCGTGATATCAATGGCCGAAGTAGGTCTCAGAATAATCCTCGCTCAGATAATTTCCAAGACCAACCAGTCCAACCGCATCCTGGTGAAGCCCTCGCTCATCTCAACTCAAATCTGTAAATCTTCATCAGCCCCGCCGCCGCCGCCATTGAACACAGCCCGTCGTTGTATCTGCGACGCGGATTGCTTCCTTAAATCCTGCCATCTATGCCAGAAGAGATTAAGCCCCCACAAGGATATCTACATGTACAGGTACACACTTAAGTCACTCATGTCATGCCACCCCGTGTCCTCAATTCGTCGCTCGTTTTCGCATTGCTCGATTTCAAGAACGTACGAATAACACACGTATGGTGCAGGGGTGATCAAGGTTTTTGCAGCGTGGAATGCAGGGAAAGGCAGATTGTAATTGAGGAGATGACAGAAATGGAGATGATGGCGAGAGCTTCGTCAGCTTCTTCCACCAACTGGAAATTACTGCTGCGACGCTCGTGATGGAGTTAGTCAAGTCACAGGATCCGCCATTTTCAAAGAACCCACCGAGCCCTGCCCTTTCAAATCACCACCAACTCTCATTTTCTTGCTCTTTTCTAGGCTTTGCAAGCGCAGTTTTGACCAGACTCTCTGACTGACTCTCAGATTTGTTTCTTAAAAAAACGGTTTTCTCTTTGCCTTCCCAATCTTCCTATTTATATATTCATGACGAGAAAGTCTACATCAAATGGCTAATTCTCGAGCACATTAACATGCCACGTAGTTCATGGATCACATAGGACAGCGACCCGAAACCCGATTAAGCAAACCGAACTCACTCGACGCGAGTAACATGGAAAGCCGAGTCAGTTCGTTCGGTCGGCAAGATTCCAACCGTGCGCACATGTGCGAAAGAGACGCTCCAATTAAACGAGACTAATCCTATTCGATCGAGGGTCGTTGAGATTTGAAAGCTGGCCATGAACTCGGAACGCAATTTGCTGGTGATGAGTAGATGAAGTCTAGACTTTTTAAGTTAGTGGCCGTCTATGCAGATGGGATGCGTCTCCTCCATGATCTGACAGTAGTGATCTTTTTATCAGTTTCGCCCCGTGGAAAATTGCTTGCGATTCGAAGGCTCTTTTCCTTTCCGCCCCCCGACGGGTCACATGCGCACCGGAAACTAACGTGGCGAAACCAGCGTCAGCATGGACGGTCACGGCCTTCCCATGCTCATCAACCATATCCCATCGGCCCACTAGTTGCCACTTAATGCGGATGACATACGTAGAGATGATAATTCAATTATAAACTTCTCAGTCTAGCCAATTTAGTCATGTGAGTCTTTGACTCTGGCCAATTTGTTGCCTGGAAAGTTGTTGACGTGAACATTGGTCATTTTATATGGCACGACTAGTACTAACATGCATAATTTTTGCTCATTAAATGAGGATTTCTGGTGAATTGCTAAGTTGTGTTTGTTAGATGTATTATTCTCAACATGTTTAATTCATCTTATACAACTCGAGATATTAGCCAATTTGGATAAGACTCAGTGCCAAACCATACCTCAAGCAATGTTAACCACTCATAAGACATCGCAACTATCAATGCAACGGAATTAAGGAGTAACGGATCGATACATGTTAAGAATGATTTCCCATGATTGCAACCCAATAACATCAATGACCCTCGAAATAACGCGACGCTCTAGTTCTAGGCCCCAAAATTATCATTAAAAAAAAAAAAAAAAAAAAAAAAAAAGAGTTCAATATCGCATGAACGGGATTCATCTACAAGTTACTCGTCCGATAGTGGTTGTTCAAAAAATTATTTACACCGACAGTAGACCCAATAAAAATTCGGACAAAAAAAAAATTAGATTTACCCAAAACTTAGTAGTATTCAAATCGAGTGCCCGTTTTCATATGACCCCCGAGGTGGACAACTAACAAAACGTCTGGCTTTTCAAACCATTCCTGGTCAGATCCAAAATTAAGTAAAGACTTTGCATTTCGATCATCAAGAAACCATCGAAAACCGTGCCCTAAAAGTAACTTTTCTCAACCTAGCAAAACTAGAGCAAAAAGGAATTCTATATTATCTGCCGATGGCTCCCCGGATTCCATGCTCCCTCATCTCATTTTCTAATACCAAAAAAAAAAAAAATTCAACTGGACAGAAAACAATCATTTGTTTTCGACTGAGCTGAGTCAATGATATAATTGCCTACACCAAAAAATAAAAAATATTGCGTGTTATTAACAATATACTTAAAAAAAAATTTCATATCTCTCGAAATTATACATATATACCTTTTAATATTTTATTTTCAAAGTCAATATCTTGTTGTCTACACCAAAATAAAAGTAACAAAAAAACTAGATGTTATTAACAATATACTTTAAAAAATTCTTCATATCTCTCGAGACTATACATACATACATACATACATACATACATATATATATATATCCCTTAATTAGACATTGACTGTACTCTACATTACAATACATTATTATTTTTTTACAAAAAAACATAAAAATTACACAATCCTCTCTTTCACTTATTTTTATCTTGTTCAATATATAAATAGGGAAAGTTATCGAGTTTTATAGAAAACCAGTAGATTTTTATTTTTTTTTCATGTGCCAAACAAGCACAGTCAACAGTCAAAATATAATTAACTGACTAAAATCATGCAGAAATCAAACCTCAGATCTGCATTTATTGGGGGAAAAAATAAGAATTCAAAATGGATTTTTTTTTTATCTAAATTATTGTCATGCTGTTATGTGAAACCGAGTACACGATTCAAAAAAAGACAAATTATTATTAAATGATCTCCCCTGTCGGAGACAAGACTGAAGACAACATAAGCCTACAACTAAAAAACCAAAAACACATGCAGCAGCATCTACAAAAAACACTCTCTATCTGCCGGCCAAAGTCAGCCATGGCTGGCCCGGCCGCCTCCTCCAACTTCTCCCTCCCTCTCCTCCTCCTCCTCCTCCTCCTCGTGGCCTCGGCCTCCGATTGCCGCGCCGGGCCTGACCCCAAGGCCGCCCTCTTCACCTTCGGCGACTCGTTCCTCGACCCCGGCAACAACAACTACATCAACACCACCACCCTCGACCAGGCCAACTTCTGGCCTTATGGAGAGACCTACTTCAAGTTCCCGACCGGGCGGTTCTCAGACGGCCGCTTGGTATCGGATTTCATAGGTAACGACAGTCACATTACTTCCCTGGTGGGGGTTGCATCTTCCATGTCTCCTTCTCTTTTGTCCGAACGCAATTTCTGGTTAACCAACATGTATCCTTTCTGCCTAATCTCCTTGTCCAACCATGTACTGCCAATGCTTCGTTTGGTTTAAGCTTCTTTACATTAAAATAGAAATTGGGTTCATGTTCGTTGGCATTATGCTGCAGCTGAGTACGCAGGGCTGCCGCTGATCCTGCCGTATCTTCAACCCGGGGTTCGCAGCTGGAGACACGGAGCGAACTTCGCATCCGCCGGCGCCGGTGCGCTGGCGGAGACGTTCAGAGGGTCGGTACGTAAAACGGGTCGAGTTCTTGATTATTCCCGCACCGGGGTTTTCGGTCAGATCAAGATTATTGCTGCTGGATTCTTTACCTCGTCCTCGGGCGACTTTTTTCACCTCCACCGTCTTGTCAGGACGCGTTTCTCTACGGAAATTCGTCAGACAACATGTCGTCGATTGGTTTTCTTGCTTTCTTTTCGGCCGTCGGTTTTTGCTTCGAAAGTTTCGGCTTTCATGGCGCTGCTCCAAGGGTTCTTTTTCCCCTTGGTCTTGAATGTGAACCCCCTGTCACGATAAAACAAAAGGGCGAATTCTGGCGCCATTTGCGATTTCTGGAATCTCTCGCTTTGACTTTAGCCTGCCCCCCTTTTTTTGGTTTTTGGTCTCTGCGTTTCTCCTTCTTCTTTTTCATTTTTTTGGTACAACGAAGGGTGGGTCCACACGTTTGGAGTTCTGATTGCTACGTTTTGCACGTTTAGGAAATAATAAGTGTTTGGCAAAGTAAGTTAAATGAAAAAGTTTAAGATTTTCACGTGACAACTTTGTGATGTATGCAATGCATAACCTTGGTGCTCTAAAGATCGAATTTTTGGTCTGTTAGGTATGCGGAGCACGTATTAACACAGCCCTTTATATTAACAAAGCCACACCATTCGCCGTACCTTTTGATTAAGACTGACTTTGGTAATGGCTTTTTGATAAGTAACTAGCATGTGGGTCCATGGAAAGGAAAAGATCTACAAGCACTCACGTTCTCATAAGCCTAAAATTTACACGTGTCCTTATTCAATTTCTCTCCCTATTTTCAGGTGATTGATCTCAAAACGCAACTGGGTTATTTCAAGAAGGCGGAGACCCAATTGAGAGGGGAGATGGGGGAAGCCAAAGCGGAGTTGACAATATCGAGAGGAGTTTACATGTTCAGCATAGGGAGCAATGATTACAACAGCCCTTTCTTGACTAATTCCACCATCCTGAGCTCCTACTCCAAATCGGAGTATGCGGGGATGGTGATTGGCAACTTGACAACAGTTATCCAAGTAAGGAGTGCAATAATCTTGGCTTTCTTTGGTAGCTAATAGAGCCTGGTCAATTCTAGATGTCCTGTGGACACCCTTTTGGTAGCTGACAGCTAGGTTGGTGAGGTTGGCACTGATTGGCATTTCGTGAGGGGCACTGTTCTTGGCATCATGTGCCTGGCATCAGTTTCACTTTGGTGGAGAGTACCTAGTACCACCTTGTTACGAAGGTACTGCCGAGTCGGCCCCATTGTTGGGAGGAGCTGCCGTGAGTCCGTGACCACCATAGGCAAAATTAACCGTCTATCGATGAAAGACCGGACAGTCGATTTGGTCTTAGGAAGTTGAAAGCGATTCGGCATAAAATAGCTGATTTTAGATAAACCAAAGAAGAGGTTCTGGGGCGATTTAGATGGTTGACTTTTAGTAGGTATTTATGTAGCAATGGAAGAAATGTTTTTTTTTTTTTTTTTTTTAGTGTGTGTGGTGAGACTGAGAGAACAGTTTGTGATGAAATTTGGCAGGAGATATATGGAATAGGGGGAAGGAAATTCGGGTTCATGAACCTACCTCCATTGGGGTGTCTTCCAGGAATGAGGATAATCAAAGCAGAGCAGGGAGGGAGGTGCTTGGAAGAAGCTTCATCACTAGCGAAGTTGCACAATCATGCTCTCTCTAAACTCCTAGTGAAACTCGAGCATCAGCTCACAGGTTTCAAATATTCCCTCTATGACTTCAACAGCAACCTCAGACGGAGAATGAATCACCCCCACAAATACGGTGAGAATCGCTGTACCCAGTGTTTGAATCCTATTTTGCTCATGGAGTACTTGCATGCAACTAAAGTTAGTGCATACCAGAATGTTTCGATAGGAATGGTAAAAGGAAGAATTAACTGACGGATAGTTATAGTTCAAAGAATTTTCTTCTTCTTAAGAATGGAGTACTAATATAGTTCATATATATCCTTATGGTGAAAATTTTCCATTATGATGAAGGTTTCAAGGCAGGGAAAGTGGCATGTTGCGGAACAGGGAGATTCAGAGGAGTTGAAAGCTGTGGAGGGAAGCGGATAGTGAAGGAGTTCGAGCTGTGTGAGAGTCCCGGCGAGCATGTGTTTTGGGACTCTTTCCATCTGACTGAGAGGGCTTATGAACAGCTAGCACGTCAGATGTGGAATGGAGATGGCATTCATTCTAGCTCGAGCCCTTACAGTCTGAAAAATCTCTTTGAGGGCCTTTGATTGAAGGTCTTTGACCTTAGTAGGTGAACCATTATTCCATTTTAGATCATTGAGGCCTCAAACTAGCTGCCCTCCAATGGCGAAGGTTCAATGTCTCTGTCAGATCAAATGGGGGAAAATGTGGTGGGCATAATAGAGAGAAGGGAAAATTACTGAAAAGGGAATTAATTTATAGAACTAGTTGGATACTTATTCTTGATGTGTTGAAAATTGAAATAGACTATTATCTCTCGAACTGTCACAATCGAACAGTGAGGGATAGCAAAGTCATGAAATCTTGCATCAGACTGCATCCACAATTTGTTTTCGGTCACTTATGTTTGCGAAAGATAGGCATGCCTACTGCAGGCGAGTGCACCCTGCTCTGCTTCTTTAACGTTGAAAAAGGAGAGAAGTCGGTTCAGCGAGCAATCAGAAAACCATGCCTCCTTCGGGCTATTCCCCCTTGTGTATTGTGTTTTTATGAGGACCACGCAATTAGATTCTTATCAAGCAAGACACAATTATCTGCTTATTTCCTAATAATGCATATCTACCAAAAGACAGCCATCCAGGAATCTGATTCAAACAGACAGAGTACAGAAGCATTAGTATAGAATCAAGTCTGCAGGCATCTCTTGCTTCTTCAGCCTGGAATGATAACATAATGGGTCATTCGACAACTATTTAAAGACTTGGACGGTGAAAAAACACTAATTATAGATCCAGGAAATTTGGTAAATATCAAGGAAAGAGATAACTCTTCATTCTAACTGTTGAATTGCAGTCTAAACACTAAACCCTTTGCATGTGAACTAGTGAACGACTACCATTTATCTTCCTTCTCCATGGATCAAATTCAAACTCGAGCTTGTGTCGAGTTGATCCACCAAACAACTAATATACAATATAAAACAAAGAATGAAACCAAGAAGACTTGTGCATTCTTTTGTCCAAATCCAAGAGCTGAGCGGTTCACTCTAACACACTTCTTGCCAAGTCAATGTGTGGTTCAGTTGATGGTCACAAGAATGGCTTTTCTTCTGAGGTTTCTATATGATGTCAATCTGGGGGAACAGCTCTTCGTTTTTCAAAACTTCGTCCTTTTAGCAGGGCCTTGATCAATTATGGGATCGATGGTAGGTATTGATTCTGCTGCTTGCTGAGTCTCTGCACCTTTCTCCGCTTCTGCAGTTGCTGGAGTGTAGCCCTCGGGAAATGGTGGTGGCGGAGGGGCTGGTGGTAGCTGCATGTAACATTTAGAGAGGAAACAATCAGAAACCAAATCTAAGAGAAACTTTTAGCAGTTAGATTATATCTCTGAAAGAGAAGCGAACGAAGACAAGAAAACCTTATACTGGTGTGGTTCTCTCCAAAACTGACTGTTTGGACAGAGATTCCAAGATGGTACTTATTTTATTACAACAGTGCCAGATCATAGAAAGACCCAACATCTCTACAATACAAGAACCGGGGCATTCATAGTAGGTTTCTTTTCAGAACATTGTCCGAAGAAAGCCAATTGCCAGCATCCTGGAGAACAAACTTCATTTACAATCCCATGGTCATGTTACCATCTTTACCATATTCTCGCTATAGGGCAGAACTACAACAAGAGCATGACCCAATCAAAGATATCTGGTGGTTGTCTTTTAATTACCACATTCTCACTAGTGCATTCATTGTTCACTCCATGAATTCCTCACTAGATATCAAGTATATTTAATATTACCCTGCGCTGTAGTGATGCAAGAATGTGATCTATCCGCTTAACTTCCTTGATGTCTATGGTCTCCTTGGGGACCTTTGTATCTGATGCTGAACTCTCATCTTCACCATCAACTGCATCAGGTAGACAGAAGAATTATTTCGTCATAACTCATGTGAGAGAGATGAAGCTGCACAGATTGATGCTAATCACACTTTTTAGCCTTGAAATAACTCCAGATTCCAAATTAACATAAACATAATTTATAAGTAACAAAACTAAGTACTATTTTTCCATCATCATACGAGTAACAAAATGAAAGGAACAAATTTCAAGTACCGTAGCCAATCTTCTCCAACTTGGAGGCAGCTGTAGTAAAAGCCTTTGATATATAGTAAAGAGCCCTCCCCTGTAATGGTGCAGACAAATTAAGTGATGTTGGCATCACCAATCCAATTAACATCAAGAAGACATAGCAAGTATGGTAGTATTATGGCACCATCAGAAAACTGTAGAAACAATGAAACAATCCAGAATCAACGGAGGCTTGCTTTTCTACACATTGCATTGAAATGGTAATATGAAAATTAGTTACAATCTGATAATGGTAAACACTAAACTAAGGAGTTGCAATAGTAGGAGAAGAAAAGTTGTAACGACTTACTATCCGGGCAGCAAAGACACTGGATAACTGTGGTGCTTGGTATACCGAACCATCCAAGACATAGTAAGTTAGCATATGTGTCACTTTATCAGGACCATCCCTCTTTTGCTTGCGGATAACAAAAAGGTTAGGTTCCAATACTTCACTCAACATGTATTCAATGCCTGTCATTTTCCTGCAAGAAAAAAGTCAAACGCTAATCTCATTTTCCAATCACTAGAGCATCTTGTATCATAATTGATTCCAGCAACTTGCCAACCAAATGTATTTTGTATTAAAGCACAAGATCTCAATCATCCAGACATCAATGTCAACATATCGAGGCAAATGAATGCATTGAAATAGCTGAAAGTTGTTCTGAGGACCCTAGAAGCAAAAAATATGTGCATCAATGCAATGGCGATCATAATTATTTGGAAAGTAACAAGGAAAAAGTCTGACATCACTTTGTGAGATAACATGGTGCAGTAGCTCATTCAGCTGTCAAGTTATCTGTAAAAGCAAACCTATTCACACAGATGCAGCACTTGGCATGCAGATGAATGGGATCATAATATCCTGGATACTGTAGTATAATCATCATCTTAAAAAGTTTGCAATCATTTTCGGACAATAAAAGAGAGGAATCATACTCAAACAGCAGCTTCGATGTTAAGCAGAACGATGATGGAATAAAATTAAAATTGAAAAAGCAGGAAATTAGCACAATGATTTACATGGTCCGGTCACTGGCCTCCATTCACAGGCAAGGGAGAACCAGAAAATTACTTGAACCAAATTCAGAGTACACGGTAGAGAAGCTCTCGAACCCTAGCCCCCAACTCACCCTAATTTCTCACTCCTCAAGATGTGAAAAGGATAGTATTTATATCTAAACCCTTGAAGGGGATGGAAATAACTCGCTAGGCCTCCGACCTGGGCCTTCCGCTGCACCACCTCATGAAGAATTTTCAAACAGGTCGCAACGAAGTTTACCTAATAGGGTCAAAAATCGGCAGATGCCAAACTAAACAGTTGACGAGCACACCTGCCATTTCACGACAAAGGGCAGCGCAATCCAATGAAGCTGCAAAAAAGCACTTTTCCAGCTAAAGATACCTGATTCAATGCAACCTATTAGATCACAAGGCAAAGGTAATTCGGAGCATCTCGAGCTCGTCTACCATTGCAACCAGGAAAGGCCTCCCACCCGTCACAAGACCGATACAAAGTTCTCTATACGAGGAATTACGCCCCAGACACCGCCCTACATCGAGAATTAACAGGAAATTGGCGACACCAGGCTCTTCTCTTTACGGACAATCATGCTCGGTCTCGCATTTCACCAGCAAAGACCGACAAACAAGCAATCAAAATTCCATTTTCAAGACCTCGATCAAGAGCGCAACTTCAGCCGATCCCCAATCAACCGACCGCACAACATCAAATCGACACCTTTCAGTACGCAAACATCTCTACACGACTCAGCACGAA
Organism: Eucalyptus cloeziana; assembly: GCA_014182715.1. Lineage (NCBI taxonomy): Eukaryota > Viridiplantae > Streptophyta > Magnoliopsida > Myrtales > Myrtaceae > Eucalyptus > Eucalyptus cloeziana. The sequence goes on from CM024643.1 coordinate 31,244,546, forward strand.
ACTGCTTACGAGAGTTGGGGCATGTCGAGCGGGTGGATGGACGCAACCGGAGCTGCTCGTTGTTGCAGGTGAAGTCGTAGAAAGGGGAGAGGGCGAAGTAGTCGAAGACGAGGTTGCGGTCGAGCGGGTACGAGTTCAGCCACAGCTGGTCGCGGAAGCATATGCCCGTCATGTCCGTCGCCGGCGGCTGTGGCGCCGCCGCCGCCGCGGCCATCGGGTTGCCGTCGAACTGCATTGCGCCCAGCGGCGGGGTGGCCATCGGGGAAGGGAGGGAGGGGGAGCGAGGTTGAAATTCCGGGAGACTGAAAAGAATCCGCTCTTAATTTCCGAAAAGGGAATATAAAATCTAGGTTAATACCCGAAAAATCTTAAATAAATTTTTTAATTATTAAAAAATTTAAATTAATATATATGTGATAAATTTACTCTAAATAATTATAAAAAATCTTAAATTAGTACACTTATCATATATTTACCAGACTATCACAAAACCCAAACTTGTATATTTGTGACAAATATATTTTTGTTAAATTGAATTATTAACATAAAAATCACAAAATTTGTACAAGTAAAATCCAACCGTAAGTTTGTAACGTGTCACTCAACTTAGTAATTTGATAGTAAAATTTAATAGAAAATTAATAGATGATTAATTTGTCACAAGTATATCGGTTTGTGGTAAATTTGTTAATGGTATATCAATTTGGATTTTTTGTGATTAAAAATTAATTTTTGTAAATTTATTATAGATATATAGATTTTTTTTTATGATATTAACCATAAAATCTACTATGTCAAAAAATGGTCCCATGGGCAATTAAAAAAAAAAAAGCAAAACAAATTAAAGAAAATTTTTGCTTAATTTAAATTTCAAAAAATTATTAAAAAAAAAAAAAATATGTAAGTTTATATGTCCATGTACTGTGATTATTAAAAATTGGGAAAATTTCAAATAAGAACTCAAAGTGGTTTCATTTTCTCAAAAGAGGACCTAAAGTTGAGTCTATCTCAAATAAAACCCCAAAGTAATCATTTAGTCTCGAAAAATTACTTGAATTGCCAGCCGATGAACTAATGCATTTTCAATGCGTATTTTGGCGACCTAATCTGGGGTATTTTTGTCCAAAAAATATTATCTTTTCGTTTTCCTTCTCCTATTCATCTTCTTCTTGATCTACCCACGGTTGTCCTTGTTCATCATCTTCTTCATCGATGTTGAAGATAGGCATTGCCCAAATCAACAACATCGAAAGTGGGGAAGGGCGAAGGTCCCGGGACCAGTGAGGGTCAGCCTTGCCTAAGGCCAACGAGGGCTCAACACCCATCGCCGGTGGCAGGCGCTAGCAGCGGGCGAGGGCTTGCAAGCCCTTGCCCACCCTTACTAGTGACCAACGAGGTCGGTGAGCACTTGTCGGCCTCACCGAACTCACTGAGGATGAAACCACCTTGCAATGGCATCTTCTTCTTCTTCCTCCTCTTTGTCTCCATTTCCCTCGCATGAAGCAACCTGGACATGCTCCTGAAGCTCAAAACCGCCTTGGTCGAACCTCCCTCCGCCACCATTGGTGACTAGGTCAACTCCTCTTCCTCCTCTCCTCGCCGCTGCCCTTTCCACATTGCTCCTTCATCGGAGTCACGTGCAACGCCGGCTCGTGGGTTGTCTCTCTCAACATCACCTTTGTTGGCCTCTCGAGCTACATCCCACCCGAAAATCAGCCTTCTCCAGGACCTCGTCAACCTCACACTCGCCACCGACAACTTCACTAGGACCCTCTCGCCGGAGCTCGGTAGCCCCACCTCCCTTCGGTTCCTCAACCTCTCCAGGATCTTCCCCAGCAGAGTCCTGCGGGCAATAACCCAGCTCAAAGAACTTGACTTGGGCAACAACAAGTTCACGGGGCCGCTGCCACCAAAGGTGGCCGGGCTGAAGAAGTTGAAGTGGCTCGATCTCACGGCAATTACTTCACCAGCAAGATACTAGAGGTCTGCTGGGAGATGGAGAAGATGAACAGGGGAAAAGGAAAACTAAGAGAGAATATATTTTGAACGAAAATACCTTGATTAAGTCACCGGAATACGCATAAGAAATGCATCAGTTCACCGGCCGGTGAGTAGGTCCTTTTTTGAAACTAAATGACTACTCGAATCCTTATTCGGCATGCACTAACTCCATGTCATTTTTTGAGAAAAGGAAGCCATTTCGGATTCTTATTTAAGATTTTCCCATAAAAATTCTGAATTTTTTACACTAAATTAAGTGGTTAGAAGTTAGAAAATTTAAATGAAAAAAATTTGATGAGCATTCACTTCTGATTTGTACTTGAAAAAATTAGAAAATGAAAACAATGCTTTTGTTCCGTGAAAATCAAAGTCTCAATGTATAATCATATTATATATTTTTGAAATATTTTAGATACTTCAGTAGTAGATAATAATGAAATTGTACGAGGCATTAGATTAAATAAATGTAAAGAAAAAATTGATTTTTTTTTCCTGATCAAAAAAAAAAAAAATGGAATCTAGGCAGCTGTTGAAGGTTACTTAGTAATGGATAGTTTCTGGGCCCACTGAGCCCATAAAGAATTCTTATTGACTGCCTCGCGATGGGCCGCATTTGCAGGGTTGCAAGCTTCTTGGGCCTTGAATGGAGGGGTTTCTTTTTTGGCAAAGTATAGCCGAAGGAAGGTTCAATGAAAAAGGGGAAAATGACATGAATTCTCTCAACTCCTCTCATCCTGAATTCTTCATCATCTTTTTTTTTTTTTTTTTTTTCTATATTTGTATCGAGAAAATCCCAAAAAAAAAAAAAACCCACCAAGCTATCACGAGCCGTTGGAGGACCGAGCCTAGCTACGCATTGCAAAGCAAAGGAAGTCTTATAAATTTGATTTTAAGAGGATCCTCTGAAACTTAAGTCATCGAATGAGAGATGATGAGATAAAAGCGAGAACTTTATAAGAGAATTGTCTCGTAGAAGTGAAACCCATGATGGGCTTCGCATGCTTAGGGTTTGACAAGGCTAGAGGCCATGTTTGACAAGAAGGGGACTCGAGCTGACTCGCAGGTCTTACTAGTCGGCTTGACTACATCATCATTGAGTAAGAAATTCAGATATATCTTTGATATTTTTTTTTATAATCCGATGCGAGATAAATGAAGCGGAGAGAATAGTGTGGACCTGGGCTAGATGGATGGTGACGAGGCGTGAATATAATTTCATAAATGATGCTACCACTTTTGACCATGAAGATTCTTTAAATAAATGTACCATATAGGAATCTAGTCTTACGTAGGAAAAGGAACCTTTCATCGCTTGAGAATCAAAACAGAGTAGCTTACACCTCTCTTTTCCATCCTTTACTAAATGACCCAGATTCCCATTTGTCCCATTTAGCACTCCCTCCTCTTTTCCCCTTCTCTTTCTTACTATTTTTGCTACCATATAATCAATTTACCTATTACTTTTTCTATATGTTCCTTCCGTGTCTCGAACAAAATCTAATTATATGGGACCATGTGAATCCGATTACTCGTACGACGATCGGATGCTTCACCCTCGACGACAGGTCTCGTATTCAGATTGAGAACTGGCGGGACGAATCCAACAACGCTCCGAAAGAGACGTCGATTGATTATCGAGATTTCCATTACAAACGTGGGCAAATCTTTCCGATCACCTGATAATGGAGAGACGATCGAGACGGGTTTCCCAGGGGACTCGACCGACCCAAAAAAAAAATCCATGTCGAGGATGATGAGTGGAAGCAACAATTCGAGATCTGACGTTAGCAAAAAAGAGAAAGCTGCCAATCGCAAGTGGCCGAAGCGCGATGAGCGAGGAGTGCACTCCTCCTCGGGGCGATAATAATTGCACGCAATTCGCAAGCAAATAAAAACGACCTTTTCTCGGCTCCAATAATTGAGACGACTTTCCGTTCCGCCCCCCCCATTTTTGGACCGTCGCCCACCGCGAAATTGAAAAGAGGGTCCCCGTCGTTCGCGTCGATTCTCCGATTTTTGGAAAAAGTTTTTTTCTTCTTCTCTATGGTTATCGCATGTCGTGTCATCGATTGAGATGCTTTTACGGATTTGGGATCTTGTAAAATCTTCCGAAGGCGGGAAATTCTTATCGCTTTATTCGGAAGATAACGCCGTGATTTGCGACATACTTCTATTCAGACCCCTAAGTCAAAATCGATAGCTTTTATTTTACTTTTCTCTTTCTTACGTTAGTGACTTCGCCGATGATGGAAAATCGATTCGGATATGTAATTCTTTGCCCCTTGAGTCCTCTCAAAGACTATGTCATTCGTCCAGTCAATTGGGGGATGGTATATTTTATATGAAAAATACATCAATAAACACATGTAATAAAAAGGAAAATAATTGCTTATAATACTTTAAAGGATTAATATTGTAAAAAATCCTCAAACCGATAGATTTTATACACATATGTCAAAGTTATTCCTAAATAATTTTTTTATTATCAAAAATTCAAAATTGGTACATTTATAACAAATTTACTTCAAACTAATTTAAAAATTTTCTTTATTATTTCATTTTTCGGATAAACAACGTTGACTGTTCCTCGATATGGCGCCTTATCACCCACGGAGAATTCAAGATCCTCCTCTCCGCTCTTCCTCTCGACCATCCCCGCCACGAAAGCTCGACGACGACGCGGTTTCGGACCAGCTTCGCGGCGGTGGAAGAACGCGCGACAAAAAAGGAAACTTCTTTTGACGATTCCCAACCTCCCCCTTTGCGCGATCTGCGTTTCCATTATTATTATTCCTGTGCCCTTTCCTTTCCCCCCCACCTTCTCTTTTTGACTCGGCATTTCGAGGAGTCTGTAAGCTTCCAAAATAAGTAAAGTTTACCCAATATTTATATAGATAAAAAAGGACTTGTTCTTATAAAAAGAATTTGGCACGAAGAAAATATAGAATATAGACTTTTAGTTTGGCTTGAAGCGAATCCAAACGCACGTTCGAATTAGAAAGGTCATCATGTCGCCCGATATAACACGTCTTTAAATAGAATGGAATTCTCGATTATTCACTCGATTCAACCGCCATTGGCACGTGAATATCTGTGTGAGATCGTTGCTGACTACTTTATATGTGGAGATAAGTTATGTGAATATAAAGAACACGTAAGACTTGACATCAGGCGATATAAGTCGGCATTTCAAGGTCTGATGACTATAATAAATTGATTTAAAGTCACGATAGACTTTGTAATTGAAATTTTCACCCCCCGTCGATCGCGGGAGATTGGGGAATTAGGTAAAGGCAATGTGAACTACGTGGCCATGGCGATCTGTACACGTGGTAATTATCTCTATTCCCTCGCAGACGAAAGTTACCTAGAAGCATATATTCGCGTTGACTGGCGTTTTGTGGTCAACGTACTTGGGTTCCACACGCGATTCTCGAGTTCCTTGTGCTGCTCGTTTTGTTCTGGAGAAAAAGCAATTCAGATCCTCCACGCAACGTGGCGGCTCTTTGGACAAATCAATTTATATTCGCCAAAATTCCAAAATTACTCAAATTTTCCTAAGAAAGAGTTGCTAATGATTACATCTTGCCAAAAATACTTTCTTGATATATTCATCACGTATTAAGATTATTCCGACTTTATCTCTATGATTCTTTTACATGCATTAACATTATTTATCAAATATCTCTTTATTTTCGGTGCTCCGAAAATTGTAGGTGCATTTTGGATTAATTCGAATTAATTTCCTTTCTTTTCTCTGATTTTTTTTTTTCTTAAAAGGCGTTTTTTCGGTTGATTTGTTTTTCTTAAAAGGCGTTTTTTTTTTGGCACCCGACAAGCCGAAAAACGGAAGGGAAAGTGAAAAGTCGAGGAGAGACTGGGGGAGCACGTGCGAAGGGGAGCGCGTGAGATCTGGGATGCTGGTCGTCGGGGGCAATTATTGGGTTTGACCTGGGGAAAGACGGGACACGTGGAGTCGCCGCCGGCGCAAGGGAATGGAGAGATGCCCTGCACCTTTCACGTGGTCGTCAGCGATCGGGACGTCCTGGCGCGCCACGTCGACCCCGTCCAGCTGTCTCCAGCTTGCGTCCCCCGCGCTCGGCCACGTCAGATACCATCCAGATTGTCCAGACGCCGGATTTATTTTCTCTCTCTTTTTTTTTTTTTTTTTATGTATATCTGACAAGGCGAGAAATTAGTCGCGCCCTTAATTTATATACATGGATATAATTTGTTCTGCCTAATTAATAAAAATATCGAATTTATTTGCTGATGTCATATGAACAACAAATCTCTTCCTAAATCCACGCACAAAAAAAAAAAAAAAAAAAACTCAAGATGAGTTCTATACCACTTCCTTAGAGATTTCAATGTAGACTTTTGTGGATCATGACTATATAATTATAAATAATTGATTTGATTTAAATGAGTATTTTTTTTATATTCGAGCGGCCAATTTACATGAGTGTGAATGTGATATCTTTAACACGACAATAGATCTCTTGATGCTAAATATGTTATGCGCCATGTGGGGCATTTTAGGTCGAGTGCCTTGCTCATAAAAAGTGAACAAAAGTATGGCATCGACATTACAAAAGCACTGTCACTAATGAGTTCTTAACCTAAACAATTTTACGATTGTGGATGTGTGAGGAAATTAATTACATCCAATTTTAATTCATAAGCTCTCCATACGTGTGAGGAAATTAATTACATTCAAATTTAATACTTTTACCATTTTAAACACTATGATAGATTGTTTTCGAACATACACATGTCCCAAATCACATGGTTGATCAATGCGCTTATGCTTCCTTTAATCATGCGCAAAGGTAAAATTGCACTTGTCTTATATTTATTCAATGATGATCGATGGTGTCGGAGCACAGCTTCCTCTAATGGATATGCGTTTCAATAATAAACTGGCCTTCCATCATATTAAAAGAAAGTAAGCGATCGGATAAGAAAGTCTGAATAAGAAGTGACATCTAAAGTCCCTGTAAGACGAGAAACAAGGCGGGAATCATGGCACGATCATGCATCAAGTTGCATTAGACGACATGAGACGATGCTAAGAAGACCATCTCTTAAGGGAGGGATCGTGCAAGGCGGATCATTTCGCTTTCATTACGATCGCAAAATAAATCATTAGAAAAAAAAAAAAAACGTTATTCCAAATCTCTTGCATTTTAGCGAAATCTGAAATATCCAATCGTCTGGTCGTCTCGAGCAATCTCAGCCAGACATCAATCAATCTCCCAACAAAAATAGAGATCAATCCGTACGCAATTTGGCTCCATCAGTGGAAAAAAAAAAGAATTAATTTTGCAAATCGAAGTGGTTAAGGTAGATACATCTAAAAAGTGTTGGGGTCTCGATTTCACGTGGCGATGGGCCACCCCGAATTCCATGCGTCTGGTTTGGTGGGGTGGGTGTGCAATTACGGCATGCCAAGGGGTCCCAATCCGAAATAAAGTAAAAATTAATAAAATAAGGGAAAAAAAAAGGTGGAAAATCGGTCCATGGTGGAGAGCCAAATCATCGTGGCTCGCTCATTTATTGCGAGCCCTCGAAGTTGTCCTGTGTTATTCATTGCGCCCGGTCGCTTTTCACATCGGACCCGCGAAGGGATTGAATATTTTCAATTTCACCTTTTTTTACCATCGACAGGCGGAATCTTTCTATGCGGCGTCGTTTTAGAAATGGAATAATCCTAATTCCTGGAGCAAGTAGATCTTTAGTGGAATTATTTCCTTCGACGAAATTGCGCGCGGCATGGATCAAAGTAATCGAACTCCACGGGAGAGATTTGGTGAAAGAGGAAATGAAAGGGGAAATTACTAAAATTAAAAAGTGTTAAATTAATTGCATTAGTGCCAATTTAATCATCAACATTTCAATGTAATTAATTTAGAATTAAACATTTTGATAATCTTCCAACTGAGCCATTCCGACCAATTGCCAGTGAGTTTTGGTCGTCCTATCTCCTATGTGGTGGTACCAATGCTAGCAAGTTTTTTGAATTTTTGTTTTAAAAAATGTATTTTTTATTTTTCTTGGCTTGAATAAATAAACAATCAAATTTTTTTTAGAAAATTATAAAAAACCGTTCACATTAATTAGTCTTGTCATGTAGGAGAACTTGTATTTATATCAGCCAAAATTGACAAATAAAAAAAGAAGAAGATTAAAACCAAATTAACAAAATGATTAAAAATAAATTGATAAAATTAAAAGATTTTGGACTTTTTTTTTAAATATTTTTCTAAAAAATGAATAGCAAAGGATTAATTAAGCAATAAAACGACTTTTGTGTTTTAAGGAGCGTGAGGTCCCATGCTTAATTGGTTATTTAGGGCAAATATTTTAAAATTATGCTAGGTGAAAGTGATTTCTCATAAAAAAATTTAGTCCAATGTGAATAACTCAGCTTTGATCGGATCCGAGAATCTAATATGTACCCTTATGTCGGAATAAGATTGTCACTATTTCAAATGGCGCGAAAGAAGTAGTCAATTGATTTGAACTGTCGGAGTAAGCTCTTCACTATTTTGAATGGTGCCAAAGAAGTGGTCAATCGATCTAGCCCTTTAGATGAAGATGAATCCATCCAAAATGCTCGACGAGAGATTTCCGATAAGGACGAAGAAACAAATCAGTTCGCAAGAAGAATTCGAAAGGGAAATCCCAATGACCACCAAAAAATTACGCAATGTTTCGTACGCTGAATATTTAAATATCCTCTGACCCAAAAAAGGAGAAAAGTTTAAATATTCCGAAAGCGAATTAATAATTGCCGCTGCTTATCTGGCAAACCCCAATGGCCGACTGGCACGAATAAAAAGTCAGCTCGGAAATTTCCACGTAATTGTAACCAACGCGTAAAAATGGCCTCATTGAAATGACACCATGAGTTGATGATCATGTTTTTTTTTTTTTTTTTTTTTGGTTGGAGGTGGGAAAAGAATAATCCACCCTGCGAATTCCCCACGAAAATTCCGATAATTATCGACCATGGAATATAAAAAAAAGAAGAAGAAAGAAATAATTTTGGCACGTCGTCTCGGCCCCTCGGCCTAGACGAAAGGGCGCATCTTAGCATATTCGCATTTTTGAGCAAACATATCGCCTCAATAATTAGGCCTTAATTTAATGACCATAATTTTGCTCTCGTACGAGCAAGCAATCGGGCTTTGCACGACGGGACCTTAGCCGTCGTCTCGGTGGGAAATTATAATATATTTTATATTATATAATATAAAGTACAAGCACCATATGATATTAAGCTATAACGACAGAAGGCCCCATAAAAGGAGGGGGGAAGAACTGTTTTTTTTTTTTTTTTTTTTTTTAATTAGCCATATTTATTATGAATTTGTTTTTTTATCATCAAAACTTTGCAATTTCGTTCACTGCTCGCTCTTGGATTTATTTGGTCGATTCAGTTCGTCGGATCAAATTCCACATCGATCTGGGGTTCTGTCGATTAAATAAAGCAAGTTTCGCCCGATAAAGTTGGTGACGATTCTCATCGCGATGATCGTTATCATTTAAGTGAGCTCGTGCTTGTCACCGTGACGATTGTTGTGGTTTTATTGTTAGAATATATCCGTTACGTATAATGAATTTAAAATCAAGATCTCTATCGTTTTATAGTAATTTTCGAATTGATTTCATGATTACTTAAATATTGCGTTTATCTAGCAAAAGAAGTCTTTCGAATAAGAGTTTATCGATTGCCTCTTGAAACTCTTTTGAATAGGACAATACTAGATGATCGATAATTACTGACTCTTCTTTCCATGTTTCTGGGGCTCTCGACAAATGATTTTTATTTATAATTTTGTAAATGCTGCCAAGCATGGCAAATGAATCCATCACATTCGAAATATAAGAGCGCTATATTTATTATTTCACTACTTTTTTCAAGTTATTAAAAATCCATATTATCTTTTATCAATATCATCAAATACAATTGGTAGATAATTAAAACGATCCCAACCCAACCGGTATCACATAGGATAAAATACCAATTTTGACCCGGATGGGTCATTGAATTGGAAAAAAAAAAACAAACCAATATTCGTGCAAAGCCATATATTATGTATCCAGAAAAGGAAAGAGGCAAAAAAAAAAAAGAGAGGCCAAAATTGGAAATTACCGGCTCCGCATATTTACCTGCCGTAATTTATGAATATCCAAAGTATTTATTTTTTCAAAAAAAAAAATCACGGAGCTGCCGATCAATTTAAAAAGAAAAATCGAACCAAATGCGAAAATTCTAAATTCTCTCTCTCTTTCTCTCTCTACATTTTCCCGTGTGTTTATTGTGTGGACACAGTCGCCGAAGCTGTTCCTCTCTCTACGCTTCTCTCTCTCTCTCTCTCTCTCTCCCTCCCTCCCTCCACCGCCGTCGCCGTCGGCGGCCATTTCCGGTGCTCCGGACGCGTTCGAACGAAGAAGAACGGCGGCGCGACAAGCGTAGAAGAGATTTCACCGCGCGTCTGCGAAGTTTCTGGGAATCCGACCGATTGAGAGAGCGACTCTGTTTTCTTAGCCTCTTTTTTCTTCCTTTTCGCTTTCTGTAAGTTGCGTCTGTAATATGCGCGTGATTTCGAGTTCGGCGTCGCGTCGTGTACATGGGCATTGCGCGTGTTGAGGATTTGAGCTGTACAGCGAGGTTGTTGTTTGTTCCTTGTCATGTTTAGCTAAAGTCAACCCCGAGCTGCCGGGTGGCGGGAGAGCTCGGGGTGTGGATCGGGAGTCGCCATGGACGCCGGGAATCGGGGCCGGATCGGCGAATCGGAGCCGGCGAGTGATTACTATCTGCAGAAGTTCAGGCTCTACGAGACTCGCTCGGTACGTCGCATTGCTTCTTCTTCCTCGCTCGATTTCTCTGTTTTTGAATCGTTCTTCAAGTGTCGCGAGGCGATTCGATCTGGTTTCCTCAGTTCGAATATGCATCGCCTTCTTTTCTCGCCGTAAAAATTGCTTTTTTGCTTGCGTTCACTGGTTAACCAGAACCTGCTGGTGTTGAAGGTTGCTCAGTGATTTTTGTTCATGGAAGCTTTCGGTTGATTTGGCGTGAATCTATTTTCTTTTTAATGCTCAGTTCGGCGATTTCTCTCATACTTAAATTTTTCGCGGTCGGTTTTCTGTTTCGGTTGAGTTCACGTGACAAAGAGTGTTTTTTGAGGCAAATTGCGAAGCGATTAGGGGCTGTGTCACCTGGCTACGGAATGATAATTTGAGTGCTCGTTTATCTGATTTTTGCTGGCTTGTTGCAGAAATTTTATATGATCGGAAGAGACAAGAGCAGAGGTATCTGGCGAGTTTTGAAGATCGACAGGGAAGATGCCTTTGAGCTTAACGTTGTCGAGGATTGCACGACCTATACGGAGTATGATTGTTTAGAGCTGCAGAAACGGATACACGAAGGGAACCTGAAAACGGGTGGCCTTAAATTTGTCACCACTTGTTATGGGATCATTGGTATGTAGCAAGGGAATTTCGTGTTTCATCGACTTCGCTGGTGCCATTTGCAAGCTGTTACCTTTTACTCTCTCTTTATAGGTTTCATCAAGTTCTTGGGACCCTACTATATGCTGCTCATAACAAAGAGGGAGAAGATCGGTGCCATCAAAGGCCAAACGATATATGCTATTACCAAGAGTGAAATGCTTCCGATTCCAAATTCTACTGTTCAGTCCAATATGGCTGTTTCTAAGGATGAGAACAGGTCTTTTGTCCATTCTGCATGTAAATGTAACAACGTATTAACAGTACTATGAAATGACTAAGATTTTGCATTCAGACACACTTGTTATCTCTGTAATTAAATTTCCGATGGTGATGTCTGGTTAGTTGCTTGGCCTTCAATTTAAATTACTCTGCTGTTCTGTGTTTCGAAGTTTGGCATTTGTTTCCATCCTAGAGAAGCTATACTTCGTGAGGTAAACTATATATGCGACTTTATGGCGATTAATATTTCAGTTCAGCGGTGGAATGTATATATACAATAGTCTGTTTCTGCCCGATACTCAATACTCATTTATGTGTTTATAGGCTAGATTGCTAGGCGCACATCTTTAACGATCTCAGTAGAGCAACTTAATGGCGTGATTATGTTCTACATAGTTATTCCAGTATTCCAGTTGTCTAAGGCCATTGCCAGTTCATTTTCCGCAAATGCACAGGGGCAAACTTCATTGCTGTTTTGATGTTATTGTAACACGTTGAGTGAGACAAGGTATCAGAATGGTTTTTGAGGGGAACCACTCTTTCCTTATCCCTTTTGTTGTTCTATTTTTATCCTGAATATTTAATAGCTGCTCTGAGAGTTGGTTCTCCTCTATGCTCTCTTCCAGATATGCTTTAACACGTTCTGGATTTTGTGTTTTGTCTTTTGTCATAGATACAAGAAGCTCCTATGCATGATGGATCTCAGGAAGGACTTCTTTTTCAGCTACTCATATCATGTAATGTGTAGCCTTCAGAAGAACTTTGGCAACCATGAGAGTCGGCAGAACTTGTATGAGACAATGTTTGTGTGGAATGAGTATCTAACGCGTAGTATTCGGAATAACCTCAAGAACACCTTATGGACGGTTGCATTGGTATATGGATTCTTTAAGCAGGTAAGAGAGAATGGTAATTCATGTTAGCAGAGCAACCTGAGGTCTGCATTTTTGTAGGGGCTCCTTCATGCATAATGGGCTTATACCATTTTGTTTTTAGGACACTCGAATAGACTCCTCACACTGGGATGACTGGACATAACGGTCTTTTATTTTTCTGTGTAAGCTTTGATTCCAAAATCTATTGTTGAGCTGTCATTTATGTATTTGGCATTCTTGTCAGTACTTGTCAATGCATTGAACCCCTCCTCAGGAGGTTCGGAAATGGCAATCTATACATCATGGCTTAATTTGTGGAGCTAGATGAAGGGTGTTCATAAAAGTTTAACTTCTGTCTTATGCAGACCATTAAAGCTGCTAAGATGAGAAGTTCGGTGCTTGCAGCTGACAATATGGTCTTTCTTTGCTTGAACCTGCAGGTTAAACTTTCAGTGTTGGGCAGGGATTTTTTGTTGACTCTAATTGCCAGACGCTCACGCCATTATGCAGGCACCAGGTATGGGCATCCTTTATCATAAAAACAGGAGGCAAAAGAACCCAATGGTTTTGCCATCTTTTGGAGGCCTTCTTTCCTTGAAGCCCGTCTTCACTGTAACTTGTACCTGTATTTCTTTTCCTTCTTCTACACGTGAAGCAATGAAACAAATATGGAGTATTACAACTTTCCCGACTTAAACCTGACTCCTCAATTGGTCGATGACATTTGATTCTTTCACATCATTTTCTTTCCCTTTTGACTACAAGTCATAGAGCAGATCGTTCCTCTAGCACACATTGCGTTTCGCTCTTACTTTATTGGCACGAATTGAAATTACATTTATTCTTCTCTTACTGAACGTGGACACTTATCATTTACTTCTCGTTTTTCTCCCTAGATATTTAAAAAGGGGTGTAAATGAGAGGGGTAAAGTGGCCAACGACGTGGAGACAGAACAAATTGTTGAAGATGTTCCTGGAGGGTGCCCGAACCAAATAAGCTCCGTCATTCAAATCCGGGGCTCTATCCCCCTTTTCTGGTCCCAGGAAACTTCAAAATTGAATCTCAAGCCTGACATTATTTGTATGACAAGGACAGAGCTGTTTTGTTTTGCCCTTGTTTTTACCTGTATCATTCTGACTTGACCTGCTGTATGCAGTATCAAAGAGGGATTACAAGTATGCAGCAACAAGACTTCATTTTGAAAACCTTGCCGTGAGATATGGGAATCCAATTATAATATTAAGTTTGATCAAGGTAGCCATACTTTAAGAATCTTGCAGTATTATGATTCACTTTTGTTGTCACTATTAAGTGCTTATACTTCCTCTTAGGAAGCCCTCATAATTTTCCATTACTTACCTTTTGTTCTCCTTTTCTAAAATGTTAATGTCAAACAGACACGTGAAAAAAAGGCTCGAGAAACTGTTCTTCGTGATGAGTTCTTGAATGCCATCAGATTCATCAATAGAGGTTTGATTGAAGAGAATCGCCTGAGGTTTCTACAGTTGGATCTACATAAGCACTCAAGAAAGTAATTAGATATTCACCTTTTTATTATAAGGACTTTGATCTTCTTCTAATAGTACAATTGGCATAATCCTTTTCGCCCGTTTTTTCCCCAACAGCAAAGGTAACAATGCGTTGGCACTTCTTGGCAAGGTGGCCAAGTATGCACTCGACCAAACTGGCATATTTTACTGGCGAGTAGCAGGAAATTCAGAGCAAGAGGGAACAATGATCGCATCGAACCTAGGGTAAGTCTTTTTTACTTAATTTGCAAAGGTTGTTAGATTATGTGTGCATTACATTTCCCAAATTGATGTAGTTTTATTCGTTAAACCCTGTTCAGGCAGCTAATATGATGGAAAACCACTTCTTTTGGTGCAGGAAAACTGGAAAGGCTGATTTCACTTTACCAGAACTTTCCAACCGAATTGAGGATTCTCAGTCTCAGAGCATGCAAACTCAAACCCTGATGGCAGGGGCGACTCTAGTGGAAATCCTGGTCTGAAACCTCCAATGTTACAGAAAGGGGTGCTGAGGACCAACTGCATTGACTGCCTAGATCGCACAAATGTTGCCCAATATGCATACGGACTGGTTTCCCTTGGAAGGCAGCTGCATGCGTTGGGAATTCTAGACTCTCCCAAAATTGATCTGGATAACCCTTTGGCAGAAAATCTAATGGATCTCTATGAATCAATGGGCGACACCCTTGCGTTGCAGTATGGTGGTTCGGCAGCACACAACAAGGTAACTTACATAATTTATTTGATCTCTAGGAACAATGATGTTGAAGTATAATTTGGTGCCATTCTTAGTAGCTGTCATGGTGTTAAATTTAGTGAAAAGAAAGGAAACAAATCAGTCCAAGAACAAGCAATATCTAACTTATCTCTAACCAATTAGATGTGTTAAAGAGAGAACAGAACATGTTACATTGTCAAAACAGAAACCTGAATGTTCACAATTCCAAACAAAATTGACCAAACAAGAGATATTACATCTGCATCAAGTGTGAATAAAGCCACTGAATGTGTTTGTAGTTTCTGATTTTCTGCTGAAGATATAATTGTTTCTTGAGGTTTTATTACTTCTGAAAGAGAGTTGTAATTGTTGTTCCTTGGATGCTGGGAAGATTTAATCACAAACAATGCCGCATGATTATTGACATACAGGATCTTAGTGTTCCGTAAATTGAGATTCAGGAATTTGATGTATCCATGATTTTCATAACTGGTTTTAGATCCTATATGTATTCGGCTATGAGCATCATAACCATGAATTTCAATTCGCACATGCTTCTTCTACCTGTGAGGTTAATTCTGCAAATTTCTACTTTATTCGTTATATCAAAGGGTTTCCAATACGTGAACCTTGTGAAATTCGGCTTTATGACCTTTGACTTGGGGTTTCTTCTGAACAATTGTTTATGTAAGCATAGACATCATTGGCTGACTTCCTTTGATTGAAAAACCAAATTTAAAGTATGAGAATCTCAATCTTTGAATTTGATATTCTCATTTTATTTCTTCCAATTTCTTCTAATGATCTAACATATCTGATCCAGTGCTGAAGGGAATGTGGGTGGGGATGGAGTCCAGGGATTCCAATCCGCTCACATGCTAGACTTACCCAGTGAAAAAAAGAACTTGATATAGATCACTAAGCATCAAAGGGCAGATCCTTTAGCTTTGACATAAGCAAAACGCTCAGCAAATTAACCAAGAAATGGTCCATGGATATTTGTTGATTTTATTAAATTTCTACATGCACCACTATATCTTCCAACACCTCAATCTTGTTGGCGATTGTCAGATTTTTTCTGAGCGAAGAGGTCAGTGGAAACCTGCAACACAGTCCCAGGAGTTTTTCAGAACTGTACAACGGTATTACAGCAATGCCTATGTGGATGCCGAAAAACAAGCTGCCATTAATGTGTGAGTGCCATTTTTTCTTTCATGAACTCCTACTTTGATTTATGAGCCTCAGGTACTTTTGAAACTGTATTTTAATCGTGATGTGTGTATACAAATGTTATATGGTTGGTGTAATATTTGGCTGATTTGTTGATCAGGTTTTTGGGATATTTTCAGCCCCAGCTGGGTGAACCTTCGTTGTGGGAAGGAAGGCGTCATCTTAACTATGTTGATGAGAACACTCGGTACAAAGAGTTATCTTTCTTTGTTCTTAAATTCTTTTAGATCTATGTCATCAGCTATCCATAGACTGGATCAATACAATTTATACTAAGGGATCATAATGGTTCGCATTCCTTTCAAGTTGCATTTTGTCGTAATCTTTTGAAATATGTATCATGTCCATGATAGAGCTATCGTCAGCTTAGTTTGAGTTTTTTCTGGGATGCATTCCATCAATGAAAAATGTTAAATATCCTAGATATGTATGGTTCTTGTGTAATTAATCTTACATCAAGTCTAAAGGGACACAAGTTTGTGAATAGGTGATTGAATAATGAGGTAAGAAGTGCCTGGCATCTCCCTCATGTCTTTTATATCTGCTATTCAATCAATGTTTCTGGCGAATAAGCACAAGTGATGACTTAGTGCTTTTTGAACATGGATCTGTTTTTTTTTTAACTGAATAAGAAGGAAAATTACATATCTTCTTCTTCTTCTTCTTCCCCACAACAAGAGATCTTTGTTTTTATGAGATCTGGAATACATATATGAGAAGGTAATTGTAACTTTTGCTTTTTAGTAGGTCATTAATGAAAAGATCACTATCTGATGGAAACATTCCTTCCGAAAGCGAAATGCCTATAGCAACCAAAAATCTAATTCGCAATCAGCCTCTTATTGGACAAACACAAGGAGGTAACCGAGGTCTTTCAGAGTCTTCTCCAGAGATCTCAGCTGCTGAAAGTGATGACTCTACTTTCAGGTCTCTCTCCCAGATGATGATTTTAATGTACCTCCCCTATATGCAGTTATAGATTTAAGATCCTTCTATTGGTGCAATAGGAACTTGAGCTCATGCTTGAATTCTGAGAATTGTAATTCTCTCCAGGGATGAATATGTGATGTTTAAAATTTATCTTTCTTCTAATGAGGGCTGTCCTTGCAGATTATGTGCTAATTTGCTAATGGGTATCAGTCTCTGTTGCAGATGTACCCCGACAGTTGCTTGCAGGCAGCCGTCCAATATTATCCAAGAGGATGTATCCTGGCAAGAAAGTGATGACATGTGTTATGATTGTCATGATGATGAATGGAATTTTACCGACTTTCTTGATGTAGATGGGCTATCTTCCTCGGCAAACTCTTGTGATGATGAAGTTTATGAGAGGTATGAAATGGTTGAGAACTTTGCAGTACTTTGCAGTATCACTTCTTGGAGGAGATTTGTTTTCTCTTCTTGTTTATTTTATACAGCGAACCTTCTACTCTTTCTTAATTATGGCCACTGTGTCCCAAAGTCAACCAGAAGGCCTCATCGATGCATGAGATGAAATGGGATATATTTCTAATGTTATCTGATATTCAAACTCGTTATTGGTTTTAATGGCTGCAGGTCATCTATTGCAAGTGTATCTCTGGGGAATTTTATCAGTGGACCAAAAAATGATGTGACCAGGCATGCAAGTGCATCTGGGCCCATGTTGGAGGTTTGTTCTCTTTCTTACTAGTAAATTTTAGATATTCTACGTTTGCTCTCATCATTTTAAGAGATGTTTTGAGAACAAGCACATAAAAGAATTTGAATTTCAAGCAGAATTCTTATTCCATTTCCTTGATGCTTTTAAACACTGAATCAATGATGTGATGTAAGACACGATAGGCTATGTTTGATATGTCAAATTTGGTTGGACTGCAAGCTAGATTGCAGTTCCCATACCCGTTACCCTAATCGGTGGCAAATTTTTATATCACGTGCCTGGTGGAACTTTCATGGCATTCCTTCCCAATGGAATAACACCCATAAGGGAAGGACAACAGCTACTCATTTCCATAGACAACAATAATTAAAATCACTTTTTATAATCTCAGCTTCTCCTTCACATGCTTCGAGTTCTGGGACTTTCTGATGCAATAATCCATTGAATCAGACACACTATAGCAATTTGCGTTTTCCATTATAAGCACGGTCTGTGTTAGTCACAGTGAAAAAGAAGGATGGTGATGCTGTATCAGTATTTTGAGTAATTCCATTCTCTTCTGTATACCCAAAAAATATCTTTATTCCTTTTGGACCTGTTAATTCTCCACATCAGAGCAGAATTTACCATAGATATAGTTAAATGTATACTACTAGGATATTGGTCACTTGTTTTGTCTGTCATTGTGAGTTCCAAGTCGCACAACACAGGGTAGTTTTGTGATTCTAGATCAGCTGCTCAAAAGTGAAGTGCTCACTGCATTTCTTCATGTGCATCTAAATAAACTTTGATAAATATGATGGAACAGGAACAGGAACAGGAACTTTTTTCCTTCGGTTAATCTAGATTTTCTTTTATAAAGAACCACAATAAATTCTTACAGAGAAGGGCGCATGAAGTTTTGAGTTTTGACGGCAAAATAGTCGCCATCCCCCGCTTTTTCAAATAGCCTATTTCTTTCTTGCCTCTGATAAGTACATTTGTCTTTTCTTCATTTTAGAGAAAGGAACAGGCTGGGAGTGACCTCAATGATGGTGGAACTGTCCCCTACTCTGATGACTTCGGGCGCTGGGTAACTGATGGCGGAATGTTGTTCCACTGATGACTGCTTACAAGTTATACAAGAACCAAACATGACAAACTCATAAATCTTCGATTCAACCCATCCCAAGGATTCGGGTTTCTTGTAAATAGGAATAAACGGCACATCCTTGTCAAAGCGGGGAAAAAGAACACACCGAAATGATTCCGTCAGAAGTAGAAGATGATAGTTTCCTCCCTCCAAGCCGAAGTCATGTTGGGGCCGTGTAAATCTCAAGCATTCATTTGTCCGTGCGCAAGTCCGTTGCAATTGTCGATCACTTCTAGCGATTCACTAGGAAGGGTAAATTTAAGTCTCCAAAATCTCTTTTGAGCTGCTTAGCTGGAAACAAAATCTCTTTAGAGCTCTCAATTGTAACCCAATTTTCCCAATTCTCTTGTCGAATTTTGTAAATATTTTTTAGTCTCTTGCCCTTGGGCTTCAATATATAGTCACAGGTCTCATTTTGATTCATTAGCAGTTGATCTTCGCTCCAAATGCACAAAGTCCTGATTTTTCGCTGTTTTTCGAGTAGCATGATATTGAGACTTTAGCTCGTCACAAGTGCCAGCCGTGCAAGGACTGAGAGATCAATTGCTTTCATTTCTGCGTGGTTTGTAAATGGTCATAGCACGAAAGAAAACAGGACAGACGGATCGGAGGAGTTTTCTCAGTCGGCTGAGGTTTTGGACAGAGGCTTTCATGAGCGGGTGGGAAAATGATGGGCATTCCGCATGGAACGTCGCCTATGCAGGGACGGTGGGAGCCCACATGCACTTCAACATCTTCAACCTCGAATTGTCCATCATAAAACTTTGCCCTCCTTTGGGATTTTGGTATTTCGCACTTAGGCAAAGCACCAACTTTCCATAACGATAGTTGCAACTTTCTCGAAAAGACGTAACACTGAACAGGTGCTGAAATCTGTTAAATTGCTAAAAAGAGAGGAGAGATGAGACTAAAACTTCATCTTACGTACTGAACAACCAAGTCTTTTACAAAAGACAAAATACATCACGTAAAACACACCATAACTGCCCATGTTCTGCATAAAGCACTTGCCCCACTAACACCTACAAAATAGGATAACCAACACACATGACTCCACTAACTCTAATAATTGAAAAACCAAATTAGCAAAACATGGAAAAGAAAAATAACTATTTTATCAACAATCCCTCCCTTAAACTGATGTTTGCTAACATTCAGTTTAAAGTCTTGACTTTTTTCACCGTGCAAACACCTAGTAACCTTCTGAGCTTCACAAATGACTCCATCTTGAGGGCTTTGGTGAATATATCAGCAACTTGATCTTCACTCCTGCAGTAGATTAGATCAATTGTTCCATCATTGCTAAAATCTCTCAAGAAATAAAACTTCACATCAATGTGCTTGCTTCTTCCATGTAACACAGGATTCTTGGAGAGTTTTATTGCTGAGTTATTGTCACAAAAAATTTCAGTAGGTCCCAGTTGCTTGAATTGTAGCTCCTCAAGAATTCTTCTTAGCCAAATAGCTTGACAAGCACTAGCTGTTGCAGTAACAAATTCAGCTTCTGTACTTGATAATGTGACAATTGGTTGCTTCTTGGATGACTACGAAATAGCACCTGTTCCAAACATAAAAACATAACCCGAAGTGCTCCTCCTATCATCTTGATCTCCTACATAGTCACTATCAGTAAATCCTAACAAATCGGACTTTTCACCATTTTTGTAAAATAGCCCAAAGTCTCTAATTCCTTGCAAGTAACGAATGATTTTCTTGGCAGCTAACAAATGCATTTGTGTAGGATTCTCCATATATCTACCGATTAAACTCACGAATATATTATGTCCTGGTCTTGTTGCAGTTAAATACATCAAACTGCCCACAATTTGTTTATAAAGTGTGCTGTCAACCTTCCTCTCTTCATGATCTTTGTATAACTTTAAGCCAAACTCAACTGGAGTGTTTACAGGATTACAATCCTTCATCTGAAACCTGTCCAAAATTTCTTCCACATATTTCTTTTGAGAAATAAAGATCCCATCATCCGATTGTATCACTTCTATGCCAAGGAAGTAATGCATCATACCAAGATCATATATTTCAAACTCATCCATCATAGATTTCTTGAATTCTTCAAACATGACATCACAACTTCCGGTAATATAAGATCGTCAACATACAAGCGGACAATAAGCATTTTTCCTTTATCTCCAATCTTGACAAAAAGAGTATGCTCATAAGGACATTTTGAAAAACCAACTTTAAGAAAATAAGTTTCAATACGACTATACCAAGCCCGAGGGGCTTGTTTTAGCCCATAAAGAGTTTTCTTCAATCTATAAACTTTATGCTCATTTCCAATCTTGACATAACCAGGAGGTTGCTCAACAAATACCCGTTCCTCTAAGTATCCATACAAGAATGCCGATTTGACATCTAGCTGGAAAATAGATCAAGAATTCTGTGCCGCCAATGCAACCACCAATCTGATCGTGTCATGTCTTGCAATTGGAGAAAAAACCTCTGTATAGTCGATTCCATATTGCTACTTGTATCCCTTGGCTACCAAACGTGCTTTATATTTATCAACTTCACAATTTTCTTTCAGTTTTGTTTTAAAGACCCACTTTACACTAATGGTTTTTTGTCCATCCGGAAGATCGAATAGCTCCCAAGTATCATTTCTTTCGATGGCATTAATTTCATCATCCATCGCTTTTCGCCATTTTTCTTCTTTGACAGCACTTTCAAAAGTTATAGGATCATAATCTGAAAATAAGGCAAAGTGAGTAATTGAATCTCCAATTCCAGTTACCTTATAATCTTCCAACCAAGCAGGCCTTCTTCTAACACGACAAAGAGATTGAGCTTCTTCTTCATTGACTTCAGCGCCTGTTGGTGAAATTCCAGTAGCTGTAGAAGTTGTATTTGATGAATTTTGAGGCAAACAAGGTACTGAAATCTGCTCCTGTTCAACATCATTGTCATAAAGGACTTGGGTAGGCTGCTGCCTATTCCAATCCCAAGTGCTCTCTTAATAAAAAATAACATCCCTACTAGTCACAATCTTCTTTGTCAGTGGATTAAATAATTTATATGCTTTGGATGCTTCACTTACACCAAGAAAAACACATTTTTCAGCCTTGTCATCAAGTTTCTTCCTTTTCACATCCGGGACATGGGCATATGCGATGCATCCAAAGATTCTGAAGTGATCTACAACCGGTCTTCTCCCACTCCAAGCCTCTTCGGGTGTCATATTCGAACAGCAAAAGTTGGACTTGTTCAAAACATGAATACTCCAATTTACCGCTTCTGGCCAGAAAGTCTTTGGAACTCTTCCTCTTGCCAATAAGCTTCTTACAATGTTGAGAATGGTTCTATTTTTCCTCTCAGATACACCATTCTGTTGTGGTGTATATGCAGTAGTAAACTCTTTTCGAATGCCATGCTCTGCACAAAAAACTTCAAATTCTTTTGAGCAATATTCACCACCACGATCTGTTCGAAGAGTCTTAATGGTCTTTCCCGCTTCATTTTCAACACGAGCTTTGAAGCTTTTAAATGTGGAGAAAGCTTCTGATTTTTCCTGTAAAAAATAAACCCAAGTTTTTCTTGAAAAATCATCAATGAAGGTAATTAAGTATCTTTTACCTCCATTAGAAGATGGGTTTATAGGACCGCAAATGTCCGAATGCATCAACTGTAAAACATCCTTTGCTTTCCATGACTTTTCTTTTGAAAATTGGGAACGATGCTGTTTGCTAACAACACATTCTTCGTAGACTTAGGAAGGAACAATAATTTGAGGAAGACCCGTCACCATGTTTTTCTGTTGGAGGGTCTTCAATCCGCCAAAACTCAAGTGACCATAACGAAAATGCCATAGCCATGAGGGATCTTTCTTTTCACCAGGATCTTTATTTTCAGCCATCAAACCAGATTGAATATTTTCAATCTTTAATGGAAACAATCTTTTTGAACTCATAGGAACAACTGCAATAGCACCTCTAACAGAATCATAAATTTCACAAGCAGCCCTTTGAATAGTGATTACATAACCCTTATCTTATAATTGGCCAGCACTCAAGAGGTTACTTTTCAAGTGAGGAACATACAACACATTAGAGATCGTTTCCACAAAACCATTCTTGGTTCTTATTTTAATATCACCTTTTCCCATCACTTTCACAGTAGAATGATCCCCAAAACTCATAGTGGAATGAAAATCTTTATTTAGATGAGAAAAAGAAAATTTACTTCCACTCATGTGGTTACTGCAGCCTGTATCCACATACCAAATATCTGACTCGCGCTTCTTTTCATCTTGAACAGCCATTAACAACGTTTCAGCTTCTTTTTCTTCAACAAAATTTGAACACTCTGCCTTTTCTTTATTATTAGGCATCCTAGTATAACATTCAGATGCATAATGACCAAATTTATGACATCTAAAACACTCTACCTTGGATTTGTTAGGATCCCATCTTCTCCCTTTGCCTTGAAATTGGTCATTGTTGGCTTTAAAATTCCTGCTAACATCTCTATTTTCTCGATCTTCCATTCCTCTACCTCTACCTCTACCCCTTCCTCTGAAATTGTTGGAATGAGTATAGGTAGAAGCCTTCAATGCTTGCTCCTCTACAGTTGAACTTCTGTTCATCTTCTGTTCATGGACCAATAAGGAGCTTTGCAATTCATCAAGAGATAGCGCATCTATGTCTTTCGACTCTTTAATTGAGCAGACAACATAATTAAACTTTGGTGTCAAGGAACGCAAAATCTTCTCCACAATGGTGACATCGTTCATCTTCTCGCCATGGAATCGCATCTTGTTGCTGATTTCTATTGTTCTGGCACAATAACTAGTGACAGATTTTCCATCCTTCATCGCTAGTGTCTCAAAATATTTTTTCAAGGCTTGAAGCTGCGCACGCTTCACCCTAACAGAGCCTTGATATTTCTTCTTCATAGAATCCCAAATATCCTTGGAAGTTTCTTTGCAAAGAATAGTCTCCAAGATGGAATGATCGATAGCCTGAAAAAAATAATTTTTTGCCTTCAGGTCCTTCAACTTTCTAGCTTCCAATTTTGCTTTCGAGGATCTGTCAAAGCCATGCCTGCTGGTGGCTCTTGAATTCCAGATTCAACAACCGACCAATACTCCTTTGATCGTAAAAAATTCTCCATCAACATGCTCCAATGATCATAATGACCATCAAAACGTGGAATTGCTGGTTGAACAAAATTGTCGGTGGCCATTGGAAATATTGCTACTGCAATTTTCTCACGAAAGTTTTTTTTTTTTTTTAAACTCTCTCACACTTCTCTCAGGCTCTGATACCACTGTTAAATTGCTAAAAAGAGAGGAGAGATGAGACTAAAACTTCATCTTACGTACTGAACCACCAAATCTTTTACAAAAGACAAAATACATCACGTAAAACACACCATAACTGCCCATATTCTGCATAAAGCACTTGTCCCACTAACACCTACAAAATAGGATAACCAACACACATGACTCCACTAACTCTAATAACTGAAAAACCAAATTAGCAAAACGTGCAAAAGAAAAATAACTATTTTATCAACAAAATCATGGGCAATCTTTGATGTCTTTTTATGTCTCGGGTTTTTTAGGTTTAACTAAACTGGATTGAGAACTCGCCTCTAATCATATAAATGCCTTCGAGCCACCATATGTAATACTCTCTCTCCATGCTGGTTTGAACCCTATATATGAGCTGAAGAAAGAAGCCAACGATGATAGACGAGTGTCTTCGAAAAGAGGCAATACAGAATAAGACTAAATATATTATCAGCATAATAATTAGCTTAAAATTACTTCATTGGTGATATCTGTACATTTTAAAATGCATTTTCCTAAGGTATAAATGCCATGACTGCGCAGTATAATTATGCTTAGCTTTAATTGAGGTCCAATTCTCATGTTCTCATTCAGTGGCTTCATTCCTGGCAGCCAGTAGCAAACAATCTTTGCAATCGCGCTTGATACTTTTACCTCATCAGACATGCACGAGATACCGGCGTCCCCGTCTAACTAGTGACTGTATGCCAAAATCGTGTCATTCCACAAATTATCGTCCCATTAAGAACATCTGTGCGTTCAAACATCCTTAACACTACATCGTCTGACTTCGTTAAAGAACAGAAACAAATTCAGACTCGAAAACAACCATGGATAAAATCTCCAAGAGTACCGGTATAGTTGAATGGTGCCCTCCATCAAAAAAAAAAAAAAAAAAAAAATCTCAAATGAGTGACGTCTACAAAAATTAGGAAAGACAGATCACACGTCATTCCCAGCCGGCGTCATTTGCTGGTACAACAGGCGTTGCAACAACGGGCGTTGCACCAGTTGCACCTACTGGTGCGGCCACGGCATCCCATCCATCAACTGCCACTGCTGCTGCTCCTGAGAAGAGGTCAAGCAACAATCAGAAGATAAGAAGCGCAGCAAATGAGAATGCTGGATCCAACAAGCAATTTCTGTTCTCGGTTGTTGGAACCACAATGAATTAGATTAATAAAGATTGGCCCGGCTTCCATATGTTAATCAAGAAATAAAGATATGATGTTTGCCAACAATCAGTACCTTGCTCTGGTGCCCAGGTTGCAGCTGGCACGGCGGCAATTGCAGCTGGGGGAGCAGTTTCACCAGCCCATGAAGCATCGGGGATTTGGGAAGTCCATTGGTCAGCACCAGAGTAATCTGGTAGTCCATATTCAGCTGGGGCGGCCATGTCCTCTTCTTCTTGTTGCTTAGTCTCCTCTGGCTCTCTATAGAAAAATAAGTCCACCTATGACAAGAATTTTCCCTTAGTCAGAAGGGACATCTGGAGCGTTTCAAATAAAGAATAAGGTCACATCCAATCCATGCTAGTCTAATGGGGATGAATGAAAAATTGGAAGTAATTTCGTTCCTATTAAATTCCGCATGTTGCAAATATTAATCATTTGTTTAGACTGCCTCGTTATTCTCCCTCCAGAGTACCATCCACCATTTTCCTCCAAAGGCTCCAGAAAAAATACTAAGGGAACCATAACAGAGATATTTTGGAATTTACCATCACGTCCCACTTATGACCCATGGGAATGGTGCCACGCATCTGTAAGACCATCCTCGCCAACAGCCAAAAGAGACATCCAATGCTGTCTTTTCCCTTGTTGTTAGCAGGGATGCCGATATCAACATATCGCATTGGTGAATCAGTATCACAGAAAGCAATGGTTGGAATGTTTCCAAGAGCTGATTCCTTGATTGGCTGCAAGAATGAAAGGTATTGAGGACAGAATATGGAAGTACTTTGCCATGACAGTCCACAGCTAGATGCTAACATAAACAAAGAACTTGCCAAACCATGGCACCTGTAGAAAGGAAACTTTACCTGGTGATCGGTTCTCGGATCAGTAAGAATGAGCAGACGAGGCTCACAAAATGAGGTCTGGAGCTGATTAGTGAATGTTCCTGGAGTGTGCCTTCCGGCAATTGCTTGAGCGCCTGTGTATTGGGCAAACTTCAAAATGGCCCTTTGACCATATGGTCGAGCAGACTGAACAATGATATCCTGCGGGTTCTCAATCGCCACAATAACTCTAGCTGCCAGCTGAAGTTTCTCCCAAGTTTTACCAAGATTGATAATGTATATACCTGAGAACCCGAGAGTGAGATAGTCGATGAAAATAAAGAAAAGCCTATTCTTCAAGCATACCAAAATATGATCACTATTCACATTGCAAGTGAACTCCCTGTACATGCATCTGTCTAAAGCATAGCATTGCATAATCTGGGAAAAAAAATTTTCGGCAAGCCGATTTTCGACAAAGCTTGATGCGAAAAAATGTCATGCTATGAAAGAACTGGAGCTCCAATTTCAACATCAAAAAACGTAGCCAACAACTGAGCTCCATTGTTCTATTCGATTTTGGAACTTTCAAGTTGAGAAGTATCTAACAAAACATGCTGAATCTGCACCCAATGATCGAGGGCGCAGAACGAGATGGGAAGGTCCAATTTTTTTATTTTTTTTGGGTGGGGGACTCAGGCAAGCCCATTCTCGACAAAGCGCACGACGCTACATACCGTCTCGCTATGAAAGAACTGGAGCTCCAATTTTTCGACATCAACAAGCGTAGCCGACAATGAGCTCCATCTGTTTCATTCAATTTTGGAACTTTCAAGTTGAGAAGTATCTAACAAAACACACTGAATCTGCGCCAATCGATCGAGTGCGCGGAACGGGATAGGAAGGAACTTCTCCTAGCATCTCAAATGTGCACAAAATGACCAGAGACATAGGCACACAACCAACAACTTCTCCCAAGTAACACTACGCTCGTGCAGTAACATCGAAAGAACTTCGACATAAAAACACCGTCTATAAGCAGCTCAAATCCCAGCAACCAATACGCATTCCACGGAGGCGCAACCGCACATCGCCAATCAAAATACGAACGATTTCACATCACATCGAGCCCGAGCAGACGGAATAAAAAAAAGAAAGTTTTTCGTTTTTTTTTTTTTGGGGTCTCCGGGGAACGGAACGCACCGTCGTTGCGGCGCTTGAAGACGTAGCGCTCCATCTGGAAGTCGCAGTTCTTGGTGCCGAGGTGGACCTGCGCCGCCAGCATCATCTGGATGTCGGCCTCCTTCTGCGACAGCTGCTTCGCCGGCGCGCCGGCGGCGGCGGCGCCCGAGGTCGCGGTCATTCCCGTCGCCATCGAGGAAGTTTCCGAGGATCGGGAAGCTCGCAACCGCGGGAAGGGCTCTGGGAAGTGATGAAGAATAAGCTAAAAGCGGCTCCAGCTCTTCGACATGCCGACGGAGGCCCTGCATATAAACGAGCTCGACCGGACGAAACCCTAGCTCCCCCACATTGTCGATTTTGCCCTCGGTCGAACCGCGTTATCGCCAAAATGACCTTTGACCTTCCGGATCGCTTCGTTGACTACGGGCCAACCGGGCTTGCCAGAAACATGGCGGGCCGGGCCAAGCTCGACCCGCCCGAAATTCGCTCTCCGCAGGACACTCGCGCCACCTACGCAGTCACCGCAAGCGGTGAAGCCGAAAACTTTGGACTGGGTTTGCTTTTGGAGAAATGAATTTGCAACCTTTGGGAGAATGGGATTTTTCCAAAATACAAATAACATTTGGTAAAATTTAAGAAATAACCGCTAAAATACCTTTTGGTAAAATTTACATTTATAAATGACTTTTATTAAATTAAAAAAAAAAAAAATATATTTTTTTTTGAAGTCCCATCATCGGACCGGATTTGGCGGCCGGATGGCGGATTTTGGCTCCTAGACGGCAGTGGGGTTGCGCGACCTCGGAACCGTTGCCGAGGTCGCACAACCCAGGCATTGCTTGAGGTCCGGCGACAGTCACCGGGGTTGGGCGACCCTCAAGCGGCGGTCGCTGGCGTGCGCCACCCCTTGGTTGGTGGTCGTCGGCCTCCAGTCGGCTTCTTTGTGCGGTGGTGTGCGAGAAGATGAACAGTACCGAGACTTGCATTTCGAAAATGCAACTTCCCAAAGTACCTTCGGAGCTACATTAGGTTAAAGGCTTTTAGAGTTACTTGGAGATGCAATTGCATCTTGCCAAAATCACCTAAAAACACGAATCAAACGCATTTACATTTGGCCAAAAGACTTTAAAATCCAAAGTGCCTTCCAAATGCCCAATTAAACAGGGCCTAAAAGGTGTGTAAAAATGAATAGCTCAAACTAAGAATTGTCCAATCCGGATCAAGCCGACCGATGCAGCCCGGTTCTTGAAAACGTCATCCGACTTTTAATTTTTGAAATTAGAATCGATATTTGAGCAATCCACTCTCAATTTCGAAAGGATACCAAACTAAATTAATTACAAATTTATTTATTATTTCTTAAAGAAATTAATAAAAAAGGAATTAAATATTATCTCATCTAATAATGCAATAAGTTACGGTATAATAATTCTTCACTCATAGTTATTTCTGTCACTATATTAAGATTTGTTACTATGGCTTATCACGCACGACCATCCTTTAGCGAGAAAAAGAAAAATAACCGGTTCTATGGGATCGGACCGGAACCGTTGGCCCCGACATTCGACTCACCTCTAAAACCCTCGCCAGTCGCCACCGTCTCCCTCGTAAATCCCGTCCTTTCCTCCTCCGAAACCGCCGCGCGCGAAAATGGTGGCGCCGTCGTCGAAGCCCAAGAGGCCTCCGCCGGCCTCCGCCGCCGCCGCCGCCGACCCGCGAGACGTCGAGCTCTTGAAGTCGGACGTCGCCTCCTTCGCCTCCTCCCTCGGCCTCTCCTCCTCCGTCCCCTCCTCCGGATTCAACGACGCCGATTTCCGCCGGAAAGGCCCCCTCAAGCCTCGCCCGGCGGAGGCGGATTCCAGCCCCGCCGGCCCTCGCGGCGACGACCGGAAGAGCAAGGGCAAGGGCAAGGGCGGTTCCGGCGACGCCCGTCGCGATAGGGACGCCGTTTCCAAGGACGATGGGCCGGCGCGTGAGCCTAAACCCAAGGCCAAGCGGAAACCTCCGGTGCTGTCGATCGACGAGAACGGCGGCCGCCGCGGCGCGAGCTCGTCGTTCGATAAGTTCAGGAACTTGCCGAAGCTTCCGCTGGTGAAGGCGAGCGCGCTGGGCGTCTGGTACGTGGACGCGGAGGAGCTGGAGGCGAAGGTGGTTGGAGAGAAAGGGAAGAAATTGGAGGTGAGCAATGTGGGTGAGTGGAAGGCTGTCGTCGAGGAGAAGAGGAAGCTCGGGGAGAGGCTGATGGCGCAGTATGCCCAGGATTACGAATCCTCGAGGGGGCAGAGCGGGGACGTCAAGATGCTCGTCGCGACACAGAGGTCGGGGACAGCCTCGGATAAGGTGTCGGCCTTCTCGGTCATGGTTGGAGATAATCCGATGGCCAACCTGCGGTCGCTCGATGGGCTAATCGGTATGTATTTAGGAGTTCCTCTCTTCGGCAAATGGCTGCAAGTGACTTTGGTTTCCTGGGTTCTACATATGCTTAATTGTTCTGTAATTTCGTATTGTTGTATAAACTGACCGCTGGTACTTCTTGCTGACTTAAATTTGAAGCTAGATTCCCTTTTAATGCTTATAAAGTGCTCCCAATGCTGCGTCTTGGACGATGTTCTGAAGTTGTGAAGTTCAAAATGGGCTAGCTTTCTGAGTTACTATCTTCAGAAGAACTTTTAGCTTTTCAAGTTGAATGTTTTCGTTAATCCTATTTGTCATTGGGAACGATCTCATGTTGTGTTGATATGGTAATGGACTCGATAGCTTCTTGCTTAGTGTGAGGAGCAAGACTTGTGTTTAAGGAGAGATGTTGAGCTGGCAACTAATCAAACCATGTTTAGATTATTGATGATGCATACAGCATTTTGAATTCTTTCTTCTACTTTTCCTGGAGTTTGCTTCATCTACTTCATCATGCGTGTGGTATGATGTGCGTGCAGCCCTTTGAAGGCTGTAGGCACAGTTCTCTAGGTTTTATCTTGTAACCTGAATGCCTTTATTTTTTATTCATAGAGTTACCGATGTTTGTCTCAATCACCTTTCTGTGTTTCGTTTACCAGTTCTAGACCCAAAAGGTGTAATTCAATGAATTGGGCTGTTTTGGTATCTGCCTCTTCTTCAAATGTTGTGATTGTATGTTGCATGACTGCCAGTTGTTTTTCTGAATCAATGCTTTTCTTTGTTAGACCATGGAAGAATTGACTGAAATAATCCTCTAAACTGAGAACATATGTCCGTTAATTCCACTATATTGCTATAGACAGATATTCTGGTCATCATAATGTGGCTGACTGCTGATGAAATATCTGTGCTCGAGTTTAGATGGATAATATCTAAACACTTTCTTTTTTTAGGAATGGTGACTTCAAAAGTGGGGAAACGTCATGCTTTAACTGGCTTTGAAGTACTGAAAGAATTGTTCATTTCAAGGTTCTCTCTCTCTCTCTCTCTCGGTGAAATCCCAATTCTGGCTGCTGCTTTGCTGTTAATTTTTGAGAAGAGCCTTGTGTGGGCGCCATCTGCCTCTGTGCTTTACATTTATTGTTAACCTGGCATTCCCATCTTTTTGGGTGAAAAAAGAAGGAATCTGGCATTCCCATTTCAAGTGTCTTTGAGTCACTGATTTCTCTTGAACCTATGTTTGCCCTGGCATGGTGCAACTCTGGATGATGAACTACTGTGATCCTGCTTTAAAATTTATGCTAAAGTTTATTGTGTACATATTTGATTATTAAACCACTTTTCCTACTTCTTGTTAGTCTATTACCTGAACGTAAGCTGAAGACCCTCTTGCAGAGGCCACTAAATCATCTTCCAGAGACAAAGGATGGCTACTCCCTCCTGCTCTTTTGGTACTGGGAAGACTGCTTGAAGCAGAGGTATGCATTAATTAAAGCCTTAGTAGTCTGCAAATGGATGCTCCTGCTAGAACTAACTAGTCCGCATGCTTCATCTTTTATTAGAATATTGATTTATACATGTGGTCACGTGTGGAGACCTATCTATCTTATTGAGAACAGTAGACTGGAAAGAGAGTGAAGGAAGGAAAGAAAAACTTTCACAAAAGGATGCCATTGATATGATATATTACTGACATACACTATAGATAATTGAAAAACTGAAAACTATTATTTTCATCTAGTGAATAGATGACGCTACTCATTGATATCTACTAAATCAAACATATTTACTCATTTTCAATCTGTAAGCAAAATTGTTACGTGCATGCCGAACGTGCTTTGAGGAAATCAAGAATAAAACATGTTTTCTACATCATGATGCAAGCTTAAAGCGGCATTACATTATTTGATTTTAACAAAATGCTTCATGTAATAAAATTTTGGATTGCATGATTTCTTTAGGTATGAGCGTTTTATTGTTGGACTTGAGGAAGCATCAAGGGATATGCTTCCCATTCTTAAGGACAAGGCTTTGAAGGTAAGTTTTTTCACTCTGTTATGAGATTTGTTAGCTATGCAATATGCACATCTTCTTCTTGAAAATAATCACTGGGTCTGAAATATTTTTTGGACAGGTGTTCTTATTGTATCTATAGTCAAAACTCTCTCAAAAGTTTTAATTGGGTTTGGAACTAGATATGCATGAAATTGATCTCCTTCATTGGACGGAAATTGTTGCTGGCATATACGATAGTTAATAGTTATTCTGCCTTTGAAATTGATTCGCAGTTTCATGTAATCTCCACTACCTTTTCCAAATATATTTGTCAAATTTACCTCTTCTGTACTTGTAATATGCACATTGGGTTTGGAACTAGTTAATAGTTATTCTTCCTTTGAAATTGATTCGCAGTTTCATGTAATCTCCACTACCTTTTCAAATATATTTGTCAAATTTACCTCTTCTGTACTTGTTACTTGATCACCTTATTGAGTTAGTCTATTGACAATTTTTTTTTTTTACTTATTCTTTTCTGAAATGCTTGTATAAATAATCTGATTGGGTTTGGATTTTGGTGCTTGTAGACCATGTATGCACTCCTGAAGAATAAATCAGAACAGGAGCGTCGACTGCTCTCTGCACTTGTCAACAAAGTAAGTTGAGATTGAAATTTTTGACCATTTACTAATCGATTCTTAATTGTTCATTTATCCAGATTCTAGTTGACTTTTATAGCAACTGACGGTGATAATACGTGTTGTCCTTGTCTATATGCAGCTCGGGGATCCTCAAAATAAGGGTGCATCCAATGCTGACTTTCACTTATCCAACCTTTTGTCGGAACACCCAAACATGAAGGTATATTGTTCAAGTAGTGACTTTTTTTATGACTATGCACATGGCAATCTCATGATTGTGGTTTCCTGTGTTTCCAGTTAATTGGTTAGGACTATTCTCATGACATTTAACATGGAACAGTACCAGTGTAGATCTGTAAGAACGTTCCTTCCATGTGGAGGGAAGAAATTGCATGTGTGTCCCCATATATGTGGCTAATGAAGGACCATCTCTTTGTATAGAAAAGTTTAGTACTCCATAAAAACAATCTGCTGAAGCTAGTTGAATGTTAGATGGACATATAACTATACGAGTAATATATGGTTCATTTGTTTAATGGAAGGAAACTACGAGACTAGGTCATAATTACTTCTCAGAGGATTGCCCTGTAATATACAAATCTCCTTTTGAATTAGGTAGCACACCATTCAGCATATTTCGTCCTTGAACATGTTATCTTTCAGCAATCACCTCTGTCGGTGGAGCAAATATTAGAGTTTTTTGCGAGTTTTACAAAGGACACGTGAATGTCAATGTGATTTTTTTCCTGATGTCCAGGCTCTTGTATCAACTGGCATTAGTGAAATATAACTTGTAAAAATCAACAAGAAATGAATAAGAACTGGTAGAAGAGCCACTAAGAAGAAACACTGTTCAAATTACATAAAATTCGAATGACACCCTGCACCACATGTGTCCTCCTCAGTAGTAAATCAACATCGATAGGGTCTAGGTTATCAAACAGATTGTGGTTCATTAAAACAGCAATTGAGCTTTAAATTCAAGGCTATTGAATAAGAATCTTCTCTACGTCATAATTTTGAAAGTATGAATGAAGGAACATGGAATGCAATACGTGATATTGCCTCTATAACTATCAGGTCGTTAAGGTGCTGGCTTAAATGATCTGTGTGGGTGCAACTGGCCATTTCACCTATTATTCTGTTACTGACTATTAAGTTCTGTTTATGATGCACAACTTTTATATTTATTTCGGGCAACTGTCATTACAGTGGGTTCTTCCTTTTACAGGTGGTAGTGATTGATGAGGTGGACTCTTTTCTCTTTCGCCCACACCTGAATTTACGGGCGAAGTATCATGCTGTACGTCTTCTCATTCGTTTATTATTGTCATTTGTTTTAGTAATATCATTTGCAGGGCCTTCGATGATCTTTTTAAAGAAATGATTAATGTGTCACTTTTAGCACCTTCCACTGTCATCGATTTTTTATGAGTCCTTCCACTGCATTGTACCATATGGTAATGGTTAGTGGATACATCAAGCATTGGCTGTGCCACTATATCCCAAATGGTGATGAGGCATTTGTATGCAACATGAGTTTATCAATCTTTAAAATTCTTTCTTTCCAAGAGGAGTAGGCTGATTGCCTAGGTATTCATCTGCAATATTTCTTTTCTAGTTCCTTTCTATGCAATTTGTATCTGCAAATCATTTCCGAAAGAGCTTGTCTTTGAATTACCCTAAATTGTGACAGTCTTGTAGATGGACTTTATTCTAGGCTGATTGCTTCTTGGCTACACATGTTTCCTATAAGATTGTGCAAGTACGTTGCTGTTAGATTTCTATTTTTATTCACTTCAATTAGCTATTTTACATGTGCAGATTAATTTCCTGAGCCAAATTCGTCTTAGTAACAAAGGAGATGGACCAAAGTTGGCAAAAAGATTGATAGATGTGTACTTTGCTGTGTTTAAGGTACTATTACATTATAGTAATTGCACCTTTTGTATTATTTCATGGTTGCGTAGAATGAGGTCTCTTTTCCTTCCTAGGTCTCCAGCAGAGGCGAACGTTTTTGTTATGATCTGGTTACCTAGAGATTCTATTTTGAAGATCTTGGATGTTTATTTTTGTTGGACAATGTCAGGTGTTGATTAATGAGGTTGGTAGTGGTCAACAAAAAGCTAAGAGCAGCAAAAAGGAGCGAAAGAGGGCCTCTGGTTCTGAGGGGGAAAAGGAAAAAGATGCAACAGAGGCTCATGTTGAACTAGACTCAAGACTACTATCAGTCTTGTTAACAGTCAGTTTCTCTTATTCTTTGCGCTGATTTGTACAATCTGCGATGGTTTTGCAATTTCTCTGTTGATCTTATTGTACCTTTTCATTCTTCCAGGGGGTGAACAGAGCATTTCCTATGTTTCAAGCAATGAGGCTGATGACATTGTTGAGGTCCAGACACCACTGCTCTTCCGACTGGTGAGCTCAGAGACAGAAGTCATTTGTGATGAATATCTTGTGAAGGGAGCTATATGATTGGTGCAAGAAGGAAATAACCTTTCTATGTGCTCTGATATCTGCACTCTTTTTATGCAGGTTCACTCAAATAATTTTAATGTAGGAATACAAGCTCTGATGCTTCTTGACAAAATCTCATCCAAAAATCAGATAGTCAGTGACCGGTTTTACCGTGCCTTATACTCAAAACTTCTACTTCCTGCTGCCATGAATTCTTCCAAGGCAAGTGCTGATATTTTTATGTCTGATTGGACATACTATGTAGAATGCCTACAGCCACCTTGAAATACCATTCAGTAGGGAAATTTCTCAATTGAAAGCTTGATATCTAATGGATGTGGAGTTTTGTGTTAAGGCTTACATGCTTCTTTTAGTTCTCTTTATGCAAATGAAGATCAAGTGTAGCTTGAGTTTGAAGACATAAAAGAACTCACATTGAAAGAGTTAAATGACTTGAATTAGATATTTGCTGAGTTGGTGGTCTTGGGAAGATGAGATCACATGTCAGAGTATCTTATGAGTTACTTGCTATGCCCCTGTCCCTATCCTCTTGTCCTGCTTTTGGCCCTTGAAATCCCCCTCTCGAGAATAAGGAAGCTAACAAATACTTAAGAATACAAAGAAGAAACAAGGAATGGTTTGTGCCTTTCTCATAGCATGCGCGCTGTCTCTCTCTCTCTCACCTTTTTTGGTTTTTTGGCATTCTTCAGGCGGAAATGTTTATTGGTCTACATCTGAGAGTCATGAAAAGTGATGTGAATTTAAAGCGTGTGGCCGCCTTTTCAAAGCGTCTTTTGCAGGTTTGTAGCGAGGACCGTTTTGGCCTTCCTCAATTCTTTCTTATGGTCACTAGATATCTCTCTTTGCTTAAATCTAGAGATAAATCCTGCAAAAATGTCCTTAAATACTCTTAGATGAATGTTTGCTTTCCTCTCTTCCTCATAGAATTGCATGCTTGGCACATCTATTTCAGGCAGTTCCTGGTCGTAGAAGTAGAATGTTAAGCTAATATTTCTTATTTGCAGAACATGGCTTATTGTGCTTCTGTTAGTTATAGTTCATTAATATCTCTTATGCTCATTCTTCTAGAGATTTTAACTTACAAAAATTTTCTGAGAAATGAGACTCCATAGATAAATGATGGCAATGCCTTTCCCAATTTTTCATTTTCTAATGAAAGTTCACTGATTTTTGACAGCTTGCACTGCAACAGCCACCTCAATATGCCTGTGGATATCTTTTTCTTCTCTCTGAGCTTCTTAAAGCCAGACCTCCTTTGTGGTGGGGACAGGATGTTCTTTGGATTGTTTTTGATGTTTAAATGAACTTACTGGAGGATGAGAGTTTCAGATGGAAATTTCTTGAAAAATACATACTATTGTGCAGGAATGTAGTGGTCCAGAGTGAGTCGGTTGATGAAGAGCTAGAACATTTTGAAGACATTGTTGAAGAAGCTGACAAAAAAGAAATCAATGATTCAAGAGAAGAAAATAATTCGATTGTTGATGATTCTGTGAAGGATGATGATTCCTCAGAGGAGGAGGATGGCTTGCCCATCTGTTCTTCTGATGATGATGATGAATTCTCTGACGAAGCAGCTGAGTTGCTTATAAAGAATGAATCTCCAAATACTCAGGGAGTTGAATTATCTAAAAACAAAATGGACCAGTCTGGAGTAAATTCAACAGATCCATTGCTTCCCGGAGGGTATAATCCTAGGCACAGAGAGCCGTCTTACTGGTAAGTTAACACCCCTTTCCTTTCCCTGGTACATTCCCTGTAATGGACTGTAGTATTGTTGCCAAATCTAATCGTGCTATATGATCTCTCGATCATTGTTCTATGAATATGTTATAGGTGGAGTAAATATTTACTATATGTATAGAATAATTATTTTCTCTAAAGAGGCTATACATTAAGGGTCTACAATTCTTCATCGAATTGGCGGCCTTCTCTTGTTTTCTTTGCTTCCTTTCCTTTTTTCAATTTAATATGGTTAACCTGTAGCTGTTGCCAGTTTCTGAACTGCTTTGCATTTTCATAAACCCTTGATGATTTATGTTTAAAAAACTCCAAATGCCAAATGAATTGATTTCATTCCCATTTGGGGAACTATAGCAATGCAGATCGTGTAAGTTGGTGGGAGCTCACGGTACTTGCTTCACATGTTCATCCATCAGTTGCTACCATGGCTCAGACACTCCTGTCTGGGGCCAACATTGTGTACAATGGAAACCCATTAAATGACCTCTCACTCCCGGCCTTCTTAGACAAGTTAATGGAAAAGAAACCCAAGCAAAGCTCATGGCATGGTGGTTCCCAAATTGAACCTGCCAAGAAGGTGAGACATCAATATATATGTTTCTTTGCCCCATTATAAATAGGTTCTCTAAGTTGCTTTCCATTTGTCTGTGACCCATTAACCTTACTATGAGTGTCCACTGCCTACTGTGGAACCCTCTAAATTTGTGTCTGCTCGTGCTTTTTTCCCCAGCTTGATATGAACAATCAGTTAATTGGGCCAGAAATTCTGTCACTTGCTGAAACGGATGTTCCCCCAGAAGATCTAGTTTTCCACAAGTTCTATATAAATAAAATGAATTCCTCAAACAAACAGAAGAAGAAGAAAAAGAAGAAAGGAGCAGAGGAAGAAGCCGCAGAGGAACTATATGATGTGGATGATGCAGAGGTGGATGGTGGAGATGAGAGCGATAATGAGGAGATTGAGAATATGTTGGACTCTGCTGACATTTCCTTAGATGGAAATGGTGAATATGATTATGACGACTTGGAGCGAGTTGCTGCAGAAGATGATGATGATTTGGCTGGCGATGCTAGTGAGGGAGAGATTGATCTTCCATTCGACGTGGATGAGGGAGAAGAGGACGATATTGGCCCCATTGAAGGTGACGATATTGGCCCCATCGAAGATGACGGAAGTGACGACGAAGACGACAATGACGATGTGGCAATTGGGGTAGCAGATGATGACACTGATGAAGAAGAAGATAGCTCCCATCGGAGAAAAGGAAAGAGGAAATCTAGGGGGAAGACATCAGCATCCCCTTTTGCCAGTCTTGAAGATTATGAACATTTATTTAAAGAGGATACCGAGGATCCTGGCTTGCAGAAATCGACTAAAAAGAAGTCGAAATCACGAAAGAAGGATACCGAGGATCCTGGCTCGCAGAAATCGACTAAAAAGAAGTCAAAATCACGAAAGAAAGCAAGGTCATCCAAGTGATTATAAGAAGCCGATTGGCAGACGCAGGTGATAAACATTGACACACACTTTCAAAAGCTGTCAAACACGGCTGGCGACTTTCTTTCATTTGCACATGGATATCGATCAGAGGAAGGGAGGAACTAACCAGCGATTGAGGTAGCAATCAAGTGTTTCGGTTTGTTTGTACCTCCTTCCTCTCGAGTTTTGACTAATGCGAGGAAAGATGAATTATGACATTTTCTTCAATTTTTACAATGTTTTCGGCAGAGTTTGTACCCGTGATTTCGTACACATTAATGAAGAAAAAGTAATCTTTCCACCACATCTCCTAGTAAGTGAGATGCGATTGGGTGGCATTACAAGCTCGACAGTCGCGATCTCCATACAGAAAAGAATCGCAAAACGAATCATCAAGCAGAGTTTCATCAATGTCTCTACTCGAATGAATTATAGTTTCTTATGCTCATGTGAGTCTGACTTCCTTCGGAAGTGAACGAGTCTACTTCTTCACACAAATCAACTGACTTCAGGGTCATCGGTTTTGCTAATTGGGGTTGATATCCAGCTTCTTTAGGAAGTTATTTCTATGACTTTGCGATCGTTGTTCAGTCTCATTTACCTTTGACGAGAAAGGTGGAAGAGAAGTAATAGTGCTATGGTCTCCCATGTTCTTGACCATAGAAAGACCCGTCCATCCATCAGAATCAACGAGTCGAAACAGAGTTGAAACAGCGAAGCGGGTATCGTAACGTTCACGAGTCGTGTTCTTTCTCTGTGAGATGCATGCTAGCAGCTGGATACAGCGTATGAACCCGTAGCTATGATGCATCCATTTTTATCAAATGTACAAGAAACTTATACTAGGTTCCTACTTCCTAGACTTTACCATTTTCATATAGTCGCTACGAACATACGATAGCTTCGTAATATGGATAAACAGAGACGACCACGAATCTTCGACCCGGCTTAAGCCGGCTTCACCCTTAAATCTTTCGTCTTCGAAGCTCTCGCGATCCAGTCTTCGAAATCTTCAGCTGCAAATGGTATCCTCAACACCCCCTCGCTGCAGAACCCGAATTCCTCGGCCGACTTGCGCAGCAGCTGGACGAAGTCTGCATCCGTGAGAGCTCTCGTGTGGACGATGAACCGCTTGGTATCGTCGTTCACTCCCACGCATACCGGAACGTATCCTCTCGGGGTTGCCGGGCCGCCCTCCAGCCGCCTCGCTCCTTGCTGCTGCCCGGCGATTTTGCTCAGCTTGCTGGCTCTTGATCCCATAGGACCTGTTAAACTCGATCGACCCTGATCTGAACTCCCCCAGCTGATCGCTGGGACAGGCAATATAAGCAAAAATACAGAGGCTGCTGTACTTGGTGTGTCCTTCCATGTCCCGTTCGGAAGATATTTTCTTTATCTTTTTCTCCTGATAGCGATGCGTTAATCACATCGATCCTATTATCTTCTAATAATAATATTAATCATGGTCTAATAATTCCATACCCATTATCTAGAGATGGAGATTTGCATGCCGTGACGGCAAAGTCAATTCAATTAGAGCTTTGTTTAATCTAGATGCTCAATTATTTTTCGTCTGACCGCTATAGTGATTGTGAATATTTGACATGACTTCTTCGTTGATTAGATGAGCGTGTAAGCACTCTGGCTAAGATTAATTAAGCTGGTTTTTTTTTTTTTAACTTCTTCTCACTTGTCCAAACTCTAGGAGGCCCGGAGAAATTTGAAAATGGCCCATTTTTGTCTGCAAGGAAGGTGCCTACATGCTCCTGTCCATGGATAAGTCCTAAAGGTGTACTTGTGATCAAACAGGTACATAACGTGTACTTGGGTTTAAGTTTGTTTGATGAAAATTGATAAAAATCCATGATTTTGCCCGTACCAAATGCTTGAAAAATGAAGAGATTTATCACTAAATTATAATGTTATGTATTACATGATGCGCATGCCACGTGGGCAAATTGACTTAAAACAGTCTCAAACAATAGATCAAATTAATTGAAAATCACCGATAAAAAGAATTTGTTATTTTTATGACATTCTTCAATTTTTCTTTTCTCTCTCTGTTTTTTTTCCTGATTTTTCAGCCTAAAGGATGTAATGACAAATGGCGAGGGCTAGGTGGCACACCTTCATTGGTGCTCTTATCGTGCACCTGTACACTCGACCATACCATTCCATTTTCTTTTTCCCATTTTGCCGTCGAACTTCCCTCACTCGCTGACGCTCGAACTGACCAGAAACCGAGTCAATTAGGAAGAGCAAAGAGGTTAGAGACGAGCGCCGCCGGGATTCGCCTTCGACCGGCGAGGAGGCCGCCGGCTGCGGGGCCGCGAGCGGCGGCGGGGGCGTGCTGGATTGTAGATGGGAAGAAGAGAGAGAGAGAGAGAGAGAGATTGTGCGATCGGGTGAGGAGCGTCCGATGGGAAGACGAGCCATAGGAAGTCACCAAAACGACGTCGTCGTTTTGGGACGAAACCTGAGAAACTTCCACGTGTCTCGGAGCCGCTCCCGGTCACGAAAGTATAGAACCTCGCTCCGAGCTTCCACACAGTTCCCACAGCTCTCGGCGGCGGCGGCGATCGGCTACCGGCGGCGACCGCAACGCGAACCTTATAACTCCGATCGACCGGCTTCTCCCTCTCTCCTCTCTCTCTGCGTGCTTCTCCGATCAGTTCGAAGTCATTTTCTTCCTAAACGGTTCGTCATTTTGCTAGGTCTTTTTTTTGGATAGCCAAGCTTTTGATTCATGCGAGTGGCATTTCGTATTCCAGATGATGATGGTCTTGCTTCCGTTTCTGATTTTCAGGATAATTTGGGGGAAGAAGAACGAGAAATGTCTAGGTTTCGAGCGTTGTGGCAGGCCTCTTTAAATGCTACCAAGAGAGGTACTTACATGTTCTTCTTAACGTCCTCAGATTTGTTGATGCAGTAATAAGGCCTTATGTCATTCCTCAGTGGCGT
Source organism: Eucalyptus cloeziana (assembly GCA_014182715.1). Lineage (NCBI taxonomy): Eukaryota > Viridiplantae > Streptophyta > Magnoliopsida > Myrtales > Myrtaceae > Eucalyptus > Eucalyptus cloeziana. The sequence continues at coordinate 31,285,602 of CM024643.1, forward strand.
GTTTTGCATATGAAGCTCAGCATATTTTTTTGGTTTACCTTGGCCATGAGTGTTGTTTGCTGCTATCAATTGCGTTTTGCGATGAAGAATTGTTTTGTTAAGATTGATGGGTGACTGGCGGCATCTTGTTCTGGTCCTGTCTCATTCAAATTTAGCATTTTGGGGGCATTTCTTTGGTAAGGGAGAGGCCATGAATAGTGCTTGAGGGTTAACTTCCTCTTTAAAGAGACAGGAGGACACAGATGCGGGCTCATTTCCAAGGCGGGGTCAAATTGGTGACTTTGGTAAATTCATTCTTGCAATGGGTTGGAACATGTCAAAATGATTCTTTATTCGGTTTCATTTTCTATTAGTCTGTCAGTCGAAAAATTTCATCAGCTGTGGCCCTGAAGGCATCCAATTCTAGTGATATGATTTTTTGGCTGGCTGGTATTTAGCATTTCCTTTGTATTTAGCTTTTCATGATCAGAGAGTTTATTATTATGTTCTAGCCTTCTCGAGTAAGTATTCATGGAATGCCCATAAAAGAGCATTTCTTCGCCAGAGTCCCTTGCTGGATGATATTGTTCAAACTTGGATTTTGGAACTTCCATCCAGCATTATGGTGGATTCCCTCTCTTCTTTGATTGTATAAAAATAATACCATCAAATGGTGATACAAATTGCCGTATTCAAAGTTCTTGCAAATTAAATCTACTTTGTGATTAAATGAAGCATTTATTATTCCATCAGCAGCATAATGGTGGTTGCTGAAAAAGGAGTTGATGCGATTACCCTTGAAGTGTTTCTCTCTTTGCGTGACTTGAAAATGTCCTTTCGAAAAACAATCTGCTTCCCTGATCATAAAATGGGTTTTTTGATTCATCTGTGGCTTTTTGGCATGTTTTAATTGTCTATCTGCTTGAAGAGAACTTGATCTTTTGATTTTTGGCATTTTTTATATACTCTCATGTTCAGTATCATTGTCTGAGGTCTTAACGGTATATTTTCTGCTCCAAAATGGTTATAAACTACTTTTCTAGAAAATAAAAGAGATTGACACTTACGTAAGTTATAACTGCACTCTCTACCTTTGGTAATTGTTGTGTTGATCTTCTTCTATGTGCAGCTCTCACATGGAATGTTGAAGACTTGATACCTCCAAGCGAGAAAAGTATATTTAATTTCAACTCAAAGGAAGAGTTGAAAAGGTGGCATCTCTACTCAGATTCTGAATATGGGGGTATGCATGTGTTTTAGATAATATTCAGTTGGTGGATCAGACAGTTTAACAAACAAATGAAAAGAAATGAGGTTAAATGGGAAATAAATGACCAGTATTTTGCACACTTACAGTATATGGATACAATTTTGTCTTTCTCTGGATGGAAAGACCACTTTTCCATCATATTGTACTGGCAAATGGTGATTTGACTTTTCATCTCATTGGTAATATCTTTGCCACTATTGTGACTTTTCAGGGCTATCGTCTGCCTCCTTGGAGATTAATGATGCTGGGAATGATGCTGGGAATGGACTAAAGGGTATTGCTTAGTAATTATTCCTATAGTGACTATATTGGCATAATGACTTGTGACGGTTTTGAGTTCTGAACACTCAATAGCTTCTGGGTTTCTTGCATAGGAATATTTTCTGGCCACCTCTCACTGGATCTTGCGGAGGATTCAAAATGGAATATCAAAAGGGGTGGCTTTTGTGGAATGCGGTCCAAGAAGGTTAGTGATTTTTGCATTTTTTTGCAGGATATTGCTCATTGCTGACTCTAAGAAGTTCTTTTCCATGTCTTACTGAGTGTTTCCTTTATTCTTCCCAGCATCAGTATTTAGTTAGTTTCCTTGTTCATTTTTTCCCCCTTCTGCAGTTTGATGGCTTCATTGATTTGGATGCATATGATACCATAGCTCTAAAGCTTAAAGGAGATGGTAGATGCTACATATCCACTGTAAGTATCTATCCATATTTCAGCTTTTATAAGAGAGGTAGTCCTCAGGTTTTCCCTTTATCTTGAACATTTTAGCTGGTGTACAACTTGCTTTTCTGATATTGTTGACCTCTGAGCTAGATCTACACGGAGAATTGGGTGAACTCACCTGGACAGCCGGAAGATAATTCATGGCAGGCTTTTGTCTTTGTGCCAAAAGACAATTGGTATATTGCAAAGGCAAGTCTTGTCCTTGTTAGTGCGGTGGTTAACAAGTTGAGCTTCAGTAGCGTATTAGAAGCTCGACTCATTTAGACCTCTATTCTCAGATACTTTTTTCCATCGAGCCTGTTATATTGGTCCTCCCTGTGGTTTAATTTTTCTGTCATTCATGTCATGTTGGTCATTTCTGAGTTCAAATTATCGCAGCAAACTGATGGTGATCTCTTTTCTATTCACCATCAACGGCATCTCATCGATGAGCATTTGATCTCAAATGGGTTGGTCCTTATGCATGATTTTGCAGCAAAAGATATTTTTAGGCTTTATTACTTTGGTTGAAACTTGAAGCGGCAAGTAAAAGAGGACAGGATGCATATACATATGTGTATTGGCTCTTATGCGTGAAAGCTATTTTGAATCTGTGGATTTTATGGCCTTTTCAGATTCCTCTTGCCCGATATTTGCCAACGTGGAGAGGGAATGTCATAGACGCAAGTTTGGAAATGAATCCATCTCGAATCCTTGGCATGTCACTCTCTGTTAATGCAGAAGGTGGATTCCCCGGTGCAAAATGTGGGCCCGGTGATTTCAGAGTCGAACTTGAATGGATCAAGGCGCTGAGGACAGAGTGAGCATCTGTACATCACATTGGCGGGAATTAAGTACATTTTCCTAGAGCTTCAAACGAGCTTCATGGTGTAGTTTTCTAATCTTTGCTAGAATGTACTATTTAGCGATTCAAAATTTTGTACCTTTCCAATAGTGTGTTCTTGAGAGGCTTTGAATACTGCGTAAAGGCTCAGTCTTTCTTTTTGCACCAGCACACCATGTTTTCCTGTACGTTGAGTTAAGCTGGAGTGAGTGCCAAAGAGCCTCTTCCAAGGCCCAATGGTGCATAACATAGATAATACCTTGATGTTTTTGCTTGTTAGTTATTTAAAAAAAAAGAAAAATCATGTTACTATAGGCATCCTCCTCTATTGAATGGATCCAGAGCGGAACCGGGTTTGATCGACTCGTAACTTTCAATATCAGCATCGAGAGCTTATAATGAAAAGTTGTTATAGTGCCTAGTGCCAGATTGATCAGTTTTTCGGCCCGTAAGATTGCCTGAACGGAGCGACCGAATATTCCATACACCCGGTATATGCGAGCCTACACCATTAAACCACATGGGTCATTCGTGTGCTCGTATTGTTTAATATTTAAGACGAAGTGAGCTCAAATGCAGTGATGTGTACAATACGGGAAAGAATAATTTAGAATTTGTCCAATCCAAGGAGGAGGACTGCACGCGGGGGGGCCTCTCGGCTTCCCTCATGACGATCCACACGGTCCATTCCATTGATGTCACCTCTCAGGTCAAATTAGAGCACAGGACCATTGAATTGAAACTTCAAGCTAGACCCAGCCGGGCGACAGCGTGCGCACAGCGACCCACCCACCCACCAAAACGAAAGAGAGACCAAATGGCAGGAGATGACAAAACAGCATTCAGCTGGGTCGTGGCAAATCAATCAATCAATCAAATCAAAAACCCTCAAAAGAGAATTTCCAAATTGGAGGAAGGCCTTGCCCTGTCAAGCCCCCCTCCATTGCCCCTCCCACTATCCTTCGCACGGCCCCTCCAGGATTTCATCTCCTCCTGAATCTCTCTCTCTCTCTCTCTCTCTTCGATCGTTCGGTCGGTCCCCTCGTGCCCAAGTCGATGCCGCCGCCCTGCCGCCGCTTGGCAAGTTGCCGTCCATCCGCAAGTTGGGGGTGGGGTGGTTCCAGGAAAGATCGCTTTCGGTTTCGAGACGCCTCGCGGGCGGGCTATAGGTCGGCACATGCACAGCTGCTGCGCTCCGCGCGAACTCGACCGACACGCGACCGACACACATCGAGCGCGCGCATAACGCATTAAAATCTGACGTGTTTCGCGTGAGGCCTAACGTGCGACGACGACCACCGCTGCATAAAATCGCAGATGGACCCGCGAACGAATTTAATTAAACTATAACTATATATCTTTATGCATTTACGCATTAAAGCATTAAAATCGGAGCTTTATGTAGGGGAATCTGTAGGTGACGTGGACGAACCACTCCCAGACGAACCGCACTGAAACTATCTCTCGCCGGAGGGCCTGCACTTGGACGGTGCGGCGCCAGCCACCTATTTTAAATAAAGCCCCGGATGCTTCTCGCTCAATCATCCATCCCCTTATCCCCCGAACCAAATCGCACATCCGATGCCGATCTGAATCCCTAAACAAATGAAAAATCGGAGAAGGGCCGTGGCGACATGTCCTCGAGTAGCGCAGCCGCATGGCCTGATTGAGATGGTGCTGAAATTTGCGGGGGAAATTGCCGAATTTAGCGGCGAAATTAGGGATTCCGGGGCGCGATATTTATTATTTTTGCACGTTTTAAGTTTTCGAATATGGTTTGGGGTCCGTTCGGCCTAACACCCAAAAGGGTTTCCTTGGCTTGAAGGATGGTGGTAGGACGTTCCTTGGTCCCCCGCTGTCCGCTGGCTTCTTTTAATTTTTTTTTTTTTTTTTGGTCAGTGGCTTCTTTTAATTTGGGGTGGTCGCTTGTCTCCTTTTTCGAGCAAATGAAGAGGCAAAATGTGGCCAAAAGCTTTGATTTTGAGAAAGCTTTGGGCACGTGATCTTGGGAAAATCCCAACGCAAGATCGACTCCAATTCACGTGGCCTTGTGTTTTTTTCTCTTTTTTTTTTTAAATTAATTATTTTTTAAAAAATTAATTTTTTTGTTCTTGGGTTGGCCTTTGGACCACTTGAGGGAGTTTTGGTCCCCAAACGTCAAACTGCTGCTGCACTTTGCACCAGTAGACTGTAGTCACATTTGGTGGCTACTGGCAGATTTTTGCAATAGGGACTAGGCCAAATTGCAATTTCTTGATTTTACATTTCGACCCTCCGTTTTTGGACAAAATAACCCAATGAGGTCAAGCTGGGGATGGGCTAGAGAGTTGAGAATCAAAAGCAAAGATTTGGTCTTTTGTAACTTATGGATTTATTCTTGAAAAAAAAAGAAGAAATCCAGTCACCAACATAAAAATCAAGATCGAAATAAAATGACCCATCTGTCGGGCAGCTCCTTAATTTTAATTTGATCTCTTTTCTCTAGATAAAATCAAAATCTAAGACAGTGGTCAATCACAAAGGTCGGTGGCGAGAAATGAATCATGGGATGTCATTTGATAAAATGTTGTGTTTAAACGTGAGATGGAGAACAAAATGCATTCATGTACCAATGAGGATGTGATCGGAATAGAAATTGTATCTTGCTATTTAATGAAATCTTCCAATCAAATTCGGGGACAACATGGAAATATGGAAATGGTGAGAAGAAATCATGCAGGTCATTAAGGTGGGGCCGAAAGACATGATATAAATTAATGTTGCTAGTTCCTTAAAAAGTAAAAAGTTGGGGCACCTAAAAGAGAGAAAGCAAGATGAGGAATGATTGCGGCAATAGGGCCAATCAAATTGATGCATTGACTACGACTATACTAGAAGTCTAGACCAGCAGTCACCGAGCAACAAAAAAATCATACGACGAAAAATGTTAGATTGATATATTTATGTTGGATTTATCCTAAATTAATTTTCGTGTCTGAAAATATCCCACAGTAATATATTCTTTCCATATGTTCCCCAAATTTCATAAAAATTCCCAAATCAGTAATCCCACAATAGATTTCTTGAAATATTAGGGTGAAATGAGGGATTTTAACAAGATTTTTGAAAGGTGAGGGAACTCTTACGGCAAAATTATCATATTTGGGCAGAATTCTCCGTCCTAGTTCATTTTCTTTAGATCTGGCCCTCCCAATATGACGGTATTTTCCATTTATATTAAATTTCACATCGGATCCACGTAACGGGCCAATCATTCGAATTGTTTTCTACTTATGTTTTCACATAAGCAATTTTAGAGGAATATTGGACGGAAGTTATTGTCGGGTAAATTTATCACAAATTTTCTAATTTGAAATATTTTGCGACACATGGCGCAATCATGCCAATTTAAAATTTTCTATAACGCGAAAATTAATTTGAAATAAATAGGAAACGAGTGTATCGATTTTAGATCAGATCGTGAAAACCAAACGGTCTTGCCCGTTATGATCATCGAGCTGTGAGAAAATAATAATCAACTTCGAGTTCATTACTTTGAGGTCACTAAAATTAAAAATTTCATCTAAATCTTCATCGATCTCGCATGGTGTGCTTTGCAATGTTTTTGGTCCAAAAGACAATCCATGCTGGTCTGCAGCTGCACAAGAAAAAAGTTATCAGCGGCATGGCCTGAGACAAGGAAATTTATATTAGTTAATTGACCACGATATCCGTTCATCCTCTTAAATAAAATTATCCCAAAAGGCAATTATTGAAAAGATTGGGCCAATGAGGGATCTGATTTGTGAAGCCACTTATCACGTGTGAGGAATAATCTATCTTCATCTTAAATTTGTAACATTTTGGAGTTAGGTGCAACCGTTTTTCCATAATTCTAGAAGTTAATGTCATTTTCCAGGCAGTGCAATTTGGCAAACAAAACTTTGGCACCGAAAAAGTTAGCCAAAGAAAACGGTTGGATCTTCGTTTGTTTCGTAGAAAATAATGATTTGAAAAATACTTTTTTGAAAATAATCGCATTCATCACTTGTGGAAATGAATGAAAGAAAAAATTCACTATATAAATTGTTATTGATAGTGAAAATATTTTATTAATTAATTATTTTAAGTGATGGAAGCGATTATTTTTGCCAAATAATTTATTTTAGATGAAACAAACAGAACCTAAAAAAATAGTTGTCTACATGTGTAGTAGTAATAATCTAGGCCAAATCTGAAAAAAGATATCCCACCTTTACAAATGATTCAAAAAGCTTCAAGGAAATGAAAATACCCACCATTACGTTTTCTATTTATGCATGCTGACGTGACACCATGATTTGGCTAATGGCTCTGATGCCAAAATTACACTTCGTACACATTACAAAATTCAAAAATACTGCATGCGCATTTGGTAACTATTCTATTTTGGATGATAATTTTTGAATAGAAATATATATTTTTATTTTATCTTTGTTTCCATGAACAATTTCTGAGTAGAAGAACTCACTTGGTAATTGCAAAAAATTTATATTCTAAGAATAGAAATGCCTTTGATAAACTTATATAATTTTGTTATTTATTTTAAATTTTCAATATTTTTATTATATATTTCTTTTCTTTTTCCTTCTTCCTCCTTTGTGGCGGGTTGTTGAAGCCTCGCTAGGCCACTAGGAGGCTCAACCTCGCCCAAGTGGCGCGAGGTCAACCTAGCCTTGGCTTGGCGAGGCCGAGCCTCTCGTCGAGCCACCACTAGGTGACGCCAACCTAGCAGTGGCCTGGTGAGGTTTGGCATCACCGAGGACCGGCAAGGCTTGGCGTTGCTTGGGGCCAGGGACACTGGTCGGCAACTGGCCAAAAGGAAGAAGAAGGAAAGAAAATAGAAGAAAAAAAAAGAAGAGAGAAATTATTTCTCTAAATTGTTCTCAAAGAACAAGAAATTTTTTTTTTTTTTATATTTGTTTCTGTTTCAAATGTTTCCTTAATAAAAGTTTTTACCAAACATGTTTGTTATTTTTTTGTTCCCCATAATAAAAGAATAAAAATTTTTATTTTAGGGAACAAAAATACTTTTTAACAAACGGGTCCTATTTCTCTAAAATATCGCTATTTCTAATTCCTTTTAATTGGGACTGATTGACTTGCGTGAATTTAGATAGATCACTGCAACTCTTTCCTTTATTAAACACACATCACGACTGGTCACATCATGCACCACGTCAACTTGCTTGGAGGGAGAATTTCAATGCGCCGTGAGTCGAAACCCACTCCCGAAATGAAATCGTCCCCATCTCAACTTGCTTGGAGGGAAAATTTCAATGTGAGTATCTTCGTTCTAGGTAAAAGTACAAGGATAATTTGGGTCATTTGAAATGTCGATGGTATTTTATCTAAATTTAATTATTCAAAAGTCATAAATTTATTATATGATAGTTAATTTTGTTTTAAATTTTTAAATTTAATTAATTTAATTTTAAACCTTTTAATAATTTGTCAATTTAATTATCATAATCAATTTTGACAGAAAATTATTGACGTGAATTATTTTTTGAGGTTTTTTTAACGTTTTCCCTTTTTCCCTATTCCCTTCGCTGTCCATTGGGCCTAGGCAAGGATTGGGATGCCCTTGTGTGTTACTGGCAATTGGTGAAGGGAAAAATGAAAAAAATGAACAAGGGGGAAAATTTAACAAAATTTGAAAAAATTGCCATTTAGGATGGCTAGCATTGATTGAACTACCATGTCAACATTTCCTATTAAAATTGGCCAAAAGGACTAAATCAACAAATTTTGAAAAGATTTATAACTTAAGTAGTCAATTTGAAAAAATTATGGCTAAATTGATCATTATACGAGAGGTTTAGCCATTTTTAAATAAATTCCCCTTTTTATTCCGCATATAAAAGTTCAGATGATTTTTGGGATTTGGGTGAAAAAATTGTACTTGAAAATTATGGTCTTGTAGAGGTGGCGGATCTCTCCTCGAGCTCGACCGTTTCGTTAAGATGTTTTGTCTAGGTGCTTCTTCAAGTAAGCGGATGATTATGCAGCACGTATCGTGCAAATGGCTTTTCTCTCACCATTGGGAAGGTCCAAGATTTCGAGCATCTTCCAAACACCGGATCTTCATTTAAAAAAAAAAAAAAAAAAAGCTCTTTGGAATCGGCAAAGCATATGAGAAAATAGGTTGGGTGTTGCCCCTATATTTTGGTCAATTGCGAATTGAGATAAATATATTGAAAATCCAAAAATTTATTAGGATAACGAAATCGAAATCGAAAATTTTCAAAAAGTGTCATTCAATCCTCTAACTTATTAGTTCCTATAAAATTTCAAAATGTGTAATCGAGCCTTAAAATTTATCAACTCGTTAGCATTTTTTATTTGTCAAGTTGGACGGATTTATTAAAAATGACTCGACTCAATTACATTATCTCGACAAGTTTTGAAAACTTTCGACACTCCTGTCCCCTATGAAATCGAAAACCAGAAATGTCATCCATAAAAATGAAGATATTTTAGGAAGCCATCGGAAATGGACAAAGTACAAATGAAAAAAGAAGCCTCGCGAGCAGAGGAGAGAGAGAGAGAGAGAGAGAGCGAGAGAGAAGGGGGGCGCTGGGGGTGGGCCCGGGGCTTCGCGACTTGCCCTGTTGCCGTCAAATCTTTTTCGACAGGACACGCAGAGAGACAGAACCTTCTGGACTGGAGAGAGAGAGAGAGAGAGGGACATCATCATCGGATGATGACGATGCCCAAAATAAAATATCTGCCCTCCCCATTCGATCTCGGCCCTCCATCTCGGATCCCCCCGCACCAAAAAGCCATCTTATCTCCCCCACACACAAATTCACCTAAAATTTCGACCCAAAAAAAAAAAAAAAAAAAAAAATTGACCTGAAATCGTTTTAATCATTTATAACAACACCACAGCATTATTTATAAAAAAGAAATTCGGCAACTTGGCCGGGAGGAGAAGAGAGGCATTCCGCATTGACGCGGCCCACTGTCTCTTTTTCACACCAACGTCAAAAATTCGTATATATTGGCCCCCCTCTCTAGAGCCTTCCTTGAGCCCCTCGTCCTTCGTCGGAGCCTGATCCTCGCCGCCGCCGCCTCCGCCGCCGTAGCCGTCCGCCCCTTCTTCTTTTTCTGCCCCGATTTTTCATTTCCGGGTCGTCCTTTCTTTCGCTCCTTTTTGTTTCTCCAGGAGACAATGCTGGAGCCTGGAGGATTCGCGCGTGATCCTCTCGCGGTTTCGCCTTCGAACTCGGCCGACCGGTTTCCGTCGTACGGACATGGGTTCGAGTTGAATTCGTCGACGTAGCAACAAAGTCGTGAGCTTTTGGTCATTCGGGCCTCGGTGGATTCGTAAAGGACGGCCCTTTTTTCTCTTCTTCTCTCTCTTTCCTGTTCTTGAATTTTTCTTGGGTTTGGGTAGAGGAGAGGAGGAAGCGAGGGCGGGGGTAGATTGAAGTTTTGAGAGAAGCGATGGCGAGCGGAGGAGAAGAGAAGAAGAAGACGAAGGACTTGTACGCGGTCCTGGGGCTGAACAAGGAATGCACGGCTTCGGAGCTGAAGGACGCTTATAAGAGACTCGCGCTGGTTAGAATCTGCGACCATCTTTTCGTTCTGTTCTTCTTTCCACCTAAATGGGTTCTTCTAATGATAACTTAACATGCGAAAAACAAGATCCTGGAATTCTCATATGTCATTCTTCTTCATCGTTTCCTTCCCAATGAAGAAGCCGACTATGGCAGAACAGAGACATCCCTCGAACCGTTTTCCGAGTTGAATTATTGCTGACTGATGTATTACTTGAACAAAGGGAGAAACTTTTTGGGTGAATTTGATTTCGAACTTCGAAAGTGAACGAAAGATTTGGGGGCCAAAACAAAACAAACTCATGATTTTTTATCTTTGGTTGGTATCAGAGGTGGCACCCAGATCGATGTTCAGCTTCGGGAAGCTCCAGGTCCGTGGAAGAGTCCAAGAAGAAGTTCCAGGCTATTCAGCAAGCCTATTCGGGTAGACAAACCCTTTATCTTTAGTTGTCCATTCATGATTTCTCACGCTCTTCACGCTTTACAATACGAATTGGGATTTGAGGAGATGACGAGTTTCCTTTATCTTTCTGGGTTCTTGGTGGAACAGTGTTGTCTGACGCGGACCAGAGGCTCTTGTACGACGTGGGAGTCTACAACGACGACGATGACGACGAAAACCTCGTAAGCTGCCCCACTCCTGTGCTCTGCGGCCTACTCTTTTTCTCTTCTCCGTGCACCTTCACGTCTTATCGTCACGAGCCTGATCGGTTCTCTCTCTCTTTCTCACCTTCAACGTACCGTCCCGTGCTTTTTGACTTTTTCGCAATTGGTGCCTGCGGTGGGCCCTGTACTGTTTGTTTTGGGACTCCATGTGCGCACCGAAGGGCGTCCCTCCCGAGTTTTTCGGTAATTTACTGGGGACTGAATCTCTCGCGCCTGCGGAGTGAGTTCTCCAGAAGCTTGCATTGTGATTGACCGAGTGCATTTCGAATGGTCTCGTGGCAGGGGATGGGTGAGTTCTTGAGCGAGATGGCCGTCATGATGAGCCAAACCCAGTCCGGTGTAAGTTCTTCGTGAATCTTGATTCGGTCAGAGCGATGTGCTTAGCGACACTGAGTCTGAATCGAGTGTCACGAATGCGCGCAGGAAAATGGGGAGGAGACCTTGGAAGAACTTCAGGAGCTGTTCCACGAAATGTTTCAGGCCGACATTGAGGCGTTCGCTTCCGACTCCCACGCTATGGCCCCTAACGGGTGTTCGACTTCGTCCTCGTCTTCGTACATCTCTTGCCGTGCGAGTTCCGGCTCGAATAACAAGCGGAGCGCATCGGAGATCACCAAAATCAAGGCGGAGGGCTCGGCCGGCTTCGATGCCCACTTTGAGAACTTTTGTTTTGGGGTGAGTTCTCTCGCTCGCATGCGTGCGCCCTTCACCGTGCAAATCTCAAGGCGTTTTGCTGTAGCATGATTGGATAATGCTAATCGACTCGGTAGTACTAGTACTAGTGCATCGATTAGTGTCAATGTTTCGAGAGAGTTTAGCTAATGTCATTAGACTTAGATGGCCCGTGTGCTAATTTCGGCAGTTAAGCTGATGTTCTGTTTCATTTCTTGAAATGTATCGGCAAGGCATGCGTTTAGGATTACGATTTCGCTTGACGGGCAAACCGAAGGTTAGATTCATCATGAGTCATTGCAAGAAGAGAGTAAGTCCTCTTACTTGGTAATCTGCTGTGTCTTGATGATTCTCTCTGCTTTCTCTTTTTCATTTGCAAATGCAAAATGGCTGTAGATTTACATTACACGATCAGTACGGTGTCCGATAATGTTCGCATTGATATTAGCATCCGTTTTTTTAATCTCTTCAATCCACATATGAAAAAGAATGTTGCGGTGAGTGCACCTCGCCTCGCCCTAGTCAAAACGGACGCGGTTCCTTCTTGGGCTGATGATTTTAATTGGGTGCAATGAAGACAGATGGAGCAGCAGGAAGATCTCAGGATAGGAAAGGGGGTCGCAGGAAGAATTGCCGCAGCAACCAGCGGCAGTAGGGGAAGGCAGGGCAAGAAAAGGAGGATCTCATCCAGCAACGTCTCGTCGAAGGACTTCTACGTTCGTCTCCGCTGAATGACAGCGGCGCTGGTTCGACGTTGCCAATCGTCTGTCCAGAAATTCCAGGCCAGCTTTCAGCATGTCGAACGTGAAGTCCGGAGTGTCCAGGCGGCTGCGATTGAATTTTCGATCCGTGGTGGGACTGGGAAGGAGTTAATTTTTGTGTACGATCCATTTTGAGACCCGCGTCGAGAGGGAGGAACAGTCTTTAGAATCGCGTTGAGTCATTCTCGACGCGCTCTGTAATCTTTGTGATGCTGACTGTTCTCCTGATCAGTGTTGTTGGATTAGTAGCTTTCTTGCTACCGAGAAGTTTCCACTTCCAGGAAGATCTTCGCTTCTTCCCTGAAGTAGCATCACCTTGAGTACTTCATTTCGCAACATGATTTATGATACCATCGGAGTGAGTCCACGGGTCTAAGGATAGAAGAGCATAACCTAGATTATATTAGTAACTTGGTAATTCTTTGAATTATATGTGGAAGGTTTCAAGATATTTTAGGGATAAAGATCTATTGCAGGGTCCAAGATGATCTGGAAGTACTAAAAAAAGGGGAAGAAAGATATCAATTTGCTTGCTTGCATTTAGCCAAAGAAAGGAAAATATGTAAATGCTTAAAAATGAATGATTTTAAAAATATTTTATTGTATCACTTAAACTAATAAATTATAAGGAAATATTTTCATTAATAATAATAATAATTTATATTTAAATATTTTTATGGGTAGATATAGCTATTTGTATTTTAAAATTTAAGGTGGGTTATATATTACAAAGGCGCATTATGATACTGAAAGACTTGTCAGGAGTATTAAACCGATCTCCTTTTGTCGCCGGTTGAGTTAAGAAGACTTGATTCCGTAGAATGAGCCTTTCGAAATTTGGGAGTGGGTCCTCAAGCTCGATAAAAAATTAAAAAAACGTTCAATTCAATCGCATTTAGGCTCGACATTCGAGGTGCTCGTGAAGACCACACTTCGATTATAGAAGTCATTTAATCCAGCCCTACTTTTTAGTTTAAAGGAGGATGTGCAATCAAAGTCCCCACCTCCACAGCTCCCCATGCAAGTTGCCATGGAAAGATCGAAGTAGGTAGGGACCATGGCATCCCTGACTTTCAATCCATGACCTCCCTAGACCATCAATTCTGGGCGACTACAGCTTCATTTTGCAGGATGCACAACTTGCATCAATTGGTGCCTACTCATTGTCAATTCTTGTGGTGCGTCGAGCAATTTTGACTCCATACGCACGTTCTCCGTTCAAAACCCGATTTAGCATGATATTTCGAGTCTCTCGTGTCTACCATTTCAACATCAAGACATCATGAAGTAAGGACTGTTGCGAGTCTTGTACGATTGAAGGTAAGAGTGAACCTTCAAACGAAAGGAGTTGAGTGCAAGTATTAGAGCTATGCTGCTAGAGAGGGAAGCAAAATCAATGCAATTGTCAATCGGAATCTTCACTTCAACTCCTGCTCTCATAAGCTCATTAACAGGATAGAATCAGGTCCTTGTGAATGGGTAGTGCCGGCTGCTCTTATTTTACAACAGTAAGGACAACTGCTTCTATTATTGACTAAAAGGACACTAGATTCATGTTTGAACATTTCTTAGGATAGTACCTAGAGGGAAGTACAGACATGTACATTCTTCAACAACTATTTGGTAGGTGCGAGCCTGGGCAGTTGGCACTCACATTAAAGATTGGTCAGGTGCTCTGAACTGGGAAAAGCGATTCTCATAATTTTTAATCCTAGAAAGATCAATGAAAGCTCCCATATCCACTAGGAATCGGGGTCGAAATCAAGAAATATATCATATCCCATGATTGAAGGGTCAGTGGTCAATGCCATTAATTAAACACATTTGAAAATGAAGTGTATGGAATATTGATTTAGCCAGCGTAAAAATTGGACCTTTTGACTAGGTCTCAAACACCACCGAATGACCCCAAATTTTACTTCAAGGGCAAGAGCCATGCCATTAGAAAACACAAGTTGCTAATAATATAAGCATTGAGACTCTGTTGAAAGGGAAAAAAAGCCTAAGTGGGCAAGTTGCCTGAACTAGGCTAGGCTGCTTTATTCCTTCAGAAATATCTAATAAAGAAATCCACCGATCAAAGCAGGAAAATGAAAGACTCAACGTTGAGATTTGATTGTATTATAAAATTCTCACGAGGATAATGCATTCGCTGCAAGTTGATGCCAGAAAATATGCCCTGGAAAATGCATTGGGATTTGGTTAAAACGTGTGTGGAAATCATGATGTCCTGTGATGAACAGAGACAGAAAGATTACAGATCTTTCTCTGGTTTTTCTGTAACGGGCTGTCGCTTTTTAACCAGGAAAAACGCCTCCCTCTCTCTCTCTCTCTCTCTCAATCTCGACTGTGCTGAAAGTGAACGAAATTATTAGGCTCATGAAAACGACGTGGAATATCGATCTTTTCTATGTTAAAATTATCATTAGGGTTGTCAAGTGGATGAATTAAATTTAGAATGATCATATCCATATGTAACACAAATTTAGTCATATATGCCTGGCTCAATCTGCACCCGATTCATGTTACTAACTTATAAAAACCCATATCTATGTAGCTAATTCGCTTTAAGCTCTTCTTGTGCATATGTTATATGGATAAAATTATTATTGTAACTATAACAAGGTAAATCCGACAAAAAAAAAAAAAAACTATAAGATGTTAAGGAATTGGTTTTTATTATTATATAGAATTTTCAGTTTTTTTGTATCGAGCACAATGAAGAATAAGAGGAAATTATTACTTTGTAATGAATTTATAAATTCATAGCAACAAATAAAGTTGAGGAATTGGAATAGTAAAATGTCTTAAAAGATGATTTATATCGGTCATAGATTGCAAACATCATAACTAAGATTAGATTGTTGCATAAAAATTAGGGGTGTGCAAGAGGAACCACCCAAATTGGGAACCGTTCAAATTGGATTGGACTGATTGGTTTTGAGCAGTTCCCGAAGAAGGCGGTTCGGTTCCTGGTTCTCGTTCTTGAAATCGGTGGCTAGTCAATCCGATTCCCGGTTCCAAGGTGGGAATCGGACTGACCGGACCAGACCGGCTAATATAAAAAAAAAAAAAAAAAAAAAAAAACTGAGAAAAAACCCTTTGCCCCTTTTACTTTTTAGGTTTTGCTTTCCCCTCCTTCTGCTTTACCTTCCCTTTTTAGTTTTCGCTTCATGCTTTACCTTCCTTTTCCGATGAACACAAGCTGAGAAGAAGCGAAGAACCCACTGAAAAGATCAAAGCTTGAGACCGTAAGTTGAGCAACGCAAGTTTTGAAATTTAGGAGAGCTTTTTTGCATTTTTTTTTTGGTCATCAAACAACAAATTACCGATTCCATAGGACCAGACCGGACCGGATCAATTTTTGGTTCTAGGACCGGTCGGTTCGATTCCCTGTCCTATAATTTGGGAACCAGTTCTCCCGGTTTGATTCCTGGTTCCCCGAAATCGGACTGAATGGGAACCAATCAGTTCTAGTAAAAATAACAATGCCGGATGTAACTAAAAAAAAAAGTCCTCTTAATTATTCAATAACTAATAGATGAAATTTACAAGATTAATAAAAAAAAAAAATCATGACAAAAAATAAGCTAACTTGATATCTTTAATAAGGATGAAGTCGAGCTCATCAAGGCTTCTCCGAGTTTAAAAGTAAACCTGTGAATCTATTTAACACCCATATTTTTTTAGGTTTTGCTATTCTAAACCCATTTATAATATATTTATTGAATATAATTAACTCATATGGTGATTTAACCCATAATATAAATTAATTTATGACCTATTTTGACATGTCTAGTTATCATGAATAAGGTGTACTTGAGTTTGCACCTATCTATGTGATGATCCAAGTGTCGCACATAGAAAGACATTGTAATCGTTGAAGATGCGCATTAGAAACTTGACGCCTTCACCTTTACCTTCATCTAGGGAAGATTGCCAAGGAAAAGCCCACATTAGAGCCCGTCAACATATCTAGATGGACTAAACTTCAATTAAAAAACTTAAATCAACGAGTCATAAGTCAATTATAATATATTAATTATCCTCCATGTGTGAGCTCAACGTTAGTTTCGCTCCTCTTTGATTCAGCTCAACTATCCTTCTACATCAAGATATCTCAATTTGAATTTTCAACACTCGCCTTTATCCTTAGTCTCTTTCTCCAGATCAAACCTTGAAGGTTGCAATTGGTAGGGGTGTGCATGGTTTGGGTGGGCGGTTCCCGACCTAGAACCGAGAATTGCCCGCTAAGAGTCGGTTCCAAAAAATTGGAACCGGGATCCACCCATTTGTCACATGGATCCACCCGAGAATCGGACCGCCGGTCGGGTTCGGTTCTCGGGTGGATCCATGGAATTGGACATCATCACGGATTCAACCCCAACATCATCACGCAAGTACGCAACCACGCAAAAAACAACATTAATTCTCAACCTGCGCAATCACAACAAAAGTAAGCTCATGTCGCTCCGTCGAGACTCCCAAGAACACTACTCGAATTCAACTTCAATCTCAATCAAAACAAAATAAGGAATTGCAATTGAAAGAAATGTAACATTTAGAATGCTACAACATTCTCCTGATATGCACAATCCATTCATCTAAACCCGAACAATCGCAATCCTCTAGTCAGCGACCAAGCAGCAAGCATCTAGAGCTAAATTAGAGTGTAGCCAGTCGAAAAGATACAATACTACGTTCACCACCAATCCAAGTAGACCGTGATCGCCACGCCAATTGAAACTCAGCTTATTCTCTGGACAATCCTAGGCACAAGAGAAAGGAGGGGGCAGAAGCCAATCCGCCGTGGAGATCGCTGTAGCTCTGTTGACGGAATCGGAATGGCAATCGGGGGAAGAGAGAGAGAGACGGAACTGGAGAGGCAACAATTGCTATTGAGGGTTTGTTAATTAGTAATTTTAATTTTTTTAATATTAAAAATTAATTGGTTTGGTCCGAGTGGGCGGGTGGACAGATCTGCCCATGGAATCGGGAACCGGACCGATACCCACCGGTTCCCTCAAGAACCACCGGTTCCAAGCTGCGGTTCCTCTGGTTCTGGGCGGTCCGGGCGGATCCCGGTTATTTTGCACACCCCTAGCAATTGGGATTGTATTGGTCACGAAATTCATTTCTTGAGATATTCATCGAACCCCAAACACACATTGGAGTGGACCACTAATGAATTTTCAACTCTTGTACCATTTATATGGAGCCTCGGTAGAAACTTGATACCTTCACTTGGGAAAATCGTCAAGAAAGAACCTAAATCAAAACTCATCAACGGATCTAGTTAAACATATTTTCACTCAAAATATTTAATTAATAAGTTATGAGCCAATCATAATATGTTAACTATACCACGACACACCAAACCAATTTTCTAATGGGGATATTTAACACAACTCACGCATACATCTTTATAGTAATTTTACTTTTATTTGGAAACATCAGCTGAAGAAAAACGAAAGGAGTCTACGTTCTGTTTGTTTACTCCTTTTGTTTTGCGGAAAATCAACAATTTGGAAACAATTTTCCTAACTTTAATCATTGCTAGCTCTTAAAAAACGAGTCAATGCAAAACGTTTCCAACAAAGTTTCATGCGAAAACATTTTCATTGATAATGAGAAAAATTTTCTTTACCTCTATTCCGAAGAGATGTGAATGAATAAAATTAGGAAACTCTTTTTCCAATCGTTGATTTTATGCAAAACCATTAGAGCCTAATATTAGGTTTTTGGTCGGAGTGATGATGGATAAAATTATGACTAACCAACTAAACGTTGTCCTCGGGTCATATATCTTGCTCATCACTGAAAAATATGTTGTGCATAATTAGCCAATTCTTACCGTTATAAATGTAGCAACATTATAAATGTACTCTTTCATCTTGGAAGGGGAGCATCCCACCTTAGGAAGTGAGTGGGTTTCACTCCCACGCCTGTAAGAAGAAGCGAGGTAAAAAGTCGATAGTAAATGTTAGAGTAGAAATAGAGTAGGACCGACAAAAAAAAAAATAAAATGTAGCAACATCATTAAAGTGAGGTTGCGCACTTGCGAATTATGCATTGCTTATGATCCGTCTATTCAAAAGAAAACTTTTTTTTTTTTAAAGAACTTGTTTTCCGACTTTCCTTTTTTTGAATGATGGAAACCAATCGATTTATGAAATTTTTTTTTTCATGAATTGAAAATAACAATATGAGATTAGAGGAAAACAACTTTCTCTTGTAATGAGGAGAAAATAACTTTCCCTAAGTTACAAAACAAATGAAAATTAACTATTTTCCTTAAAAATAATTTTCATGGAAAAAATTTTCATTTATCATGAAATTTTTGGTGAAACAAACAGACTCTTAACGTTTGAAATTTTTCAAGATGGAAGGGGGCTCAAATCCCCACCTTCTCGGGGATTGGGGTGGGGAAGATTTCATTTCGGGACGCCCTGCGGAGGCGGGGCAAAGTCCGAAAACGGACCGACAAAAAAAAAAAAAAAAACGTTTGTGATGAGAATTTTGACCATTCTTTTGTCAATCTAGAAGGGGCCGTTTAAGCTTGGAAATATTTAAGGTGAATTCGGCATTAGATGCACAACTTCTGTATCTGGTCATGGACTCATGGGCCCATGGTTTTCTGGGTCAATTTCAGTGTTCCGATTGGCCCAAGGAGCGGAAGGCCTTTGCCAAATAGGGAGCCCAATAAGGGGCAAATTCTATGTAAACCCCGGTGGATTAGAATTAGCATATGTCATGGCAGTGATCTCACTTAGGTCCCTACAATTTGATGTACATACTAACATGTACATATATATATATGTCGATATCGCATGATATTGTCTTACCATTCTAAGTAGTCGTTATAGTTGATGTGGATCGGTTGATTATCAACCAGTGCTGTATACCCACTGGCATGTCCAAAAGAGTATACTTCATGTGTGGCCGCTAAACTTAGGTGGTACGGTCAACTAGATGTCATGTCAAATCAATGTGGTCTTCATGTCAGTACTCTAGAGGAAAATTGTCACGATCTTTTGAGGTGGAAGAAAGTTCAATTATTCGCCGATTGAAATCGAAATTCGGTGACTCGATCGTAAATTCCAAGCACGTGCGAAATCCTCCCACTTTCTAGTCGTTAAAAGGCAGTCTAAATACCCTAAAGATAAAAGAGAAAAAAAAACGGGCTTGGGCAGTATTCGTGGAGATTGAAATTCCATTAATTGGGCTCACGTGGGGTACTTATATAAATATATAATCATAAATATTTTTATAAAAATCTCCAAATTATTGTCATGTATTGCTCACGAGGTCTGAGATTAGCATTTTTACCCCGCAAAGCCACTGATCCTCGCCAATGAGGAGCATTATTAAGATTGAATGTAATGAAATTACAAGTTTTATCGACGAGTAATGGTTTTGCAATATATCGGATTGGCAATTTCTAAATAGCAAAATCAATACCTACACCGACCAAAGAAAGAAATAATCAAATACCTAAGATGAAGAAGAATAATTTTTTAAAAATTATTTAGTGTTTTTTTATTGGCATTTTGATTCGATAAGCATGGCATGCGAATATAGCTTATAGCATGTTAGAAAATACATGATAACATCACGGACGACATTCTTAATACAAAGTCAAATTCGCGGTGAGGATGCTCCAATTAATGCCGGTCATCACATTCATTGATGTGACATTTGGCAAATTGCCTTGATCCCAATATCAAAAAGCTCTTCTCACCAAAAAAAAAAAAAAAAAACTCATCAAATGTCTGTCGATTTGCGTCGTCACCACAAAAGATGCCCTCTTAGTTTATATGGCTATGAGAAAGAATGGAGAAAAATAGACATTAGCTTCCGCTTTTATTAAGTAGAGCCGTGCATACTTCCATAAAACCAACTATTATTTCGTGAAAATTTCATTATGACTCTGTAGCTTTTTCGACCCGAGCAAAGGCGAACCCTTATAAAAAAAAAAAATCGGGTGTTGAATTGGACCAACATGCTTGAGAACCCGTCTGACGGAAGTATGGGCAATAGAATGGATATGGATCTTTGGATTGGACGGCACTCGTGTGGGATCAACATATTATTTCAGCGCCATGTTTTATATTCGTGTAATAATTTATAAGGGTTAATATCACAAAAAATACGAAATTGATATACTTATCACAAATTTATCTAAAACGAATAAATTTACCATTTATTTATTTTTATTATTAGAATATTTAAATAATAAATTACGCATTTATCTAATAAGTTACATATAAAATTTCACATCCGTTAAATTGAAATAATATTATGAAAGATAATAAATTGTTACATCCGTGATAAATTTATGATAAAATTCTAAATTAATATATTCGTTAATTGTCACGTGTCATATATCTTAGTAATTTGATGGAAAAATTAAACAGGAATTAATGGGAAATAAATTTGTGACAAATGTATTAATTTGAATTTTCGATGAAAAAAAAATTAATTGTGGTAAATTCGCCACCTCGAAATTTTCGTGGTGTTGACCCAATTTCTTGATATAGTAGCGCCCACTCACAATCCGCCACGTGGCGGGATCCGTTCAACGGGATCCGGCGTTAGCTCTGGGAGGAAAGAAAACCGACCGCTGAGGGATCGCTGTCACGTGACGGGGAGGCGTGGCGAGGGCAGTTTTGGTAGGTGAAAGGTAAAACGATCCGCGCAGAAAACGACAAAAGCCCCCCCTCCCAATTCTTATCTTATCCGATGACGTGTCCGGAGTTACTGCAAATCCCCGGGCCCCACCTCGCATTTTCCCGATGGTCTCCTCGGCTCCCGTCTGCGGGTCCGGCTCGCTGCGAGCCGCGCACTCGGCTTCGCCGTCGCCGTCGCCTTTGCCCTTTGCCACCTGCCAGCACTAGCCGCAAGCCAAGCCGGCGCGCGAGCCGCAATAGCGACCGTTCATCGAACCCACCCCTCTCTCTCTCTGTCTCCCACGCTTATATAATACTTCTCTCTTTTCTCCTGAAAGTCTCTCTCCCTCCGTTGCTTCGTCTTCTTCCTCTTCTTCTTTTCCCCCCGTTTGTCCGTTAACAGTCGTGCAGGCGAAAGTGAGTGAGTGGGTCGGTGAGAGATCGGCGAGCGAGCGAGCGATGGGTCTGCTTCACAAGCTCTGGGACGAGACGGTCGCGGGCCCCGTGCCCGAGTCCGGTCTCGAAGAGCTCCCGCAGCACCGCTCCGCCGCGGCGGCGGCGGTTCTTCCCGGAGGCGGCGGCCTCGTCAGTCGAAGGATCACCTTCGTCAGGACCGGGACGCTGGGCGGGGCGGTCGGCTGGGATTCGGTTCCGGAGACTCCCGCCACGTCCAGTAGTGACCCGGGAACTGCCCCATCTCGTATGTCCCGTTGACCCATTTTTTTTTTTTTTTTTGCCGTTTTCTCTTCGTACCGTTTCTCAAGGCCATGTCGCATGAAGAAGAAAGCGGAGAAATGGTGGAAAAATGGGCGATTTTTATTTATTTATTATTTTTAAAATTTTGTTCCCTTTTCTCCTTTATTCGGCTTCGATGCGATGTTTCAACGAACGGGGCTGCTTGTTCAACTGTTTAAAAGCGCGAGCTTTCTTGGGAAGGCAACGCAACCTGATTATTTCTTCTCAATTATTGCACACCGCGAAGAAGAAAGCGCAGAAATGCTGAATAGGAGCAATTTTTTATTTTTTATTTTTTTGCGCTTTCCTCTTTTATTCGGGTTCGATTCGACGTTTCACGTAAGGGGGCTGCTTATTCAATTGTTAAAAAGCGCGATCTTTCTCGAGAACGCAACGCATTTGGACCTTTTCTTCTCAATTATTGAAGTTTCCGATCTTGTCTGAAAATGAAATGGTTGGGATGACGGGTTCTTTCGTTTCAAGTTTTGCTCTG
This sequence comes from Eucalyptus cloeziana, assembly GCA_014182715.1. Lineage (NCBI taxonomy): Eukaryota > Viridiplantae > Streptophyta > Magnoliopsida > Myrtales > Myrtaceae > Eucalyptus > Eucalyptus cloeziana. The sequence goes on from CM024643.1 coordinate 31,307,976, forward strand.
TGTTTGCGTGTCTAGATGTGCCATTGATCAAGAAGAAAACTTGACCCTCCACGGATCGTTTGTCTTCAATTTGGAAGCTCTGTTTAGTGCTTATGGCTTCAGAGATCATCCAAAACGAAGGCTCTGTTATAATTACAACATAGTGTAGTAACGCATGAAACCGAGTGAACTTACAAGGTGGGACTTACTCATGCATTTGTCTTCAGGCACTTTAAGAGCCAAAGCGGATTCAATTTTTCCTACCCATTTTCTACTATCTAATGATCATGGAGTATGATATAGTAGGAGCCTTACCTAGCATGGCAATGCGCATCGCCGATGAATGAAACGGAGTTTTCTGCGTGATGTTATTTTGCTGTAGCAAAACCTCGGAATGTTGTGACTCAAATGCGTTTTTCTGGTTTTGAATGCAGCCGGTACGCAGCAGGGGGATTTCCAGAAGTTCACGAGGAGAAAATCCTCTGAAGCATTACAGAAGGCAGAGCCTAGAAGTCCTACGGCTTTCGATTGGTAAGCAACCGTCTAGTGTTCATGACCTGCATATTGAACATTCATGTTCCTGCAGAGTAGGAATGGTGAGTTTTGCATGATTTTATCAAGAATATGCCCGGGCGATTGTAGCATGAATTGGTCTGATCCCCAAGTCACCATTCACAGACGGGATAGGCCTATCTTTGATAATTTTTAGTTCAGGTTTTGTCCATCAGAGTAATTCAAACATGTTTAGTCGTTCATGCGAGAACTTTCTGATTTTTCTAGGCTGCAGGCTCAATTCTTTTTTCAGGATTTCCTGTACTGCTTATTTCACGGAAGTTTTTGCCTTTCTCCCTAGTTGTGCTGATCTACGAACGCTAATGTGTTGCAGGATCTTGATCAGCGCTTTGGATCGTTGATGGATGGAAGGGTGGGTTGATCTTCATTCAAGAATGCCCTATGGACATCTATCTACTAGAAGATGTCTGTCAATGCCGGAAACATAGAAGGAAATGAGCTCGGAGTCTGAAGCAAGCCAATCCTTATCAACGTTTCTGAGATAGCCGCATTTTTGGTCGTTATCTTTTCTTTCACCTGCGCCCTTTTCGCCTCTGGATCTCCTGTACATAGGGCTGTCCGTTTTTGAAGATTTTTGTCTTTTGTTTTCGGGTTCTGTAAATGCTTCAACTCCGAATGCTCCTCTAATGTTATTAAGTGGTCTGTCTAAGTTTGTATTTCTGGTTTCATATCCTACTGTTTGCCTATGGTTACTGTTCGAAAGGTCTTATTCTGCCTCAGTTTCTCGTTTTAAGCCTCATGATATCTAAGAAAATCCCAAACAAATGGCATACGGTGTCGAAGTAATCGTCTTCATTATTCGACTAAGAACCACTATGGAAAAGGATGAATTGACGACCGTGTCTTGAAGTGGTCTAGCAATAGCACAAAACCAAGGCAGAATTCAGATTATTGTGAGGACATCGAAATGGGGAACTTCAGAAAATGCGGCGAAAATTTTATCCTCTTGATCTTCGGCGGACTCTTCATGGCTGGCTTAGCTAATGTCGGGGGCACTGGCGTAGTCGACTTCGGCTTATGCTGAGGCTGTCTTCACCTTCTCGATCAGATCGGCAGCATCCTGAACGGTTGCAATATTCTCGGCTCCTCCTTCGCCGACCGACACTCCAAACTTCTCTTCCAATGCCATCATTATTTCAACCTGTGAAAAAGTAATATGACAATCAAGAACCAACCCAATAGCCACATTTAGGAAGGAAACGGTCACTTTATGAACTGGGGAAGCTGGAGGATACAGTGTCAAGAGAATCAGCTCCCAAATCTATGAACTTGGTCTCAGGAGCTACGGTGCTTTCGTCGATCGAGAGCTGCTTTGCGATGATGCTCTGGACGGTTTTCAGAGTCTCCGGCTGGGCCTGCACATAGCATTGGATCATCAGACCATCGGCTACCGCAACTTGTATTCTGGATAAAGTCCAGATTCTGGTTTTGTTTTCAGGACTAGAATGTAGAGATCGAGAACTTGGGGAGGGAAAATCTTACAACACAGCATGTGATTGTGGTCTTGGAGTAACTTGGTGCAATTGGCGACACTCTTCTCGCTGCCTCGGTGATTCGGACCTTTGGCACGATTCTTAGTCTGCCACCCTGCAATTAAAGATCATAAACACGTTCATTCTTGCGATGAACCGGTCCTTAGCACTCGTCGTTGTCAGCACTGTTGCCAGTCCGTCTATGATAAGACGCTCAATACAAAGGCACGGTACTTTATTTCACTAATCCTACCACACATCTGTGCTGTCACATTGATTTTCTAACTAGAACCATTAAGCATGAATTAAGACTGAAAAATATGGAACATGATTGCACGCACAATGGCCGAGAGGCTGCTGAGTTGGCGAGAGTTGCTTCTGGCCTTGGGAGCGCAGCAAAAGGTGGCCACGGGAGATGGAGAAGCCGAGAGAAACGCAGTGGCCATAGATCCTCGGCTAAGAGTGGAAGAAAAGCTGATGATTAAATTCACACGAAGCTCTCAATAAAGCAGATGCAGAGCTTTCACTTAGGCTACAACACAATATATAATGTTGTTCTCGGGTCTCTCCAGAATGGCTGAAATCAGGGTTGCGATGATTACGATGATTTTACACAAAATTTTTGATTGTTTTTCCAATGGCATTGGGCGGTTGGTACCATGCGTTGTGTCCTTTGTGCGCATTAAGTTCCAGCACAACTCGCCAAACTGTCGCAGATTGCGAATAATTTCTAAGTATTGAAGAGCTGGCATCATTTTCCCATTGGTTGTGGCTGAAACTGCACATATACACAAATCAGAAAATAATAGGATGGAATCGATGAAATGATAATTGCGTGACTAAAATAACCGCTGCATGCAACGATTTTTCGCATGGTGGTACTCATTTCGGCGGATGCCATGTACGAAAAAAACTATCAAGTCTTGTTCATCCTAAAGAAACAGAATCACAACCTATGCGAACTTCTAACCATAGAAATGCTCTAAAAGATCTTCCAATGAAAGAACCACTAAAAAGCACTCACGCGAGAAAAAAAATTGCTTTAAATTGGTATTTTGAAGTCGATTCTTGCTAAGTTTGTCCTGCATATATCTAAACTAGGGACCTGAATGAATATTGTATTCACAAAATATCTCTTTCCTGTTGAAACTTTCGCAGGTCCATTGAAATCCGCACCAATAATGGAACATCTATGTTGTCAGCATTTGCCATCCCTGGTCAGTCTTGCTTTATTCCCCCAAGGAAAAACGAATCTTGACTGACCAGTGGCTTCTGATGTCCTTCATCTCTGTATTCAAATGATAAGAAACTGAAGATGCATCTTGAGTAACTCGCCTATACAATTTTTCTTTTTCGTACTTTGATCCGAATGTTAACGGTGATATTCTTATTAAAAAGCACTTCAAATATGAGAAGCTGCGCTGGTTTATGATTCATCAGAACTACAGGCGAGTCAATGTCGGTGTAGTTCGATGTAGAAAACCGTGGGGTCGACACTGTCTCTCTTGTAGGTTAGCACTGCTTGGGTTTCCTGCCGCGTCCCACTATTTTACTCAATGAATTGCATGTGACTTGCATGCTTAGAAGGACAAAGGGGGCTGAAGCTTGTGTAGATCAGACTGAGTAAGCTGTTTGGGTGAGAATCCAGGATAGATCCAATCCTGCGGGTTAAGCCGGGTTACATTTCCTTTTTTTTCTTTCAAGCCTCCTTCAAGCGAACGATTCTCTTTTACGTTGATATTCCCATAATGATGGTGTTCCCAGTGCCAGATGACAAACTTTGACGCTTGAGAATCTTTGCTGGTGCAATGTAGTTTCCTTTCTCAGGACCGACTAGGCAATGGTAACTTTCTTCACTTTTGTTCTCATTGTTTAACTGAGCTTCTCATCTTTTCGCCTTACAAATTAGCCTTGGAAGCATCTTGAACTTTTTACAGCGGCTTCCAGCAGTACACTTGAGGAGGGAAAAGAGACGTAAGTTTGGCTGTTATTGTCTTCTGATGCGTGTCTTTTACAAATGGCTTTTGAGATTTCTAGTTTAAGAATGACTGTTAGTTTCATATATAATCTTTGTGAAATCTGATGTCTAATCATATCAACCCGACCATAAAAAGCCATCGTACGCAGAGGCATGCTATCACATTCGTTGAGAAAAGACAGAGAAGAGAAGCATATAGAGGTTCCTGTCGGAATGCTGATGCGGGAAGCTGCCCATCGAACGACATAGACCTTGGAGGAGAATAAGATTCAGGCCCAGGCATGCTATCCGGCCACATGAAACTCTGCATCATCTTTGCATAATGGCTAATGGAAATGCTAATCCTCTTAACCGCATCCACATCAATGACTACTGCATAGCAAGCGAACGCTCGGATGAAAGTACCCCTTTACATCCATTTCCCATGTAACCAAGAGCATTTCACGTGAGCTATATGCTCCAGATTGGATGCATGATGCAGCACCTTGAGGGTGGTCAATGCACTTTTTCGACGAACGAAATGTTTCTGATGTCACTTTAGGGAGCCTGGGAAGGAGATTAAAGACAGAATTAATGGGATTTTGGACTTTGGGCTGGGCCCTTTATTGCAGGGGTTATACAAGACAGCACTTCTTTGGTTTGTATATATTATATTCAGGCACAGAGCCAAGACTATGCAGAAAATGGCTATGCAGAAAATGGCCGTTCAGGATGCGTTTGGTAATTGTTTGGTTCCCAAGAGTAATTTCTGTTTAGAAATTATTTTTTCCATTTCTGTTCCTCGGAAAAAAGTAGATTTTTTTTTCACTTTTTTTTTTTCATTTCAAATCTATTCTCTAACCATTTCTTTTTTTATTTTTTATTTTGAGGAATAGAAAGATTAGTTTATATTACCAAATGGGTTTTGCTCCGGAAACAAAAGAATAGAAAAATAAAAAAATGGGATGATTACCAAATAGATCCTCGATTGCTTGATTTCTTAAAGCTTTTTGTTACTGAAATCTGAAGTTAAATGGTGAGATGGAGGCAATGGTTATGGACTTGAAGTGATTCTAGTTGTGTAGGACTAATTTGTTTGATTTCCCTCCATAGGGCCTTCCCCTCTCTCTCTCTCTCTCTCATGATAAAACAATGGCTAGTTCCCTCTTACATGACAAAACAAGGCAAACTAGCCATTTATCATGGCCTTGTTGACTGGTATATTCTAATCTATGATAGTAATTCATCCAGTGTGTTAGTCAATGACTCAATATTAAGCGACTAATGTACTGGTTGGTTACCCCCTCTTGTCCTAATAAGTTACCAATAAGCATTTGGACGCTATCAATATCCAGTTAATCCTAAGTATGAATTGCAATGGTGTACATTGAAATATGAGGATCGTACTGGATATGGGTGTTCAAGATTTGATTGGGTTGGAGGTATTTTCAACCCGAATTGAACCTATTAGTTCGCGAAAATCTCTTGGTGAACCAATAAAATTACTATTCCACCAAATCGATAACTTAGACTTGTTATCGGTTCGGTTCGGTTTTAAACCGTTACCATCAAGTCGATTTACAAGTAAGAAATCTAATGCATACTTAGGGTGCGTTTGGGAGTGGCTTTTCCAAATCACTTTGGGCTAAAAAATGGTGTTTGGGAAAATATTTCACAAAGATGATTAAGAGAAAGTAGGCTTTTGGAAGGCTGAAAGCCCAAGACAAGTATGAGATTGCCTTGAGCATTCAGCCTTCTCGGCATGCTGAAGGGGAGAATGATGCCAATTTTTTTTTTCCCAAGATATCCAAACTAACATTTGGTTTTTCTGATTTTGCCCTCGTATATGACAATTTACCTTCTTCTCTATTGAGGGTTGCAACGGGTTGGAGAGAGGTTAGCACGAGGCAAGTGTGGTTGTAGTGACCATTGCTAGGGGTCGTGCGACCTTTATGCGATCTAGGTTGCGGTGACCTCTGTGAGAGGCCGTGGGATGTGGATTGCCGTGACCTCGACCTCCGCGAGGGGTTGGCATGGTCATGGCCATGGCGACCTAGGTGACCGTCGCTGGGAGGGTCGCGTGACCTCCGAATGACTTGGGTCACCACGACTTCGACCTCTCCGAGTGGCCGTGCAACACGACCTTAGCGATGGCTTTTTGGATTTAGGTCACCGCTGTAATGGCCTTTTGGATGTGGGTAGCCGTGACCTCAATTGTGCGGCCATTAAGCAACCTCCATGATGGGTCGTGAGGGTCGCACGACTAGGCAGCCTTTGTTGAGGTCGTGCGACCTTAGGTAGCCCTAGCGGGGCCCTTGCCGAGGTGGTGGGATGTCAGGCGGCCTTGATTGGGTTGTGCAACCCACGCCGGGGGTTGCCTAAACCCAAGTGGCCCTCGTTGGGCCCTTGCCAAGGTTGCTTGACTTCAGGCCGCCCTTGCCGGTGGTTTTTGGGGGCTGCTTGAGGTCTTGTAACTTTAGATGATGACCGATGGTGACAAATTTGTGTCGCCAGTGACCGTTGGCCATCTACCCTTAACTAGAAAGCGTTTTTTTTTAAAGCAAAAGTCCTTTTTACGTATAATTTTTCCAAATACTAATTTGCTCAAAAGTATTTCATAATGGACTTTTAAATTGTAATCTACCAAATACAATTTACATTTTGGAAAACTCATTCAACTTAAAATCCTTTGCATTTTCCCAAGAACTTTCCCCAAAAGTCTAATCAAACACACTCTTAGATTTTCTAATTTCAATGTGCAATTGGATAACAAAAAAGCAGCTTTTTCTACACAATAATTAAAAAAGAGGAATATAATCACAATTTATCATATTAAACTATTGAAACATTCAATGATACTATTTAAGCAAGTCAATAGAAAAATACGTAAGGTCATAAACAGTTGGGAAAATGACCTAAATACTTCCTAATTTTGGTATAATGTATAATATTATCATTGGACTTTTAATTCGTTCAATGTAGTATTTGAACTATACTAATATTCAATTTAGTCTATAAACTTTCAATTTGTTCAATTTAATCTCAATTTAGCCCCTAAACTTTGAATTTATTCAGTTTAATCTCTTAACTTTCTATGACAAAGTCAAATCAATCACTTAGTACCATTCACAGATTTTCATAATTACACTATTATCCAGATTTTAGAATTTTTTTTTCATTTCAATCCATTTCATAAATCTAAAAAAGAATTCTATCATTTTATTACCTTTTTACCTTTTAGATCTCTATAAATATTACTATTGTTCCATTATAATATATTTTAACTTATGAACCTCATTTAAACTTATACCTATTCATATTCCTTTTATTTTAGAATAAGCGATTTTGAAAGAATATTTAATAACGATATTAATCATAAATGGACTTCTTGTACTTATATTAATCTATATCTTGTTCCTATTTTTCAAATAGCCAAAATTTTCAAGTTTTTGTGTTTTCTTAATTAAAATTAGTTAAATGTGTTAATAAGGAAAATGAAATAACATGATTATTAGCTCAATACAGTTCCAAATGAGATTCTACTTTTACTACTATAATGATTATAAACTAAAATATAGTTAAATGGAACTATAGTAATATTTATAAAGATCTAAAAGGTAAAAAAGAAGAAGAAGGAGAAGATTTTTTTTTTTTTTTTTTTGGTGATTTAGGAAATGGATTGAAATGGAAAGATATTGTAAAATTTAAGCAATAATGTCATTATAAAAACTTTTGGATTTTTTTTTAATGAAAAATTTAGGGACTAAATTGAACATTTTATGAATAGTTTGATGATCGTATTGAACAAATTAAAAGTTCATGATTGACATTACATGTTGAGTTAAAGTTTAGAAACTATTTGTGTTATTTCCCTTTGAAAATTCTTTCAAACATATATTCAAGATTAAAATAAATCAATAATGGCCAACTTGAGAAGTAGAAATCTTTCATATAATAGTGTACAGGAAACTAAGAAAGGAAGAACTTATTTGATTAGGCCAAACTACATTTTTATTTATCGAAAAGAAATATTTATTCTTCTTACTTACATTTATTGGTTTAATTCGATTTTATTGGTTCATGAAATTGTAAACTAACCAAATTAATAAACTACATAAAAAAGAAAAAAAACAAATCCAAACTAAAACCGAGCGTAACTATGTGGACCGGTTCGGTGTAGTTTAACTCCGTTTGTCATTTGTTAATATTTCCATGGCAACCTTTACCAATGGAGGCTAAGAGCTACACAATGCCAGCTCTTGAAATGCAAGTTACCAATTCAAGTTAAAATTACATATTTTAGTTGAAAGATGCCACAATTGCTGGTGCCAATTTATCGTGAATATACGGCAAAGTCATCAATTTCCAGCCGAATTTATTAGGATGCAGTCCATTCACAGATTTACCAACTTGCCGAATATGAGCAAAAGGGTCGAGAACTTCTTTCCCAAATCTGGATCCACGGGATCTCAAGCGAGAGCCATCGACCGCTGCGATTCAACTCGGTTGGTGGTTTCTGGTTTAGGCAAGAATTCCTCTCCTCGCGGCGGTGTAACTATGTGGACCGGTTGGGTGCAGTTTAACTCCGTTTGTCATTTGTTAATATTTCTATGGCAACCTTTACCAATGGAGGCTAAGAGCTGCACAATGCCAGCTCTTGAAATGCAAGTTTCCAATTCAAGTTAAAATTACATATTTTAGTTGAACTATGCCACAATTGCCGGTACCAATTTACTGTGAATATACGGCAAAGTCATCAATTTCCAGCAGAATTTATCGGGATGCGGTCAATCGCAGATTTACCAACTTGCCGAGAATTAGCAGGAGGGTCGAGAACTTCTTTCCCAAATTTGGATCCACGGGATCTCAGGTGAGAGCCATCGACGGTTGCGATTCGACTCGGTCGGTGGTTTCCGGTTCATGCAAGAATTCCTCCCCTGCCATGGCGGTGTAACTATGTGGACCGGTTCGGCGTAGTTTAACTCCGTTTGTCATTTGTTAATATTTCTATGGCAACCTTTACCAATGGAGGCTAAGAGCTGCACAATGCCAGCTTTTGAAATGCAAGTTACCAATTCAAGTTAAAATTACATATTTTAGTTGAAATATGCCACAATTGCCAGTACCAATTTATCGTGAATATACGGCAAAGTCATCAATTTCTAGCCGAATTTATCAGGATGCAGTCCAATCGCAAATTTACCAACTTGCCGAGTATTAGTAAGAGGGTCAAGAACTTCTTTCCCAAATCTGGATCCACGGGATCTCAGGCGAGAGCCATCGACGGCTGCGATTCGACTCGGTCGGTGGTTTCCGGTTCAGGCAAGAATGCCTGGCCTGCCGCGGCGGTGTATAAATATCCCAAAAGGATTTCTTGGCATGATATGTCTGTGTTTGCCTTTTCTCATATTTATTTTCTGGTTTCACATTAGGTGGCGCAAAAAAAGAAAAAAAAAGAAGAAGAAGTCGCTGGTTTGTTTTCCCCGTCGTCGACCCGACCAAAAGAGGACGGCCAAGAAAGCTCCACCTACCATCACCAAACAGCCGGCGAACCCGCAGAGAACCCGCCGGTGACGGGACCCCCCCGGCGCATGATAACCACCCAATCAGATCTCGCCACCTCGGCCCGTCCCTCCACCGCCTTCCCGCCACGTGTGCCTCCCCATCGCCGTCCCGCTTTTCCGTCGCCGTCAGCCGAACGCGCCCCCTCATCTCCGTCAACCGTTAATTGCGCTGAGAAAACCCCCCCCCACACACCTCGACGCGCTCTTCTCTCTCTCTCTCTCCCCTCTTTCTCTTCTCTTTCTCTCTCTTGCTCGCGAGTTCCGTTGATCTTTAACCTGCGCCCCCCCCCGCCCGGCGCACGGTAGCCCGCGCCTCCCATGGAAGACGACGACGAGATCCGCTCCCCGCCGACCCCCGGCCCGCCCAGCGCGTCGTCCTCCCCGTCCCCGCCGCGCGCCGCCAACGGCCGCATAACGGTGACGGTCGCCCCCGGCCCCGGCGCCGACGCGGCGGCCCCCTAGAGCGGCCGCCGCCCGCCGCCGCTGCCCCCTCAGAACAGCCTCGCCCTGGCCCTCCCGATCCAGCACGTGAAGGCCTGCGCCGGCGGCGGGGGCGGCGGGGGAGGGGGCCGCGAGGACTGCTGGAGCGAAGGCGCGACGGCGGTGCTGATCGAAGCCTGGGGAGAGCGGTATCTGGAGCTGAGCCGGGGGAATCTGAAGCAGAAGCACTGGAAGGAAGTCGCCGACGTGGTGAGCGGCAGGGAAAACTACGCGAAGCCGCCGAAGAGCGACATCCAGTGCAAGAACAGGATCGACACGGTGAAGAAAAAGTACAAGCTCGAGAAGGCGAAGATCGGCGCCGGCGCCGGCCCGAGCAAGTGGAGGTTTTTCGACAGATTGGAGCAGCTGATCGGGCCGTCCGCGAAGTACACCTCCCCGGCGGCCGCCGCGGCTGCGACTCCGAGTCCCGTGCGGACGCTGAAAGATGTCCCCGTAGGTATCCCGGTCGGAATCAGGTCGTCGGTCGGTAGTCAAAACAAGGACCAGCGATCGTCACAAACGCAGCAACAGCACAAGCAGGGGCAGCAGCAGCCGCGAGGCGGGCAGAAGATGCAGATCCGGAAGCGGCGGACGGCGGAGTCGGAGTCGGAGCCGGAGCAGGAGTTCTCCGACAACGACGGCTCCTCCACCGACAGCCTGCCGCCGGAGATTCGCCGCCCCAAGAGGACGAATCCCGGGCGAGACGTGAACCTGAACGAGACCGGAGCGAGGCGGCCGCCGAAGCCGAAGGCGGGGAGCGGGCTGGGGAGCTCCATCGGGGACCTGACCCGCGCGATCGCCAGCTTCGGGGAGGTGTACGAGCAGACGGAGAGCGCCAAGCTGCAGCAGGTGGTGGAGATGGAGAAGCAGAGGATGAGGTTCGCCAAGGAGCTGGAGCTGCAGAGGATGCAGTTCTTCATGACGACCCAGGTGGAGATCTCCCAGATAAGGCCCCATTCCAGGAAGAAGGTCGGGGACGGCGGCAAAGGCGGAGGCGGCATCAGCGGCGGCGGCGGAGGGAGCAGTGGGAATCACCAGCATAGGGGCGACGACGAGGACGACAAGGCCGACAACAGCAACAACAACAGCGAGGATAGTAACTAGGATTTTTTTCCGACTGTAAGTGTTAGAGATTTGTGTAGAGTTTCTAGGAAATCTATGATTCATATGGGTGAAGAAGGAGACTTTTAGAAGTTGAGATTGCGTTTCTGAGGGGGCGTTGTAGTTGTTATTGTTTGCTCTGTATCTCGAATTGGGGCTTCTGTCAAGTGTGATGATCCAAGGCAAAATGGCCAAATCCCCTCCAATTAGAACTATCTAAATTTCTGGGTATGTGCCAGTTCTTGGCTTTTTCAGTGACTAGTGAATTGGGAACCTAACCATCCCAATAAAGAATAAAAAAAAAAAAAAAAAAGGAATTGGGGATTTGCTAAGAAATTTGCTATTTTCTTGCTGAGGAATAATAATCTAATCGAGGGAGTGAATTTGAGAGAGGATTGGTACACACTCCTCTGTTGCTCTGTTGCATTTCGCATTTTGGTCCGTGTTAGAATCGGGCGATTGCTGTTAGGGGACTATTCATAGATCGCATGCATGATTCTAAAGATTTGATTGGCCTTTTAGGGACCGCAGGGAGCTTAATTGTTCCTTTTTGATGTTGACTTTGTAACTCATGTATATTCATTCTACCTTTTCTTTTTTAATCTAATATTATGCTGAAAAAGATCAAATCCCCTCTTTCGTCCGTTTCGTTGCATTCGCAGGAAAGCCAAGCCAACACTAATTTAGATCTTTCTCCGACGTTAACCATCATCCGCCGCCTTGAAAACGTGAAGAGTGTCGTGATGCTTTTTCCGTGAATCTTTTCTCTGTTCCTTTTGGAATTGGAAGAGCAAGGGATCGTTTCGATACGGCGTTTAGTGCAGAAACTTGGTCTGAAAACTTTATCCTAATCCCACGGGAAAAGGGAAAACGCTGTCGTTTCGTAGTCTCGGAATTGGAAAAAAATTTAGGAAAAGAAGAAAAAGAGAAGGGGTTGGGGGAGATATTCTGTCTTGTCATGTCCATCATTATGAACTCATGATGATGACTTATGGCAGGTATTAGCAGTTAATAATTGGCTCCTTTCCAGATCCCAAATTCCACGTTCTCGGGCCTGCCGCCCTGTCAAACAGTTTCATAGTACTCTCCCTGTATTTTCCCAAATTTTGTTAAGGAAAACAATAATCTCGTATTTGCCAAAGTGCTGTGCTCTCGTTATTTTTCCCATCCTCCTATTTTGTTTAATAGTTAATACTATCAAAAATCCTAAATTAATATATTTACGATAAATTTATCTAACATGAAAAAATTTAAATTGGTTTATTTGTACCTTAATTATTTTTTGTTAAATGAAACTAAATTGGTTTATTTCTCCCTTAATTGAATCATCCCAAATTTTTCCATCTCGTGTTCCACCAGTCAATTGTCTTGTGTTATCAAATTTAGTAATTTGATGATAAAATTTAAGGTAAATTAATGAAAAATAAATTTATCAGATTTAATAATTAATTTAAAATAAATTTGTCAGAAAGGTATTATTCTATTAGTTTTTGGGGGTATAAACCCTCCTTCTTATCCGCGGTCAGCCCAGTCCCCATGCAGTTCCCCAGCGAGGGAGACCTCTTAGAAGCCACGTGTCAACAAATCAAGCCGTCTCGCTCTCTTTCTTCTCTCTCTTAGTCACCTGAGTAAGACATTGTCCGCTGACGATCCCCGCCACCAATGGAAGCAGAAGGGAAGAGCCAAGTGGGCCCGCCCATCTCTTCGAACTCGACGTTTGACCGGCCTACGCCCCCCTCCCGGGCAATCGCGAGCCTCCACGTGTCGCGGACCCAGAGCCCCTCCCTCGCCACCATCCTCACTTCCCCGTCACACTCCCCATCCGAAACGAGAGATCGCACGAGGGGAAGAATAATAATACGAGGAGCCTCACCTGACCGAGTCGCCAAACGACTCAGCCGGCGCGGAGGCTCCGTGCATTGACCGAGTTAGCCTCCCGAAGATTGAACCGATTCAGAACCGGACAGGCGGCGTGGAGGAGCAGATGCTCGACAACGTGAGTTCGGCGTATCGTTCGATGGAGCTGAGCTCTCGTGAGTCATGAAGTTCCAAGCACGAGCTCCCGGCGGCTCCAGGAAGATCCCGGGGCCGCGTGCTGCGGCCAGTGGCGAGACGGGTCCTCCTTCTGGTGACGGTGATGCGGTGTTTCCGGGCGGACAGGCTCCGGAGAGTCCGGTTCCGAGGTCGACGCGGCGCTCCAGGGGGAACCAGGAATTCATCGAGGAGCTCAGGAGACAAGCCGATGAGCTCGAGAGGCTTTTTGCTGAGCAGAAGCTTCGGATGCCCGACGATCAGTCCAGTTCCAGACGGAGGAGTACAGAGCTCGATGGCCGGCCGATTCCTACTCGAGTTCACGAGAAGCAAATTGTGACCGAGTCGATGAGGAGTTCGAGCGGTGGCACAAAGTTCGGCACCTCTCCGTCATTGAAGATGGTAGGTGATCGGGAGGACCACGCCGATACTCATAGGCAGGATGTATCGGTTAATCTGAGGGGGAAATTCTACGACGAGTACATGCGGAGACGGGACGTGAGACGGAGACAAGAAGGGGGATGCAGCAGGGCGGTGAAGGAGGCGAAGTTGAAGGACATGCAGGCCGACCTCGAAATGAATATTTCAGAGTTGAAAGCCATATTTTCTGAGTCTGTGGAAGGACTGGATTCAAATTCTGGCGCGCGGTCGCGTATTGAGACGCTGAGATCATTCAATGCTCGGTCGAGCACGAGCATGGACGAGGTACTGTTCCATGTTCCATGCGATGCATGACTGCCTAATGATATGCTCTTTCATGTCATGTTTTTGAAAGCTGGAACTGGGGGCTAAATTAGGCTTCCAGGTTGTTACTTGGACTAACCATCATAAAGTTTTCCTTGTCGCAGCATACGAGTGCATTATTCTGTGGCGAAGCAGAGAATTATCCAGATGGACAGAACGAAGCATCTCCTGGAGCTGGTTCTTCCAGGTGCTCTGCAACCAAGAAGCAATTTTCACCTGTTCAAGATCAGCCTTCCAAGAAACCTCAGACAACCGCAGTGCCTGTCCCTCGGCCTTCCTTAAAACCATCCAACTCCATTTCTGGAAGGCGAAGGCCGCAATCTGAAAGCCCTCTTGCGCAATCACTTCCTGTTGTTCCCAATTTCTCCAATACGAAGAAAGAGAACAAAAATCCTGCTCCAGGACTCGGTCAAACAGTGCCCCGCTCCCAAAATAGGACCTTCACCAGAAGCAAAAGCAAGGAAGAAGAGATAAAAGTACATTGTGCAAAGGAAAAGAAGACACGGGACTCTCAGGCGACGAGGAAAAGCTTTTCCAGTCCGTCAGAGTCCATAAATATTTCTGCTCGGAACTCCAATGGGGCTATCTTGGAGTCGGTCAGATTTGATGAAGAAGGGGTTCGTCCCAGCCTAAATGAGGAACATGTCAAAAGTGCTGATTCGGAGGCCTTCCCTAGTAACAGCGATGATTCGAAATACAGCGATGATCGTGGCGCTTTAGCCTTTGAGGCTGCTGACATGACTAACAAAACCAAAGACGAAGAGATAAAAAACCGAGAAGTTAGATATCATCCCACCATAGACGATGGAAATTCAGGAGACTCAATTGGATCTTGTCATTCTGATCTCATGTCCGTTTCGAAGCTGCCAAGGTATTACCAGCACAACTTATCAGAAATTGATGCTTCTGTTGATTCCTCAGTTGGAAGCTCCATATCCTGGAGCTCTCAACCAATGGTCCATGCGGAGACCGGTCTTGCTCGAACAAGAAAGAAGTGGGGCAATGCTCAGAGACCCAATTTCCCCGGTGATTCTTCCCAGAATGAATCTTCCAAGGATGCGAAGAAAGGTTTTTGGTTGCTGAAGTTTGGAAGAAGTCAGGTGGCAGAGAGCTCGGTCAATAGGGTATCCACATTGACATCGGATGGAGATGACGCTATTGAAGGCATGTGTGGTCCTCCTCCCCGGAGATCACTTGAACAGTTGGGGCAGCCTGTTGCAGGTTTTTCGCAGGATCATTCTCGCAGTGGTAGCTTTGATGCAAGTGATTTGTTCCAGGAACAAGGTCAGTTTTCCTGTTGAGCAACCAAGTTCGCCATGGTGTCTGATTTTGCTCATTAAATGTGTTGTCTGTCTGTGCGATACTAACCTTTTAATGATGATGTCAGGATGAGTTTTTGCTAGTTAAGATTAAGATAATTCATTTGCAATTCCTAATGCGGATATCTCTATTTCTGGGTGTCGCTTATGATGCAGCTACTGAAATTTCGAAGCTCAGGCCCTGAAAATGGGATGTGTTTTGTTCCGTCTTTTCGTTTATGTATGATGTTCAACTTTATTTTATTTTATTTTTTAATAAATGGGTTATGTTCGTGCATCAGAAGTAAGTCTGCATGGGGTCCTGTTGGAACTAAAATAACATGTTAAGCTAAAAGTATTTCATGAGTGAAGCATACTCCCAAAAAAAAAAAGAAAAAAAAAAAAAAAGAAAAGAAAAGAAAAGAAAAGAAAAGAAAAACCCTGCAGCCAGACTAATAAGCACCAAGAAACAACATCATAGTTATTTTTTCCTTTGAAGTCCACCACTGTAAAAACTCATATTTCTTTTCTTTGCTGGACACTGGCCCCAGTGATTGTTTAATGCTACCTACAACTAAAGCATGACTCTTGACTTGATTATGAAATCTGGTCTTCTTATCTTGCAGTTCAAGCCCTAAATAGGTCTATCCCAGCCCCACCAGAAAAATTCAAGCTGAGAGGTGCTCAACAATCACTGTCGGGAAGCTCTCTCAAAGGTAATAGCTCACAATTGATGTTTCTAGTTGTCCAGCATTCTGATGTGCTTCAGAGCTTTAGGTAGGGTTTGCACCGGGGCGGTTTATTATGTTTACATCCCTACTGAGCTCACCTGTTGCTTGTGCAACAATATTTTTTTCCAAGTAACTTACATGCCAGTTGAAATTTACAGCACCACGATCGTTTTTCTCACTTTCGTCTTTCCGGAGCAAGGGAAGAGACTTGAAGGTTTACCACTGAGTCACTCAACTCCTAGCGATAGCGTTCTGATTTTTCCCTTTCTCAGTGATTCGGTGTAAAGGAGGAATTCATGCTTAAGATTTGCATGAGATCCGCTATTTATCACAGTACATGTATACACCAAATAAGTTATACTTCTTGGCCAAGTTGAATATGCCGTATGTTGTGTGGAAGTCACAGGCACGGCACCAAATCTGATTTTGGTATTGTATATACTGCATTTATTCCGTATGTGAAATATGTATCAGAATATGGAACCATTCTGTTATTGAGAGTGATAGTTTGGCAAGTGAAGATGGATGATGTGATCATGTGCAAGCGGGTGTTATATTTTTTTGCATATCTTCTCCTCAACTTTCTTTCCTCTGCTATATCATGAGACTCACGAGTGGCCTGGGAACTGGATTCTGGAGTTAACATATTCAGTATTGTATTCTCTTGCAAATAATATCCCAGGTCTTCAAAAAGCAGCCTAGTACTTGAAAATGAATTTCCCAGTCAGGCAGTATAGTGCATTTTGTTTCCCAAGCATTGCTAAAACAGAGATTCTATTTATCCAAACAGGAAAAAGACTGCACAGGTGAAATATGTGAAGTGTCTGTTACTTAACACAAACGAAAGGAAGCTCCAGAAGTGAAATTGCACAAGAGAATTTCTCAACTGATTTTCATGGATTATAACTGTCACTCAGAGCATACAATTAATTTTTTCAGATAAATGCAGCCTTGGTCCTCTGTCCTTGCATTTAACTGTGAAAACATATGACTAGTTGCAGAGGACGAACATGAGAGATGAAGGGAATTTCATGCATGGAGCATGGTGGATGCAAAGAGTAAAAAATCAACAGTGACATGTACAAGCACCTTTCAAAGTCATTTAGCTACTATCTTAAACGAACTCTGTCCTCTTTTTTTTTTTTTTTTTTTTTTTTTCCGGTTATTTTCTTATAGGGAAGATCAGACCAAACCGAGTAACTTGCTTTGGACAACTCCAACTAAAGTGTACCAAATTCGACCCTCAAATTATTAGCTTTGTGAGACTGTATACTTGTGTCTATGTGCTTTAACAGCCAAATTGAAGTTATGCAACCAAGATACAGATTGGTTCTCATTGATCGAAACAAAACCTAACCGAATAATTTGATCGTGAATTTTTCCCTTTCGACTTTAAAAGGCAGCATTGTTGCTTCTCCATCATTACCTTCGCCTTTTTCCCGCCAAAAACCAATTGACCATTGGCATACTCTTTCACCATTCCAAAGGTACTCATATCCCTGTCTTTCAATTGAAATTTGATGCTTGTCATGACCCTTCACTGACATATTGACAGAGAAGGGATTGCATAAACTAATTAGCTCCAACTTCCATAGCCATGTCTTACCAGTCAAAGTTCTTATTGTATAGCTGCCAGAATTCACGAAAAATGAAAGAAAAAAAAATGTGGAGCAGCTATGAGTGATCTCGCTGTTGACAGATGGAGAGGCCCATTTTGCTTAGGCCTAAAGATATCACAAAAAAGAGCACTGAGCTTGGCTAAGAGAGAACTCACTATTTGGAGTTTACACATGGCTTTAGAATCGTGTGTTTCCTTGGATCTAATGTTTTGCAAGAGAACACACACAAAAGGGTCATCATGCACGACGAAAGAAGGACAATATTAGCATAAGCACCAATCAATTTAGTGCCTGTCTATCACTCCCACCCACTTAAATAATTATGCAGAAATGGTCAATATTTAGCCGCAGCTGTTCGTTGCAAAATTCAGCTGCTGGCTTCGATGTCTTCTGCATTTCTTGTTGCTTATGCACATATTCAACTCCTCTTTGTGATACGTTATTGTTGTCGCAGTCCATCGTTAAGTCTAAAGAAACTTTGCATTTGGATAAGCAATCAAATGATGCTGCTTCTTTCCAAATAATCAACTGTGGGGTAGAGAGGAATAAAAAAATGGAAACATAACGTGGAACATCACGAACTAATCAAGTTGATTCTCCAAACACGAGGGATGGTTTCTTTGTCCTCCGTGGAAGTTACTCGAGAACAAACAATGTTTACCATAACTTCACGTTCCGATCCAATGTCCATACAATCTACCATGCAAAACATGGAGAAAAGCTAATCAATCTGATATGAGCAAATTGTTGGGTTGTCATCGAGTTAGTACTGATAAACTCATTTTGGGAATAGATCAGTCATAAACTACTGAATGAATAGAGTGACGTTTAATTCTATATCAATATGAACCCACTTGGTTGGCAAACTTAAGCATGGACAACATCGTAATATGAACTGTCATCCTAAGAAGGAAAATTTGCTGTGAGTATCTACGTTTACAAAAGAAAGAGACAAGCGTCGCAAGAATCATGAAGAAACAAAACACAAACATATTAATATAGGCGGAGCAAGCATAGTCTCAGTTGACTCCTAGGCAGATGTCTCCTTGGATTTAGCTCCTAACAAGATTTTTACCCTGTCTTTCTAATCCTTCCTCGCGTTGTTTTCCTCTTCTCTTCATCACATTCACACGCATCTCTTTCTCTCATTACCACCGATCTTTCCATTCTCTCAACCTCTCCCTCCTCCACTCCCAACAATGGCTGACTCATCCTTCGACTTCGAGAACTCCTCCTTCTCGTCCCCCACCAACTCTCGTCGCCGACGCCATGTCACTTCAGCCACGTCGCGTCATGCATCCCTCACCTTAACACCTCTCAGCTCGCGTCAGACGTCGCGCAGCCACACCCCGAGGCGGTTTCCCCACCCTTCGCCGGCCACACCGTTTGGGACGGATGATGACAGGTCATGGAAGGGCGAGCTGTCCTGGCAGTTTGAGCCGACAGGGTGGCGGGATGGCCAGAATCTTGGTGTGGCCCTAAGCCCCTGGGTTGCAACCACGCCGTCCCAAAGCCGAGTTTTTGGCGGACGGCAAATGACTACTACCTCTCTCGCACGAGTGGTGGGTTTCGGAGCTTCACAAATCCTTACTTCGAGTATTCAGGGTACGGTGCTTTTGCTGGGGGGAGGCTTGAGCTGCAAAGTTTTGTGGACAGAGATACTAATGAGAGTGCATTCTTTGGAAGGAGTTATGCTGCTGGTGAGAATGCTAAGATCAAGAAGGGTCATTCAAACTTAGAAGTAATTAAGGAAGGAAGTAACGATGGCCGTTTTGATCATAAGGATGAGCTCAAACTTATTGGCTACAGCAAAAATGATGATTTTGAGAGGAAAGTGAGCTCTTTAAGTCCTCTTAGATATCATCGTCATGTGAATACTGATTACAACAGGGACGCTGATAATGACAGTCGTGGTCATCGTCATCATCATGATCATCATCATCATCATAACATATTGCATAGTGGACATGATTATGGTCACGGCACATCACATGGTCGACATGATCGTGGCGGACATGGACATTCAAGGCACAAGGAAGAAGGCACAGATCATGGTCGTGATCAGCATGATCATGACGAATGGGATTCAGGAATGCAATCTCACGGTCATGGAAATAGATATAATGACATTGAAATATTACCTCCCGATGACAATGAGTTCGATGAGGAGGAAGAAGAGCCAGTGAAGCCTATTGGGCTATTCGGCTTGTTCAAGTACTCGACCAAGTGGGATTTTGTTCTTGTGATCTTGGGGTGCTTGGGAGCTCTGATTAATGGAGGATCTCTTCCTTTGTATTCTTATCTTTTGGAAAATTTGTGAACAAGATTGCTCTAGAATCGAAAACTGACAAACACCTGATGATGAAGCATGTAGACAAGGTATTAAAAATCTTCCCACTCTTTTTCCTTTCCTTCACCTTAGCATGAATATCCAGGCTACGTTGGCGACCTGACCACATAACTGTCCATCTCTTGTAGTTAGTGATGAAGCACGATAAATTGTCTGTGATTTCAGTATAATCTTCACCTGCAGTAAAGTGATTGATCCGGCACCCTGTAGTCGATAGTGAATTACAGTTCATATCATACATTGTGTGCGTAAGAGACCACATTCTTTATGTGGATTATTGCTACATGGTCAATAAATATGTTCAAATTTCTGGTGTTGATTTCATTTCAGGTATGTCTGCTTATGACTGGACTAGCGGCGGTAGTGGTGGTCGGAGCTTACATGCGTAAGGAAAAAAAATCTATATAAATGCATTTTCTGTTATTTTATTGGCGTCATACTTTTAACATTTGTACTCTCTCCTCTAGCTAAGTGGCATCTGGTTCGTGTGCTGCCTTCATATTGTCTTCTATATTGCTTTGGAAAGAATTTAACTGCTTCAATTCTCTTCTTCTCCAAAGTTTGCAATTATACATCCCTTGGCAATGGTTAAGTGAAGAGGCGTGCAAAATTTTTGCAGAAATAACGTGTTGGAGATTGGTAGGGGATAGAGCAGCTCAAAGGATAAGAACTAATTACCTGAGAGCAGTTCTGCGACAGGACATTGGCTTTTTCGACACACAAGTTAGCACCGGTGATATCATGCATGGAATCTCAAGTGATGTTGCGCAAATTCAAGAAGTAATGGGTGAAAAGGTGCACTCTTTATGCTATTGCTCTCAGTTTCTCACTCTTTTGACACCCTTTTCCCATGTTATCAGGACCAGCCAACCAGTGCATCTATTTCTTTTTCATAGACATCTCATTCTTTTTTCTGTAATTTACAGATGGCATACTTTGTTTACCATATTTTCTCTTTCATCTGTGGATATGCGGTTGGGTTCTTGCAATCGTGGAAAGTATCTCTAGCAGTATTTGCTGTCACCCATTGACGATGTTCTGCGGCATTGCTTACAAGGCTGTCTATGTTGGTCTAGCTTCAAAGGAAGAGGTAATGAGGTGCCAAATACGCTTGACAATGAAGGATCTTAATATGGGAGGTTTTCTAACTCCTTTTTGTCCTTTTTTTCTTGATACAATGAAGGTTTCTTATCGAAGAGCTGGCAGCGTTGCTGAGCAAGCTGTCAGCTCCATTAGAACGGTGTTTTCGTTTGTCGCGGAAGATAATTTGGCTGCAAGATATGCTGAATTACTGTCAAGTTTAATTCCCATAGGAGCCAAGGTTGGGTTCGCCAAGGGTGCAGGAATTGGAGTCATCTACTTGGTTACTTACTCGACATGGGCATTGGCCTTTTGGTACGGTTCTATATTGGTTGCTCGCGGTGAGATCAGTGGAGGTCAAGCAATCGCTTGTTTCTTTGGTGTCAATCTCGGTGGAAGGTACTTAATTTCTGTCATCATACACGTTGAATGGCCTCAAAACGAATTATTCAATAAAAGAGAACTTAATTAATGATTTTTTAATGAACATTAGTAATACTATGCTATTTGGAGATGCATGAGGTTTCTGATATGATGCATTGCAAATGCATATATAGCTCTTGGCCCGAAGAAACTTGATTCACCTTCCTCATACTACAGGGGCTTGGCATTGTCGTTGTCCTACTTTGCTCAATTCGGGCAAGGCACTGTAGCAGCGACCCGGGTGTTCGAAGTGATAGACAGAGTCCCAGAAATAGATCCCTACGATCCTAGAGGGAGGATGCTCTCACATGTTCGAGGAAAGATCGAGTTCAAAGGAGTTAGTTTTGCATACCCAGCTCGTCCAGATGCTCCAATTCTCCACTCCTTGAGCCTGGTGATTCCCTCTTCAAAGGCTCTCGCATTGGTGGGTGCTAGTGGAGGTGGCAAATCCACCATATTCGCTCTGATAGAGAGGTTTTATGATCCTATAAAGGGTAAGCTCATATGTACTTACAGTTATTTAAATGCAGATTGTTGCACATTCTATCGACAGTCCCACAGGCAAATATAGTTGATAAATGAGGGCAAATCTTAAGTGAAGCGTCGGATATTTATCTAGTTCTCCACTAACGTTTAGAAACGGCAGGTACAATTGCGTTGGACGGTCACGATATAAGGTCACTGCAGGTCAAGTGGCTAAGAAGTCAGATAGGCATGTTAGGCCAGGAGCCAGTTCTCTTTGCCGTAAGCATTATAGAAAATGTGATGATGGGCAAAGAGAACGCCACAAGGAAGGAAGCAATGGCTGCTTGCGTCACGGCAAATGCCGGCAACTTCATCTTGGGCCTCCCACAAGGCTATGATACCCAGGTGATACTGCTGAAATAGTCCGTATTGGTATATACAAGGAACCAAACTGTCTATTTATATCTAATGATGGAATTCAACAGTTATTCTTAATTTGTGATCTTAAATTCTGGCTCTGACGCCTGACTAAATTCTTGCCAGTCAATACTTGCCTCAAATGCATGAGTTGTCTCTTACCGACTCCTATGCAGGTCGGGGACAGAGGAACACTACTCTCAGGAGGTCAAAAGCAACGGATTGCACTAGCCCGAGCCATGATCAAAGATCCTAGAATCCTTCTACTAGATGAGCCAACTAGTGCCTTAGACCCTGAGTCTGAAATTATAGTTCAACAAGCAATTGACAAAATCTCCACTAACAGGACAACCATTGTCATCGCCCACAGGCTTGCTACAGTAAGAAATGCTCATACAATTGCCGTGCTTGATCAAGGGTCTGTTGTTGAGATTGGTGACCATCGTCAGCTCATGGAAAAGGGCGGTGCCTACTATGACCTTGTCAAGCTAGCTTCTGAAGCAGTTTCCAAGCCTCCAGCAAAACAATTTGACATTGTTCAGAAGGTTGCCGACTCTGTCATAAATGATAAATCAGCGCACAATGTATCAGGTTCAAAGTATGACCATGAAGTCTCAAGATCAGACTACTATAAGTCCCCGCATGACAGCCAACTAGAGGATGAACCACAAAAGCCAGTGCAAAGAAACTTTCAACTCTCTGAGATATGGAGCTTACAGAGGCCAGAGCTTTTTGTGCTGATAGTAGGATTTCTCTTTGGTATGGTTGCGGGCGCAATTCTTTCAGTCTTCCCCTTGATACTTGGAGATGCCCTTGACATTTACTTTGATCCAGACAAGACAAACATACAAAAAGGAGTTGGTCATCTTTGTTTGATTTTAGTTGGTCTTGGCTTAGGGTGTATAATATCCATAACTGGGCAACAAGGTTTCTGCGGTTGGGCTGGAACAAAGCTCACGACAAGAGTTAGAAGCCTTCTGTTCCATTCAATATTAAAACAAGAACCAGGATGGTTCGATTTCAAAGAGAATTCCACTGGAATACTTGTTTCAAGGTTGTCATCAGATTGTATCAGTTTTCGGTCAGTCCTAGGAGATCGATTTTCTGTCTTGTTCATGGGTCTAAGTGCAGCAGCCACTGGGCTAGGTGTATCGTTCTACCTCCAATGGAGATTATCCCTAGTGGCAGCTGCTGTTACCCCAATCACTCTTGGCGCAAGTTATTTGAACTTGATCATAGGTATTGGACCGAAACTAGATAACGAGGCTTATGGCGTAGCTAGCAACATAGCTGCCGGGGCAATCTCAAACATTAGAACGGTAACGACATTCTCAGCTCAAGAACAGTTGATCGAATCCTTTGACCGTGCTTTATCTGAACCCAAGAAGAAGTCTGTGAGGAGGTCGCAGGTTTTAGGCTTAACCTCGGGATTTGCTCAAGGTGCCATGTATGGTGCGTATACTCTCACTCTCTGGTTCGGAGCGTACCTTGTCAAAGAAGACAAGGCCAAGTTTGGTGAGGTTTCCAAAATATTTCTCATTTTAGTACTCAGCTCATTCTCAGTCGGGCAACTAGCAGGTCTGGCCCCGGACACTTCAATGGTGGCGACGGCTGTTCCAGCTGTTCTTGAAATCATTAACAGGAGGCCTCAAATTGGCAATGACAAAGAGAGAGGAAGGAAACTCGAAAGGTCAAAACCTTGGGATATCGAGCTAAAAAAGGTAAATTTTGCATGTCCGTCGAGGCCGGAGGTGACTGTTCTGAGAGACTTCTATCTTAAGGTAAAAGCTGGCAGTATGGTGGCTCTGGTGGGATCTAGCGGGTCAGGGAAATCAACGGTCATATGGTTGGTACAGAGATTTTATGACCCAAATCAGGGGAAGGTCCTGATGGGAGGGGTTGATCTGAGGGAGATGAATGTGAAATGGCTAAGGAGGCAGACGGCATTGGTAAGCCAAGAACCTGCACTTTTCGGAGGGAGTATCAGGGAGAACATAGCATTTGGAAATCCGAACGCTTCGTGGGCTGAGATCGAGGAAGCTGCAAAAGAAGCTTATATTCACAAGTTCATTAGTGCTCTTCCTCAAGGCTATGAAACCGAGGTACATTTTTTTTTACATTGCTTTCCTCAGTTCTTTTACTGGCAAGCAAAGCGTTATACGTTGTCTGTTCGCCATGAGCTTAGTCCTATTCTATGATGGCTTTCTTAAACCTCATCTCTTGGGTCCCTAAGAATTAGTTTACTGTAAGTGATGGAGTACCGAAGTAGTTTAAGAGTCAGAGAAAAAATACAGTATAGCAAATAGGTTAACCTAATAATTCTCTGCTGTTGCAGGTTGGCGAGAGTGGTGTCCAATTATCTGGAGGTCAAAAGCAAAGGATTGCCATAGCAAGAGCCATGCTAAAAAAATCGAGAGTGCTTCTACTAGACGAGGCCAGTAGTGCTTTGGACTTGGAATCTGAAAGACATGTTCAAGATGCGTTGAGGATGGCATCGAAACGAGCGACTACCATCATCGTGGCGCATAGAATGTCTACCATCAGGGAAGCCGATATGATCGCTGTTGTCAAAGAAGGCGAGGTCACAGAGTACGGAAGCCATGATACGCTCATGGCCTCCCACGTTAATGGCCTCTATGCTAGTCTAGTTCGCGCCGAGAGCGAAACTGTCGCATTCTCCTGAGCCTCTCTGTCTAACATTTACCAGTGGCTATAATAACTCCCTCTCCCTCTCCCTCTCCTCTGTCTCTGATACTGGCAAACAGAAACTGTGGTATCAATCTTTTTGTATAATAGACAGTTTGATGACCTTACAGAGCGGAAGTGTTGGTTCTTGGGATTGCTACAGGCACAGTGACTGAAACATTGTTAAAAGGATACGAAAATTTAAAAAATTCAGAACATCATGCACCATTTCTGTATTTAACCTTTCTAGTCCTATATGCTAGGCCATGAAATCCGTCAATTCGTGTTATAGCACGGGTCAACTGATTCAAATATGTCAGAATGACTAAGCGCAGGTATAAGAAAGTTGAGAGAGCTAATATACAAGCTGGCACAAATGTCCATATGTGCGACCTAAAAGATAATGGAAGAGTTGTATTACCTCTGATATTTCTGGTGCAGCTGACGCTGCTAAACACTAGCAAGTCGGCCAAAGATTTACAGTAAGAGAGAGTAACCAAGATGGAGAGCCAGGGCACATGCTCAATTTGTGATCAACCTGCATAAGCATTACAAGACTAAATTCAGCATGTGCCCTGCTTCTCCAGCCTGGTTTTATCCTCTCCCTGACTTCCTTACACTTTCTGGTAATTAGCCTGCAAGAACTTACGGAGATGACTTTCAGGGACTAAAGCAAGCACAAGTAAGAATTTCGTTCCAACTAGTGGCAGACATAAGGGTCTTAAAAAGACAAGGGATTTTGCATACGATTAACACTTGAAGTGATGGGACTAACGGGCCATTTTGTTGGTTGGTGGGTGGTTGATCTTTTCTGCAGGTTGGTTTTATGTGAATAAGCATTTACATGCATTGTTCTGTGAGCAAAATCCAGGAAGCATGTTGACCAACCAAGTTATGGTTTTCTGACTGTTGAGGTTTGGCTGCCAAAAAGGTAAAGTTTGATGAAAATTGCTGATTGCTGTTCTGCTCTCAAATACTTTTCCTCGTCATACTCGAAGGCTAAAGCTTCATAAATTCTCTTATGCGATAAATTCAACTAATAGACAATATACACATTCTATCTTTTCTCTTATTTTTCTTTGAATTTTAGCTTTCTTGGGTTCTCCATTTTACCCACAGAAGTCTTTGGTAAATCATAACCATGACCAATGCTAAGAGGGCCTCGTAACATCACTTTAATAAGAGAAACTCGTTTAATGATTAAATCAGGAATCTTTGTGCAGTTCTGACTTTACCCATGCTGACTAACCCTGAACAACTTCAAAACAAAAATAGCTCAAGCTAACCTATCACGGAAAAATCATCTACCACAATAACTAATTCAATGTGCTCAAACAAATGGTAATAAGAAAAAAAACTAAATAAAAGATATAGCCTCAATTATAAAGATCGAAACTTAAAAGTCATCCTCTTGGTTCTTACACCACATTCTGTCTTATGTACACCTGACAGGGAAAAGAGAACTGATATTTCAAAATAGCTTAGCAACTGTCTTCCGATTCCAATCAAGGTTTATATCGACAAAACCACTACAAACCAAATTTTTTTATATATGAAACCAATTAACAGCTATTTGCACCTAATACTATGATATCAGTACTCTCGAAAAGTTAAATTCAGACGGCCACTTCGAAGCCTTGATTGTTCCAACAAAGCCTTGGGTGCAGAGTCCTGGACAATCGAAGGTACCCCATGAAAAATATGTCTAGATTTTCCACCAAATATCAAGACGTCTCCTGATTCCAGTAAAACCTTTTCAGCTTTAACAATGTCTCTTTGATCTCCATATAAAAATTCCGCTGAGTCTCCAATGGAGAAAGACACCACAGGTAATCCTTTGCGAAGACTTTCTTCACTCTCATCCCGATCCTGCATTTTGACAATGTCACAAAATTCCATATCCAGCAAACCCAAACCTGACTGTCAATAGTGACGCTGTGTGAACCAAGACTCCTATTTCTATATACTATATAGAAAGACAGTAGAAATTTGCATTTACTCTGCAGCTCAAACAGACTAGAAGGGGTAATGCTGTTTTTCCTTCGGAGGAGAGAGGTGATAGATCACATCTACCTCACAATTTACACGTTGCTTCGAGAAAAATAGCAGTAATAAAACCATAATTTTACTAGACTTGGACTCCTTTAAGGAGCCATATCATATCAAAGACTTCAGTCAAAGAATTTCTGACAAAAGAATGTCGTACTCTATCAGTACTCAAGGTAGAGGGGTTTCTACTGTTCAGAGGATAGATAAGCAGATAAGACATCCATCCTATAAAGATAGAACTTGAAAGTAAAGAGAATAATCAATTACAAAATATTAGCATCTAAGAAAGAACAATCTTCGATTAATGTATTTGGGCCTCCAAATTCAGCCTTACTACTTCTGCCAGAACTATTCTGACAATGCAGTTCCATGTGTAGGATATATCTACTCAGTAACAAATAAAATAACCTAAATAAAGACCAACTAATTTATCCGATTAATTGCTACAAACCTGATGGAGACCAAGTCGGCCACTGGCAGTATAAAAGTTCACAATGCAAATGTTTGGGGTCATCAGTGGAAATTTTTCCTGCACATCGTTTTTCTTGACATTTTTACCCATAAGAGCATGAGAATCTTTGAGAGCTTTTGCAACCAAGTTACAAAATTCTTCCGGGATCCTTGGTGGTTTGGCTCCATCGATTGGCCGACACTCTCCATACTTGCTTGTCTCAGGGTCCCAGTTTTTACCAAGGCACATCATTTTCAGATGCAACTTTGCACCATCCCGATAACCAGGCTGGTAGAAACCCCCAGCTCCAAGACCAAGGTCACGGCACAGCTTTACAATTTTAACCTAGCATCAGACAAGACAAGCATAAGATGCAGTTCCTAAACAGCTATAGATAGTAGGACTACACTGAACAGATTACATTCAAATACCACTGTAAGTAACTGAATATGTCAGGTATTATCTGTTGAAAAGCATATTTTAAGACAGCCAGGGAAAAGGTCTCCATCATAATAGCAAACTGGTAACACCAAAATGGGGCTATTCATTCATACTGAGTAGTGCTAAGACTAACAAGTAATAGTCCTATGCTGCCTTCATTTTTATTTTTCTTTAATCATACCATGGGCTTGAACATGATACAAATTTGCAAATCAATAGGCACAGATGTTGCAAGTCAAAATTTTCAATCAAGAAGGACGCTTCTGTTCTTCTTCTCCCCAAAATTTCCATGTCAAGAAAAGGTAGTGTTTGGAGAGGGATGTAACTGTGTACCTGATCACCTATGGAGATATAGCTTTTAAGAAGAACCATTCCAGGTCTCAATATCCTCCAATCACGTTCTTCCAGTGACCGTTTCTCTTCATTACGCTTTTCTCTATTCTTTACAAGCAACGATGGCTTCAGCATTACAGGTGTACCAACTTGGGGTACACAGATATCAAATATTCCAGCCCCTGTGAAGTCCTCAGCAGGCACCGAATCTTCAAAGCCAGCAATACTTTTCTTTTCCTCGCTTTTACCACTATTGGAATGTGAAGGTTGCTGAAGCTCACTTGGCGGAAAGTAACTATTTTTGTTGGGTGAAAGAGAATCATTCTCTGTTTCCTTGCTGTGAGTTTCGTCAATTTGGATTCTGTTCATGCCCAAATTAAGTTCCGGGTCTGCAGGCTGAGAAGACAAGCAACATAATGATTTCAATCTACTTCATACATGAGCCGCGGTGATTCAAGTCAAAGGCCCCCCGGAACTAAAATGGTTTCTAATTTGTTGCGAAAAAGAAGTCACATTGAGAGATAGATGATACCACGGACTTCAGTTTACTATAATAAACTAAAAGAACTTACAAGTGCATAAATACGGTAGATATGAAGCTGAATTGTTACATCAGCCCTAATCTATTACCGATGAAACAAACAAGCAGCGATATCTGCTATCAATTTTGTCCATAGATTTCCATCATCCGTCTCATGCATACATTAATAATGCTCATTCATCCCATGTTAATCACACTTCCGATTTTCGCCGACAGATAAATCCTTTTTTCACTTTCAGTCCAACAGTGAGGGGTCGGTTTTTTTCTTGCAAACTTTAAAATTATGCAATTGTTTCTCCATGTATTCTTTCATTAAGGGACATGCATCGCGCGGTGCATCATTTCTAGTTCACCTAAAAATAAAAAGGGTCATTGTCACTACCATAACGTCACAAACACCCCCATCATATCTAATAGCCAAAAAGCAGAACTTCACAGAAACCCATTGCAACAGAGAGACGAACTTGTCTACTCCCAACAGCAAACCCAGAAAAACAAGAGCAAAACGAGACGTACCCACGAGAGGATGGACAAAGATAAAACGATACAACGACCCGACAAATAACAAGTGCATAAGAGGAGAGAGAGGGGACACGAGGAGATTACAGAGGAGCGACGATGCGCAGGACCACCCACCGGACGCCAAGCTCGGCCTCCCGGCGGGGCGGAGCTCGATCCCACGTCGCGTGCTCTCCTGCCGCGATTCATCTGCTCCGGAATTCGGAACTTGGGCCGTCGCAAAGGTCGGGTTTTTCCTCTTGTAGCGAGAGAAGTCCGAGGAGGAGAATGGCTTACATACGTATACGTGTATGTGTGTACGGCATTTCGTCTTCCGCCTGCGATGAAATTCGCTGCGAAAATCGAAACTGCTTTAAATGCTTCGCGAAGTCTCGCTTTTTCCGACGTCGAAGATTCAGGTTTTGAGGATGACGGTAGTAATGAGAGGGGAGTTGTAATATATGGGCTTTAACTAAGAAATGAAAATAAAAGAAAAGGAAAAGAAAGAGTTTGAAAAGTAAAAAGAGAAGTGAAGAGAACTGTGGAACCTTCTAAAAAGAAAGAAAGAGGGAGAGAGAGAAGAGCACAGCAGAAACGAAAAGCAGGGAAAACGCAAAACAGGGGAGAAGAGAGAAAGAAAAGAAAAAGGAAAAAGGGGAAAAATTTTGACGCGCTCGTGATCCGAACACCTCATCAAGCCGACTCAAGTGTGCTTTGCAACGCCGGTAAGGAATCGAAGCTTTTAATCACCTACTTCAAGTAATCGCCGCAATTAGGGCTTGAAATTCGGATTTCTTGGATATTTGTGTGGCGAAGCCCGATTTTTGAGTCGTTGAGCTGTATATTTTTATAGAAATGGTACTTTGGGACGTTGTGAAAGCTATAAAGCATCTTACGGATCGTGATTTGAGGCTTGTGGTTTTGTCCGGAATGGAATTTTGAAGTTGGGGACGCAATCTGGTACTGTAGCGGCAGTAGCTTCGAGCCTCTTTTTTTTTTTTTTTTTTTTTTTTTTTTGTCGTTTTCGGTTCTGTTTTGGGGCAGTTGAGTTGGGGTTGTTGTTGTACGTTAAAAGAGCTTTCTAAAGACTGCAAGATGGCTTGAAACGGAAATTTGTGGAGGGAGTTATGGCATGACGAAGTTGGCGCATGGACCGCGCCTAGCTGAAATTGTTGGGTTTCTGCTTTTTGTGTGCTTTTGTGGTGCGTAGGTGTCGTTTTATCGACTAATAGGCCTAGTTTAGGCGAGTGTTATTGTAAGAATATTCCTTTTTACTCGGCCTTTTGATATTGTTTTTCGTTAATTGTTAGGGATCCGAGTGCGTGGTTCGAGTGAGCGTCGTATTTGATTTTTGGCTTTTCCCTAGTGAGTGACACTATTTCTTCTTTGTATTTTAAACTCATATTTTCTTCTTTGTATTTTAAACTCATATTTTGAGAATCGTGGTGGATTATATAATTCGTGAGTTGATAAAAAGCATATCTTGTTGCATAAAACAGGATCGAGCTATTATTGCCATCTTTGCTTTTTTTTTTTGTCGGTACTCTATTTCTATTCTACACTCATTCTCGCTCATTCTCGGACTTTGCCCCCGCTCTTGTAGGGCGTGAGAGTCGAAACCCACTATGAAACTTACGCGTTCCCACCCCATCCCCCTCGAGAAGGCGGGGATTTGAACCTCACCTCCCCC
Source organism: Eucalyptus cloeziana (assembly GCA_014182715.1). Taxonomy (NCBI): domain Eukaryota; kingdom Viridiplantae; phylum Streptophyta; class Magnoliopsida; order Myrtales; family Myrtaceae; genus Eucalyptus; species Eucalyptus cloeziana. The sequence goes on from CM024643.1 coordinate 31,338,948, forward strand.
TTCCATGTTGGAAGGGTGGCCACTAGGGCGAATCCTAGTAGTTGCCATCTTTGCTATTTGAAAGGGGTTATATTTCGATTTCGATTGGAATGGTTGTTTGAAAATAGTTTGTGAAATTCTTTATGAAAGAATCGAAGAATGCTTTGATATTTATTTATCAAATTTTGAGTTGTGACATAACTTCATTTCTGATGTTGAATTGCTGGATATTGTGATTGGTGGTTGGTGCTCAATGTCTCCGTGGATCCTGAGGGGTGTGGGTATGCGCATACTTAATTCTAGGATATCCTTGTGGGCGAGCCACCGGCTAATAATAGGTGGAGACCTTGCCAAGGGGGAATCTTGGTCGTCTCGTCACGGGCGTTACGTGTGACCATGGTTAGACATTTGAGCATGAATTAGTCAATGGAGTAGATCATTGACGTGTGATTTGAGTTTAGTCGATGGAATAGACCATCGATGTGATTTGATGAGATTAATCAATGGAATAGACCATTGATACGTGTTTTATGAGATTGACTAATGGACTCGACCATTGGTACTTTCGGTATTTGAGTTGTATTTATGCTTTAAAATGTGCATAGTGATTTCTCGATCCGCTTAGAAGAAATGTGTTCTTGAGCCGTGGTAGCTCACTCCTCTCATCTACTTGCTTTTCAGGGTTCTTGCCGAGTCGCGAGTAGGCGTGAGCGTTCGTTCGGGGAGGACTTTTGTGGTGGAAATTTTTGGGTATGACTTGTGCATAGTTAAAAAGGTTTATGTTTTGATTTTTGTGGTTTATATATATACTCTGATATTGTAACCAAATACCCTTTTTGTTATATATATATATGGATGTGTATATATATATATATATTGTTTTTGGATTGAATTTTGGTTATGTTGAGGTTGCGTCCTTTGGTAAAAGGACGGCCGTGTTATGCTCTTTTTTCTTGTGAATTGGGGTGTGACAGGAGTGATCGAAAATGTTGTTGTCGACCAGTGCCTAAGCATTTCTAGGCCAAAGCCCCAAAAAATAAAAAAAAAAAAAAATAAAAGAGCAAGCGCCGAGGAGTACGTAATTGTCTAAATAATTATTAGGATAAAAACCGCCAAATTTCCAAACTTTATCCATTGCGACACATTTATCATGAACTATTCATGTGATACATTTACTCCAAACTTAGATAGCGTGACACGTTTATCTCAAGCTTACGAACTTTTCTTAGTGACATCAAAAGACCCCAAATTTATATGAAAAATTTAGTGTCACAAAAAATTTTTGGAAATTTTTGGTGTAAAAAAATAAGTTTGAGATAAATATATAATGGTTTTTGGCATCAAAGAAAAAAGTTTTGAATTAAATGTGTCAAAATGGGCTGAGGTTTGAGATTTTTGGTGTAAAAAAATAATTTAGAGTAAATGTATCGCTTTATATAAAGTTTGAAATTTTTGTGTAGCTTTCTCCCTAATTATTAGAAAAACAAGGGGGGAGATACTATATAATATAAAGTTTTCACTTATTCTACAGCAATATAAATCTTGCATCTTGTAAACTAATGACAATTATACCTTCCAGACTGAATAAATTGAAATCACCTTCTTGAACAAATGAGCAGTAGCTTCGCCAATCGAGCAACATATTTATGATCACGCGTCATGTCGCGCAAGACTTTCACAAGCCTACTTGGAACGAAGAACTGTCAAAATGCTAGCAAAGAGGACACGGAATCGCTTTAAGAAGTTAAAAAATCAGTCTGGCCAGAGAATGAAGAAAGGATCTGGCAGGATCCACGGGGTAATGTACATGTACATGATATCTCCATGAATATTTGGCATGAACTTGTTTCTGATTATTATTTCTAACTACTAGACTACATGATTACAGGGATTGCAGAGTATGTCTTCACCACAAAGTCAGCCAAAACAGAAAAACCTAGAAGGAAAAGAAAATGGGAAAGGAAGTAGACACTCTTGACATGCTCACTGCTCCGGCTCAACTGATCGAAAATTCACATACATCATTCCGTTTCATCCTTCAACCTTGTACATCGCAAATTTCGCATCTCAGAATCCAAGATCTGATTCTCCTCTGCAGTTTGCGAGTTTCTTTCTTTCCCCTTACTGTCCTCTTACGCTGCCGTGAGTTCCATGCTATTGTATGCAAAATCCACCTCGGACATCAAAACAAGAGACACATCACAGTGCAGGTGTCCTGCTTTTAATCAACTTATTGGTGATTTCCGGCATCGAGATCAATTGAGTCTAAAAAGCAGCCCTTTCCTAGAGAGCCAAGGGGAAAATTTGTCCCTTGCCCCCTCCTCAAAGCCCCGGTGTCGATTATACTGGCACTTTTATCAACAACTACCTCTTCCACTCCATCTTATATAAACAAAAACCTCTAAAAAAATCCTTCCACTTCTCTGCTAAGTTAAGAAACGATTCAGAAGCGCATAGGACAGGACTTCATTATGCACTGCTCAAGTTGCTTTTATTAACACCTTGTAGCTCCATAGGAGAATTGTTTATACTGCCAACTGAGCCAAGGGTCTGAGAACTCAACTGTGGACTAGCGGGACAAGCTTCTGGATTACCAGCACTCATGCCATGCATTGTCCCAGAGCTGATCTGTTGTGGGCTCACTGGGGTTCTTTGGCTCATTTGCTGGGGACTAGACTGCTGTTGCTGCTGTTGGGATTGTGAGCTCAATTGTGGAATTGCCATGTTTGAAGGTGAACTTATTTGTGGGGGTGACATAACAGCTTGCAAGGGTGAGGTTGCTTCTAGCTGATGCAGCTGCTGCTGCTGCTGCAACTGTTGTTGCTGCAATTGGAGTTGCTGCTGTTGCTGCTGTGGTTGCTGCTGCAATTGCTGTTGCTGTTGTTGCAACTGCATCTGCTGCTGCTGATGCTGCAGCTGCATTGGCTGCTGCTGCTGCTGTGGTGGCTGCTGCTGATTCATATACAGATTCATCCCTGTCATCATCTTTGGTGGGCCCATTGACCCCATTGCTGCCCGGCTCATGTCAGCTCGATTCATTATTGGCAGGCCAGAGCCTGGAAGCATCAGTCGAGGTCCAGAGACACCACCCATGCCAGACTGAGTGCCCCCTAACATACCTTGACTCTGCCTCGGCGCCTGAATTCTTGAGAAAATAGGGGATTGTCGCTGGGTCATTGAATTGCCAATGTGAGAGGCCTGGGCCATGTTCATGGGATTCTGACCCACATTACCATTGTTTGACATTTGGCCCGTGGGTGCTGAAATTACAGCCCCTCTCATCCCCTTTGCACCTGCCATATTCATGGTGTTACTGATGACATTAAGCCCAGCCAAGTTAGCACCCATGTTTCCCCTGCCCAGAGCAGCTCCTAATGCCAGTTGTCTTTGCAGCATCGATTGTCGTTGCTGCTGCTGCTGCTGCTGTTGCACTTGCTGTGGCTGTTGCTGCTGTAAAAGCTGAAGATGCGCAGGTGGTGGCTTATTTGCCATGTGATTGCCCAACTGATTACTAGTATTCTGGCTGGCATTCAAGTGCGAGAGGGGATTTGTACCAAACGTCATTGTGGGTCTTGGAAACTGAGCAAGATGTTGAACCATGGCATTTTGGTTATGTTGTTGCTGCAGCTGCTGAGCCTGTTGCTGCGATGAGGACTGTGAATCTAGCTGTTGTGGCCGTCCAGGCACAGAGACTCCTGGACCTATTTGTGAGCCATGAGGGTTTCCAGGAGGCAGCATCCTTGCATGTGGAGGAATATTCACAGATGAACTAAGAGATACATTGCCACCATTAGGGGTAGGCAACACTTCACTGGACGATTGACCTGAAACTCCTTCAGGACAGCGGGGGATATCGGCATTGGAATTATTTTGAGGAGTTCCAGGAGCATTAGGTTGATTGCTTAGAGCAAGATTCATGCGGGTTGGTTTCAGTTGGACCTGATCTTCCACATGAAATCCTTCGCGTGTCATCTGCAGAAACAATATCATTTGATTGAAATGTAAATCGATATTGGATAGATTTAAGCACTTAAGCTTGACCTGTTTTCATAAACCTACCAATGAGCATAGCTGGGCTGCAAGCAAATCTGCCAAATGCTGTATCAGAAATTCAATCACAGATGTTAGCCATAATGTTGAAAAAAACATAGTTTCTTGTGAGGCTAGGTAAGAATAAGGCCACATAGTGCATATAATAAACAGGAAACCACATCTTCCAACTACGAAGTAGGTGAACACACTGAAATGCCATTTGACATTAGAAAGATTTATAGGCAAGACTCGTACAGTATTTGGTAGTGTCGGAAGATGCTCCTCTGAAGCCAGAATATCAAACTCTTCCAAATCTCCATAGTGCATAGCAACAGTACCATCACTTGATTTCTCTGACATGATCATCCTGGTCTGAGGCCGCAAGACAACAGTCCCTATACAAACAGGAGAAAGCCCATGTTAATCGAAAGAAAGTTCATGCAAGTGATGTTGCTTTTGTCTTTCATTACATTATCCTCTCTACAACATTAAAATTAGCATCTCATCCTTCCAAAACCATTCAAGTTGGGTGTTGTTTCTTAGACCAAAAGACATTCTTTTCTACAGGTGGTACCGTATGATGGCAGACTTTTAACACATCAAGATCGGGCAAGTACAAGTAACATAAATTTAACTCCATGCCACATGAGATTGGGTACTTTGCACTGTGGCCAATATAATGGTAAATACTGCAAAACTCTAGCAGCCAGCAGCAATTTTAAGTCAGCATAAAATGAGAAGGAAAGGTGTAGCAAAGTCCAAAGTACGATTAATATCAGGCTGGAGAAATCAATTTTATGCTGCCATAGACCATCTCCACATGACAGATGCAACAAACCTTGAAGATTTCGCTCTGGCTGCGAAAACTTAAGGACTCTAGTCTTGCAAATATTCGTGCTGCCTCCGACCAGTGACTTCGAGAGTGGTCTGGCACATGAGTCATCCTTAAAATTCACATCGTTGGAAACATTGTGTAGACATACTGAAAGATTCTCAGTCAGGAAGGCACCGGGCTTCGTGGCTGGGTAATCTGCCTTGTTCTTTTTGTGGTCTATTTGGTGCCTGAAGCATCATTGGATGAGGGACAATACTCAGAATGTAATGAATTATATATTTGATATTTATATCAGAAAACAGATGCCAATAATTGCCTGAGAAAAATTATGTATCATGCTTCTGGATGCACATGTAAAGCAGGTGGACTAAGAATATTTCGAGCTCACGTTTTCAAGATTTACTGTACAGTTTGTACTTCATATTGCTTAACTCAATTACGAGTCAAAGTCAAGCAGCAAACACAATAGCAACATATTTGCTGTCATGGTTGTAACACGGTAATTAGAGCAACCCACGCTTTAAAGAAGGACAAAGCTTACTGATATAATCCACATCTAAATGCCATCTAGATCAGCCTCATGATCAAGAGAGCAGTCATATCATTTTTCAAACTATTGTCTCGCCAGGAGGTAGGAATTTAAAATTCATGACAACAGATAAGTGTTGTAGACATCTATCCTCAGTCTAAGTTTCCATCAGAGGTAGATGTTCGCTAAAAAGCTATTAATTTAATAGGAATACATCCCTGAAAACTGATCAAAGTTCCTGATTGCTCTGAAAATCATTAGCCAACCACCATAAATAGTCCAACTGGGCTTCGCCTAATAATCATGTAAATCGGTGCTTTACATAAAAAAAAATAAGATTGGTATCCCAATTTTTCAAGTTCTAGACAACCAGCTTTACTGCATTGCTGATGCGGCTAACTAAACTTTTTCTCAACCTAGATATTATGGTTAAGACTCTGTATTAACAAACTCCAGGCAAGTAAATTACCGAAGAGAAATTATAAACTATAAAACTGAAAAATGTCTGACTAGCAGAAATACAGGAGGGAAAACAAGACAGAGCAACAGGCTTCAGAGCTCAATCAACCTCATACCTCATCATAATTGTATCAATCTTTAAAAACCTCTCAAGCATTGTTTGATCAACCAGAGGTGGGGTTCCAACAGAAGGACTGCTCGCATTTAATGCAACACCAATGTTGCTCACACTAGCAGGAGAGCCAACACCGCTGATTATTGGCGTCTTTGGAAGTGAATTCTGTCTTCGTTTTGCAGCAGCCTGGGCCTGGTTCTGTCGTAGTGTTGAATCATTGGCACTAGATGTTAAAGATCCTGTTGCTCCAACAGGAGGAACTGAGGTTATTGCAGCCCTTTCCTTGGGCAACAATCCAGGCACAGGAGTTGCTGCAGCTGCCCCATACTGTGGTCCAACTGAACCACTAGAAAATTCCCCAGATTTTGATGACAAAGGAGATTGAGCCAAGGTTCCACCAGATATGCGTGGGCTTTGCACTGATTTCCTTTTTTGTATCTGTTCCTCCTTTTTCAAATTACTATCAATCTGCTGATTGACATTACTCCAAGATGCCTGAGAGAAACCAGGTCTCAGGAATGGATGATGTGGCAACCTTTGTTGAAGTTGTGGTTGCTGAGGATCCATGCGGTCCTTTTCAGTCTCCACCGTCTGGATGTCAGACTTACTCCGATTTACTTCTGTAGCCTCCATCTGTGTATCTAGTTGTTCTTCCTTTGCACGATGCCCCATGCCCAGTGGCAGGGATGCTGCTGCAACCTCTGGATTCTGGACCCCTTCAAGTGCGTGCTGGGGGAACTTATGCATGATTGCATTACCAAATTGAATTCCTCTAGATATTGCTTGCTGCTGCAAAAGGGTATTCTTGAGATTTAAGTCTGATGCATGGAAGTTCTCCATCTGCTGCTGCTGATTGCCATCAGGTCCATGTGCCGGTCTTGGCCTCTTATTAAAGCTAGACCTGGGCGATGATTGCCCATCTTGATTCTCTCTCTTTCCATGAAGGGAAATAGAAGAGTTATTATCCGAGTATGAAATCATCATGTCCTGCCCACCAGGGGAAGCTCCACGATCCTGCGTGCCTCTAGCATTCCCAACTAACATTTGATACCTCGGGGACATCATTGGTAGTGTTGAAAAAGATGCATCTGATATATAGCCTTTTGGTCTTAGAGGTGGTGTGTTGCCAGTTCCAGCACATTGGGCACTCAGATTCTCATGGACATGTTGCGGCAATAGATTCCCTTGGATAATTCCTGAATCAGACCTTTCTGGAACTCTGTCTATGCAGACTTTCTTCCCGTGGATTTTGTTACTAGAAGTCACAGAGGTTTCTGGCACATGTCTCAATCTCTTCTTTTGTAGACTAGATAAAGTCATATGTAGCTGAAAAAAACCAAACAGAACAATAAAATTAATGCTCAGGATCTACAAGATATAGACATGACAACAAAGAAATAACCACCTTTTCTGGAACTGGACTATTGGAGAGCCTATCCAGCTTGGGAGTAGGATCCAAACACAGTTGTGGCTGTAATGTCTTCAGAATCCTGGATTCTACTTCCTATTTTAAAAAATCAAACACAAACATTAAGCTCATGTCTCAAACACAAAATAAAGTTCACAGTTCATCCATGGAGATGCTGCAAGCCCCAGCCCCGACTCCCTAAAAAAAATCTTTAGAAAGAAGAATAAAAGAAATGGAAAAAGAAAAATAGTGGAAAATCTCCAACCCCCTCAAGAAAGAGGGGCAAGAAACTCCATGCGCAGTGCCTTACCATCAGATCACCGTACGTCCAAGAACTACAAAAAGGTGGTATATCCTTAATGATGTTCTCCAAGGAAATTTTCAGCCGCACTTTAGTAACAACGGGCAAATCAACCACATCTGGAAGATTGGGCCCTCTATTAGATGCATATTTTCGATAGTCCCGCACCTGCATCATTTGTGAATAGTCAGCGCATTAATGTTAATCATACTATCTGTGAAGAATAAATAAGACGAAGAATGATAAAATAAAGTGAAAAAAAGTAATTTTGATTAAAGCTCAAATGTGTATAGCTATGTGCTTGTTGCAGATTAATTTGTCTTGGTAAATGCAGACTAGATGGATGGAAGAGTGACTATAGTTACAATTAAGACTGATCCATTTCATAAGAAAAGGCACATGAAAGCTGAGAATTTCTGAACACCATCCATCCAAAGTATAAGCTAAAATGAGTACTAAATTCACCATCGCCACTGGTATCCTAGGGACACACCCACAAATGAAGAGCTGCTAAACTAAGCAAGTTGCATCAACATGCAATAATATGCAAAGCCAGAAAGAAAAGAGTTCCCATAGAACTCTTAGGATAGTCATCAAAATGCAAAACCAAAATAACTTGAACAAAAGATTGGGAGGATGATGTTGTTTCATCATAAATGCATGATATTAAAAATGATTTGAAACTTGAGCCAAAAGATCGTGACTTTTTATCAAGTCAAAAATAGGATCTGAAGGATGCATTCATATGAATCTATTAACGGGACATTCACTCTATCTCTCTCAGAGATCTGTTTCGTAAAAAAAAAAAAAAAAAAAGAGAGAGAGAGAACACACACACACACACATGAGAATTATCTCAAATACTCACCTCACAGATAAGTGAACCTTCAACATATTTGCAAGGTAAATCGTCAAGGAGATCTCCAGGCAACCGACCACATTCAATTGCCTTCAAAGAAAATGACATTTAAGAAATGTAAGAATTGAACATGTAATAGAGAGATTTGAGATAAATGGCAAGGACAAAGAAGATGAATCAAGATTTTGATGAAAAACTTAAGAACAAACAAGAGATATTATCTTCTCAAAATTCAGTGTATGAAGTATCACCTCATAGTCCTAGATTGTTTGACATGTCCCAACGTAAAGACAGGCAAAATAGGAAGAAGAGTATCTCAAGCTCTCACACAAATCAAATAAGTTCCACATTGCTAGTAATGGATGTTGACATGTAAGGTTTTCTGAGCAATTCTATAATTTAGCTTCAAAATTTTGAACTTTTCCCTTTCAATAGCATAACTAGTATAATACCAAAACGTTGATCTGGGGGGTTCACTGTTGACACCAAATCGAGAATGGATACCATAGCTATAACCATGTCATTCAGTAGAGTACAGGTAAATTAACCTTCAGAAGAGTCAAAGGTAAACAAGCAGATAGAATGTAAATGTCAAGTCCAATTGACTCAGTATATGTAATTTTCCTCTCACAAAGAATGGATAAAATGAGAAGGGATACTTGCAGAAAAGGAAGAGAAAAAATAGGGTCAGACAATCACCGAGAAGAGACTTTCAGATGTCCTGTTGTAGGGACGTAAGAACTTCGAAGCATGCTGTAATGCGTCGCTCTGGCAAGATAAAGAGAGAAAATAGGAAACAAGAGAAGGGATGTAAGTAAACGAGAAACTTTTGTTGATCAACTTCCTAAGGTCAAGATTTCTTCATAACAAACCTCCAAAGGTTTTCCAATAGAGTATCCATCAGGGAAAAGGTTCAATGTGAAGGAAACTTCGTCCCCTGGCATTTCAACAATCACAGATATACTTATTTAGTAATAGGAAAGCCAACATATTCAACGTGCAATGGAAGCATAACCAAGAATTACCTGCAGAAATAGGGTTTTCATCGGTAGAGAAGAATGATGTAGACCCCCCAGAAGCCTCTGTATCCACCTGAGTTTTATTATCCTAAGTCAACAGATAGTTCCCATCACCATAGAATTTTTCCGACAGCGCACAGGTGAAATGCCCAGAAAAGCAAAAGAAACCACACACACACACCAATGCTTCCCATCCTTTAGAAGCCAGAAACCCACTAGCTTAATCTCGCTCACAGAAATATCCGCATAATTATATTCCAACACAAACATCCCACTCTTTCTCTTTAGTTTCAATTCTCCCCCATCCCCGATATATTCTTGACGAGGTACAGCGCCGAGCATGACGAGCAGCACGACCGCGGCCGCTAATAACCCTCATCAATTGCCAGGCCCCACCCATCCTAAAAGCAGGCAATGGCGAGGGCAGCAGAACTTCTTAGTCCCAGATCCAATGGTCCAGTCGAGATTTCCCAATTTCAGGCAAGCGACACGCGAGAATCAATTTCAACATAGTCCATCGAACGCGGTCAGCCAAGATAAAGCATCGAAGACCGAGTGCAATACAGCACCCTCCCCCCCAGACGAAGCCGATCAGAACTATCGACGGCTCCGCCCACATCTAAAAAAGCAAACTTTTCCCCGCCACACTCACCTTCGCACCGCCCCGTTCCGATCGCATCATGCCCCAAAAAATAGAAGAAGAAGAATCAAAAAAAAAAAAAAAAAAGCCACGCGGAGCAAAATCGCAAGCAACCGAGCTAAGCAAGGCGCGACCAGGGAGCCGCTCAGCACCACACGCGCACGCACACGCACGGCGAGCGTTACCTCGGGGTTCCGACCGGTGGAGCGAGACGTGACCTTCGGATTCTGCGGCGCGTCGTCCTCGCCGGCGTCCGGCAGGATCGGGGGAGGTTTCGGGGAGAACCTCCGGCCGGTCTTCGAGAGCTTGAACGAGACGCCCATCGGCTAGGGCTTTCGAGGCGAATTCGGGGTGGGCGGGTTTTCTCTCCGGCGCTTGGATCATGAGAAAGTAGAGCGGAAGGAAAAAGTAGTTTTCCGGGAAAATTCCCGCAGAGAGGAAGAGGGTCCGAAATGGAAAAGCAGTCGAAGCAAGGGCGGTCTAGAACGGACCGCCCGAGTTGAAAATCGTCCAATTTGGTCCGATTCCTGAAAATGAGATTGGTATATGGATTTCTCTAAAAAGAAAATCGGACCGGAGTGATTATACAAATTTTTATAATTTTTAAAAAATAAAAAAAAATAGTGACCACCCTTCCAACATAAAAGGGGGAAGTGAGGGGTTCAAATCCCCACATTCTCAGAAGATAGGGTGGGGACGCGTAAGTTTCAATAGTGGGTTTCGGACTCACGCCCTGAAGGCGGGCGAAAGTCGAGAGTGAGTGTAGAATAGGAATAGAGTAGAACCAAAAAAAAAATGGAAAGAAATTAGTTTTTTTATTTCTTCATAACATATAGCGGAAAAACGAAGTCCGGTCAACTCCTAGATCGAACCGAGAATCGAAATCGGAATCGGAATCAACCGGTTGGACCGAACCGATGTGGGAAAAATTTCCAGGCCTAGTAAGTGGTGGGCTAGGCCCGGGAAGGGGCTTTGAGGCTCCGCCTGGGCCGGCCTGCTTATATGCTTCTTCGAAGGATGTAATGCGTGTGGCTCATTAGTTATTCAACCTCGGCAGCTAAAATTTATAAACTTCGATAGAATATAATTAGTCCGAATTTCTAATACTGGATATCATAAGACCTATAGGTAAGTAGCAGAACGATGTAATATAGAGGACTATATATTATTTTTGATGTGTTATTCCTTTAAGATGAAACTTTCACACATAAAAAAATAAAATGGTGGCTCTGTGGGCCAGCCAAGCCGCCCATATCTTCCCTCGGGCGAGCCTAGGCACTTGCCCATGCGTGCAAGTTGGGCCTAATAAACTCATTTTAATCTATATTTCTTGGGTTAAGCCAATATAAAGATTAGTTGTGTTCTGTGAATGGATTATAAATGGGTTTAAGATGCAAAAACTTGAAAAGATACGTGTTAAATAAATTTGCAGTTTACCCAAACTCAATTTACTCTTATGACTCTCTTCACATTTTATGAGAAAATAATGAACTCCTTGAATTGTTCCAAGTTCAGAAAAGTTTTAGTGGGCTGGACTTCACCCTTATTAAAAATGTCAAGTTGGCTTCTTTTTTTCTCAATTTTTTTTCTTTATTAATCTTGTAAGTTTTATCTGTTAGATATTGAAGTATATCTTTCCTTGGTTGCATTAGACATTGTTATTTTTACACAATATTTTAATCTTAGTTCTTATCATTGCAATCAATTGTTAGTATCTTCTTCATATCTCATCTTCCATTTAATTAACATTTCCTACGTTGATTGTTGTTCTTTTTTCGGTAAATTCAATATCAAGCAGTAACTTTCAGTTGCGTGAATTAAGTTCTAAATTTTTTGATAATTTGCTAATATGGTCAATTTGGCTAATTTGGGCAGGAAATTACTAACACATACGTCAACTATCGTACATGATGTGGCAATACTAATGACAAATTTTAAATTATTTATTTATTTACAAATTTTAAATTATTTATTTATTTATTTATTTATTTTATTATTATTATTATTTCTTTTATTTCCCCTTTTTTTCCTTAACACTTGCTTGGTCTAAGCAAAAGCAGTGCATCCATCGCTAACCAAAGGTGAGGACGTCAGGTCTTTGCCCAGATCCAAGTGAGGGTCACGATGTCCTCACTTGCCACATGCAAGAGTTGCAAGCCCCTTGCTTGTGGTCAACAAGGGCACAAAGGAGTTGTAAAAGAAAGAAAAAAGGAAAAAAATGAAAAGGAAAAGGAAGAGAAAAGAAAAGAAAAAGATTACATTTTTTTTTTTAAATATCAAAAAATATAAATTTTGTTTACACCTGTCCTGGTCATGCTATATAGGACGGCTGGTATTCCATGTCAACAATTTCCTACCAAAATTGATTAGATCAACTATGTTGGCAAATTATCAAAATGTTTAGGGCACAATTAGTATAATTGAAAAGTTTAGGATTAAATTGGAACATGTGCAATAGATTGGGCACTTTTTTGATACCTTTCCCCTGTGTAGGGCAATGCATTAGATACCTAACTCTTGAGTTCCAAAATTTGCAAATTGGTTTAAGCTCCTGGTGATTAGCGGGTCTTGTTTGCCACACTGAGTGATCAGTGGTTGTAATTAACGAAAGTTGAATGCAATGCAATTGTATACCATCAGCCAAAGTTCTGCTTAATCTTTGATAACGCTTCATGATTAGTGTGATCTTTGGCAAATACATTCGTAAGACCGGTACGATTATCTTGATTTTGCATGTAAAGAGGTAACGTGTATCTACATGTGGACATCCTTAGCTGCAAGGTCAATTTTTTTTTTTTTTTGTTCACTTACTGACATAACGCAGGAAAGAGAAAACATTAAAAAGAAAATATATGTTGGTACACTCTATTATCTAAATCGATGGAGTTAGCAGGATGACTTGATTATACAAATTCGACAAATTTTAGACCTTGATGGCATTTTTTAAAAGTCTTAAGTCTCAATCATATTTTCGGGACAAGTTTTAGGATTTACGACACACTCATCTCTATAAGTTAAATATCTATGGAATTCGTCTAGGTTTTAATTTGCCTTGCGTTGAATTTGACAAGATCGTACACCCCTACCTTGGATTTTCTTCGTTTTATCTTGTCCTTTTCATATAGCATAAGAGATAAGAGATAGTATGCGGAAAATATCAATGCTCTACGCGCGAGTACGATCACTTTTGCTTTCTTCGAGAGTGTATAGATGAAGGATAAACATGTTGCCTCACGAACGATTATGTAGGGTTAATCGGTTGATCGAAGAGCACACGACGTAAAGAGATAAATAGATGCCATATATGCTGCTAGCCTCTCGGGGAAATGACTATGGACAGTCAATTAAGTAACTGGCAAAAGGTTGGGATTTGGGACCGACCATTGCCTTGCTCCATTTCATTTAACAAGACTCGTGCAATAAATGAAAAAACAACTAAATAAGTGGATATTTTGCAATATGAAAGATTGATGTTTGGAGCAACTTATCAAAGACAAAGCAAAAAGGGATGAACGTGCAGATGATGGAAGAAGAGCAGTGGAGTGGCAGAAGGTGGATAATTACAATTTTCGATTTTGGATGATGTTTTTTATAGGTGAAAAACTTAGGTAATTTGCATTAAGTAAAGTGCATATAGAAATTCAGGACATTCCAAAATGAAGAGGTCCAGAGGCCCCCTTTTTAAAAAAAAAAAAATTAAATCATAAATAAATAAATAAATTAAAATAGATATAATTAAATAAAAAGAATAAACTATAAATAAATTTAAAAAAAATCGGTGAGGCTGACTCAGAGGTTTAAGGGATAAAGGTGCAATGCATCTAGAAGTCCAAGGCATGCCAAAAAGGGAGGCCTGGACGGCCTCACGTTCTGCGGAATTAGGCATAATCCAACCGACACGAGACTCTGATTTTCACTAGTCTGTGTGTGCAGTGAAAATTAGTTGAGAAATTAATATGAAACTGAGCATATATTTAAATATTCCTTTCTTTCGCTTTAGATCTTTCTTTAACTTGCCCACAAGTTCGGAATGAAGTTTAGTAAAAGCGAGGCAAAACCCGGTTTCCAATATTGTATAGAAGATATGTCATTCGTATGTAAACTTTTATCAGTATCAGGCCAAGGAATTGAACAATTTATCAAGCCACGTCAAATATTTAATCGATCTTTTTAGGTTATATGGAAAAAGCAGCCATTACTTCTATTTCTGACTTTTTATCTTTTGACATTCGAAATTTGACCGATCTAGAAACCTATACATAGGAATATTAAGGTCATTTGCAATTGTAATCATGCCATTTTGTTTATAAATTTTTGGAAATCAAATTATCATTATGATAGGAATTTTCGCCAGAATAACGGAATAATAAAGGGAAGGTTCAAGTATGCACTTGGTATTTTCTAAATAAAGTCAACCTAAATTTTGAAGGTTTGGCACGTAGGGGTAATGATGACATCAGTGTCATAATTATTATAAGGCGCTTATTTTAGTACTAATTTAAATGATCATTTAAGTATCATAATTTTTAAAGAGCAATATTTAAATGAATTTGGTGATGAAAAAAACTGATGTGGCTCATTGAGGCTAAATGGACAATTTTAAAAAGAAGTGACACTAAAATGATCATTCCTAAAATTTTGCACTAAAGTAATCTTTCTTAAAGTTTTGGCATACGAAGTTTCAAAATTCTGTGATGCGTAATTTATAAACCAATCAACGTTGCTAAATGCATTTATTATTCACAAATTAAGAAATTTGGGTTAGATTGGTTTCCAAATGTTCTTTAGTAATGATCCTGGCAGTTGATAAAAAGGAAGTGTGTTTGGTTTACCCCAAGTGACTTTGGACCTCTAAAATCTCTTGGGAAAAGTTATGGCATTTGGTAAATTTTTACGGAGAGCATTGTACGAAAATTAGCATTGGCAAAACTAAAAGTTCAAGGCACGTGAAGACTGCTTTGAACATTTTTGGAATGTTATTATGAGGTTTAATGACTCATATTCTTCCAATCTTGTCCTCACTTATAATTTTGTATATCACTTTTGCCTCTAAAAACATTGTTCATTGTCTTCTCATGCACTCTTTTTGTGCTTGCTAGTTTTGATGTTTGCAGAGGTCGAGGCTCGCCTAAGGTTGTGCAACCTCAATAGTGGTTGCTTGCGGTTGCATGACCTTGGCGACAGGTTGTCATCTCTCTTTTAGGCTTCGCCTGAGGTGCCATCTTCATCTATCCATGCTTACACTTTGAATTTTTTTTTTCCTTAATTTATAAGTTTGTGGCAAATAGTGTTTTGCATTAGGTAAACCCCTTTAATCTAAGATCCTTTCCGTCTATGCAAAGGTAATTCACAAAAGTGAAGCAAAGGCACTGTAATCCATTTCCACGATGCTTCAAGCTTTGTTGTTCAATCTAAGAATACAGCAAGGTTAGAGAAGAAATAAATACGAACTTGGTAGAGGTGTAGAAAAATTTGCTTATGTTCCCTTTTGTATGAAAATGTTATTTTAAATGAAACTATTTTAAGAGAATGTTTGCTCAATGATTTTACTGAGTCTAACAAAACAAAGAAAAATAGTGTCAAAGTTAGAATATTTGCTTTGTAATTTTTGCTTTTGGCTCACTATCTCGTTTTGTCACATTTCTAATTATAAAACATTAGAGCCACCATTTTAATAATGATCAATTTCATGTCAAAACTTTTTGAATAATCACTTTAGCATCAAAACTTCGTAAAGCAATCATACAAGTGACTTTAGTGAGCCACACCAGATTTTTGACAAACTAAGTCACCATACTCACTTAGGTGATCGTTTTCTAAAAGCTGTGGTAATTAAAATAATTGTTTGAAAAGTGTTAACACTAAATTAAGCGCATTTTAAAAATTATGGCACTAATGACACCCTTTCTGTCGTTTGGAAAAAAAAAAAAAAACATAACTTATTTTGAGATTATGCATTTTTGGACTTTGAGGTCTTCATAAGTTCTTAATCGATGTATCTAGCCTTGATTTGCAATGTTAAGGGTTTAATTAAGTTAAGCTAGAAGTGCATTAGTTGTGTGTCCTTCGCGGGACGGTATGTGGAGGATGAAAATGCGACCGTGATAAACCACGTGCCTTGGAAAAAATGTTCCGTGAGTGTCGCACACCACATGCCAATAGATTGGGCACGGATGATAAGTCGCGAACACGGTGGTCAAAGAACACATCGGCTTACGGCAATGTGGTGCGCGACGTGCGCTCTTGCGCAATGTTCCGTCACAGTGCCAACTTCATTCATGGATTTACTACAGAGATTAGTGTCCAAGGACTATATTATGCTGTCCAGGGATCGAAGCAATTACCTCAATGCATCGGAATCCCTTCAATTTGGAGTAAGCATTTAGCACTATCTTTTTGGTCTTTTTGCGTATCTTTACTCCTTGTGATAGCAACCCAAACGGGTGATTTCGATATTTCACATGAATCACGCTGGGTTGGTGGGGTGTGCTAGACAAAATGTTAAAATCATAATGATTAGAGTGAAGTTCACATGATTCGAAATCATGAGAAGTGATTGAGAAATCTAACTTAAATTTAGGCTTATATGCTGATCTTCTCAATTAAAGCAGATTATGCTTATGCTAGTATGAAAGTCGGAACCTGATTTTGTCGCTTTACTTCCTCTCCAGGAAAATGTAGAGATTTGCTTGACAATTATATATTCAAAAGTGGCGTTGCCAATGTTGTGTCACATAGGTGTTTCGAAAAATGTATTGCTTTTTCAGTCTTGTAATGTTTATGCTGGGCATATAGGTGATCTGTATTTGATTCCTATATCAAGCTCTTGGTTATAAATTCAAGGCTGACACTGTTTTGCCTTGCTTTCCCCTCTCCATTTATAATCCTAAGTTTGATTGGTCTTTGAGACGGCGCCTGATCGTTGCGCCTTACGGTGCTGACATCGAGTTCAACCATGGGGTTTTCACTGCTCCCCCAAAACTATCGAGAACTGTGGAAAGAGTGGGATCTGCGGTCTCTTGTCCTCCTCAGCTTGTTCCTCCAATTGACCCTTGCGACTCAGGGCTTCCGGAGGAAATCCATTTACAGGTACTGGATCCGAATCATCGTCTGGACGACATACCTATCGGCCGACTCCATTGCGACCCTTACGCTCGGTGTCATCTCGAACCGCCTGGCCAACATCAAGGAAGAGAAGGGGATGATCGATCCGAGGAGCCAGATCACTGCCTTCTGGGCACCGTTTCTTCTCCTCCACTTGGGCGGGCCCGACGCAATCACCGCCTATGCCCTGGAGGACAATGAGCTATGGTTGAGGCAGTTGGCGCGGCTTTGCGTCCAGGTAGGACTAGCTTGTTACATCTACTTCATGGCCTTGTCGGGGTCTACACTGTCGATATTAGCGGCTGGCGTGATCCTTGTGGGGTTCGTCAAATATGCAGAGAGGACATTGTGTCAATACTTGGCAAGCGAAGGTCGACTTCGAGATTCGATGCTTTCGCTTTCCGATTTTGGTCCCATATACCCCAGGATAATGGAGCAATACACTCTGAAGAAAGAGGAGGGATACCGAGTCAGCATTGATGAGGTCGTGGAGGTTCCGGCTCCAGAGGATCTCTCAGCGATCGGCGGTCAAGGTGGGGACGGAGAGAATGCCATGACTCTGGCCAAAGCCTATGAGTTGTTCAAGATCTTCAAGCTTCTCTTCGTGGGTCTTATCCTCAACTTTGGCGACCTCGAGGCCAGTAAGCGCATGTTCTTGAACCCTGCCATGAGCTCGGAGACGGCTTTTAAGATAGTGGAGATTGAGCTCGGGTTCATGTACGATCTGCTCTACACCAAGGCATTATTGCTGAACCGTGCTTGGGGCATCGTTCGTTGCGCCATCAATCTCTCGGTGCCTTGTGCTGTGTTGGTATTCTTCCTCTTACAGGATAGGAAGGATTACCCCAAAGTCGACGTCTGTATCACCTTCTTGTTGATAAGCGCGGCTATACTTTTAGAGGTTTACTCGGTTCTTCTAGCAATTTCATCCGATTGGGTTGACCACTGGCGGCTTCAGAGACCCGAGAGATCCGCAATTTCATCAGCCGTGGCTCTTCTCCGGACCTGCCCGAAACAAAGATGGTCAAATTCCGTGGCCCAGTTCAGCCTCTTGGGATTATCTATCAAGAAAAGAAACAGGATCTTCAGCAAGTATCCAGGGCTCGCCAAGTTAGACGAGAAGTTGGAGAAGAACTTCTGCATCAATTACAAAGAGTTCAAGAACAACATCAAAGATTGGATCTTCCGTCACGCGAGGGATACGGTCGAAAAGCTGGCAGGGGACAACAAATTGAAGAGCGGGTTGACGAGTCTTAAGGAGGAGGTTAACGAAGTACTGAAGAGGTCAAACCACGATGACCTGGACTGGAGTGTGAAAGGTATGGACTTCGACCAGAGCATCCTCATTTGGCACGTCGCCACTGAGCTCTGCCACCACAAGGACCTTGTCAAGAGGGAGGGAAAGGCCCGGAAGACGTCACAAACTTCAAGATGAGTAAGTTGGTCTCTCGGTACATGCTCTATCTTTTAGTACTCTATCCCTCCATGTTGCCAACAGGGATAGGGGGGCTCCGATATGAAGATACTTCCGTCGATGCTCAGAAGTTTTTCGCGGACAAGCTAGCGGTGTCGTCAAAGAAAGAAACCAGCATCGTGAAGTGGGCGCAGAAATTATTCAAGAAAGGGGAGCATGCCCACGCCAGTGGTCATAGCTGCAAAAAGGCGCACAAGTCAGCAGAGTCGCATGATCTGTGCGAAGTCTGCCATCTTCTGCTTCAAGTGGGAACTCAGCTGCCCGCCACAAAAATACGCGGCGGCAAAAGCAGGTCGGTGCTGTTTGACGCGTGCCATCTCGCATCCCAGTTGAATAACTCCGAGATGGATAACTTCAGCAATAAATGGGACTTGATCAGCAAGGTCTGGGCGAAGTTTCTGATATACGCGGCCTGCCAAAGCAAAGGCTGTGAGCACTCTGAGAGCCTGAGCAGAGGCGGAGAGCTTCTAAGCCATGTTTGGCTTCTCATGGGGCATCTTGGCATAGCGGATCCGGTACAGACTTCGGAAGTACAATGCATTACCAAACTGATCATGAACTAGAACTTCCAGGAGGAACGTGTCTTTTTCTTAACCTACTGTCACTTGAGTAAGGTGAATAAGTAGAGCTCATCATCTTGAGATGGTGAGGGAGTCATACTTGTTGTGCTTGAGGAGTCAGGAAATAAATTGAAACTATGCATCAGTTGTTGTTGCCATTCACCAGTGGCATTACCCCGGTCAGTACACTTTTAACTATGGGGAAAGCGAGTATTTATCTATATGAGAGCGACTTTTTTTAGAGTGATTCGTAAGTTTTGATTAAAAAAAGAGGAGCTTTTAGCCTATAATGAATTGGTAGCTAGCTTGCCTACATGATTAATGATGTTTTACTTGGAAAAATCCATCTTGGGGCCTGATTTTGCCTATTTATCACTTCTAATTATGAATTTTTCTAAAACATTTTAAAAAAAGGAAAAATAATTTAAATTTCAAAAAAGTGATGAAAAACTCGTTTTATATGGTTCTGCGTGACGATATTCGAATACTTAGGAAAGTTTCAAGTGTTCCATTTTTATATATAAAAGTCAAAATATGGGAGCCGCAAAATTCATGGAAAATTAAAGAGTAACTCTTTATTCCTTAAAGTGGTTAGTAAATCTCACATTTAAATTTTAAACGGTTTGTTTTTTGTTTTTTTTTGTTTTTTTATTTCCACAATATTATGCAGCAACTTCTCCTTCTACACTTACATTATTAAAGATAAGTTATGGTTCCCTCTCGCAACTGACAATTCCTTTCTAATTCTTATTTTACGAAATTTTAATTCAACGGTCGTTCATAATCCAATAGGAACCTGAAGACTCACTTGCTGGGAAGTTCTCAAATAATTCTTTTACATGGTTTGACAGTTGCCATAATAGTTTCGTCGAGAAATGTCCTTAACAGTATTGTTATCTGACTTTGGTCAAATTTATTTTCTAGTTTCGATTTTTTTTTTAAATTTCATATTTATTTTACATCGTGTTTATGACAACTAAATGATCGTTTTAGTTTCTGTGCAAAATCAGCCTTTTTCTCAACCCTTTGATGATTTATAGATTGTTCCGGAAAACACATTTCATTACTTGACTCCTTTGAGATTAGTCTTTCCTATCCATTTTTCACACTGGAAGCATCAAGATTCACAGCTAATGCAATGTCGCAACTAATTCCTTGAGTTTAGTCTTTAATCCTTTGACTAGACATTATTTTTTTGGTTTGACAACTATATAAAAATTCCATGGAAATGAACTTCACTTGCAATTTACTTAGGCATCGATACTTGACTTAGCAACAACAAAAGTTCAGCAGATAAGAAATCAATTATTTTAACAATTGTCACAAAATATTTTCTTATATACGGCATTTCCAAATAATAAGTAATCGTTTATTCTATGACTATTTCATGCCTCTCCAAATAAAGAAAATAATTCAAGAAAGCATATGTCAGAATCGGAAGACAACTAAAAATGTCTTATGAACACATTATTATGTTTTGCCATATACCCAAATGTATCTAAACTTCAATATACCACTGAATAGAATAATTTGTCAAAGATCTCCCAGATAATTGCTAATCTTTAAAAAAAAAAAGGGAAACCAGTGAATACGTATCCAAATGTTTAATACAACTAACCAAAATAAGACTAACAAGTCTTCTGTTTATTTTCAATTTTTTTTTTCAATAAGTCTTTTGTTTAGATAAATGTAAAAGTAAAGAAATCCTCAAAACATTCTGGCATTCTCAAGATATCACTAGACATTAGCTAATCTCAGTTCACTATTCATTCTAAGCAGTTTCCACTAAATCTAGAGAACATTATATTATAAAGGAATGAGCTTGCTTGCATAGTAAGTGATCCTCTACCTCTAGTAGTAATTAGACGTAGAGGCATTCCCTAAAAGTCCAAGAGCACTTGAAGGCGTGAATGCTAACCATTCTTTTTCTTTATTTCTTTGTTTTTTTGTTCCATGAAACATGTTTGGAATAGAAATTTATTAAATTTATTTGACAACGTAATTTCATTTTTCTATTTCTAGAATAGATTTTTATTTCAGAAATAGATTTGAAACTGAAATAAGAAGTTAAAATTTTTAACTTTTCTATTTCCAGAATAAAAAGTAAGAAATAAAAACTTTTCTCATCATTCACTTTCGTCACTACTGGCCACCCACCTGCCACTTGTGGGATGCCGGCTGCTTGCCGTTTGCCGTCGGACGCTAGATGCTTCCCACTACCACTTAGGAAGGAGAAATTTTATGTCGTTGTCAAACGAATTTCGATTTCAAGAACATAAATTTTATAAGATTATCAAATGCATATTTTTACTCAAAAACTCATCCGAGAAATTAAAAAAAAAATCAATCTCTAGTTAGAAATTGATTTCTGGAACAAGATGGTTATCATTCATGTCCTTAACATCGCAAGTTAATGGAAATAATTATTGGGTATTAGCAATACATAAACATGAAATATAAGTACAGTAGCCGACAATTTAATCACCACATGGCAAGCATAATACACCAACACGTCAATGCAGCCGGACAGACATAATTTCTAGTAGCGAATTGCAACAATCTCAATAATGTACACAAGCTCGCAGGCATAACCTCAAAGGGAAACAGTGGTGTGACAGCATGATTGCGAGCAACTGTGGACAAACCAATGCAAGAACTAAATCCAAATTTGTTAACTCATCAGTCATTGAAAAGCATCTCGGTTTGATCCAATGTTGATGCATAAAAATATGTTTTTGGCTGTAAATATGTTACTGTAGAAATTATTGGCGGAGGCAGCATGCTACTTACTTGAAGTCCAGCTATCCTGAAGGCACGTACTTTCATAAAGTAGCATCTGACACCACCAAGGCATCGTTGATTTGTAAAACATTTTTTTCAAATTAATAATAAAAAATTTAATACCCTAAAAAATTCCAAATTGATATACATGTAATAAATTTATCTAAAACTAATTTTTTGACCACTAAAAACTCTATATTGGTACACTTTTGACAAATTTATCAAAACTAGTACACTTTTGATAAATTTACCATCTGTTAGTTTCCGTTAAATTTTATTATCAAATTATTAAGTTAAATGACACGTGATAGTTGACTGGTATACCAATTTGGGATTTTACTCTCTGTTTGTCACAATTTACAATTTTTGTGATATTAATTGAATTTAAATTGGAGTATATTTGTTGGAATTTTTGGTGGTCAAATAAATTAGTTTGGGGTAAATTTGTCATAAATATATCAGTTTAGGGTTTTTTATGGTCAATCGGGGTAAATTTGTCATATGTCTATCAGTTTGGGGTTCTTCATGGTAAAAAAAATAGTTTGGAGTAAATTTGTTATATATGTACCAGTTTGGAGTTTTTCAGGGTATTAACCATTTTATAAAATGAATTAACAAAAATTATTTTTATTGTCAATAACAATATTTAGACATAAATTATTATTGAATGATGAAATTATTTTTTATTGATTAAATATTTTAAGCAATATAAATGATTATTTTTAAAAAATATTTTTAAAATCATTTGTATTCTGTAAAATGAACGGAGTTAAGTGTCATCTCTAATAATCCTAAGTAAAAATTACTATAATACCCATAAGGGTTTCTAGGCCAACACGGACATTAATGATCTAAAGTCCACTAATCAGGCTCCAAAGTAGGCTGGTCGTGGTTCGAGTCGCAGCCTGCGCGATCAACGCTTTTAAACTCGTTCCTCCCTGGCCGTGCAGTCAAATCGCACGAAGTTAGCGGCTTTTGAACCGTAACTCAACAATGCATCCAGATACACACACAGTTCCGTCAGAGACTCTAAAGAAAATCGCAGTACTTGACCAAAGTTTCTGCTTCGCCTAGAACCGACATAATAGCCATAAAAACTAAAACATTTGTGATGTCGGAATCTTACCCAACGAACTTGCACGGTGTTTCTTGAGAACAATTGATCCAAACACTATCGCTTTCTCCTTTCTTTTTACCTTTCTTTTTTTATGATACTAAATGTGAAGTGAATAAATAATACGCAAATGACTTTTACATATAAAAATGGAAAAGTTTAAATCAAACTATGTTTGAGTTACAGTTTTATTTACTTCCCATGAACAGTAGTGATCTAAGATAGATAGATAAATAGATTACAAATAAATATCATAGATAGGAGAACGACATCCGCAAATAGAAGGACATTCTTACACATGAGTGATCGAGTTTTAATTTTTTTATTACTAGCTAAAAAAGGGCACACAAACACGCGCGCTTGAACATGTACATGTATCACTATAGTCTATAGTCACTTCCATTAAGGCAATTCCTCTGCAATTGCTCTTATTGTCTATATAACTGCTTGTAATCACACGGCCTTGATCTTAACGCACTTGATCACGACCCCTGTCCTCCATCTTCCAAGCACTTGCCCCATGGCAAATTCCATCTTGCCACATTCTGCGCCGTCATGAAGAACCGTCCGACATCCAGTTCGTATCACGAATCGTAGCCCGACAAAGGGGCTCTAGGCAACACCGCTTGCTTCTCTTGGTCGGTACCGTTTGGGAGAGTAAGTCTCAGGCTCCCCGTCTGTCCCGCCGTGGTGCTAAAGGGCATCGCCATCCTTGTCTGAAACGACACTTTGTACCAAACGTTCAGCGAAAGATTCTTTTCCAAAACGAATCTCTGACTTGTAGCCACCTCGTCTTCACCACTTTTGCAATTTCGATGCCATCGCTGAAGTAAGAAGTAGCTTCGTTTAAACGATATTGATTAGGATAATTACTTCGTTTATTGTTATTATACATTTTCCTTTTTTTTTTTTACACATTCATCGTTGATTAGGTGACATGTAGATAAATTTGATTATACAACTATGAGTATCTACTATCTAGAAAGTACTTTGCATTGATGATAGACTTGATAAAAATCTCTACTATAACAATTTGGAGATTGATATTAGACTCACTCTATATGTTGATGATAAGCGGAAATCAAAAGTAAAAACAATATTAATAAATAAATAAATAAACTTGACCATTCCTTATTAATTAATTACCAGAAATTGACTAAAAATAAAAAAATAAAAAATACGACTCCTCCTGACTAATGGAGTTTAGTAGGTACTTGGTAAGAAGGTAAGTTTGCAATTTACCATACACTGTTTTTCTTTGGTATGTGTAATCAACACTTCGAAACTCTAAGTATTCCATATTTAGTATCTTTAGCAAGTGCCTCGAGAGACTCATTAACAAGACTCGTTTATTGATGATCCGTATTAGTTATAAAAAAAATCTTTAAAAAAAGTCAACTTGGATGCCACATCAATGAGGTATTTTGTGTGAAATTAAGAATTACTATAACAAAAAAGCATGTGATTATACTAAAAATGATAGATAGGAATAATGGCTAGGTCAGTATCTATCACTCCTTAATAATACAAGGATATCCCATATAATAATGCAGATTCTTAGAGGGGAGAAGTACTAGGAAAGTTCTAAATCTATTGCATTGGTGTCAAATTTAATTATAAACCTTTTGACCTAGAATCAATTCAATCATTTTGATTAATTTTGGCTGAATATTGTTGACATGGGTTTCGGCTGTCCTATGTGACATGATTTTACTGATGTGGATATTTTAAAAAATATTTTTAATGATTTTTATTTAACTTTTTCCTTTCTTTTTTTTCCTCCTCTTTCCATCAGTGGTCAGTGAGGGTTGGCCTCGCTTGAGTGAGGGTTGTCCCCGTCGCCATAGGCAAGGATCAGCCTTGCCAGCGCTTGCCTACACCTTAGTGTGGTTGACCCTTGCCGGCCCTGGTCGTGCTAGATATTGACATAAGAGGAGGAAAAAAAGTAATGAAAAAAGAAAAAAATTGAAAATTATTAAATTTTTATTTAAAAAATGTTTACATTAGCATTGGTTATGTCATGTAAGATGGTCGATGTCTACGTTAGCAATATCTTGTCAAAATTGCCTAGAATAACTGAATTAGCTATAGGTTAGGTGTAAGACTAAATTCACATAATTAAAAGATTTATGACTAAATCGACACAAATACAATAAGTTTAAAATTTTTCTAACACTTTTCACATTCTTAGAGATGCTCAACGGGCTTTTCTTCCTATTTACCTCCCAATCTCCTCTTCCTCCTTTGTCATTATTCTTAATTTGGCCAACTATATATAACTATGTGTACTTATTTATATATTTATTCACCAAAGACAAAATAGCATCTCTACTCTCTCAAAATTTTTCCAAACCACCGTAAAGCTTACCGCCTCTAGAAACCCATCATACTTTCTCCTTATTTTTCTTGGGAAATTGTTCAAAAAATCGTAAACCTATTGCACTATTATCAATTAAGTCCTAATTTTTTCAATTTTGCTAATTGAGTTCTAAATCTTTTTTTTTTTTTATCTTTTGCCAATTAAGTCCATCGGGTCAATTTTGGCCAGAATTTGCTAACATGGACGGCCGGCACCGATGTGACACTTTTTTTAATAATATTTTAATAATATTTTTAATTTTTAATTTTTACATTTTTTCTTTTCTTTACCCCCTTTTTTTTTTGGAGATAGGGCTGGCGAGGGTGGCCGGTTGACTTTTGCTGGCCACAAGACCCTTGCCCAAAATTGATGAGGGCTGCAATGCCCTCGCTAGATTTGGCCAAACGAGGTCGCGCCCCTCGCCTAGACCAGCGAGGGCTCGCGTGCCCTCACTTTGGCTGACAAGGGTTAGTTGGCTCTCACTTGTGGTTGGTGAAGCTCACCGGCCCTTGCTTGTGGATGGAGAGGGTCAATCAGCCACACTCGCCGACCCTATCTCCAAAGCCCAAAAAAAAGAAGAAGAAGAGCAAAGTAAAAAAAGAAGCAAAAAATCATAAAAGTTTAAAATATCATTAAAATATTATTAAAAAAGTGCCACGTTAGTGCTGGCCTCTCAAGTCAATGAATTTAAGATAAAATTGGTCGAATGGACTCAATTGGATAAATATGAAAATGTTTAGGACTTGATTAGCAAAATTGAAGGTTTAGAAATGAATTAACAAAAGTGCAACATGTTTATGACTTTTTAGATAATTTTCTCTATTTTTCATCAATTCAAAAAAAATAAAATAAAATTTATAATGAAAAGCACAAAATAGGAGAAAAGCTCCAGCAGATTGCAATTTCATGAAATTATAACTTGGTTGGGTTTTGATCAATTAAGTAAAAATGATAAAAGCGAGAACCACTACTACATTATTATGATGAATACATTGAAGTAAATAGTACAATTAAAATTAATAAAATTAGAGAGATTAAAATAGGCTTTATTTTCTGATATTTAAACAAGTCAAATAGGTCATAGTACATAGTTCTTAGTATATAATGAACTTACTAATTTTGACAGCGATATTTGAAGATGAAACTAAAATTTTATTCATTAAAAATATCTTGCGCTCTTAATTTAATTGGCTCACCGCGCCCTTGTGAAGGCAAAAATCAAAATTTAGATACGAAGACCGAAGAACGCTTCATTCTCTGCTAGGGATATTCATACAATTTTCCCTAAATGGTGGAAATAAATCGAAGAGTTACGAATTTACCTCTACCTTGAAAGCACATGTAGAAACCAATAGGGAGACTTCAATGCCATAATATGTTTGGGTTTGAAATTGTCTAATCATATTATTCTGGGTTTAAATAATAAAGTAATGATTCAATGATTTGGGACTATAATGGACATATCACTTTTGTATTTCGAGTTTATTATTCATAATTTTTCAATGGTTAATTCTTGATTCATTCATAATCTCGAAATATTTATGCAAATAAATAAGACGCATGGGTACAAATGGAACCAAATTATCCCGAGAAGGTGAAAAGAAACAACCCTAACCATCTACGTAGCACAAGAGAGGGAAACATCAACAACATTATGCAAAAAAGAATAATTCCAAGAATGATCAATTATAAGAGAGGACATAAAAAATCAATATTATGTATACTTGCATTTATACCCACAAAAAACAAATTTCTGTCTCTTGCTATGGTTTCTCCTTCTAGATTTTCCGTAAAGAAATCCCATGAAATGCCTTCCTTTATCATTTTTATATTCCCCGTTATCCGATGTCGTTCATTCTTCACTAAAATACGAAAAACCTTTGTTAGACTCGAAGTGTAAGGCAAGGTGCGCTCAAACCATCCCATTGACAAATAAGATGTATATATAATAATAGTACGATTTTCGTGGAGTAATATATATATATATATTAATAATATGTTGGTTGTTTGAAATTATGTCTTTCAAGTAAAATGAAGATCGTGTTATTTATCCATTTTTGATGGATTCAGGCATATATGACATTGACAAATAATGAGTAATAATTTATTTTATGACTATTTCACGCCTATCCAAATAATGAAGGTAATTCGATAAAGCATGTCTTAGAATCGGAGGGTAACTGTAAAATGCCTTATGAACACATTTCCATGTTTTGCCATGCCCCAATTTATATTATTTAAATATGTAACTAAACTTGAATATACTACCGAGTTGAAATTCGTATATAATTTATCCAATATCTCTAATATAATTGCTAATCTCAAAAATAATTTAAAAGGAAACTAGTGAATACGTATCCGAAGGTTTGACATATCTAGCACACATGAGACTAACAAATCTTCTGTTTAAATAAACTCATAACAAAAGAAATCTTCAAATCATTCTAGTCTCCTCAAGATATAACTAAGCATTGGTGAATCTCAGTTCACTATTCATTCTCAGTAGTTTCCACTAAGTCTGGAAAACATTATATTAAAAGAAATGAGCATGCTTGCTTTCGTTGTGTAGTAAGTGATCCTCTACCTCGATTAGTGATTAGACATATAGGCATTCACTTAAAATCCAAGAGTACTTTAACACCATAAGTTACTCAAAATAATTTTTGGGTATTATCAACAAATGAACATGAAATATGAGTATAGCCGCCCACAATCTAATCCCCCCTTAACAAGCATAATATACGGACATGTCAATGTAGTCGGGCACGCAAAATTTCCGACAACAGATCATAAATATCTTGATAATGGACACAAACTCATAGGCTAACCCTAAAGGGAAATAGTGGTATCATCACAACACAATTGCGAGTAACTGTTCCTCAATATAAGATCAAATGACATGATAAACCAATGTGACACCAATGATGGATTTCTTTTTCTTTTTTTTGTCAGTCTTATTCTATTCTTACTCCAACTCTCACTCTCAGACTTTTGCCTTGTCTCCTTGCAGGGCGTGAGAGTCGAAACCCACTCTTGAAACTAATTCGTTCTCACCCTAACCCTCCTGAGAATGTGGGAATTTGAACCCCCCATCTTCTCATTCTATGTTGAAAGGGTGGCCACTGGGGCAAACCCTAGTTATTACCAATGATGGATTCAACGGGCCAACTTTGAGGCCTTGTAACTCCTTTGTCCAAACTCCATTTTGGACGAATTAGGTATGTACGACAACTATAGACAGCTTATTTTTGGAATTATGATAATTTTGAAGTAAGAAAATTACCAGAAGATAGACTAATTTGGCTCCAAAGTAGGCTAATCGTGGTTCGAGCAGCAACCCATGCGCTTGACGCTTTTGACCTCGTTTCTCCCTAAGTGTGTTGTCAAATCGCACAAAATTAGTGGCTTTAGAACTAGATAAACAATGGATCATACACATGGTTTTGTTAGGGGCTCTAGAAAGGGATAATGACACAAATGGTCATTAAACTTTAGTCCAATGTGTATTGTCGTCCTTGAATTATAACTTAATGTTAAATATCATCCATCAACTTTTAATTTGTTCATTATGGTCTATAAACTTTTGATACATATTCAATTTAGTTGTTGGACTATATAAGAGAATTCAATGTTGTCTCCGAACTTGAATTAATGGAAGGATAACATTAAATATGTTCATTTAGTCCATGGACTCATTTAAATATCTACTAAAAGTCTAGGGATCATATTAAACAAATTAAAAATTCAGAAATTACATCGAATAAATTGAAAATTTAATGATTGCATTGAACAAATAAAAAATTCATGGATTACATTGTATATTAGGTCAAAGTTCATGGACTATTTGTAACATTATTCCTGTCAGAAAAATTGCAGTACTTGACCAAAGAGTCTGCTTCTCCAAGAACCAACATAATAGCCATAATAACTAAAAAATTGGTGATGTTGGAATCTTACCCAATGAATTCACACGGTTTTCTTGACAACCATTGATCCAAACACCAATTTTTATTTTTTTTTTTATGATACCAAATGTGAAGTGAATAATTAAATACACAAATGACTTTTACATATTAAAATGGACAAGTTTAAATCAAACAATGTTTGAGTTACAGTTTGATTAACTTCTCATCAATGGTTAGTAATCTAATATAGATAGATAGATAGACCAATATGTATGTGTGTGTGTATCATAGATAAGAGAATGGAGTCCGGTAATAGAAATACATTCTTACACATGAGTGATCGAGTTTTCATTTATTTATTGGTAGCTAAGAAAAGCTCACACAAACACACATGCGCCGCCATCCACACATATCACTATAGTCTCTTCCAAGAAGGCAATTCCTCCGCAATTGCTCTTATTGTGTATATAACTGCTTGTGATCACGCGGCCTTGATCTCAACGCTCTTGATGATGAGCCCGTCCCTCCATCTTCCGAACAATTGCTCCATGGCAAATTCCATCTTGCCCACATTCTGCGCTGTCATGGTGAACCGCCCGACCTCCAGCTCCCCCCATGAATCGTGGGATACGGGCAAATTCGCCTGCCTCTCTTGGTAGGTCCCGTCAGGGAGACTCAGTTTCAGGTTCACCGTCTGACCCCGCATGGTGCTCGAGGATGTCGCCATCTTCAGCTTGAACGCGACTTTGTACGGAACGTTCGGCGAAAGATTCATCGTCCAAAACGACCCCCTGACTTCTAGCCACCGCGTCTTCACCACTCTTGCCATTTCGTTGCCATCGCTGAAGTAGTTTTATTTGAGCGTTATTGATTGGGATAATTATTACGTCTATCGTCAGTATTAAAAAAATTACACATTTGCCGCTGGATGAGTAACATGTAGATAAATTTGGTTACACAACTATGAATGAATATGTAGAAAGTGTTTTACATTGACGGTAGACTTGATAAAAATCTTTACAATAATTATTCAGAGATCGATATATTAGACAAACTCTATATGTCGACGTTAAGTGGAAATCAAAAGTACAGAGCATATAAAAAATTAAATATATAAACTCGACCGTTCTCTATTAATTAATTAACTATATATAAAAAAAAAAAAACTACCACTCTTCCGGGTTATTGGAGTTTAGTAGGTACTTGGTAAGAAGGTAAGTTTGTAATTTTCCATACACTATTTTTCTTTTGTATGTGTAATCAACACTTTGGAAATCAAAGTTTTTCATATAAAGTATGTTTAGCAAGTGTCTCAGGACCCTTGTTAACAAAACCTATTTACTAATGATCCATATTATCTAGACAAAAAATCTCAAGACAAAAACATTTAACTTGGATGCCACATTAATGAGGTGTATTTACCATGAAATTATGAATTACTGGAACATAAGAGCAAGTAATTTTACTTAAAATGATAAATAGGAATAATGGCTAGGTCAGTATCCATCACTCCGCAATAATACAGGGATATCTTAAAGAGTAATGCGTATTCTTAGAGAAGCTCAACGGGCTTTCCTTCCTATTTACCTCTCAACCTCCTCTTCCTCCTTTATCATTATTTTTAAGTTGGCCAACTTCACGTAACTATATTTACTTATTAAATAACTATTCACCAAAGACAAAATAGCATCTCTACTCTCTCCGTATTTTTCCAAAACCACCATAAAGCTCACTGCCTCTGAAAACCAATCATACTCTCTCCTTATTTTTCGTCAACTCAAAAAGAAGAACAATAACATTTATAATGAAAAGCAGAAAATATGAGAAAAGCTCAAGTAGTTTACAATTTGATAAAATTATAACTTGGTTAGGTTTGATAGATCAAGTAAAAAGGATAAAAGCGAGAACTAAACTACAGAATTATGACGGATAGATTGAAGTAAATAGTACAATTAAAAAATAAGAAAAGATTAGAGAGATTAAAATAGGTTTAATTTTATATACAAGCGAGTCAAATAGGTCATAGTATATAGTTCTTAGTATATAATGAACTTACTAACTTTGATAGCAATATTTGAAGATGAAAATAAAATTTCATTCATTAAAAAAATCTTGCGCTATGGCTCATCGCGCCCTTGTGAAGGAAAAAAAGAAAATTTAGATACCAAGACCGAGGAACGGTCCTTCTTTCCTAGGGATAATCTTATAGTTTTACCTAGATGGTGAGAATTAATCGAAGAGTTACGAATTTATCTCTACCTTGAAAGTACATATAGAAACCAATAGGGAGATTTCGACACCACAATATGTTTGGGTTTAAAATTGTCTAATCATTCTATTATGGGTTTAAATAAAGTAATGATTCAATTGTTCGAGACCATAATAGAAGTATCATTCTAGTTATTCAAAATATTTTGATGGTAAATTCTTGATTTATTCATAATATTGAAATATTCATGCGAATATAGAAGACTAGAACTGTAGGAAGCACAGGTACAAATACCGGTACACAAGTCAAAAGTCGTATCTCAAATTCAGTTGGCGAAATCACGTGGACATTTAATGTGTTCAAGTAGAGGAAAAATTTTATCCCGGGGAGATGAAAAAAAATAACCCTAGCCATCTATCTATGTAGCACAAGAGGGTGAAACATCAACAGCATGATACCGAAATAATAATTCCAAGAATTATCAATTATAAGAGAGAAGATAAAGATCAATATTAGGTATACTTTGCATTAATACCCTCAAACAAATTTCTGTCTCTTGCTATGGTTTCGCAATTTAGATTTCCCCTTTATCTGATGCCATTCATTCTTCACTAAAATATGGAGAACCCTAATTAGACTCGTAGTGTAAGGTAAGGTGCACCATATGATAAAAGATAAGCACGTATTTTGTTCTAAGGATTTAAAGTACCTGTCAGTGATCCACCGCCAATATACGGGTCTATTGCTGTTGGTGATGTTGAGTCCCCTAGCATAAATTGCGAAGCAGTCGTGTCCTTTGTCATTAACCCAGTACCTCTGCCATGGACAGCGTTTTGAAGCATGAGCAAAGAAACATCAATCGGTGCGTGTGTAGGTCAAAATAGGAGGAACTTCATTAGCGAAGTTGCTATCCACCCATGGAAATGACATTTTCGAGTCATCTTACCAATTATATATATATGCACACACATATACACACGCGTTCGCACTTAACGATATCATTGAAACACAATAGTGTTTACTATAGCATCATTTGAAGTGAGTGAGAAAACAAGTCGTGTAAAGAACCATCGAATCCAATGGGTAAAATATAAGAAATTAATTAAACATAAAGATAGAGAAGCTGATGCCAACAAGTTTGATTTAATCAACAACCACGTCTTAGGAACATTGTCTAAAAAGTTTTAAACCTATTTCACTTTTGTTAATTCAATTCTAAAATTTTTAATTGTGTCAATTGAGTCATAAACCTTCTAATATTTTGCTAATTAATTCAATCTGGCTAATTTTAACTAGAAATCACTAACGTGGACGCCGGTGTGCCACAGAAGATGACCGATGCTGATGTAGGTAATTTTTAATAATATTTTAATATTTTAGAATTATTTTATTTTTCCTTCTTTACTTTTATTTTTCCTTTATTTATTGAGAAGGGTTAGCAAGGGTCGCCGATCAAGGCTTAGCGACCACGGCCAGCCACTAGGTGAGGGCCTTTGAAACCCTCACTAGCTCACAACTGGGTGAGGGATGTGAGCCCTCTTGTAGTGGTGGTCCTCGTCAGCCAATGGGCAAGGGAAGCAAGCCTTGCTAGCCATGGTGAAGGCTCACAGCCCTAGCTTATTGGCTAGCGAGGGTCACTAGGCCTCAGCCGGTGGCCCTTAACAATAAAAGAAAAGAAGAAGTAAAGAAGGAAAGAGAAAGAAAAAAAATAAAAAAAAGTTCAAATAATAATTAAAAGTTGTTGACGTCAATGAGTCGATACCATATAGGATAGCCGGTATTTACGTTAACAATTTCTGGACAACATTGTCCGAATTGACTTAATTTAGCAAAACATAAAAATGTTTATGACTCAATTGACACGATTAAAATGTTTATTATTGAATTAGTAAAAGTACAATAAATTTACGATTTTTTAGACAATTTTCCCCACATCTCTTTGACGCATAAATTACTCTCTTCCATAAAGAAAAAGGAACACATACATGTCTATAAACGTACACACATTAAAATACGGAGAAGAATTTGCGCGTTTTTCTAATTGTGCTCTATGAACTTTTCGTAGAAATGGACATACACCTTCAATACTCAACTCTAAAGACATCCAACTATGTCTTTCATAAAGATCTATTATCAGTAGAGAGAGAGAGAGAGAGAGAGAGAGAGAGAGAGACAGAGAGATGGGGGGCCTTGCCTTCTTCTTGTCTCTGTAATCAACACCTTTCGTGAGAAGCTCGTCAATCCTACTTGAGTTGGTTAGGTACTCATTGGGATCGACGTCTTGGCCAGCTTCCATCAAGAAGCCGATTTGCCTGTACTTGCTCATCGCCCAAGGCTGTGTCATTTTGTTCTTCAGTAATGTTTGATGCCAATCAATTCATTTAGAGAAAGGCTTATATATATACTGACAGCATGCACTCATCAGGGTTAGTTCGGTCTTTTCCCTGTTCACGACAGGAATAATTAACCCACTTTCTTCCTTTCCTTTCCTTTCCTTTCCTTCTCTCTTCCCTACTCATCTTTTTTTTTCCCTAAATTAAGGTTCCTAAAATTGATGATCTCTCATGTATAATACTTCATGTCTATGCAACCACTCCCCCACCCCCCTCCCAATGAGGGCATGCGGGTCTCCCCTCTATCTCCAGATGAGGATTACTTAACAATTTTATATTTGTCTCAATCCGAATCATCTGAAAAGCTCATAAATTAAGTGTGTCGAGATCACATAGGTTCAAAATACCAATCCAATACACCTACGTTTATGAAAAGTACACTCATCTTGTCCAATTTGATCTTGTCTCCTTGCTAGAGGAATATTGTGCCAAGAGCCAAACATGTGTGTGATTCTTTTTACTTTTGATTCAAAGCATATCTTCTTTAGAAGTAAAGAATAAAGTTTCGGATTCTAATCTAATGGTGGAAGAAGAGGGTCGCACGAGGTAAGTAATAGATTCTCTATTGGTTCCATTCACTAAAAGTTATTCTAAATTTCTTGTGATACTCAATTTCTTGTGAGAAGAATAATTATGTAGAGAAGAATCCAAACTCCATAGTTAGATGGTAAAATGAGACAATGTACATGTTAAATCAACGAGATCCACATACAAAAAAGATTGATTGATAATTGGAGCAAAGAGAATATGGCTTGAGGATCTGAATCCATGTTAAGGGATATTCATTGCAAGAGCCAAAATTGCTATGTGCGTAGAAGAAAAACATATAAACAAGCATCATTGAAATTACATATTAAATTGGTCATTGGCGCTCTCAACAAATTCATGCTGTATATGAAAGAGTTACTTTTGCTAAGATTGGTGTAGCTTATGAGTCATGTTAAGTGCAATTTGATCCTTCTAGTAAAAGACTCAATCATGCGATATGATGTTTGCATGGTGAAAATAAAAATGAGATTTGCCATGGTCGATGTACAATGCAAAATGTTATGCTTTGGTGTCCAAATTACAACTTGAGGAGAAAGAAAGATTCCAATTCTTTTAGAAAAGAAAGCATGCTCCGAACATTTCGATGTGATGCCATTTGTCTATGCAAATGGCCTGAAGGTAGCAATCAAGGCCAGTTCAATTCATGAAAGTATTTTCAAATTTTTATTTTCATGGATATGAAAAAAAAAAAAAAAAAAAAAAAAGAATCTTGTGCTTTTAAATTTTTGTTTTCTTGAAAATGTCGTGTCACATTCGTAAAAAGAAATGTTAAAATATCATGAAAATGTTATATTTAGAAGAAAATTTTAATGTACGAAAAAACCGTGTTTTCAGTGCTGTCTTTATTCGATAATTGAATTGGTCTACTTTACCAAACTTCCAAACACACCTGAACTGATTCCATTAGGGTAACAAAAAGATGAACCGGCACACGTTTTCAGAAAAGTTTTTTCTTTTAGGATTGAGAAAAAGGAAACAAAAAAGGGAATTATAAGTTGCTTGTCTCTAATAAGGTTCAGATTATCATCAGCCAAAAGAAGGAATTATTCCGAAAGCGTTATTTCGCAATGACTTGCCACGTACATGTAATAGAAAGGATGAGAATTATATTTTGCCAACCGAAAAATCAGATACCTTGATTGAGGAGTCACAACAACGCATAGAGCTTTCACAATGGAATAACTAATGCTTTTTAGGTTGCCGGAAAATGCCAAGCTAGTAAAAAGACGTTGTCTACTCTAGGTGCATCTTCTTTTTCAAAGTATACTATTTACTAGTTACTTAGAGTGTGTTTGGTAACGATTTTGTTCCAAAGAACAATTTTTGATTAGAAATGATTTTTTTATTTATTTTGTTATTGGGAATAATTTTTGAGCAAAAGAACGTGTTTGGTAACTTCCCAAAATTTCTATTCCTGGGATAGAAATATGTTTAGTAGGATTCTTAGATTTTTTTTTAAAAATTCTTTTATTATATTTTCTTATTTTTTCCTATTTCTTTTTCTCGTTGGTCGGTTGCCAGCCACGGGGCGAGGTCTGGCGAGATCGTTGGAGGTCAGCTTGGCCACAGTGAGCATTGGCCTCGCCGGTGGCCTGGCGACCCTCGCCACAACCGGGGAGGCCGAGCCTCGCCGTGGCCGCACAACGCTCAGCCTTGCCTTGGTTGAGCAAGGTTGACCTCGCCCAGATTTGGCGAGGCCGAGCTCGCCCAGCCATCGGTGAGGCTTGGGCCAACAAGCCTCTCCGTGGCTCAGCGTCTCCGAGGGCCGATGACGCTCCGGCGAGGTTGCCGGCCCTTGTCTAGTTGGTCGTCGGCGCCAGCCATGGCCAAGGCTACCGATCAGCCAAAAGGAAGAAGAAGAAGAAGAAAAGAAAGAGAAGAAGAGAGAAGAGAGAGAAAAATAGATTCTAGAAGTTGTTCCTCGGAATAAGAAATTATTTTTTTTCTACTTCTTGTTTATGTTCCAAATCTAATCCTAGGAACAAAATAATAGATTTTTTGCTCTCGAGAACAAAAATTTTACTAAATAGGTTTATATTCTTTTTTCGTTTATTGGGACAAAATAACATAAATAGTTGTTCCGGGGAATAGAAACAAATTTTACCAAACATGACCTTGGCCTGTGCTTTATATGGGCATGCATTGTCTGTATGCATATTTTAGTATTCCATTAATTTTAGATGTAATTTAAGAGAAAAGGATGCATTTGTTTAATGGTAATATTTTTATATTTCTATGGAAAAATATCATTCTTTTGGAAGGCGTAGGATTAATATGGGGAAGATTGTCCAAAAAGTATAAACTTATTGCCTTTTTACCATTTCAGTTTCAAACCTTTTGAATTTATCAATTGAGTTTTAAACTTTTTCACATTTTATCAATCGAGTCTATTTGGCTAATTTTGGTTGGAATTCGCTGACGTAGATAACGGCTATTCGACATGGCACGATCAACACTGACGTGGACAATTTTAAATAAAATTTAAGTATATATCTTGATTGTTTTTATTAATTTTTCTGATTTTTTTTTTTCATTTTTTTCTTTCTTCTTCCTTTGCTGGTGGCCTACTATCGGCCATGGTTGGGCCTTCTACCCTTAAAAGAAAAAGGAAAAATAAATAAAAATTATTAAAAATTATCAACGTCAGTTGACCGTGCTAAATATCTCGATAATGGACACAAACTTGTAGGCTAACCCTAAAGGGAAATAATGTTATCATCACAGCACAATTACAAGCAATTGTTCCTAAAAATAAGATCAAATGATAGGATAAACCAATATGACACCAATTAAGAATTTGACGGGCCAACTTTGAGGCCCTCAAAACTCATTTGTTTGAACTCCGTTTTGGATGAATTGGGTATGTACGACAACAATAGACAACTTATTTTTAGAATTATGATAATTTTGAAGAAAGAAAATTAACAGAAGACAGACTAATTAGGCTCCAAAGTAGGCTGGTCGTCATTCGAGCTGCAGCCCACGCTCAACGCTTTCTACCTCATTTCCCCTTAATTGTGTTGTCAAATCGCACAAAATTAGTGGCTTTAGAACCGTAACTAAACAATGGATCGATCAAAATATATACACGGTTTTGTTAGTCTCTACAAAGAGATAATGACACAAATGATCTTTGAACTTTAACCCAATATACAATGTCGTTCATAAACTTTAACCCAATATTTAATATCATTCATGAACTTTTAATTTATTCATTATGGTCCTTGAACTTTTAATACATGTTTAATCTGATCATTGGACTATATAAAAGTATTCAATATTGTCTTTGAACTTGAATTAATGGAAGGATAACATTAAATATTTTTATTTAGTCAACGGATTAACTTGAACATCTACTAAAAGTCTAGAGACCATATTGAACAAATTAAAAGTTTAGGAACCACATTGCATATTGGGTGAAAATTCAAGGACCACATTGAGCAAATCAAAAGTTCATGGACCGCATTGTACATCAAGTCAAAATTCATGGATTATTTGTATCATTATGTCCCGCTAGAAAAATCGCTGTACTTGACCAAAGAGTCTACTTCTCCAAGAACCAAAAGAATAGCCATACTAACTAAAAAATTGGTGATGCCAAAATCTTACCCAACGAATTTGCACAGTGTTTCTTGACAACTATTGATAAACACCAACTTTTTTTTTATGATACCAAATGTGAAGTGAATAATTAAATACGCAAATGACTTTTACATATTAAAATGGAGAAGTTTAAATCAAACTACGTTTGAGTTACAGTTTGATTTACTTCCCATGAATGGTTAGTAACCTAATATAGATAGATAGATAGATAGACCAATATATATATCATACATAAGAGAACGGGGTCCGGTAATAGAAATACATTCTTACACATGAGTGTTCGAGTTTCATTTATTTATTGGTAGCTAAGAAAAGGTCACACAAACACACACGTGCGGCCACCCACACATATCACTGTAGTCCCTTACGAGAAGGCAATTCCTCCGCAATTGCTCTTATTGTGTATATCACTGCTTGTGATCACACGGCCTTGATCTCAACGCTCTTAATGATGAGCCCGTGCCTCCATCTTCCGAACAATTGCTCCATGGCAAATTCCATCTTGCCCACATTCTGCGCTGTCATGGTGAACTGCCCGACCTCCAGCTCCCCCCATGAATCGTGGGATACGGGCAAATTCTTCTGCCTCTCTTGGTAGGTCCCGTCAGGGAGACTCAGTTTCAGGTTCACCGTCTGCCCCCCCATGGTGCTCGAGGATGTCTCCATCTTCAGCTTGAACGCGACTTTGTACTGAACGTTCGGCGAAAGATTCATCGTCCAAAACGACCCCCTGACTTCTAGCCACCGCGTCTTCACCACTCTTGCCATTTCGTTGCCATCGCTGAAGTAGTTTTATTTGAGCGTTATTGATTGGGATAATTATTACGTCTATCGTCAGTATTAAAAAAATTACACATTTGCTGCTGGATGCGTAACATGTAGATAAATTCGGCTACACAACTATGAATGAATATGTAGAAAGTGTTTTACATTGACGGTAGACTTGATAAAAATCTTTACAATAATTATTCAGAGATCGATATATTAGACTAACTCTATATGTCGACGTTAAGTGGAAATCAAAAGTACAGAGCATATAAAAAATTAAATATATAAACTTGACCGTTCTCTATTAATTAATTAACTAAAAAAAAAATACCGCTCTTCCGGGTTATTGGAGTTTAGTAGGTACTTGGTAAGAAAGTAAGTTTGTAATTTTCCATACACTATTTTTCTTTTGTATGTGTAATCAACACTTTGGAAATCAAAGTTTTTCATATAAAGTATGTTTAGCAAGTGTCTCAGGACCCTTGTTAACAAAACCTGTTTACTAATGATCCATATTATCTAGACAAAAATCTCAAGACAAAAACATTTAACTTGGATGCCACATTAATGAGGTGTATTTACCATGAAATTATGAATTACTGGAACATAAGAGCAAGTAATTTTACTTAAAATGATAAATAGGAATAATGGCTAGGTCAGTATCCATCACTCCGCAATAATACATGGATAGTATCCATCACTCCGCAATAATACATGGATAGTATCCATCACTGCGCAATAATACAGGGATATCTTAAAGAGAAATGCGTATTCTTAGAGAAGCTCAACGGGCTTTCCTTCCTATTTACCTCTCAACCTCCTCTTCCTCCTTTATCATTATTTTTAAGTTGGCCAACTTCACGTAACTATATTTACTTATTTATATAATTATTCACCAAAGACAAAATATCATCTCTACTCTCTCCGTATTTTTTCAAAACCACCATAAAGCTCACTGCCTCTGAAAACCCATCATACTCTCTCCTTATTTTTCGTCAACTCAAAAAGAAGAACAATAACATTTATAATGAAAAGCAGAAAATATGAGAAAAGCTCAAGTAGTTTACAATTTGATAAAATTATAACTTGGTTAGGTTTGATCAATCAAGTAAAAAGGATAAAAGCGAGAACTAAACTACAGAATTATGACGGATAGATTGAAGTAAATAGTACAATTAAAAAATAAGAAAACATTAGAGAGATTAAAATAGGTTTAATTTTATATACAAGCGAGTCAAATAGGTCATAGTATATAGTTCTTAGTATATAATGAACTTACTAACTTTGATAGCAATATTTGAAGATGAAACTAAAATTTCATTCATTAAAAAAATCTTGCGCTACGGCTCATCGCACCCTTGTGAAGGAAAAAAAGAAAATTTAGATACCAAGACCGAGGAACGGTCCTTCTTTCCTAGGGATAATCTTATAGTTTTACCTAGATGGTGAGAATTAATCGAAGAGTTACGAATTTATCTCTACCTTGAAAGTACATATAGAAACAAATAGGGAGATTTCGATACCACAATATGTTTGGGTTTAAAATTGTCTAATCATTCTATTATGGGTTTGAATAAAGTAATGATTCAATTGTTCGAGACCATAATAGAAGTATCATTCTAGTTATTCAAAATATTTTGATGGTAAATTCTTGATTTATTCATAATATTGAAATATTCATGCAAATATAGAAGACTAAAACTGTATGAAGCACAGGTACAAATACTGGTACACAAGTCAAAAGTCGTATCTCAAATTTAGTTGGCGAAATCACATGGACATTTAATGTGTTCAAGTAGAGGAAAAATTTTATCCCGGGGAGATGAAAAAAAATAACCCTAGCCATCTATCTATGTAGCACAAGAGGGTGAAACATCAACAACATGATACCGAAATAATAATTCCAAGAATTATCAATTATAAGAGAGAAGATAAAGATCAATATTAGGTATACTTTGCATTAATACCCTCAAACAAATTTCTGTCTCTTGCTATGGTTTCGCAATTTAGATTTTCCGTAAAGAAATCCCATGAAATGCCTTCCTTAATCATTCTTATGTTCCCCTTTATCTGATGCCATTCATTCTTCACTAAAATATGGAGAACCCTAATTAGACTCGTAGTGTAAGGTAAGGTGCACCATATGATAAAAGATAAGCACGTATTTTGTTCTAAGGATTTAAAGTACCTGTCAGTGATCCACCGCCAATATACGGGTCTATCGCTGTTGGTGATGTTGAGTCCCCTAGCATAGATTGCGAAGCAGTCGTATCCTTTGTCATTAACCCAGTACCTCTGCCACGGACAGCGTTTTGAAGCATGAGCAAAGGAACATCAATCGGTGCGTGTGTAGGTCAAAATAGGAGGAACATCATTAGCGAAGTTGCTATCCACCCAATCGAAATGACATTTTCGAGTCATCTTACCAATTTATATATATATATACACACGTGCGTTCGCACTTAACGATATCATTGAACCACAATAGTGTTTCCCATAGCATCATTTGAAGTGAGTGAGAAAACAAGTCATGTAAAGAACCATCGAATCCAATGGGTAAAATATAAGAAATTAATTAAACATAAAGATAGAGAAGCTGATGCCAACAAGTTTGATTTAATCGACGACCACATCTTAGGAACATTGTCTAAAAAGTTTTAAACCTATTTCACTTTTGTTAATTCAATCCTAAAATTTTTAATTGTGCCAATTGAGTCATAAACCTTCTAATATTTTGCTAATTAATTCAATCTGGCTGATTTTAATTAGAAATCACTAACATGAACGTCGATGTGCCACAGTGGATGACCAATGCTGATGTAGGTAATTTTTAATAATATTTTAATAATTTTGAATCATTTTATTTTATTTCTTTTTCTTTTTCATTCTTTACTTTTTTTTCCTTTATTTATTGAGAAGGGTTAGCAAGGGTCGTTGATCAAGGCTCAGCGACCATGGCCAGCCACTGGGTGAGGGCCTTCAAAACCCTCACTAGCCACGGGTGAGGGCTGCGAAGCCCTTGTTGGCCACTAGGCAAGGGCTTGTGGCCCTCACTCACAACTGGGTGAGGGATGTGAGCCCTCTTGTAGTGGTGGTCCTCATTAGCCAATGGGCAAGGGATGCAAGCCCTTGCTAGCCATGGTGAAGGCTCATGGCCCTAGCTTAGTGGCCAGCGGCCCGCGGGGGTCACTAGGCCTCAGCCGGTGGCCCTTAACAATAAAAGAAAAGAAGAAGTAAAGAAGGAAAAAGAAAGAAAATAAAAGAACAATAAAAAAATAAAAAAGTTCAAATAATAATTAAAAGCTGTCAACGTCAATGAGCCGATACCATATAGAACAACTGGTATTTACGTCAGAAATTTCTGGATAACATTGTCCAAATTGACTTAATTTAGCAAAACATAAAAATGTTTATGACTCAATTGATACAATTAAAATGTTTATCATTGAATTAGTAAAAGTACAATAAATTTACGATTTTTTAGACAATTTTCCCAACATCACTTTGGCACATAAATTACTCTCTTTCGTAAAGAAAAAAAACGCGTACACGTATATAAAGGTACACACATTAAAATACGGAGAAGAATTTGCGTGTTTTTCTAATAGTGCTATATGAACTTTTCGTAAAAATGGACATACACCTTCAATACTCAACTCTAAAGACATCCAACTATGTCTTTCATAAAGATCTATTATCAGTAAGAGAGAGAGAGAGAGAGACAGAGAGAGAGACAGAGAGATGGGGGGCCTTGCCTTCTTCTTGTCTCTGTAATCAACACCTTTCGTGAGAAGCTCGTCAATCCTACTTGAGTTGTTTAGGTACTCATTGGGATCGACGTCTTGGCCAGCTTCCATCAAGAAGCCGATTTGCCTGTACTTGCTCATCGCCCAAGGCTGTGTCATTTTGTTCTTCAGTAATGTTTGATGCCAATCAATTCATTTAGAGAAAGGCTTATATATATACTGACAGCATGCACTCATCAGGGTTAGTTCGGTCTTTTCCCTGTTCACGACAGGAATAATTAACCCACTTTCTTTCTTCCTTTCCCTTCCTTCTCTCTCTCTTCCCTACTCATCTTTTTTTTTTTCTAAATTAAGGTTCCTAAAATTGATGATCTCTCATGTAT
Source organism: Eucalyptus cloeziana (assembly GCA_014182715.1). Lineage (NCBI taxonomy): Eukaryota > Viridiplantae > Streptophyta > Magnoliopsida > Myrtales > Myrtaceae > Eucalyptus > Eucalyptus cloeziana. Next base: position 31,382,072 of record CM024643.1, read on the forward strand.
AATACTTCATGTCTATGCAACCACTCCCCCCACCCCCCTCCCGATGAGGGCATGCGGGTCTCCCCTCTATCTCCAGATGAGGATTACTTAACAATTTTATATTTGTCTCAATCCGAATCATTTGAAAAGCTCATAAATTAAGTGTGTCGAGATCACATAGGTTCAAAATACCAATCCAATACACCTACGTTTATGAAAAGTACACTCATCTTGTCCAATTTGATCTTGTCTCCTTGCTAGAGGAATATTGTGCCAAGAGCCAAACATGTGTGTGATTCTTTTTACTTTCAATTCAAAGCATATCTTCTTTAGAAGTAAAGAATAAAGTTTCGGATTCTAATCTAATGGTGGAAGAAGAGGGTCGCACGAGGTAAGTAATAGATTCTCTATTGGTTCCATTCACTAAAAGTTATTCTAAATTTCTTGTGATTGTCAATTTCTCGTGAGAAGAATAATTATGTAGAGAAGAATCCAAACTCCATAGTTAGACGGTAAAATGAGACAATGTACATGTTAAATCAATGAGATTTACATACAAAAAAGATTGATTGATAATTGGAGCAAAGAGAATATGGCTTGAGGATTTGAACCCATGTTAAGGGATATTCATTGCAAGAGCCAAAATTGTTATGTGCGTAGAAGAAAAACATATATACAAGCCTCATTGAAATTACATATTTAATTGGTCCTTGACGCTCTCAACAAATTCACACTGTATATGAAAAAGTTACTTTTCTAAGATTGGTGTAGCTTATGAAGTCATGTTAAATGCAATTTGATCCTTCTAGTAAAAGACTCAATCACGAGATATGATGTTTGCATGGTGAAAATAAAAATGAGATTTGCCATGGTCGTTGTACAATGCAAAATGTTATGCTTTACTATCCAAATTACAACTTGAGGAGAAAGAAAGATTCCAATTCTTTTAGAAAAGAAAGCATGCACCGAACATTTCGATGTGATGCCATTTGTCTATGCAAATGGCCTGAAGGTAGCAATCAAGGCCAGTTCAATTCGTGAAAGTATTTTCAAATTTTTATTTTCATGGATATGAAAAAAAAAAAAAGAATCTTGTGCTTTTAAATTTTTGTTTTCTTGAAAATGTCGTGTCACATTCGTAAAAAGAAATGTTAAAATATCATGAAAATGTTATATTTAGAAGAAAATTTTAATGTACGAAAAAACCATGTTTTCAGTGCGGTCTTTATTCGATAATTGAATTGGTTTACTTTACCAAACTTCCAAACACACCCGAACTGATTCCATTAGGGTAACAAAAATATGAACCAGCATACGTTTTTAGAAAATATTTTTCTTTTAGGATTGAGAAAAAGGAAATTAAAAAAAGAAGGAATTATAATTGCTTGTCTCTATAGAGGTGGCAAATGGGTGGGTTGGGTCGGGTATGGGTCGGGTTGAAAATGGGTCGACACATATTTGACCCATTTAACCCGTTTTGACCCATATTTTTGTAGTGTAAATCTAGTGATCCATACCCAACCCAACCCGTACCTGACTCATACCCGACCCGACCCGTATTGCTAAAACCTATTAATATTCTAGGAAAACCCACTTCTACTATATGCTAATTGGATTAAAACTTCAAATTAAATTCAAAATAGTAAATAAAAAAAAAGTTAAAAAAAACCTCTAAATTGAAATATTTATAAAGAATTAGACTATGCACATGCTTCTCTTATTCGAAGTGAACATACCATTGAATAACTAAAAATTGCAACATGAAATTTTTTTTAACTAAACCTAAAAAATCTCATTTTTATGATTTTTTTTTTAAAAAGTATTGTCAAAACATTTCTATGCAATACAATATTTTTAACAATTTGTATGCAATACAAATTTAATGAAAATTTTTATAATTATTTTAAAAATATTTTTTAAAAATCGAATTTTTATATTTTTAATTTTTTTAAAATATATATTTTTATATTTTTAATTTTCAATAATTATTTTTTTTTTTTTCTCTTTTCTTTTTCTTTTCTTTGACCGGCTGCCGGCCACGACGACGGCTGGCAATCGGCCATAGGCGAGATCGAGCTCATCGAGTCGGGCGGGGCTTGATCTCGCCGAATCGGCGAGCCCGAGGCGCTGCTCGACGCCGGCGAGCTCGAGCTTGCCAGTCGTTGGCAACCTGCCGGCGAGGCTCGGTGCCAATGAGCTTGAGCCTCACCTAGCCTGTCGCCGGTCGGCGGTCGGCCGTGGCCCTACCTGCAATCGGCTAAGGGATGAAGAAAAAGAAAGAAAAAGAAAAAGAAAAAAGAAAAGAAAAAATAATTATAATTTCGATTTTTTTTTTTTTATAAAAAAAACATTTTATAACATTAAAGAAGGCCATGGCCCATGGGTTGAAAGTGAGTCTAAATGGGTTATTAGTAATAACCCATTTAGACCCATTTATTTTTGTGCTTTACTTTCTCAAACCCATTTTGACCCATATTTAACTTTCACTTGACTCATATATGACTCATTTAACTAAAAATGGGTCATAACCACTGGGATTCGCCCTAGTAGCCACCCTTCCAACATGGAAGGGGGAGGTGAGGGGTTCAAATCCCCACCTTCCCAAGGGGGATTGGGTGGGGACGCGTAAGTTTCAAGAGTGGGTTTCGACTCCCATGCCCTGCAAGAGGTAGGGCAAAAGTCTGAGAGTGAGTGTAAAATAGGAATATATTAGGACTAACAAAAAAAAAAAAGAAGTAAAAATGGGTCATAATATGGCCTTATGACCCATATTACCACCTCTAGTCTCTAATAAGGTTCAAATTATCATCAGCCAAAAGAAGGAATTATTCTGAAAGCGTTATCTCACAATGACTTGCCACGTACATGTAATGGAAAGGATGAAAATTATATTTTGCCAACCGAAAAATTAGATTCCATGATAGAGGAGTCACAACAACGCATAGAGCTTTCACAATGGAATAACTAATGCTTTTTAGGTTGCCAGAAAATGCCAAGCTAGTAAAAAGACGTTGTCTACTCTAGGTGCATCTTCTTCTTCAAAGTATACTATTTACTAGTTACTTAGAGTGCGTTTGGTAACGATTTTGTTTCGGGAAACAATTTTTTATTAGAAATGATTTTTTCTGATTTTTGAGCAAAGGAGCGCGTTTGGTGACTTCCCAAAATTTATATTCCCATGATAGAAATATGTTTGGTAGGATTCTTAGATTTTTTTAAAATTTTTTTAATTCTTTTATTATATTTTATTATATTTTCCTTTTTCTTTTTCCTATTTCTTTTTCTCTTTGGTCGGTTGCCGGCCATGGCGGCGAGGTCCGGCGAGCCTCACCACGGCTGGGGAGGCCAAGCCTCGTTGTGGCCGCACGAGGCTCGGCCTTGCCTTGGTCGGGCAAGGTTGACCCCGCCCAGATTTGGCAAGGCCGAGCTCGCCCAGCCACCGGCAAGGCTCGGGCCAACAAGCCTCGCCATGGCTTAGCGTCTCCAGGGGCCAGCGACACTCCGGCGAGGTCGCTGGCCCTTGTCTAGCCGGTCGGCGGCGGGGGCCATGGCCAAGGCTAGCGACTAGCCAAAAGGAAGAAGAAGAAGAAGAAAAGAAAGAGAAAAAGAGAGAAGAGAGAGAAAAATAGATTCTAGAAATTGATCCCGGGAACAAGAAGCTACTTTTTTCTACTTCTTGTTTCTGTTCCAAATCTATTCATGAGAACAAAAAAAAAATAATTTTTTTGCTCCAAAGAATAAAAATTTTACTAAATAGGTTTCTATTCTTTTTTCGTTCCTTGGAACAAAAGAACATAAATAGTTGCTCTGGGGGATAGGAACAAATTTTACCAAACAAGGCCTTAGCCCGCGCTTTATACGGGCACGCATTGTCTGTATGCATATTTTAGTATTCCATTAATTTTAGATGTCATGTAAGAGAAAAGGATGCCTTTGTCTAATGGTAATATTTTTATATTTCTATAGAAAATATCATGCTTTTGGAAGGCGTAAGATTAAATTTATTGCATTTTTACCAATTCAATTTCAAACCTTTTGATTTTACCAATTGAGTTTTAAACTTTTTCACATTTTATCAATGGAGTCTATCTGACTAATTTTGGCTGGAATTTGTTGACGTAGATAATGGCTGTTCAACATGGCATGACCGACACTGACATGGATAATTTTTAATAAAATTTAAGTATATATCTCGATTGTTTTATTACTTTTTCTGATTTTTTTTCCCTTTCTTCTTCCTTTGCCGGTAGCCTGCTATTGGCCATGGTTGGGCCTTCTTCCCTTGAAGAAAAAAAGGGAAAAAAATTATTAAAAATTATCAACGTCAGTCGACCGTGCTAAATATCTCGATAATGGACACAAACTTGTAGGCTAATTTTAAAGGGAAATAATGTTATCATCACAGCACAATTACAAGCAATTGTTCCTAAAAATAAGATGAAACGATAGGATAAACCAATCCGACACCAATTAAGGATTCGACGGGCCAACTTTGAGGCCCTCAAAACTTATTTGTCTGAACTCCATTTTGGATGGCCCGTTTGGTTCTACTTTGGGGAAATGGCTTTGCATTTCCCCAAGTATCTTTAGAAGAATGGGCATTTGGTGAATGCTGAAGTGTTTGGGTATTTTTATTTTGATATTTACATTTTGCAAAGTAGCTTTGAGGTGAAAAAGAAAAAGGAAAAAAAGAAAAGGAAAAATGAGGAGGAGATGAAGCAGAGGGGAACGGTTGGGAGGCAGCTGGAGCTGGTGGGGGAGGCGGCCGGTGGCAGTGGTGGTGGGGAGGCGGCGGGTCGTGCGACCCACGCACCACCGTCTAGCCGGCTGAGCATCGCTTAGCTTGTCGCATGGATCGCACGACCCAGGCGACGCCGCTTGAGGCCGCGACCCACGCGACAGGGGTGCGTGGTGACGGCGATGCGTGGGTGACCAGATATGGCCGACTGGGCTCCACCGGCTGAGCTTCACTCTTGAAGAAACAAGTCCAACGAGGAAGACGATGAACAGTAGTTTTTAGGGTAAAACAGGAAATCACAATTATCAATGAGGGCAATATTGGAAGAAAAAAAAATCATTAAACCCACTCTTCAACATTCCGAAAATGCTGAATGCCCAAAGCAGGTCCCTATCCTGCTTTGGGCTTTCAACATTCCACAGCATTCCAAATGCTAGCGTTTGGCCAAGGATAGCTCTAAATGCTGAACCAAATGCCTAAAATTTTTCCTAATGGGCTTTTGGGGCTGAAAGCCCCTTGGGAATGCTGAACCAAACGGGGCCGAATTGGGTATGTATGACAAAAATAGACAACCTATGTTTAGAATTATGATAATTTTGAACCAAGAAAATTACTAGAAGACAGACTAATTAGGCTCCAAAGTAGGCTGGTCGTGATTCGAGCTGCACCCCACGCTCGACGCTTTTGACCTCATTTCCCCCTAATTGTGTTGTCAAATCGCACAAAAGTAGTGGCTTTAGAACTATAACTAAACAATGGATCAATCAAAATATATACATGGTTTTGTTAGAGTTTCTCTAAGAAGAGATAATGACACAAATGATCTTTGAACTTTAGCCCAATGTATAATATCGTCCATAAACTTTAACCCAATATTCAATATCATTCATGAACTTTTAATTTATTCATTATGGCCATTGAACGTTTGATACATGTTTAATCTGGTCATTGGACTATATAAAAGTATTCAATGTTGTCTCTGAATTTGAATTAATGGAATGATAACATTAAATATTTTAATTTAGTCCATGGATTAACTTGAATATCTACTAAAAGTCTAGAGATCATATTGAACAAATTAAAAGTTCAGGAACCACATTACACATTAAGCAAAAATTCAAAGACCACATTGAGCAAATCAAAAGTTCATGGACCACATTGTACATCACGTCAAAATTCATGGATTATTTGTATCATTATACCCCGCTAGAAAAATCGCAATACTTGACCAAAGAGTCTGCTTCTCCAAGAACCAACATAATAGCCATAATAACTAAAATATTGGTGATGTCAAAATCTTACCTAACGAATTCGCACGGTGTTTCTTGACAACTATTGATAAACACTAACTTTTTTTATGATACCAAATGTGAAGTGAATAATTAAATACGCAAATGACTTCTACATATGGAAATGGACAAATTTAAATCAAACAACGTTTGAGTTACAGTTTGATTTACTTCCCATGAATGGTTAGTAATCTAATATAGATAGATAGATAGACCAATATATATATATATATATCATAGATAAGAGAACGGGGTCCGGTAATAGAAATACATTCTTACACATGAGTGATCGAGTTTTCATTTATTAATTGCTGGCTAAGCAAAGCTTACACAAACACACACGTGCGGCCACACACACATATCAATGTGTAGTCTCTTCCGAGAAGGCAATTCCTCCGCAATTGCTCTTATTGTGTGTATCACTGCTTGTGATCACACGGCCTTGATCTCAACGCTCTTAATGATGAGCCCGTCCCTCCATCTTCCGAACAATTGCTCCATGGCAAATTCCATCTTGCCCACATTCTGCGCTGTCATGGTGAACTGCCCGACCTCCAGCTCCCCCCATGAATCGTGGGATACGGGCAAATTCGCCTGCCTCTCTTGGTAGGTCCCGTCAGGAGACTCAGTTTCAGGTTCACCGTCTGCCCCCATGGTGCTCGAGGATGTCTCCATCTTCAGCCGGAACGCGACTTTGTACACAGCGTTCGGCGAAAGATTCATTGTCCAAAACGACCCCGTGATTTCTAGCCACCTCGTCTTCACCACTTTTGCCAATTCGTTGCCATCGCTGAAGTAGTTTTATTTGAGCGTTATTGATTGGGATAACTTTTACATCTATCGTTAGTATAAAAAAAAATTACACATTCACCGTTGGATGAGGGACATGTAGATAAACTGGGTTACAGAACTATGAATGAATATGTAGAAAGTGTTTTACATTGGTAGTAGACTTAATAAAAATCTTTACTATAACTATTCGGAGATTGATATATTAGACAAACTCTATATGATGACGGTAAGCGGAAATCAAAAGTACAAAGCATATAAAAAATTAAATATATAAACTTCACCGTTCCTTATTAATTAATTAACTATTAAAAAAAAAACTACGACCCTTCCAGATTAATAGAGTTTAGTAGGGAGTCTAGGGACTTGGTAAGAAGGTAAGTTTGTAATTTTCCATACACTATTTTTCTTTTGTATGTGTAATCAACACTTTGAAAATCAAAGTTTTTCATATTAAGTATGTTTAGCAAGTGTCTCAGGACCCTTGTTAACAAAAACCCTTTACAAATGATCCGTATTAGCTAGACAAAAAATCTCATAAAAGAAAAAGTGAACTTGGATGCCACATTAATGAGGTGTATTTATCGTGAAATTATGAATTACTGGAACAAAAAAGCGACTAATTTTACTTACAATGATAAATAGGAATAATGGCTAGGTCAGCATCCATCACTCCGCAATAACACAGGGATATCTCAAAGAGTAACTCGTATTCTTAGAGAAGGTCAACAGGTTTTTCTTCCTATTTTTCTCTCAACCTCCTCTTCCTCCTTTTTCATTTTTTTTTTTTAATTTGGCGAACTTTACATAACTATATATACTTATTTATATATTTATTCACCAAAGACAAAATAGCATCTCTACACTCTCCGTATTCGTCCAAAACCACTGTAAAGCCCACCGTCTGAAAACCGATTACACTCTCTCCTTATTTTTCATCAACTCCAAAAGAAGAAAAATAAAATTTATAATGAAAAGCAGAAAATACGAGAAAAGCTCAAGTAGTTTACAATTTGATAAAATTATAACTTGGTTAGGTTTGATGAATCGAGTAAAAAGGACAAAAGCGAGAACTAAACTACAGAATTATGACAAATAGATTGAAGCAAATAGTAAAATTAAAAAATAAGAGAAGATTAGAGAGGTTAAAATAGGTTTAATTTTATAGTTTATAGTTCTTAGTATATAATGAACTTACTAACTTCGACAGCAATATTTAAGGATGAAACTAAAATTTTATTCAAATAAAATATCTGGCGTTATGGCTCATTGCGCCCTTATGAAGGCAAAAAAGAAAATCTATATACCAAGACCGAGGAACGGTCCTCCTTTTCTAGCGATATTCATATAGTTTTACCTAGATTGTCGGAATTAGTCGAAGAGTTATGAAATTACCTCTCCCATGAAAGTACATATAGAAAACAATAGGGAGACTTCAATAATTTGTTTGGGTTTTAAATGGTCTAATAATTCCATTATGGGTTTGAATAAAATAATGATTCAATGATTCGAGAACATAATGGAAGTATCTCTCTAGTTATTCAAGATATTTTGATGGTAAATTCTTGATTTATTCATAATATCGAAATATTTTTGTGAATTTAGAAGACCAGAACTCTACGCAACACTGGCATAGATATTAGTATATAAGTCAAAATCCCTATTCAAATTCAGTTGGCGAAATCACATGAAAGTTTAATGAGTTCAAGAAGAGGAAAATTTTTATATGAGGAGGTGAAAAAAATAATAACCCCAGCCATCTACCTACGTAGCATAAGAGGGTGAAACATGAACAACATTATACCAAAAGAATAATTCCAAGAATAATCAACTATAAGAGAGAAGACCAGTATTATGCAAACTTGCGTTGATACTCTAAAAAATTTTCTGTCTCTTGCTATCATTTCCCATTTTAGATTTTCCCTAAAGAAATCCCGTGAAATGCCTTCCTTTATCATTTTTATGTTCCCCTTCATCCAATGTCATTCATTCTCCACAAAAATATGAAAAACCCTAAATACATTCATAGTGTAAGATAAGGCGCTCTGTACGATAAAAGATACGTAAATATTTTGTTCTAAGGATTCGAAAGTACCTGTCAGTTAACCACTGCCAATATACAGGTCTATCGCTGTTGGTGATGTTGAGTCCCTTTGCATAGATTGCGAAGCAGTCTTGGCCTTTGTCAACCCAATACCTCTGCCACAGACGGCAGTTTGAAATACGAGCAGAGAAACTTCAATAAGTGCGTGCGTAGGTCAAAATAAAAGAAGGGACTTCGTTACCACAGTTGCTATCCACCCATTCGAAATGACATTTTCGAATCTTTTTACAAATTTATACACACACGTGCGCACTTCACATTGTCACCGAAACGCAATAATGTTTTCTATAGTAACGTTCAAAACGAGTGAGAAAACACTAGTCGTGTAAAGACCTATCTAGTCCAATGGGTAAAAATATAAGAAATTAGTTAAACATACAGAGAAAGAGAAGCTGATGCCAACAAATTTGACTTAATCAACAACAAAATCTTACATCATTGTCTAAAAAGCTCTAAATCTATTGTACTTTTATTAATTCAATTATAGATTTTTTAATTGTGCTAGTTGATTATAAACATTTTCATGTTATGCCAATTAATTTAATTTACCCGATTTTAATTGGAAATAACCAACGTGGACGCTGGTAGTACCATGTAGACGATCAACGTTGATTTGTACAATTTTATTATATTATAATAATTTTGAATTTTTTATGTTATTTTCTTTCTTTTCTTTTTTTCCTTCTTCGCTTTTTTTTTTCCTTTTTTTTTTTTGTTGATTAGGTTTGACAAAGGATGTAGGCTAAGGCTTGGCGACCACAGTCAACAATTGAGTAAGGGCATGTGAACCCTTGGCAACCATGGGCGAGGGTCGAAAAGCCCCTACTGGCCACTAAGCAAGGGCTCATGGCCCTTGCTCACAGTTGGGGGAGGGCCACGAGACCTCTTGCAATGACGGCTCTTGCTAATCATTGGGCGAGAGATGCAAGTCTTGGCTAGTTGTAGTTAGGGCTCGTAGCCCTCGCTCAATGGCCGGCGGGGGTTGCCAAGCGTTAGCCGGTGGCCATTAACAATAAAAGAAAAAAAAAAAAAAAAAAAAAAAAAAAAAGCTTTAAAAATTATTAGAAATTATCCACGTTAGTGGTGTCTGTTCCATGTAATACGATTAGCATCAACGTCAATGATTTATGGAAATATTGGCTAGATTGACTCAATGGGTAAAAATATAAAAAAGTTTAGGACTCCATTGACACAATCAAAAGGTTTTTGATTAAATTGACAAAAGTACAATATGTTTAGGATTTTTTAGACAATTTTCCTCACATCTCTTTGGCGCATAAATTACTCTCTTCCGTAAAGAAAAAGTAACGCGTACACGCATATAAACTTACGCACATTAAAATACGGAGAAGAATTTGCGCGTTTTTCTAATAGTGCTCTATGAACTTTTCGTAGAAATGGACATACACCTTCAATACTTAACTCTAAAGACATCCAACTATGTCTTTCATAAAAATCCATTATCAGTAAGAGAGAGAGAGAGAGAGAGAGAGAGATGGGGGGGCTTGCCTTCTTCTTGTCTTTGTAATCAACACCTTTCGTGAGAAGCTCGTCAATCCTACTTGAGTTGTTTAGGTACTCATTGGGATCGACGTCTTGGCCAGCTTCCATCAAGAAGCCGATTTGCCTGTACTTGCTTATCGCCCAAGGCTGTGTCATTTTGTTCTTCAGTAATGTTAGATGCCTATCAATCCATTTGGAGAAAGGCTTATATATATATACTGAACAGCATGGACTCATCAGGGTTAGTTCGGTCTTTTCCCTGTTCAAGACGGGAATAATTATCCCACTTTCTTTCTTCCTTTCCTTCTCTCTCTCTTTTTTCTACTAATTTTTTTTTTTTTTTGGAATTAAGGTTCCATGAAATTGATGATCTCTCGTATATAGATACTTCATGTCCATGCAAAACCACCCCCCCAGGGGATCTCTCTCTCCAAATGAGGATTCCTTAAAAGTTTCACATTTGTCTAAATTTGAATCATATGAAAATCTCTTAAATTAAGAGTGTCAGGTTATACAAGTTCAAAATACCAATCCGATACACCTACGTTTATGACAAGTACACTTATCTTGTCCGATTTGATCTTGTCTCCTTCGCTAGAGGAATATTGTGCCAAGAGCCACACACATGTTGTGCGTGATCCTTTTTTCTTTCGATTCAAAGCATATCTCCTTTAGGAGTAAAGAATAAAGTTTCAGATTCTAAGCTAATGGTGGAAGAAGAGGGTCGCTTGAGGTAAGTACTAGATTCTCTATTGGGTCCATTCATTACAAGTCATTCTAACTTTCTTGTAAAGTCATGTTAAATGCAATTTGATCCTTCTAGCAAAAGACTCAATCATGCGATATGATGTTTGCATGGTGAAAATAAAAATGAGATTTGCCATGGTCGATGTACAATGTGATATGTTATGCTTCACTATCCAAATTACAGCTTGAGGAGGTAGAAAGATTCCAATTCTTCAGAAAAGAAAGCATGCACGGAACATTTCGATCTGATGCCATTTGTCTATGTAAATGGCCTGGAGGTAGCAATCAAGGCTAGTTCAATTCGTGAAAAAGTTTTCAAATTTTTATTTTCATGGGAAATATGAAAAAATAGAATCTTGTGCTTTTGAACTTCTGTTTTCTTGAAAATGTCGTGTTCCGTTCGTAAAAATAAATGTTAAAATATTATGAAAATGTTATTTTTAGAAGAAACTTTTGATGTACGAAAAAATCATGTTTTTTCTTTTTTTTTTAACCGAGGAATCGCCGAAGATCACATTTCGGGGATAACACGACCCTCCAGTGCCCGATGGCACTGTTAGGGCTTGCCGCAAGCCGCTATTTAAACGTAAACCTCGAGAGAGGCTAGCCCAGAACCCCAACACTAAGACCCCCCCCACTTCAAACACTTTAGCAATAAGAGGATTCGAACCATCGACCTTTGCGATGAGAGAGAGAATTCATACCAACTGCACTGCCCGTGGTTGGGTGAAAAAATCATGTTTTTAGTTTGGCTTTTTTTCGATAGTTGAATTGGTCTACTTTACCAAACTTCCAAACACACCAGAGGAACTGATTCCATTATGGTAACAAAAAGATGAACTAGCACACGTTTTCAGAAAAGATTTTTCTTTTAGGATTGAGAAAAAGGGAAAACAATGGGAATTATAAGTTGCTTGTCTCTAATAAGGTTCAGATTATCAATAGCCGAAAGAAGGAAGGAATTAGTCCGAAAGCATTCTCTCGCAATGACTTGTTACATACATGTAATGGAAAGGATGAGGATTATATTTTGCCAACCAAAAGATCAGATTCCTTGATAGATGAGTCACAACAACGCATAGAGCTTTCACAATGGAATAACTGATGCTTTTTAGGTTGTCGGAAACTGCCAAGCTAGATAAAAGAGGTTGTCTATTCTTGGTGCATCTTCTACTTCAAATTATACTATTTACTAGTTACTTAGCCCGCGCTTTATATAAGCACGCATTGTTTATATGCGTATTTTAGTATTCCATTAATATGAGATGTCGCTTGAGCGAATAAGATGCATTTGTCTAATGGTGATATTTTATATTTCTATGGAAAAATATCGTACTTTTGGAAGGTAGAAGATTGATATGGAGAAAATTGTCCAAAAAGTGCGAACCTATTATATTTTTGACATTTCAGTTTTAAATCTTTCAATTTTACCAATTGAGTTTTAAACTTTTTCGTATTTTATCAACTGAGCCAATTTGATCAATTTTGGTTGGAATTCACTAAAGTAGATGATGGCTATTCGACATGGCACGGCCGACACCGATGGAAATATTTTTTAATAAAAATTTAGTACATTTTAAATTATTTTTTCTTTTTTCCTTTTTCTTCCTTTTGCCAATGGCTCGTCACCACGCATGGCCAGGCCATCTACCCTGCTTGGCCACCAACAAAAGCAAAAAGAAAAAAAAGTAGAAAAAAAATATTATTAAAACTTGTTTACGATAGTACCAACCATACTGTGTAGGATGGTTAGCGTCCACGTTAACAATTTCCGGTCAAAATTGGCCAAGTGGACTCAATTGGTAAAATATGACAATTGACAAAATTGAAAGATTTATAACTGAACTGATAAAAGTGCAATAAGTTTTTGAATAATTTTCCCGATTAATATGTGGTATTCCATTGATATAGCCCAATTCGAGGGGCTTAATGGCCTCATCTCCAATAAGATAGCATGATCTTTCACTCTTTTTCACGAATCAGATAGGGCCTTCAAGGCTTAGTCTCTAATTGAATATGGCTGCGGTCTTGATGACCCGAACATTTGGTGATTTGACGACTTGTAGCTGGGGTCTTAATGACAAAAACTTTCATTGGGGTCGTGATGACCTAAATCCGGTAGGTTTGTGCGTTTTTGAAGTTCTTTTTTTTGGTCGAATTTTTTTTTGAAGTTCTTTAATCAGTAGAACTTATTCATAGCAAATTTACAAAATTTATTGTCTCCATCTGTTCTTCTCAAATTGAATTGAGAGCCCTCCTATTTATAGGGAATTTTAAGTAATATCCAATCCATCTTCAATTCGATATGTATAGAAGTCAATCAACAAATATTTATTAACTCAAGTTCAATTTTTCTGCTCCTGAAAACATACTCTAATTTGATTTGACAATCACAGTTGCAAAAAAGAATTGCTGAACAATAAAATATTAATGTAGAATTTGGTAATTGGCTCATAATTCCGCTGTTCATAAGTAGATTTGAGAAACTACGTTCAAAATAAGCCACGCCAGTGAAGAATATATAATATTAAACACTTTCAATAATATAAATATCCTGGTATAAAATTAAAAACTGCTGCAATAATGATATACTTTCTCATTATCCAATTTCATATTCAACATGTATAAAATATAAAAATTGGGAGAAAATAGAGAATGATTAATTTTTTTTTCTCTGATTTATCTTTTTGTCAAGCTCCAACCCAATAAGAGATGGAACTTTCATATAATTTAATTTTATATAATTTCTAGAAATGTAAATCCTATAAGAGATATATACTTTATTGAGTACTTAAGCTCGTTCGAAGGATAAAGATCTTCCATTGTGATTTTATGCAATACCGGTCTACTCAAATACTTAAATGCTTGGTAAATCACTTCGCAATATAATGTTATTGAGCTTAGCCATTTATAGAGAAAGTATTTAAAAGATGTAATACTTGTTGAGAGGTTCCAAGTAAATATCGATCCCGTATGATTTTTCTAATCAAACTATTAATCTTCCTTCTTGCCATTTTCTTGTTGGTACCTCTTTCTTCTCATTCTCGGTACTTATTTTTCTGCTTGACTATAGATTTTTTTTAATCTTTTTTTTTTTTGTCTTTTGTTTCCCATTTCCAATTATCCTCATGAAATGCTGTAAGAGTGTTTTTTCCCCTTTTCTCTTGAAAATTCAGTCTTAGGTAATGCACATTTTGCTTTCGTTCTTCATTCCCTTTATTGCTCTGTGAGGTGAACACTCCCGAAGAGTTTCCAGTTTGCTCAAAGGAGTTGGTTTGGCCTTTCATGTAAAAGTATTACTTTATTTAAATTTAAAACAAATGATGAGTTATTTGACTATCTGAATAACTTCTTTCTTTTTTAAAATTTTTTTTTTTCGGTCCCTATCTTTCATATATTAGTTTTTCAAGGTAGATTTCAAAAGATATAAAAAAAAAGAAAAAAGAAAAAAGAAAAAAAAAGGTGGAGGACAGTCGTTACTGGAGCATTCATTCTTGAAAGAAACGCTTCCCAGTTTTGAGCCGCACACAAGTTGTACGGGTGAGCCTTTTTCTTAAAACAAAAAATATTCCAAGTGTGTCTCCTTCGCGAAGTAAAGTTTAATATTCCAAAGTTAAGGGAGAAAGAAGAGGATCTCACGAGATAAAGTGCTAGACTTTCTATTGTGCCCTTTACTATAAGTTATTCTAAATCTTCCATCATCATCAATTTCTTGTGAAAAGAATAATTACACATAGAAGAATCCAACTTTACCGTTGGATGGTGAAAACGAGATAATGTACGAAATGCTCGATTGATAATTGGAGCAAAGAGCAAAATGGCCCGAGGCTTTCCACCTACGTTAAGGGATATTTGATGCTAAAGCTGGAATTGCTATGTATGGAGAAGAAAAATGCGCATACAAAACTCGTTGAAACTACATATTCAATCGGTCATCCGTGCTGTTGGCAAATTTACACTCTCTATGAAAGAGTTACTTTCACTTAGACCAATGTAATTTATGAAGTCTCATTTGTTGAGGCCTAAATTTTGCTGACAATAAAAGAACACAGAAAATGGAAAATAAAATAAAATAAAATGATAAAGCTCCGATTAAGCCCAGTTCTTTCTAATCCATTTAGCTAGAAAGGCTGAACTGAAGGCTGATGACGGGATCTGTTTTGCGTCATTGGAGATTTTCCTTCGTTCACAAGCGATCCCGGTCACCGTCGAACACCAGTCCAACGCCGTCCTCCTCCTTTATGTTGCTGCCTCGAGTCTCCCCTGTTCTGCTCTGTTCTTCGGCTGAGAAACTCGAAGAGCCCCTCATTCCCAGCCGAAATCTCGTCACCGGCCTGAATCTTCACAGGCGAAGCATCCTGAAATTTTCTCTGGTTGCTTCGACCGGACATTGGGACTGGGAGCTGCTCCCCCTCGTTATGCTCCTCCGCCACTGTGTTGGCGTACTTCGTTCGGCCCTGTTCTGTGGCTGAGAAGCGCGAGGTGGTTAGTCCCCGATCATATTTCCGCTTGCCGATTTCGCTCGACAAAGATTAACGAAGTTGCTGTTGTTGCTTCCATCACTAATCACAGCTCTCTCTCCGCTTGTTAACCAGGTAACCTCAGCCCCTTTGTTCTTTCCAGTTCCGAGTCCGAGATCCGTGAATAGGCGTATTAGAAAATCCCTTAGAATCATGCCCAACTTCCGAAGATTTAGCCTGTTAGTCGTCGTCGACGTATCGATTTTGGATGTGAAAATCACATTACATCCGTGTCTATGCTTGGTACTCTCATAACGCACACGGTTTGCTCGACAAAATGCTTCAGAGATATTAAACATTCTGATGTGATTTGTGCGAGATAGATTGATTGGTTAGATATTAAAACTGACTTCATGCACAGTGAGGTTGCGGAGAGCTTTATTGAGCTTTGTGTTCTTCCTTTTTTTTTGTTTCATATACTGTATCTTCGACGATGGCTTTCTGATGGTGATCATTGGCGAGGAAAATGAGCGAGGTTTGTTGATATGCGCAGTATCGAATCTCTGGTGTGAGGTTCGCTGATATGCGCCGTATCGAATCTCCGGTAATGTACTCAAATGCCTGGAATTCCCTTGGTAGCATTCTGTGTATGTTCTGCAATATGGAGACTCTGTCGTCCGAAGGCCGACGGATGGAGACGGTGGTTCGAATTTTAATCGAGAAGGGCTTGATTAACAAGCCCACCTTCAGCTTAATTTTGTATGGCCCAAATCCGAATATTTGCCCCATGTACAGACCGGCCCAAGGGCCCAGCCTGTGTCCCATTCTATCAGAATAAAAAATAAACAAAATTTTAATGTACGAAAAAACCGTGTTTTCAGTGTGGTCTTTATTCGATAATTGAAATGGTCTACGTTACCAAACTTCCAAACACACCTGAACTGATTCCATTAGGGTAAAAAAAGATGAACCCGCATTCGTTTTCAGAAAAGATTTTTCTTTTAGGATTGAGAAAAAAGGAAAAAAAAAAAGGGGATTATAAGTTGCTTGTCTCTAATAAGGTTCAGATTATCATCAGCTGAAAGAAGGAATCATTCCGAAAGCGTTATCTCGCAATTAGAGGTGGCAAAATGGGTCATGGACCCATTTTTAGACCCATATTTTCACTTATGAGTCGTATATGGGTCATGAAGAAGTAATGGCCCAGCTAAAATGGGTCAAAGCGTTTTATCTTCAATTCTATATGGGTCGAAAATGGGTCACACGTTTGATCCATTTTCGACCCATTTTCAAAACCTATGAGCGATGCTCGCTTCGGCTTCGTCAGTGACAGTGACCCATTTTTGACCCACCTCCGCCTCTCGCCTCCTTCGCTCGTCGGCGCGGCTCGCCTCCAAGTCGCCTCTGCCACTCGCCGCCATTGCTCGCCTCCGTGTCCGCCGTCCGCCTCTGAGGCTCGCCCACCTCCGCTGACAAGCACACCCACGAGCTCTAGCTCCTCGTCCCCCATAAGACCCACAACCTCAACCGCTCGTTTCCGTGTCTCTCTGTGCGGTTCGTCCCCGTTCTCTCTGGCTTTCTCCTTGTACTGTGTCGCATTTGGTTGATGATTTCTTTCCTCAATGTTGATGGCGAAGCGGTTTTTGCTGCCATCTCCTCAGTAGCGGCAAATTCCCGTGATGGGTTTTGCGGTTTGCTTTTGTTTGGAACGATCTTGGGTGGATTGTCGAGTCTAGAATGGCGGGTCGTGTTCTGAATCGTGAAGAAGGTGGGGGTGGGTGGAAAGTTTTGATCAGGAGAGAGGGGTTGGTGAAGGAAATTGAAGGGAGAGGGAGAGGGAGAGTTTTCGCTCAGAGATTGACCCGTGAGTTGCTTTCCTTGACTGGGAGATCTTTGCGGAAGTGGCACCGCCGGACGTTTCTGACAATGTTTGGGTGGTTTGGGTATTTGATTTCGACCAAATTGCTGCTTAGGACCTGAATTTTTTTTCCCTCCGGCGCTCATTAGACTAAGATTGTAGCAATATTGTCTTGTTCTTGCAATATTGTAGGCGCTTATGTTCTTAATACTGTTGGAGTATTCGCAGCCAATATTGTAGACCATGGATGATCCTGTCTAGTGTGAAAAATCAAATTCATCGATCATTTGAGCAACCTAGTGTCCTGATGTTGTATTGAGTTTACTGCTTAAGTGGGTAGATGAATCTGGTTCCATTTGTGAAATTCAATGTGAATCCCAAAGTGTGTAGGTAATGTCTGCAAGACATTTTGCTTGGAGTGTCCCATTAGCTAAAAGCCTAAATGCAGTTATGTGGCATACTCCCTTTGCACTGATTGAGAATAATTATTGACTTTAATTCTATGTCTGGTGTGTGCTGGGCATGCACTAATTGCTCATTCCTCTGATTCTAAATATAAGTTTGGCCATTTTGTGGCTCGGCTGATGAAAGTGGAGTGAGACTCAGAGGTTTAAGGCGACTCTGCTAATTGAAAGAATTTCCCTTGAGGTCACTCTTGGCATATGATTTTATTGGAAATGAAGATGTATGTACTTGCCATGCTCTGTTGATGTGCCCCTTTCCCTTTTCTTTTTCTTTTTTGTTTCTCTTTCTTGTTTTCCAATTTGCATTTCTAGATTGATGTTTCTGTTTTATGCATTTTGCAGAAAAAATGCCAATGATGGTGGTCTAACAAACTTTGAGGTCCTGAGTTTCTTACAGTCTAGAGGCGCTTCAAAGGAAGTGGCTGCAACAGTTGCTGTCACGCCCCGATCCTCGAACACGTGCCCATCCCTCACCTGGTCGATTAATAGCGACGTCCCAGGACGCATCGCCGACCCTGTTCATTTTATATGCGCAAGCGGAAGTATAAAGAAAATCCCCTGCACAATAAAACAATGGGATAGAAAAGTAGGGCCATACTTTCATATTGAAACTCATAACCAAATTTTTATGCAAAATACAAACCATAGTACTTCACAACTATTCACAACCCTTTACTCTAGCTCTATTCACATCAAAAGAGTTCACAAAAGAAGATGGGATCTCACCATCCGGATCGTACTCAAGATCCCTCTCGATGCTATCTTCTTCTTCCAAAATCCTTTTCCTTCTCAGATTTCTCCTCCTCGCCTCCTCATCGGGGTCCCGAAATGTTATCCCACAACCGGATGAGACTACGTCTCAGCCGAGTTCTACCCCACTAAGACTCAATTAGGAGCCAATACACTACTCGGTTGCCTAAGCACAAAGACGAGTTAGAGGACTTACCTTGGCCTCATATCCAACCTGCAATTCAAGGTTATATATAACGTTTCATAATTCACAGCGAACAATCAATCAAATCATTGTCAATCGAACTAGTCGATTACATGTCAGACGGACCATTCTAGGTCATTGACTCCACACCACAAAATCTCCCATAGTGCACTCGGTCACGTAGCCATATCGTTGTTCTCGGGCGTCAAGTTCGCCAAGGTGATTAATCCACTAGACAATCCGCGTGCGTTCTTAAGGCACGTTTTCGCTGTGATATCCCACATCACCGAACCATGCATGCCTATAACCAAGTACACTCACTAGACAATCCGTGCGTTCTTTAAGGCGTCGTTTCGCCAGTGATATTCCACCTCACCGAACCACACATGCCTATAATAATGTGTTTAATAGACAAGTGTATGCGTTCTTAAGGCGCCGTTTTCGCAAAGGATACCCTTAATCACCGAACCATACATGCCTATAACGATATGTTTAATAGACAAGTGCATGCGTTCTTTAAGGCGCCGTTTTCGCCAGTGATCTTCTCCATCACCGAACCATGCATGTGTCACGGGCCGAATGAAGGCCGATCCAAGAGGTTCCCCGAGTACGACCTTGACTCGTCCGTGGTTAAGTTCCTGTGTTCGCTCGGATTCCCAACGGGCCTTCTCCCCGAAGCTTCTAGAAGCCCCTAGCCTTATTTATGTTGGTAGCTAGTAGTTGATAAATTGTCATAAGTGTCGGTGGTTAGTAGCCGCCATAAGTGTCGGTAGATGAGGCGGTACGATCTCGTCCACCGGTTAGAATCTAGATCAATGGTTGTAATCTGAGGCCCTCGACTATAAGAAGGGATGTCCTCCTTCATTTGTAAGCATCCACTACTTCCGCAATACAAAGCTATCTTCTTTCCAGAGCTCCTCTCTCTAGATTCCTTCTCTCTCTACGATCCGGGTATACAAGCGAGTGAGCGTTCGATCGAGTAAGGCTTGGCTTAGGTGCTTCAGCGATCCACTTCGATCCTAAAGTGCCCGAGTCGCCGCACGGTCACGATCCCAATCGATCGGCCCGTGACAAGTGGTATCAGAGCAAAAGAGAGATCCGTTTCCAAGAGATTGAAGAGCGCCAACTGTTTGAGAGAATGTCAAGCCAAGATGCGGCTATAGTTGGAGAGGCCATGCAAGTCAAGGAGACTAATCGCGGCCGATCAAAGAAGAGGGAGACCTCGGTGGATGCTGCAGCTGCGTTCGATGAGAAGATCGGGAAGGTCCGGACTGCCGTGCTCGAACTCATGGAAGGTCTTGACGATGTGCGAGACCGGATCATGGAAGTTGAGGGCTCGCTCCGTGAAGACTTCACGACCGGCATCAACCAAGCTACGGCTCCATTGTTTGACAAGGACGAAGCTCTCGAAGCATCGATCGATGGTTTGAATGAGTGTGTCCAAGTGATCGAGGAGGTAAGCCCGTGTAGGGAAGAGGTCGAAGTCATGAAGGCGGAGATCCAAGGGCTCAAGACCGAGCTCGCCCTATGCAAACTTAGCATCACCAATGGTGCGGTGTCCACTCAAACGATGCCCAAAATTGAGGTGCCGAAACCAAAGGAGTTCAAAGGCAACCGATCCGCCCAAGAGGTGGACAACTTCGTTTGGAGCATGGAGCAATATTTTGGCGTCGTCAACATCCAAGATGAGGCGATCAAGGTACGAACCGCTTCAATGTTCCTTACTGATACGGCCATACTTTGGTGGCGTAATAGGTGCGACGAGGCTAGACGTGGCGCCGATCCCATGAACACGTGGGATGACTTCGTGAGGGAGTTCCGCGACTACTTTTTCCCCGAGTTCGCTCAACAAGAAGCCCGTAGCATGCTCCATCGCCTCGAGCAAAGAGGTACGATCCGAGAGTACGTGAAGGAGTTCACGGAGCTCAAACTCCAAATTCGCAACCTAAGCGAAGAGGAGGCATTCGGAGCGTTCATGGATGGATTGAAGCCATGGGCACAACTTGAGTTGAAGCGGCGGGACGTGAGTAGCTTTGCGCGTGCGCTAAGCATGGCCGAGTCACTCGTCGACATTACCAAGGTTGAACCAAGGAACAACCGAGCAAGAGATTGGAGGTCGGATCGACCTTGCGAAGACGAAGCGAGAAGCACTCCCCGAGGCACGTATGAACAAGGCGGCCGAACCAAGACGTGGGGAGAAGGAACTTCCAAGCCGTCCTTCCAAAGGGGTCGACCACCAACGGACTACGCGAGTAGGTTCGATCAACCTCCGCCCTCTCCTTGCTTTATTTGCAAAGGTTCGCACTGGACCCAAAAATGCCCAAAGAAGGGTCGAATCAACGCCCTCCTTGCCAACGAGGAGGAGAAACCCAAAGAAGAAGAAAGGCAAATCTGGCTTGGAGCGGTGAAGAGGATCAACTCCGTCCAAGCTCGGTCGCCAACCCAAGGAAGAAGTACACCGAACACGGACATGTTCTTCGTGGAGGTCGAAGTGTGCGGTCGAACGCTATACGCTTTGGTTGACACGGGAGCGTCGAACATGTTCATGTCGACTGAAGCAGCAAAAGCCCTGGATCTTCACGTGGAGCCATCCGGGAGATCATACAAGCCCATCAATTCGGGTGACTTCTGTGGCGTAGGAGCATCCCCCAACGTGGACGTCAAGATTGACGAATGGAAGGGCAAGATGACTTTTGAGGTAATCCCACTTGACGATTATGATCTCATTTTGGGTATGCAATTCTTTGAAAGTGTGGGAGCTATGATCGACATGAGGACCAAAAGCATCATAGTCCCCGACCAAAAATGCCCGACGATCATCCTCATGGTCAAAGGGGTGGTCGACACCAAGACCATCGCGTCAATTCGACGCCTCGACAAGAACTTGAAGTCCGTGAAGCGACTAAACAAGCTAGCCGAGGTGAAGCCGAGGGTAGAGTTGGATCCTACTCCAACACAAGCCATGCCGATTCAAGTGCTCTTCCTCGAGGTTGAGTACGCGCCATCTGCTCCGACCAAACCAAAGGTGGAGCCGTGTGCCAAGTCCAAGCTGATCATAGAAGGTTGCGGTCCATCGTACGTGAGCGTCCGCACTAAACAATACCGAAACAAAAGAGCCCGTGCCAAAGCCAGTGCTCGTACCAAGAAGGCTACCCGTCAAGCTGTGAGCGACGAGGACGTCGCTCGAATGAGTGGGGGAGAATGTCACGGGCCGAATGAAGGCCGATCCAAGAGGTTCCCCGAGTACGACCCTGACTCGTCCGTGGTCAAGTTCCTGTGTTCGCTCGGATTCCCAACGGGCCTTCTCCCCGAAGCTTCTAGAAGCCCCTAGCCTTATTTATGTTGGTAGCTAGTAGTTGATAAATTGTCATAAGTGTCGGTGGTTAGTAGCTGCCATAAGTGTCGGTAGATGAGGCGGTGCGATCTCGTCCACCGGTTAGAATCTAGATCAATGGTTGTAATCCGAGGCTCTCGACTATAAGAAGGGGTGTCCTCCTTCATTTGTAAGCATCCACTACTTCCGCAATACAAAGCTATCTTCTTTCCAGAGCTCCTCTCTCTCTACGATCCGGGTATACAAGCGAGTGAGCGTTCGATCGAGTAAGGCTTGGCTTAGGTGCTTCAGCGATCCACTTCGATCCTAAAGTGCCTGAGTCGCCGCACGGTCACGATCCCAATCGATCGGCCCGTGACACATGTCTATAACAATGTGAGTACTAGACCGATACGTGCGTTCTTTAAGGCGTCGTTTTCGCCAGTGACATCCTTAGTCACCGAACCACGTAGGTCCATACATCGTACCTGATCAGTCCAACCCCAAGGTACTTCTGATTCATTCTCACCTTTCCACATACTTTACGACTCAATAACGCATAAGAATGTTAAATAAACAAACTTGGCCAATATCCAAACAACAATTCAATCTCAATCAATTCCAATCAATTTAGGGCAAATCCCTAAAATATCATAATTTAATTAATTTCAAGCAACGTAGAGCTCAAATAAATAAATAGACTACGCCACGACAATCAGCACAAGATTTCGGTCGTCGGCCATCTCAGCCTTAATTTCCGAAAAATAATTAATTAAATAATTAATTTAAAAAATTAAATAATAAATATTAGAAATTCAATTTAGCTCAAAATACAGCCCGAATAAATAAAGGGACTTCACCACTGTCATCAGCGTAATATTCTGGTCGCTGACCATCACACTTGAATTTTCAGAAAATAAATAATTAAATAAATAATTTCGAGAATTAAATATATAATTACCATAAATTCAATTCAGTGCAATATAAAGCTCAATTAAATAAATGGGCTGCACCATGATCATCAGCATAATATTCCGGTCGCTGGCCATCCAAGTTGAATTTTTGGAAAATAAATAATTATTTAATTTAATTTCGAAAAATAATATTTAAATGCCAAAAATTCCACTTAGGCCCGAAATATCAAATTGAAGCCCGATAAAGGGTCGGAAAATTCCCGGGCTACCCTCAATAAATAGTAGACCATGTCTACTTGCTAATTTCACATTCAATTTAACTAATTTGCATAAAAAACAACTAATAAACCCTAATCAAAACACCTAAGCTTAATTAAACAAACTAAACAACCGATTAATCATAATTAACCCACTAAGCAAGCATTAGTGTGGTTACCCACCGGAATCGCGCGAAATTGGTACCAAATCGACGGGCTCGGCGCGAGGGACAACAAACCCCAAGGCGGGTCTCGGGTTCGGGGCCCGAAAGCGGCCCAAATCGAGCCCGAAGTGGGCTGGAAACCCACTCGCGGGTTTGCTGTGGAGGGCTGGCCGGAGCTGCTCCGGTGGCTGAGGCGGCGAGGGGAGGTCGGTAGACGGCGAGGGGGCGCCGGGGGTCGAGCGACGGCCGGGGCGCGACCGGACGGAGCTGGGTGGCGTCGGGCCGAGCTGGGCGGAGGCGGAGGCCGAGTGCGCGGGAGAGGGGCGGACGGCCAGGCGCGCAGGCGGATGCGCGAGCGGCGCGGGCGACAGCGACGGGCGGTGCGAGCCGGCGGTGCGCGGTGCGGGCGGCGACGGTGGCTAGCTTCGGCGAGTTGCGGCCGTGCGACTCCTTTTTCTGGTTTTGCTTCACTTCCACGAAGAAGAAGAAGAAGAAAAGGGGAGGGGGCTTTTGTCACGTGGGGTGAGGGGGAAAGAGGGAGGAGAGAGAAGAAAGAGATAAGGAGGAAAAAAAGAAAAGAAAAGGAAGACAGCTAAGGGGGGGAAGTGTCCGCACGGATGGGGGGAGAGGAGAGAGAGAGAGAGAAAGGAAAGAGAGAAAAAGAAAAGGAAAAGAAAAAAAAAGACAAAGGGGAAGAAAAATAAAAAGAAAAATAAAATAATAATAATCAAATAGTAAAAATAGTTTTACTATTCCAATTATTCTAATTATTTTCTTTTTCTTTTTATTTTCTTCCGATCTCGATTTCCTTCCGATAATTTCTTTTTGAAATTTCGGACTCGTCAATAAATTGACGGACGATGAGATAAAGCCCTAAAAATAAGAATTATGACGCGCATAAAATTCGATTCCAGAAATTGAGTTCAATTTTGTGGTTAAAATCAATCGACGCGATTTTAGTCCAATCCAACCAATTAAGCAGCTTTCGGGGATTTTCTTTGCAGATAAATCCCTTAACGGCTTCACTCAATGGGTTGGTTAACTCGTGAGTGATCATATCGAGAGAAATAGGACCATAGGCACGTCGACGAAAAGCCCATTTCACCTTGTCGAAACGGGTCGAATTTTCGGGATGTCACAACTCTTCCCCTCTTATAAAAATTTCGTTCTCGAAATTTAAACCTTACAAACTTAAGCAAAAATGTGGGGGTACAATTATCTCATCGATTGTTCGGTTTCCCATGTCGCTCCTTCAGTGCCGTGGTGTTGCCAAACCACCTTGACTAACGGAATAGTCTTTGAACGCAGCACTGTTCCTTTTCGTCTACAACCTGGACCGGTCTTTCCACGTATGACACTCTGTCATCCACGTCCAATTCTCTTCAAAATTGAGCACGTGTGTCGGATCGAGCTCGTACTTCCTCAACATCGACACGTGAAAGACGTCATGCACTTGCGCCAACCTTGGCGGCAGTGCAAGATGATATGCTAAGGTCCCAATTCTCTCAAGAATTTCAAATGGACCTATGTACCTCGGACTCAGCTTGCCTTTCTTCCCGAAGCGCGAAGTTCCTCTCATTGGTGACACCTTTAGAAAGACGTGATCACCAACTTGGAATTCCAAAGGTCTCCGGCGCTTATTTGCGTAACTTTTCTGTCTGCTCTGCGCGGTCTTCAATCTGTTTCTAATCACTGCCACGGCATCCACCGCGATTTGCTTGAACTAACTCGGGCTGTTATCTTTCTTTCTCCGACCTCATCCCAACATACTCGGAGTTCGCACGCTCTACCATACAACGCTTCAAATGGAGCCATCTTGATACTCTGTTGGTAACTGTTGTTGTAGGCAAACTCTACCAGGTGTAACTGATCCTCCCAACTTCCTTTGAAGTCTATTACACAAGCTCTTAGCATGTCCTCAAGAGTCTGAATCGTCCTCTCCGACTGGCCATCTGTCTGAGGATGGTACGCTGTACTGTACTGAAGTTTTGTACCTAAAGCACTCTGTAAGCTCTTCCAAAAAGCAGCAGTAAACCTTGGGTCTCTATCTGAGGTTATCGTAACCGGCACTCCATGCATTCGAACCACTTGACGCACGTACAAGTCTGCGTGCTTATCAAGACTGAGATCCTTTCGAACTGCAATGAAGTGAGCTGACTTTGTTAGTCTATCAACTACTACCCAAATTGAATCACTTCCTCTCTGACTTCTTGGCAGTCCAGTCACGAAATCCATCGTGATATGCTCCCATTTCCATTCTGGGATCATAAGAGGTTGCAAGAGTCCTCTTGGTTTGCAATGTTGAGCTTTTACCTGTTGACATGTCAGACACTTGGCCACATGCTTGGCGATGTCCGCCTTCATACCTGACCACCAATAATGTTGACGCAGATTCTGATACATCTTGGTGCTTCCAGGGTGTACACTATAACTGCTACGATGTGCTTCAGATAAAATTTCTTCTCTAAGTTCAACATCGTTAGGTACAACCAAACGTCCTCGAAACCTTAATGTCCCGTCATCAGCAATCTGAAAATCAGCCTTTCTTTTCTCAATGTCCTCCTGAAGAATCTTCTGTACATCTGGATTTGTCGGTTGAAGTTGCTTAATCTTGACCTGGACATTCGGTTCAAATCTGAGAGTGGCCATAAAGCTTGAAAGGTGGCCTACCTCAAATTTGAATTTCGAATCCCGAGCTCTCTCGATTAGATTCCACTATTTAATCAAGATCTGGGCTAAAGAAGACTTCCTGCTCAAAGCATCGGCGACCTTGTTCGCCTTCCCCGGATGGTATAGAATATCATAGTCATAGTCTTTTAGCAATTTCATCCATTGACGTTGTCTCATGTTCAACTCCTTCTGAGAGAACAGATACTTGAGACTCTGATGGTCCGTGAAGATCTGAAATTTCTCACCACACAAATAATGTCTCCAAATCTTCAAGGCAAAAATAATTGCCGCGAGCTCTAAGTCATGCGTTGGATAGTTCTGTTCATGAGGTCTCAACTGGCGAGAAGCGTATGCAACTACCCTACCATGTTGCATTAACACGCAACCCAGTCCTCTGAATGACGCATCACTGTAGATCTCAAATCCTCCAGGACTAGATGGAATTGTCAGCACAGGAGCCGTAGTCAGCTTTTCCTTCAGCTCTTGAAAACTACGCTCACACTTGTCTGACCAAACAAACTTCTCATCTTTCTTCGTGAGCTTAGTTAGGGCGATGCTAACACCGAGAAACCTTCTACAAACCGTCGTAATATCCTGCCAAACCAGAGAGAAAACTTCGATTTACACCGATGTCGGCCCTCGCCAATTGATCACGGCTTCTATCTTGCTTGGGTCGACGGAGATTCCTTCTCCGGAAATCACATGACCTAGGAACGCAACACGAGTCAACCAAAACTCGCATTTGCTAAACTTAGCATATAACTGATGCGTCCTTAAAGTCTGAAGGACTAATCTCAGGTGATTCTCATGTTCTTCATCACTTTTCGAATAGACCAAGATATCATCTATGAACACGATAACAAACTGATCTAAATATTCCTTGAATATTCGGTTCATCATATCCATGAAAGCAAAACTGGAGCATTCATCAACCCGAATGGCATTACCGTGAACTCATAGTGACCATACCGAGTACGAAATGCTGACTTAGGAATATCCTCTTTCTTAATTCTCAACTGATGATATCCTGTCCTTAGGTCAATCTTCCAAAATATTGACGCTCCTTGCAACTGATCGAACAGATCATCTATCCTTGGGAGGGGATACTTATTCTTAATGGTTACCTGGTTGAGTTGCCGGTAATCGATGCACAGGCGCAACGATCCATCTTTCTTTTTAACAAATAGAACTGGTGCTCCCCAAGGTGATGCACTAGGACGGATAAATCCTTTGTCCAACAATTCCTGCATCTGTACTTTCAGTTCCTTCAACTTTGATAATGACATCCTATACGGTGCTTTCGAGATCGGCTCTGTCCCTGGTGCTAATTCAATCACAAACTCAATCTCCCTTTCTGGCGGTAATCCTGGTAATTCTTTTGGAAAGACATCTTGGAATTCTTGTACAACTGGAATGTCCTCCACTTTTAGTTCCTCAACTGTCGTGTCCACGACAGTTGCCAGGTACCCTTGACAACCCTCGTTTAACAAACGAGATGTTTCTTGTGACGAGATCAAGACAATCGAGGGTCCTCCTCGACTTCCTACAAACTCGAAGCTCTTACCCTCTAACGGTTCAAACTGAATCGTCTTGCGATAACATTCCATTTTAGCTCGTTGATTGGTGAGCCAGTCCATGCCAATTATCAAATCAAAGTCATACATGGCTAGGACTAAAAGATCTATCTTCCCCACTCGCTCACCAATCTCTAACTTGCACCTCGGACAACCCAAAGTAGCAATGACCTTATCTTTTAGGGGTGTAGATATGCATATTGTCGACTCCGATAATATAGGACTGACTCCTATCAACTTAACATACTGCTCAGCAATAAAGGAATGAGTTGCTCTCGGATCAAACAAGGCATAAGGAGGTTGGTCGTTGAGCGAAACCATACCTGTGACCATGTTAGGCGTAGCCTCTGCCTGACCTTGTGTGATTGCATAAATCGTGCCTTGAGCTGGGGGTCTTTGCTGTCCTCCTTGTGGCATAATCTGAGGGGCATATCCTCTTATCTGTCCTCTTGGTGGTGGCGGTGGTAGCTGTGGTTGTCCTCCTTGCTTTTTCGGACAATATCTTGCAATGTGACCCTGTTGGCCACATTCATAGCACGCTCCTGTCCTAGCCGAGCACGGAGCTATCCCATGTCTCCTCCCACAAAAGTGACACGCACCAACATTGCTGGGTAATGGCCTACTGAATCTACCCTTCTTGTTGGGCGAGCCTTGGAATCTGTTCCTAAGCATTGGCCTCTTTCCTTGGCGGATGTTGTCTCTATGAGAATTGAATCTTGATCTAGATGCGGCTGCTCTATCATTTTGATCCTTCTCGATCATCTGAGCCCTCTCATAAAGGCCATTATAAGTTCTCAGGTTAAGAGAGATCAACGTACTCCTCAAGTCTGGTCTGAAACCTTCTTTGAATCTTCTCGCTCGCTTCTTTGGATTTGCAACTAATTCGGGAGCATACTTTGCGAGAGTTTAGCGAACTTCGCCTCATACTGATCGACGGTTAGAGAACCCTGGCGAAGACGTTGAAACTCTGCCATCTTCACTTCTTTGGCAGTTTCAGAGAAATATTTGACATTAAAGGCCTCTCGAAAGGCGTTCCACTCTGGAACAACGCCCTCTGGAAATATGATTCCTCGGGTTGTCTTCCACCAAGTATCTGCAACTTCCTCCAGCTGGTAAGTTGCAAGCATTACTTTCTCAGCCTCATTGTAGCTTCTGTGTCTCTGGTCCCGGTGAACTGAGGTGGCTTCAGCTTCAGAAATTGCTCTACTAACTTATGAATTGGTCTTTCATCGACCACTATCCTTGGCGGATCTTCAACGTTCGCGGCAGCGGCAGGTGCAACAGCAGGGGGAACTACAGGGGCGGCTCCAGCGGTGGCGGCAGCTTCAATTGTAGCAGCTTGTTGATCCATTCTAGTCCCCATTAACTCCAGAACACGCAAGATCCCATCCACCCTGGGATCATTAAGGGGTGCAACCCCAGCACCAACAGGAGGTGGTGCTTCACCACTAGCACTAGCCATAGCTAGCGCTCTACCACGACCACCTCGGGCATTGCCTCTCACAGGCGTTCTATCCCGAGTCACTGAGGACAAGGTCCTCTGCCTAGGAGTTCTCGGCTCCTGTTCGCTCATGGTGTCGCTTTAATCTACCGACACCTGCTTCCAATTCAACACCGAATTAGAAACAGAGCGATTCAAACAACAAACAATTTTAGCACTTAGCTAACACAGACATGCAACATCATGAATTTAAAGGCCATCCTACTACTATCCCATGAACCATCGCTCCTTATCACTCCAATCTTGAACTTCGCTCTGATACCACTTAAACGGGATGTCACGCCCCGATCCTCAAACACGTGCCCATCCCTCACCTGGTCGATTAATAGCGACGTCCCAGGACGCATCGCCGACCCTGTTCATTTTATATGCGCAAGCGGAAGTATAAAGAAAATCCCTAGACAATAAAACAATGGGATAGAAAAGTAGGGCCATACTTTCATATTGAAACTCATAACCAAACTTTTATGCAAAATACAAACCATAGTACTTCACAACTATTCACAACCCTTTACTCTAGCTCTATTCACATCAAAAGAGTTCACAAAAGAAGATGGGATCTCAGTCCATCCGGATCGTACTCAAGATCCCTCTCGATGCTATCTTCTTCTTCCAAAAATCCTTTTCCTTCTCAGATTTCTCCTCCTCGCTCCTCATCGGGGTCCCGAAATGTTATCCCACAACCGGGATGAGACTACGTCTCGGCGAGTTCTACCCCACTAAGACTCAATTAGGGAGCCAATACACTACTCGGTTGCCTAAGCACAGCACGAGTTAGAGGACTTACCTTGGCCTCATATCCAACCTGCAATTCAAGGTTATATATAACGTTTCATAATTCACAGCGAACAATCAATCAAATCACTGTCAATCGAACTAGTCGATTACATGTCAGACGGACCATTCTAGGTCATTGATTCCACACCACAAAATCTCTCATAGTGCACTCGGTCACAGAGCCATATCAGTGTTCTCGGGCGTCAAGTTCGCCAAGGTGATTAATCCACTAGACAACTGCGTGCGTTCTTTAAGGCGCCATTTTCGCCAGTGATATCTCACATCACCGAACCACGCATGCCTATAACCAAGTACACTCACTAGACAACTGTGTGCGTTCTTTAAGGCGTCGTTTTCGCCAGTGATATTCCACCTCACCGAACCACACATGCCTATAATAATGTGTTTAATAGACAAGTGTATGCGTTCTTTAAGGCGCCGTTTTCGCCAGTGATACCCTTAATCACCGAACCATACATGCCTATAACGATATGTTTAATAGACAAGTGCATGCGTTCTTTAAGGCGTCGTTTTCGCCAGTGATCTTCTCCATCACTGAACCATGCATGTCTATAACAATGTGAGTACTAGACCGATACGTGCGTTCTTTAAGGCGTCGTTTTCGCCAGTGACATCCTTAGTCACCGAACCACGTAGGTCCATACACCGTACCTGATCAGTCCAACCCCAAGGTACTTCTGATTCATTCTCACCTTTCCACATACTTTACGACTCAATAACGCATAAGAATGCTAAATAAACAAACTTGGCCAATATCCAAACAACAATTCAATCTCAATCAATTCCAATCAATTTAGGGCAAATCCCTAAAATATCACAATTTAATTAATTTCAAGCAACGTAGAGCTCAAATAAATAAACGGACTACGCCACGACAATCAGCACAAGATTTCGGTCGTCGGCCATCTCAGCCTTAATTTCTGAAAAATAATTAATTAAATAATTAATTTCGAAAATTAAATAATAAATATTAGAAATTCAATTTAGCTCAAAATACAGCCCGAATAAATAAAGGAACTTCTCCACTGTCATTAGCGTAATATTCCGGTCGCTGGCCATCACACTTGAATTTTCGGAAAATAAATAATTAAATAAATAATTTCGAGAATTAAATATATAATTACCATAAATTCAATTCAGTGCAATATAAAGCTCAATTAAATAAACGGGCTGCACCACGATCATCAACATAATATTCCGGTGGCTGGCCATCCAAGTTGAATTTTGGAAAATAAATAATTATTTAATTTAATTTCGAAAAATAATATTTAAATGCCAAAAATTCCACTTAGGCCCGAAATATCAAATTGAAGCCCGATAAAGGGTCGGAAAATTCCCGGGCTACCCTCAATAAATAGTAGACCATGTCTACTTGCTAATTTCACATTCAATTTAACTAATTTGCATCAAAAACAACTAATAAACCCTAATCAAAACACCTAAGCTTAATTAAACAAACTAAACAACCAATTAATCATAATTAACCCACTAAGCAAGCATTAGTGTGGTTACCCACCGGAATCGCGCGAAATTGGTACCAAATCGACGGGCTCGGCGCGAGGGACAACAAACCCCAAGGCGGGTCTCGAGTCCGGGGCCCGGAAGCGGCCCAAATTGAGCCCGAAGTGGGCTGGAAACCCACTCGCAGGTTTGCTGTGGAGGGTTGGCCGGAGCTACTCCGGTGGCTAAGGCGGCGAGGGGAGGTCGGTAGATGGCGAGGGGGGGCGCCGGGGGTCGAGCAGCGGCTGGGCGGCGGCCGGACGGAGCTGGGTGGCGTCGGGCCGAGCTGGGCGGAGGCGGAGGCGGAGGCCGAGCGCGCGGGAGAGGGGCGGACGGCGGGCGCGCGGGCGGACGCGCGAGCGGCGCGCGGGCGACGGCGACGGGCGCTGCGGGCGGCGGTGCGCGGTGCGGGCGGCAACGGTGGCTAGCTTCGGCGAGTTGCGGCCGTGCGACTCCTTTTCTGGTTTTGCTTCACTTCCACGAAGAAGAAGAAGAAGAAGAAAAGGAGGGGGCTTTTGTCACGTGGGGTGAGGGGGAAAGAGGGAGGAGAGAGAAGAAAGAGATAAGGAGGAAAAAAGAAAAGAAAAGGAAGACAACTAAGGGGGAGGGGAAAGTGTCCACACGGATGGGGGGAGAGGAGAGAGAGAGAGAAAGAAAGAGAGAGAAAAAGAAAAGGAAAAGAAAAAAAAAGACAAAGGGGAAGAAAAATAAAAAGAAAAATAAAATAATAATAATCAAATAGTAAAAATAGTTTTACTATTCCAATTATTCTAATTATTTTCTTTTTCTCTTTTATTTTCTTCCGATCTCGATTTCCTTCCGATAATTTCTTTTTCGAAATTTCGGACTCGTCAATAAATTGACGGACGATGAGATAAAGCCCTAAAAATAAGAATTATGACGCGCATAAAATTCGATTCCCGAAATCGAGTTCAATTTCGTGGTTAAAATCAATCAGACGCGATTTTAGTCCAATCCAACCAATTAAGCAGCTTTCAGGGATTTTCACTGCAGATACATCCCTTAACGGCTTCACTCAATGGGTTGGTTAACTCGTGAGTGATCAGCTTAGAGAAATAGGACCGTAGGCACGTCGACGAAAAGCCTATTTCACCTTGTCGAAACGGGTCAAATTTTCAGGATGTCACAGTTGCACCATCAGAATACAAAGTATGACCTTGCAAAGGCGGAGGTGCTTAACATTATCAACCTTAGACCAACTTCAGCTGTTGGTATTTATACGGTGAGTCTTATTCAATATGTTTCCGGTCCTTTTCATATTTACCAATCTTTACCTTGTAGTTAATGATTTGATTTTTAGATAGTCATCTGAAGTTAAGTGGTCAATATTAATATCAACTGGCTGAACTATTCTATGCTTACTGATTTCAAGTTGTTGTTAGGATGAGAAGGAAGGAGATATGAAGTTCAGCTTCAACAAGGTGTTCTATGACCACTCAAAGTAAGATGATGTCTATTCGGTCCTGGCTCGTCCTATTATTCGAGGTATATCGAGCATCACTGCAGCACCTGATAGATGTGATGTCAAAACGGGTTAAATGGGTCAAATATGAGTCGACCCATTTTTGACTTGACCCATACCCGACCTGACCCACCCATTTGCCACCTCTACTCGCAATGACTTGTCACGTACATGTAATGGAAAGGATGAGAATTATATTTTTGCCAAACGAAAAATCAGATTCCTTGATAGAGGAGTCACAACAACACATAGAGCTTTCACAATGGAATAACTAATGCTTTTTAGGTTGCCGGAAAATGCCAAGCTAGCGAAATGACGTTGTCTACTCTAGGTGCATCTTCTTCTTCAAAGCATACTATTTACTAGTTACTTAGGGTACGTTTGGTAACGATTTTATTCCGTGGAACAATTTTTGATTAGAAATGATTTTTTTCTAATTTTGTTTTCAGGAACGATTTCTAAGCAAAAGAATGCATTTGGTAACTTCCCAAAATTTCTATTTCCGAAATAGAAATACGTTTGGTAAGATTCTTCGATTTTTATTTTATTTTTAATTCTTTTATTATATTTTTTTTTTTTTTCCTTTTTTTATTTTTCCTATTTCTTTTTTTCTTTGGCTGGTGGCCGGCGACCGACTGGGAGAGGTTCGGCAAGATCATTGGAGGCCAGCCTGGCCATGACGAGTGTTGACACCTAATTTTTGACTATTTTATAGTTCGTCGTATAAAGCATTTCATAACATTTACATTTAGGTAATAATAATATTTTAATTTATTTTTAAAAGTTGTTCAAAAAAAATGAAAATGAAATAAAAATTGGATAAGGGATAATTTAAAATATTTTGTTGTGGATGGAGATTTTAAAAGATTTTAAAGTTGGATAATGGAGCTCTATCTTTAATGGTTGAATGAATTATCTTTGAAAATCTTCATAAAAATTTTAGATTACCTTTAGCGGTTGAGTCAATCTTCGGGAGGAATCGAAAAGAGAAAATTAACCCAAGCCGTCGTTATTTTTAATTAATTATCTATTGAAAAATTAAGATTTTTTTGCGATATTATGATGATTTTTTAAAATTAAGGAAATCGCATTATAATCTTATTTTTATCTATAGATGAGGAAATCGAGAGGAGAATATCAAAGAGATTAGGATTTTTGTGATTCGGAGGGTACAGAGAATTTTCGAAATATTTTGTTAAGATCATATTTTGTTTGCCTATAAAAGGGGTTACGTAGGTTTTCTTTAGAGGGGGCTTCTCGGTTTTCAAAGTAAAAAATCAACACAAAAGAAGAGAAAGGAAAAGCAAGGGCCGTGCGTGGAGGAAGGGAAAAAGCAAAAGAGGAAAAGCAGAAGCAAAAAGGACAAAATCAGCAGAGGAGAGAGAAGTCAGTAAAAAAGAAAAATTTGCTGTGCTTCTTCTCCGGTGGAATTCTTCCTCACGAAGCATCGCTCCACCGGGCGACGCCCGCGCCGCCACCGCCTCGCCGCCGCACCTCGGCTCGATCACCGCCCCCGACGCCGAGACCCGGCACGAGTGACGACACTCCTCCAGCTGCTGGTCCCCGCTTCGCACCACCGCCCCCTCGATGGTCGCCTCGCCTTCGCCCGAGAGACTCGAAGACCCACTCCAGCCGGTGCCCGTCGCCCAACAGCCAGCCCCGCGTCCGTGATTACCCAGCAACCCGCGACCCAGCCGCGCCAGACCCCGCACCTCCGCCGGTCCCCCCGCCGGAGCTCCGACCGACGGCAACCCTTTGCCGGACCAACGGATTGGCTGCCCTTCATTTTCTTTAGGTTGCTTATTTTTCTCTTATTTTTATTTTTCTTATTTTATATTATTTTACTTTACTTTTAGTTAGTCTTAGTATTATTGTTTAAGTTTAGATTTTGTGAGGTGACTTTTAGGTATTGATTATTATAGGCATTTATCCATAGGAGTTTGTCCCTAAGGTTATTGTAATTATTTAATTTGACTCGTAAGACGTCGGGTCATTTTTTTAATTATGATAATTTTGGGGGTTTGTTATGATATATATTAACTGTTGAATTAATTTAATTATTAATTTAATCCGTAAGATTTCGGATTAGATTTTTAATTATTTTGATTTCTTGTCGTGACGTTTAGGGTTAAAAATATTCGTTAATTTGACCCGTGAGATAACGGGTTATTTTTTCGTTTATTTTGATCCTTTATTTTGTTGAATATCTTGCTTGTTAGATTTAATATTTGTTTTAGAAAATCACTAAAAAATAAAAAAGATATTTGAATTAGGATTTAGTTTGTTTAGAATATTTCTTGTTATCTTGCATATCCAGGATAGGGATTTCAATTTGAAAAATATAAAAAAACAAGAAATGAATTCATTTAGGATTTTAGTTTTGTTTAATTTAAGTTGCATGTTTAATTACGTCGCAATTTTAAATTTCAAACATTGTTAAAAAATAAAAATAAAAATATCATGCATATGTCATGTAGAATTAGGGCATGCTCTGCACGTCATTGCATATTAGATAAAATTACATGTTATGAATTAGTTTTAATTTTGAATTGCATAAAGAAAAACACAAAAAAATCATTGTGCATATTAAGTTAAAAATACATGTTTCATTTTAAATTTAGATCATCTTTTTAGATAAATTGCATCTTAGATTAAGATTATGTCTTAGTTTAAATTAAGATTTAATATGACTTAAATCCTTAGTTTAAATTAGATAGATTTTTAATCTAATTAGATCCTTTATGCATTCGAATTTCATGAAATAAAATACAAAATTCGTCTTTGCATAAGTTAATATCATTATCTAGAATAGAGTGCATTTTTTAAAAATAAAAACATCAAATGCACGTCATTTAGTTTTTATTAAGTTAATTTAATTAGAACTTTCATGTCATTAGATTAAGTTATTCGATAAATGCCACGTGACATATAGTTCGCATATTAAATTGCATGAGGCATGTCATTTTAGTTTAAATAATTTTGTATGTCATTGCATTGCATTACATGCAATTAGATTTAGGTAATTTAGATTGCATATTTAATTATTGCATTTCTTTAATTTCTAATTTCACGGAAAATATAAAAGAATTAGAATGAATTCATTTCATGCTTTAGGATAAATTGCATGCTTATTTACGTCATACAATTTTGGTCATGTTATCATATCATTTCATGTTAGTATAGTGGCATGTATTGCATAAGTCATGATCTTCATTGAATTAAGTGAGGCAAAAAAAATTGATTGCTTGTTAATTAGAAATTATATCTAGGATTGTCTATATGATTTCGATCTAACAACGCAGATGCTTCGTTGCTTTAAGGTATGTTTTTGCATTATTTAATTGCTTTCTTGATGTGTTAAATTGGTGGTATGCGCACATGTATGATCACCTCACACGTTAGGAAGTTAAATTAAAATCAAATCAAGCTGCCTGCAAAACATTTTTTAAATTAAAAAGAAATGGTACCGAAAGGGCACTAGGATAGTCGAGTGTAATCAAGTCCCCGTACCTAAAATCTCTGATTCGTAGGAGTAAAATAATGCTCCCATTATTTTACTTAGGTGTCTAATCGACCTACCCTAAACCGATTAGTGGCGACTCCTAGATAATAATCTTTTGCATGTTAAAACCTTAAGTCGTGATTTGGTATGGACTTGGGAGAGCCCGAGCTAAGCTTAAAGGCTTAGTAGTCTATCAACCTAGTTTTAGGTGGCAGAAACCGGAAATTTGGGTCGCGACAGCTTGGCGACTCCGCTGGGGACTTGTGTTAGAACACTTAGTGGACTTAGGCCAAATTTTCTTTTAAAATGTTTTTGTTTGGCAGCGAGGATCCCAGGTACGTCCCTAACATTTTAAGGTGTTAAATGTTCTTGCAGATGAGAGATATAAGGGGAGTAGTCTTTGCTAACCTTTGTCTTGCAGGTTGGAGTGTGGGATGAATGATTTATTTTTGCCAATTAGAAGTGCTGTTTGCATTTAAACTGTTGCGCATGCTTTATTGCTTTAGCACCACACTATTTGCACACACAACCTGCGGTCCGACCTAGGCTGCGATAGGATTTCTAGGATGGTGTTGAGAAGTACACTTCCTCCAACGCGAGACTGCTATGTAGAGGTTGAGCTTCTCTTCCCCGAAAGTTTTTCATGGTGTCGAAATGTGTTTTGTCCATATCCACGAGATTGCGTGACTATTGGACATTCCATTCGACCGAGCCCGAGTTAAGGGGACTCGACGCTAATGCGAGGCACACCGCAATGATCGGATCACCCTCTTAGCTCCACCTTGTTAAGCCTTTTACATAGAAATCGAGCCTCACGTCTCATGCGATGTGTCTATGTGATTGTCATCTATTTCCGGTGAAAGTAAGTTGTCTAAATTTTTGCAATTTACTTACTTTATTGTAATTTTTGTCGTCCATGACAATAGGTTTCGTCGTCAGTTTTGTTTTATATGCAATGGGGAAAACCGACGTACAATTCATTTCCACTCCCAAAAAGAACTCAAGATGTGGTGGGATCAGTTAGATCAAGATGGCCAGAGATATGTGAAAGCTAGGATCCCTCGACTTCTCCCGCTGTTAGATATCAACATCCATTCTGGGGTGATACAAGCGCTCCCTCACTTCTGGTGTCCACAAACTTCCACCTTCATATTTGGTGAGTTCGAGTTGACTCCAACGCTTGAAGAATATAGTGTTGCCATTGGAATGCCCCTGGAAAAGGAACTTGTTAGACCGCCTATCGGTATAGATTCTATTTCTGAATTATCACTGTTTTTAGAAATCGAAACCAAAAGAGTAAGAAAGGTTGTCAAAGCTAATTGTTTTGCATGCCCATTTTCATTTTTGGAAGAGTGCTTTGCAAATCAATCAATGATTTCAAAAGCTAGGATCTTCATATTAGCATTTTCGGACTAATCGTTTTCCTTATCGAAGAAATGCTATTAATCCTTCAATTTCAGCTGTGGTTAATCGTGTTTGCAACGGGTTAAATTATGTTAATATGGTTTTAGCCGAAACGTTCTTGTCATTGAACCGTTTCAAACAAAATGAAGAAAAACCATGCGTGCCCTCCCCGAACTTTTGCAAATATGGTTTTTCTCACACATAAAAGGTTTTGGGCACCTTATGAAACAATTTAAAATGGATAATTTAAGGCATCCCATACAAAAATTTGCGGTTTTGGAACGGTTCTCTCCAAATAAGCAATATGCCCGTTGGGTTAATTTTTTGAGAAATCCTAGGCCCAAGGCATTCCTATGGTATACTAAATGGCTTCATGTTGAGGAGGCTCGTTTCTCTCACAAGTATGATGGTCCAATTCCGTTCTTTGGGCCTTTCGGGTGCTACCTCCTATTACCCATATCGGGTAGCCCGTCGACGAGCTCTTCAAGAAATTCCTCCACCCCTTAAGACAGAGTTATTCCAAGTTCGTTTTATTAGTACGGACTATGATTATTTCAACGAGGTCCAGATGATTATTGCTGCATGGAATGAATGCCATCTAGAAAAGATTTTGGTGCCTAAGAGACTGAAAGGCAAGGAGGAGATCCACCATGCGTCGACATTCTACATCCAACAACACCGGATTCCAGATGCCTTACGCCTAGTGGTCCCTGATGTGACCGAGAAGCCAACTCAACCAGCACAGATTGAACATCTTAAGCAGAAAGTGGAAATGCTTGAAGCTAAAAATAAGAAGCTTCGAAAGACGTTGCGATCCCGAAAGCATATAAAATGAGATGTTTTGAATTTTTAATTCAATGCTTTCAATTTTTAGTTCATTGTTAGGAAGCTTTGACTTTATATTTCAAGTGAATTTTGAATAAAATCAGGCGATTAGACCATTTGTCATGGGCCATTTTTCCTGTCTTGTCATTCGTTCTTACATTATTCATTTTCTTTAGGTGACAACGGATCCACTGCGATCGCCTATTATTACACGATCAAGGGCTAAAATGGCCAACCAAAATGAAATGCGTGATCGTATGTCCACTGTGGAGACTCAACTTCAGCAAGTACTCGCCTCTATACAGCTTGTGACGGATCAACTCCAGTTCCTCCAAGTAAATCCGACAGCTCCACCTGCTCTTCCTGAAATAGTTGTCCCGAAGCAAGCAAACAAAGGTGAAGTGATTGATGATGATATGCCGAGGCTGGACGATGACTCGGTCCTTGTTGGAAAAGTCAAGCCTGACAGTGTTCCTAAGACAAATCAGGATCAGCGTGTTGCAAAGCTGGAAGAGAAAGTGAAACAACTGTAAGAATCACAAAGCTCACTTCCGTTCGACCTCTCAGTCTACGAAAAAGTCAAAGTGCCGAGCAAGTTCAAAATGCTAGAGTTTGAGAAGTATGACGGTACATCCTGCCCAAAGTCCCATATGCAAATGTATCACGTGCGCATGGCCCAACACGTCAAAAATCAGTCCCTCATGATTCAATCGTTCCATGCGAGTTTGACTGGACCCGCACTAAATTGGTACGTGATGAAGAATGTGAATCTTCTCGACACTTGGAACGAAGCGGCTGATGCATTCCTCACACAGTACAAGTTCAACATGGACATCGCACTTTCCTGAGAAGACTTGGAGCGGATGGAAAAGAAAAGGAGTGAGTCATTTAAAGAATATCTTTGTGAGATGGAGAAACACAGCGGCTCAAATTACTCCTGAGCTTGCTAACAAGGAGCTGATGAAATTGTTCGTGAAGACCCTCCCTTCTGAGTTTCGTAACCGAATGGCTAGTACGTACGTCGAAAGTTTCAATCAGCTTATTCTTGTAGGAGAACAAATCGAAATGGGGATAAGGGAAGGATGGTTTACTGAACCATCTAGTAAGAGGTTCCTTGCCAAGAAGGAGAAGGAAGTAGCTGTGGATGTCAATGTGACTTATGATCAAGAAAATATCAAACGTGCCTCGGCTATCCAAATGAATCCAAGACAGCCACAAACTGCTGGCCGTCAATCATTTGCCCAAGCAAATATTAGAAGGGAATTCTCTCCTCTCCCTGGGTCTCCGTCCCAAGTGTTGATAATCCTCCGAAAGAATGGTTTGCTTACTAGTGAACCAAAGCGTCCTAACATTGAAAGAAATCGTAGTTATAACCCATCGAAGAAGTGTGATTACCATAGCGGTGAACTGGGGCATTCAACTTATGAATGTTTCACCCTTAAGCACAGGATCCAAAACCTCTTAGACACGAAAGCCTTTTCGTTCCAAACTGCTCGGCCGAATGTCCAAAAGAATCCGCTACCCGAGCATGAAGGTACGGTGAATGCTATCCTGGAACATGAAGTCGGTCGAATCAAGGACTCGAAGGTGCATGTGGCAGATGCTTACAGTGGACTATTGAGAGCTGGATATTATTCGGGCCAAGAAAATATTCCTCTATCCCTGATGAAAGAAAGAATTGCTCAAATGGTAGATGACGGCATTATCGTATATGCTGACCGTAACTCGCATAGTTTCCACTATTTCCCATATCATCATCGATGGGGAGGAGGAGCAAGCTGCGCTCAATGCGATAAGGAAGCGTTGATCCTTCGCTCGCGGACATGCCACCGTTAGAAGATGCATCTGATGATGAGATAGTGATTGAAATACCTCAGCCGTACGAGTATGTTAACGACAAAGCAGTACCTTGGTCTTATGATTTAAATGTTGACCTTGTTACAGGATCTGGTCGAACCTATGGTCAAGCCAGTGCTCAACCTGCAAAGCCAGTCACCGATGAAGAGGCTAAGGAATTTCTAGCTGTGATTAAAGCAAGTAAATATAATGTGGTTGATCAATTGCGAAAGATGCCTGCTCAGATGTCTTTACTCGAGTTTCTCCAAACATCCTCTGTGCATCAAAAGTCACTAATGAAGGTATTGAGTGAAATTCATGTGCCAGAGACGGTTGAGGCGGACAAGTTGGAAAAATTTATGGGATCAGTCCTTCTTAAGGATTTAATTGCCTTTTCTGATGAAGAATTCCCTCTCGAAGGCCGGGGACATAACAAAGCACTCTACATATCCGTTAAACACAAATCTTCTCATGTGTCTCGAGTGCTCCTTGATAATGGGTCCGCTCTGAACATATGTCCATTAGCCACTTTGCACCGCCTTAAGGTAGACCCCTCAAGGATACAGGCTGCAATGACCTCAGTACGAGCTTTTGATGGCACCAAGAAGGAAGTGCTCGGAGAAATCTATCTCGATGTACAGATAGGGCCAGTCTTCTTCAACATTCCCTTTCAAGTTTTGGACATCCCTACCGCATTCAATTTCCTGTTGGGTCGTCCCTAGATACACATTGCTGGAGCAGTGCCTTCAAGTCTACATAAAGCTGTGAAATTTGTGATCAAAATGAAGCTGGTCACCGTGTATGGTGAGGAAGACCACCGGATCCATCATGAGACATTTATCCCCTATATAGAGCCGGATTCTGAAATCGAATCAAGTTACCACTCATTTGAGTTGGTATCCACTATACATGCTTCTCGAGGTTCATCACTGCCCATTCCTGAAGTTTCAGATGCTGCCCTCATGGTGGGAAGAGTAATGGTCGGAAACGGTTTCGTTCCTGGCAATGGTCTTGGAATGAATGGTCGGGGCATTCGAAGCCCCATTGAAGCCCCTCAGAGGTCCCGTGCTGCTGGTTTAGGGTACCATGGAAGAGGTGGAAGACCCGCTACCCCCGAGCATCCATGAGACATTCCCTGGTCCTCCCATAATGATGCAGGATGAAGCAGATACCCTAGGGCAGCCTAGTGGCAAGTTTGATTACCTAGTGAAGTATTCGGCCCCTCCCAGCTACTGCATTGATCCTTGTGAGATAGTCCCAGATCGATGGAATAGCATGGATGATCCAACATCCCTGAAGACCGAAAGCCTGGATGATGAGCTGGAAGGAGTTGCAGGTTTATTTGACAACCTCATCATAGGAGTTATTGATGAAGGATCCCCTAAAGAGATGGGCCTTGGCCCACAAGAGTAACTTTTTACTGCTTTCGCATATTCCCCTGTGTGGGAATTTTTATTGCTTTCTAGGGATTGTTTTCAATTTTCTTCTTTTTTCGTTTTCTTCTTAGGACTTGAACTGCATTTTCCCTTCAATAAATTGTAATTACTTGATGAATTTCAATGAAATTACAACCCTTATTTTGAGAGCATGATGAGGCACACCAAACCAGCTCGGTGATGATATCCAGCCGATAAAAGAAAAGAAAAATCCAAGGAGAATCCTGAGACCTGGTTTCATCATGTTTTCTCGTGTCAAAATGTTAAAAAAAATTGTTTTTGTTTTTTTTTTTTAAAAAAAACTTTAACAAAAACAAACAAAACAAAAACAACAAACGAAGGAAACCTAGATTACCCTATTTGTCTTTTTGATTCATTTACTTCTTGTTTCAGGGACAATATTCTGACTTGTAAGAACGTGAGAATGATCCAATCTAATACAGCAAGTGTTGCTGATGATGATCCCGAAGATCCAATCGAAGACTCCAGTGAGGTTCAACGTAGCTGGGAACAACATGAAAGGGCTAGAGCTCCCACATCCGAGCGAACCGTCACTATTAACTTAAGTGACATTGAAGAAGCCAAAGAGGTGAAAATTGGGGCAAGTCTCCCCAAAGATGAGGCCAAGCGCCTGATTCAGCTACTGAAGGAATATCGGGATATCTTTGCATGGACCTACGCTGACATGCCTGGTTTAGACCCGTCAATCGTGGAACATTGCCTACCTACTAACCCGGGTGTGCCATCTAAGAAGCAGAGGCTCCGGAGAACTAAGCCCGAACTCTCAAAGAAGATAGAGGAGGAAGTGATGAAGCTTTTGAAGGTGGGATTCATTGAAGTCTCGCAATACCCATAATGGGTAGCTAACATTGTACCGGTGTTAAAGAAGGACGGTCGAGTCCGAGTTTGTGTCGATTATCGGGATCTGAACAAGGCTAGCCCGAAGGATGATTTCTCGTTACCTCATATAGATGTTCTTGTCGATAGTACTACCGGATTTGAACTATTCTCATTTATGGATGGTTTTTCTGGGTACAATCAGATAAGGATGAAAGAGGAAGATAAAGAGAAGACTGCATTTATCACCCCATGGGGGACCTTTCATTATGAGGTTATGCCTTTCGGGCTAAAAAATGCAGGGGCAACTTACCAGCGAGCCATGATAGCACTGTTTCATGACATGATGCATCAAGAGATTGAGGTCTACGTTGATGACATGATTGCAAAGACCCGACCTGGAAAAAGCCACGTCGAGACCTTGAAGAAGTTGTTTGATCGACTCCGCAAGTGCAAGCTTCGGCTAAATCCTGCTAAGTGTGTGTTCGGAGCAACATCTGGTAAATTACTTGGATTCATTGTGAGCAGTAAAGGGATTGAAATCGACCCGGCTAAAGCTAAGGCCATTTGTGAGCTACGACCCCCGTCAACAGTGAAAGAAGTCCGGAGCCTTTTGGGGAGGTTGAATTACATCGCTCGATTCATTTCCCAACTTTCTGAAACCGCCAAGCCATTCTTCAAACTCCTAAGGAAGAATGCACGAGTCAACTGGGATAATGCGTGTCGAGAGGCGTTCGACAAATTGAAGTATTACTTGATGAATCCACCGATGCTCGTCCCGCCATTGCCGGGGCATCCTTTGATTCTTTATCTCACTATTCATAGTGAGTCATTGGGTGCAATGTTGGCTCAGGAAAGTCCTCTCGATAAAAAAGAACGAGCCATTTATTATCTGAGTAAAAAATTCATGGTATCAGAGCTGAAATATTCTAATATGGAAAAGACTTGTGCCGCATTAGTGTGGGTATTGCATAGATTGCGACAGTATACGCTGCATCACCAAACATTCCTCGTAACTGAAAATAATCCTATCAAGTATTTACTTGAACAGCCAGCTTTGGTGGGTAAGTTGGCTAAATGGCAGATTTTGATCTCAGAATTTGATGTGCAATTCATGCCACAAAAGTCAATTAAAGGTCGAGTGATTGCTGATCTATTGGCCGAGAACTCAGGACTCTCAAATAATGATGACAGTTTCCTAGATGACCGTGTCTTGAACATAAGTGAAGATTCATGGACAATGTTCTTTGATGGAGCCGTGAACTTGTGCGGTTGCATGCTGGGCGGTTCGATATCCCTAGATGGACAACATCATCCGGTAGCTGCAAAATTGATATTCTCATGCACTAATAATGTGGCAGAATATGAAGCTTGCATTCTCGGGCTTCAGGCCGCAATTGAGATGTGTGGCCAAATTGAGAGTGTTTGGAGATTCGGCGCTGATCATACTACAGACTGTAGGTGAATGGAAGACTAAGGATGCTAAATTGCTCCCGTATCATAAGTATTTAGAAGATCTGATAAAGGAATTCGAGGAAGTTTCATTTGAATACTTGCCGAGGTCCCATAATCAATTTGCAGATGCACTTGCAACATTGTCTTCTATGCTGAAAGTCACTGATGGGTTAGAGGTCGAGCCACTAAAAATAGAGGTTTTGCCGAAACCAGCTTATTGTATGATTGTAGCTGAAGAACCCGATGGA
This sequence comes from Eucalyptus cloeziana, assembly GCA_014182715.1. Lineage (NCBI taxonomy): Eukaryota > Viridiplantae > Streptophyta > Magnoliopsida > Myrtales > Myrtaceae > Eucalyptus > Eucalyptus cloeziana. The sequence goes on from CM024643.1 coordinate 31,426,654, forward strand.
AAATCATGGTATTACGATATCATGAATTACATTAAAAAGCAGGAATTCCCCGAGGGAATCACTCCGGCTGATAGGAAGTACATCACGAAGATGGCTTCAAATTTTTTCGCCAGCGATGAGAATTTGTACAAGAGATCTTACGATTCGGTCTTGTTGCGATGTATAGATGCAGCCGAGGCCACTCAAATCATGCAGGAAGTGTACAAAGGAGTATGTGGGCCTCATATGAATGGACACATGTTAGCTAAGAAGATCATGAGATTAGGCTACTACTGGCTCACATTGGAAAGTGATTGCATCCAGCATGTTCGGAGTTGTCACCGCTGCCAGATTCATGGAAATAAGGTAAATGTTCCTCCAACTGAGCTACACTAGTTTTCCGAGCCTTGGCCTTTCTCAATGTGGGGTATCGATGTGATTGGCCCGATCAACCCTAAAGCTTCAAATGGGCATCGATTCATCTTGGTGGCGATAGACTATTTCTCCAAATGGATTGAAGCTACATCTTTTGCAACTGTCACTACTCGCAATGTTGTGAAATTCGTTAAGCGTGACATAATCGCTCGTTATGGCGTCCCTGAAGTGATCATCACTAATAACGGGACAAATTTGAACAACAAACTTGTTGATGGATTGTTCAACGAGTTCAAGATCAAGCATCTAAATTCGTCTCCTTACCGCCCTCAAATGAACGGGGCTGTTGAAGCGACCAATAAGAACATTAAGAAGATCTTGGCTAAGACAGCTGAGAATTATAGAGATTGGCATGACAGGTTGCCCTTTGCATTGATGGCATACCAAACATCGATCCGCACTTCTACCGGGGCAACCCCTTTTGCTCTGGTGTATGGTATAGAGGCAGTTATGCCTGTCGAAGTAGAGATTCCTTCTTTGAGAATTTTATCCCAGGTGGAGTTGTCTGAGGCTGAATGGTCACAGCAAAGATTTGAACAGTTGAACTTGATTGATGGAAGAAGGCTGAAGGCTCTTTGCCATGGCCAAACATATCAGTAGAGAGTAGCTAGATCTTTCAATCGGAAGGTGCGGCCGAGACATTTCGAAGCAAATGATCTTGTTCTAAGGAAGCTGTTACCAATATTTCCAGATCTTGGAGGCAAGTTTGCTCCAAATTACAGTGGCCCGTATGTGGTGAAGAAAGTGCTTCCTGGAGGTGCTTTGATCCTGGCAGAAATGGATGGTCGTGAGTTTTCCAATTCAGTTAATTCCGATGTTGTCAAGAAGTATTACCCGTGATAGATTTTGACATGTCATGTTTTGAATTGTAAGCATTTCTATGTTGAATAAATTGCTTCAAATATTTGAATTTGTTGCAAAACTTGCGTTTTTCTTCTGTGATGAATTGCGTAAGATAGATTGAATGTGTCAAATGTGATACTTTGGAACGATGAAAGGCAACCTTACTCCATACACTGTCCCATACACTAATCTTCAGTGAGTTGTATAAAAATTTCCACGCCTGCAAGGAAAAAGGTGATCTCGCAAAGGGTACGATAACCAAAGTGATGAGAGGCAGTTCTTTCCTCTACCCAAAACACTACAGGTACACCAATTGTTTAGCCCTTTGAACCCATACACGTGAAGAGTTTTTAAATCATCCCTGTCAATGATCATCCCACATTGGGACAAAATTTGAGATGAGTGAAAGGAATTTTCTTACTCATACTTGCATCAATCTTCAAGTATTGCTTTCGCATCGTAACTCGTATGATAATTCAAAGTGCCCTAGGATGATGGAGAGCAGTCATTTCTCTATCCTACACACTTTTATCCATTGCTTAGCCCACTTGAGCTTATAAATTCATTTCATATTAAACCCAGTTGGTGATCATCCCCCATGCTGGGGCAAGACAAAAAGCATTCGAGTAGCATGAACTAGAATGTTGACCAAATGGAGCTTCTGTTAAAAGAAAATAAGTGCTAAAAATGGGGCATAAAAAAAGCAGTGTGCCTGGTAAAAGCAAGGCCGATGCCCTTGAAAAGAAGTAAAAATAATGCATAAGAAAAATGGGGCATGAAAAAGCAGTGTGCCTGGTAAAAGCAAGGCCAATGCCTAGAAAAAAGGAAAAAATCAAACTTTTGATATGATGAGTCGTATCCCCAAAAGGCGGTACTAAACTCAAATGCTGTTGTAATCAATGGAGATTGGATGAAGAAAAATCTTCGACAGTAGAGAGGAAAATGTTGGAAATGTCAAGATGATCACCAACTTTAATCCCTTAAACACTTTTTTGAGCCTAATGATCCACTTATTTCTCAACCCATGAACCAAGCCTACGTTACGTCCCTTGCAAAGTCTCTTCAGATTAGGGCACTTGAATTAACGTAAGAGTTCGTATGCTTGAAAGCATCGCTTGAAGAAGTACGAGTAAGATAACTTCTGTATCATTTCGTGTGTTTCTTGACTTGTAAATCCCAAGCAATTGCGAAATGTCATTTTTAAATAGCTTCGACTCAAAGAGTCGTCTTTGTTAAGTCATTGACCAAGCTCACATTACAGTCCATGTTAAAGACCACTCAGATTGGTAAAGTCGTACCACTTGCGAGATTGCCCAGATTCTTGTTTGGCATGATGACAGTGAGATAAAGTGATTGTCAAAATCCTACATCAAATGTCAGGAGGAAACAACCCATTTTAATGAAGATGAGTGGAAAGTCCTTTCAGACTAAATGATCCCTCATTTGACACATCCTTGACACTTATGTGTTCAGATTGGAATCTTCTCTTGAAATCCTTTCCATTGGAATTAGGTGATGCATGGTTGATAGAAGTCATTATGCGTAAACCTTGCTTGAATTAATGCATGTTTATTTGTAATCACAAATACATGTTGCTTCTCCTACAATCATGTTTTACAGGAGACACATCCTTAATGAGCAGAGATGTCACCAGGTAAGTATATCTCTATCTATACCTTAAATACTTGTCGTTGTACAGGTATTTTCACTTTTGAGTACTTTGACACTCGATGGAGTTGTCCATAAAGATTTTTCTAGATTATGTTTAGGCGACCGTAGAATGGTACGGGTCCTAGACAAAACTTAATTTCCCTATTCAAGCGACCGTAGAAAAGTACGGGTCCTTGAAGGTAAACCACCGTTTAGGCGACCGTAGAATGGTACGGGTCCTAGACAAAACTTTATTTCCCTATTCAGGCGACCGTAGAAAGGTACGGGTCCTGGAAGGTAAAACCTCGTTTAGGCGACCGTAGAATGGTACGGGTCTTGGACAAAACTTATTTCCCTATTCGGGTGACCGTAGAAAGGTACGGGTCCTGGAAGGTAAATCCCCGTTTAGGCGACCGTAGAATGGTACGGGTCCTGGAAGGTAAATCCCCATTTAGGCGACCGTAGAATGGTACGGGTCCTAGACAAAACTTATTTCCCTATTCGGGCGACCGTAGAAAGGTACAGGTCCTGGAAGGTAAATCCCTATTTAGGCGACCGTAGAAAGGTACGGGTCCTAGACACAACCAAACTCTGTCATACTAGGCGACCGTAGAATGGTACGGGTCCTGGGAAAGCAGTTTTCTTTATAAAGTAATGTTACTATTCTGGGCGACCGTAGAATGGTACGGGTCCTGGACGTGTAACACAAATCTATCTTGAGTTACTCCACCCTCCTTGAAGGTAAGTTATCCCAGGTAGGTTCAATTTTCATTTCTGTTTCCATGCATCGTATAAATTGCATTTTAAAATGGGATTCATTCAAAAAAAAAAAAGAAAAAAAAAATCATTCAATGCATGTGCATGGTCAAAATTTAGGTCTCAATTTATCTTTAAAGGCAACCTCTACGAGCTCACCTTCAAAGAGGGGCAGCTGTTGACACCTAATTTTTGACTATTTTATAGTTCGTCGTATAAAGCATTTCATAACATTTACATTTAGGTAATAATAATATTTTAATTTATCTTTAAAAGTTGTTCAAAAAATGAAAATGGAATAAAAATTGGATAAGGGATAATTTAAAATATTTTGTTGTGGATGGAGATTTTAAAAGATTTTAAAGTTGGATAATGGAGCTCTATCTTTAATGGTTGAATGAATTATCTTTGAAAATCTTCATAAAAATTTTAGATTACCTTTAGCGGTTGAGTCAATCTTCGGGAGGAATCGAAAAGAGAAAATTAACCCAAGCCGTCGTTATTTTTAATTAATTATCTATTGAAAAATTAAGATTTTTTTTGCGATATTATGATGATTTTTGAAAATTAAAGAAATCGCATTATAATCTTATTTTTATCTATAGATGAGGAAATCATAGGAGAATATCAATGAGATTAGGATTTTTGTGATTCGGAGGGTAAAGAGAATTTTCGAAATATTTTGTTAAGATCATATTTTGTTTGCCTATAAAAGGGGTTACGTAGGTTTTCTTTAGAGGGGGCTTCTCGGTTTTCAAAGTAAAAAATCAACACAAAAGAAGAGAAAGGAAAAGCAAGGGCCGTGCGTGGAGGAAGGGAAAAAGCAAAAGAGGAAAAGCAGAAGCAAAAAGGACAAAATCAGCAGAGGAGAGAGAAGTCAGTAAAAAAGAAAATTTTGCTGTGCTTCTTCTCCGGTGGAATTCTTCCTCACGAAGCATCGCTCCACCACGCGACGCCCGCGCCGCCACCGCCTCGCCGCCGTGCCTCCGCCCCGCGACCGCTCCGCCCCGCAGTCGGTCGCACCGTCGCCGCTCATCAGCGAGCACCGCGCCACCAGCGCCGCTGCTGGTTCGCTACTCTGCACCGCCGGTCTCGCCACCACCTCAGCCCCTGCACGCTTGATCTACTCACCTGGCGCCCAGCACTTTCGATTGGTGATTGCCCGAACTCTGCACGCCTCCGAGCCTCTGCCGTCCACAGCTGAAGCGCACCGCGACGCGCCGCCCCAACGTGCAGCCCGCGCCTCCACCGCGCGACGCCGCGCCGCCGCGCCTCGCTCCGATCACCGCCCGACGCTGAGACCCGAAGCACGAGTGACGACACTCCTCCAGCCGCTGGTCCCTGCTTCGCACCACCGCCTCGATGGTCGCCTCGCCTTCGCCCGAGACTCGAAGACCCACTCCAGCCGGTGCCCGTCGCCCAACAGCCAGCCCCGCGTCCGTGATTACCCGAAGCAACCCGCGACCCAGCCCGCGCTGCACCCGCACCTCCGCCGGTCCCCGCCGGAGCTCCGACCGACGGCAACCCTTTGCCGGACCAACGGATTGGCTGCCCTTCATTTTCTTTAGGTTGCTTATTTTCTCTTATTTTTATTTTTCTTATTTTATATTATTTTACTTTACTTTTAGTTAGTCTTAGTATTATTGTTTAAGTTAGATTTTGTGAGGTGACTTTTAGGTATTGATTATTATAGGCATTTATCCATAGGAGTTTGTCCCTAAGGTTATTGTAATTATTTAATTTGACTCGTAAGACGTCGGGTCATTTTTTTAATTATGATAATTTTGGGGTTTGTTATGATATATATTAACTGTTGAATTAATTTAATTATTAATTTAATCCGTAAGATTTCGGATTAGATTTTTAATTATTTTGATTTCTTGTCGTGACGTTTAGGGTTAAAAATATTCGTTAATTTGACCCGTGAGATAACGGGTTATTTTTTCGTTTATTTTGATCCTTTATTTTGTTGAATATCTTGCTTGTTAGATTTAATATTTGTTTTAGAAAATCACTAAAAAAAAAAAGATATTTGAATTAGGATTTAGTTTGTTTAGAATATTTCTTGTTATCTTGCATATCCAGGATAGGGATTTCAATTTGAAAAATATAAAAAAACAAGAAATGAATTCATTTAGGATTTTAGTTTTGTTTAATTTAAGTTGCATGTTTAATTACGTCGCAATTTTAAATTTCAAACATTGTTAAAAAATAAAAATAAAAATATCATGCATATGTCATGTAGAATTAGGGCATGCTCTGCACGTCATTGCATATTAGATAAAATTACATGTTATGAATTAGTTTTAATTTTGAATTGCATAAAGAAAAACACAAAAAAATCATTGTGCATATTAAGTTAAAAATACATGTTTCATTTTAAATTTAGATCATCTTTTTAGATAAATTGCATCTTAGATTAAGATTATGTCTTAGTTTAAATTAAGATTTAATATGACTTAAATCCTTAGTTTAAATTAGATAGATTTTTAATCTAATTAGATCCTTTATGCATTCGAATTTCATGAAATAAAATACAAAATTCGTCTTTGCATAAGTTAATATCATTATCTAGAATAGAGTGCATTTTTAAAAAATAAAAACATCAAATGCACGTCATTTAGTTTTTATTAAGTTAATTTAATTAGAACTTTCATGTCATTAGATTAAGTTATTCGATAAATGCCACGTGACATATAGTTCGCATATTAAATTGCATGAGGCATGTCATTTTAGTTTAAATAATTTTGTATGTCATTGCATTGCATTACATGCAATTAGATTTAGGTAATTTAGATTGCATATTTAATTATTGCATTTCTTTAATTTCTAATTTCACGGAAAATATAAAAGAATTAGAATGAATTCATTTCATGCTTTAGGATAAATTGCATGCTTATTTACGTCATACAATTTTGGTCATGTTATCATATCATTTCATGTTAGTATAGTGGCATGTATTGCATAAGTCATGATCTTCATTGAATTAAGTGAGGCAAAAAAAATTGATTGCTTGTTAATTAGAAATTATATCTAGGATTGTCTATATGATTTCTGATCTAACAACGCAGATGCTTTCGTTGCTTTAAGGTATGTTTTTTGCATTATTTAATTGCTTTCTTGATGTGTTAAATTGGTGGTATGCGCACATGTATGATCACCTCACACGTTAGGAAGTTAAATTAAAATCAAATCAAGCTGCCTGCAAAACATTTTTTAAATTAAAAAGAAATGGTACCGAAAGGGCACTCGGAGAGTCTACTGTAATCAAGTCCCCGTACCCAAAATCTCTGGTTCGTAGGAGTAAAATAATGCTCTCATTATTTTACTTAGGTGTCTAATCGACCTACCCTAAACCGATTAGTGGCGACTCCTAGATAATAATCTTTTGCATGTTAAAACCCTAAGTCGTGATTTGGTATGGGCTTGGGAGAGCCCGAGCTAAGCTTAAAGGCTTAGTAGTCCATCAACCTAGTTTTAGGTGGCAGAAACCGGAAATTTGGGTCGCGACAATGAGCATTGAACTTGCTGGTGGCCAGGCAAGCCCTTGCCATAGCTGGGGAGGCTGAGCCTCGCTGTGGCCGTGGCATCACGTTGGCTGAGCGAGGTCGACCTTGCCCAGATCTGGCAAGGCCAAGCTCGCCTAGCCACCGGTGAGGCTCGGGCCGACAAGCCTCGCCGTGGCTTGGCATCTCCGGGGGCCGGCGACACTCTGGCGAGGTCGCCGGCCCTTGTCTGGTCGGCATGCGGCCAAGGCTAGCGACCGGCCAAAAGGAAGAAGAAGAAGAAGAAGAAAAGAAAGAGAAGAAGAGAGAAGAGAGAGAAAAATAGATTCTAGAAATTCTTCTCGAAAACAAGAAGTTGTTTTTTTCTACTTTTTGTTTCTATTCCAAATCTATTTCAAAAAAAAAAGATTTTTTTACTCCTCGGAACAAAAATTTTACTAAACAGGTTTTCATTATTTTTTCATCCCTTGGAACAAAAGAATAAAAATAGTTGTTCCTAGGAACAAAAACAAAATTTGCCAAACAAGGCCTTAGCCTCCGCTTTATATGGGCACACATTGTCTGTATGCATATTTTAGTATTCCATTAATTTTAGATGTCATGTAAGAGAAAATGATGCATTTGTCTAATGGTAATATTTTTATATTTCTATGGAAAAAATATCATGCTTTTGGAAGGCGTAAGATTAATATGGGGAAAATTGTCCAAAAAGTATAAACTTACTGCATTTTTACCAATTCAGTTTCAAATTTTTCGATTTTACTAAATGAGTTTTAAACTTTTTCACATTTTATCAATCGAGTTTATCTGGCTAATTTTGGTTGGAATTTGCCGATTTGGACAATTGCTGTTCGATATGGCACGACCGACATTGATGTAGACAATTTTTAATAAAATTTGAATATTTCTTGATTGTTTTATTAATTTTTCTGATTATTTTTTCATTTTTTTTCCTTTCTTTTTCCTTTGTTGGTGGCTTGCTACTAGTCATGGCTGGGCCTTCTACCTTTAAAAAAAAGGGAAAATAAAAAAATTATTAAAAATTATCAATGTCAGTCGTAAATATCTCGATAATGGACACACACTCGTAGGCTAACCCTAAAGGGAAATAATGTTATCATCATAGCACAATTACAAGCAATTGTTCCTAAAAATAAGATCAAATGACAGGATAAACCAATACGACACCAATTACGGATTCGACGGGCCAATTGTGAGGCCCTCAAAACTCATTTGTCTGAACTCTGTTTTGGATGAATTGGGTATGTACGACAATAATAGACAACTTATTTTTAGAATTATGATAATTTTGAAGCAAGAAAATTACCAAAAGACAGACTAGTTAGGCTCCAAAGTAGGCTGGTCGTGATTCGAGCTGCAGCCCGCGCTCGACACTTTCGACCTCGTTTCCCATAATTGTGTTGTCAAATCACACAAAATTAGTAAACAATGGATCAATCAAGATATATACACGGTTTTGTTAAAGAGTCTCTCTACAAAAATATAATGACACAAATGATCATTGAACTTTAGTTAATGTGCAATGTCGTCCATAAACTTTAACCCAATATTCAATATCATTCATGAACTTTTAATTTATTCATCATGGTTCTTGAACTTTTGATACATGTTCAATCTGGTCATTAAACTATATAAAAGTATTCAATGTTGTCTCTGAATTTGAATTAGTGGAAGGATAACATTAAATATTTTTATTTAGTCCATGGATTAACTTGAACATCTACTAAAAGTCTAGAGATCACATTGAACAAATTAAAAGTTCATGGACCATATTGCATATTGGGCAAAAATTCACGGACCAAATTGAGCAAATCAAAAGTTCATTGACCGCATTATACATCAAGTCAAAATTCATGGATTATTTGTATCATTATATCCCGCTAGAAAAATCACAGCAATTGACCAAAGAGTCTGCTTCTCCAAGAACCAACATAATAGCCATAATAACTAAAAAAATGGTGATGTCAAAATCTTACCCAACGAATTCGCACGGTGTTTCTTGACAACTATTGATAAACACCAACTTTTTTTATGATACTAAATGTGAACTGAATAATTAAATACGCAAATGACTTTTACATATTAAAATGGACAAGTTTAAATCAAACTACGTTTGAGTTACAGTTTGATTTACTTCCCTTGAATGGTTAGTAATCTAATATAGATAGATGGATAGATAGACCAATATCTATATATATCATAGATAAGAGAACGGGTCCGGTAATGGAAATACATTCTTACACAGGAGTGATCGAGTTTTCATTTATTAATTGCTGGATAAGAAAAGCTCACACAAACACACATGTGCGGCCACACACACATATCACTGTAGTCTCTTCCGAGAAGGCAATTCCTCCGCAATTGCTCTTATTGTGTGTATCACTGCTTGTGATCACACGGCCTTGATCTCAACGCTCTTAATGATGAGCCCGTCCCTCCATCTTCCGAACAATTGCTCCATGGCAAATTCCATCTTGCCCACATTCTGCGCTGTCATGGTGAACTGCCCGACCTCCAGCTCCCCCCATGAATCGTGGGATACGGGCAAATTCGCCTGCCTCTCTTGGTAGGTCCCGTCAGGGAGACTCAGTTTCAGGTTCACCGTCTGCCCCCCCATGGTGCTCGACGATGTCTCCATCTTCAGCCGGAACGCGACTTTGTACACAGCGTTCGGCGAAAGATTCATTGTCCAAAACGACCCCGTGATTTCTAGCCACCTCGTCTTCACCACTTTTGCCAATTCGTTACCATCGCTGAAGTAGTTTTATTTGAGCGTTATTGATTGGGATAACTTTTACATCTATCGTTAGTATAAAAAAAAAAATTACACATTCGCCTTTGGATGAGCGACATGTAGATAAACTGGGTTACAAAACTATGAATGAATATGTAGAAAGTGTTTTACATTGGTAGTAGACTTAATAAAAATCTTTACTATAACTATTTGGAGATCGACATATTAGACAAACTCTATATGATGACGGTAAGCGGAAATCAAAAGTACAAAGCATATAAAAAAATAAATATATAAACTTCACCGTTACTTATTAATTAATTAACTATTAAAAAAAAAAAAAACTACGACCCTTCCAGATTAATGGAGTTTAGCAGGGAGTCTAGGGACTTGGTAAGAAGGTAAGTTTGTAATTTTCCATACACTATTTTTCTTTTGTATGGGTAATCAACACTTTGAAAATCAAAGTTTTTCATATTAAGTATGTTTAGCAAGTGTCTTAGGACCCTTGTTAACAAAACCCCTTTACAAATGATCCGTATTAGCTAGACAAAAAATCTCAAAAAAGAAAAAGTGAACTTGGATGCCACATTAATGAGGTGTATTTATCGTGAAATTATGAATTACTGGAACAAAAAAGCGACTAATTTTACTTACAATGATAAATAGGAATAATGGCTAGGTCAGCATCCATCACTCCGCAATAATACAGGGATATCTCAAAGAGTAACTCGAATTCTTAGAGAAGGTCAACAGGCTTTTCTTCCTATTTTTCTCTCAACCTCCTCTTCCTCCTTTTTCATTTTTTTTTAATTTGGTGAATTTTACATAACTATATATACTTATTTATATATTTATTCACCAAAGACAAAATAGCATCTCTACACTCTCCGTATTCGTCCAAAACCACTGTAAAGCCCACCGCCTGAAAACCGATTACACTCTCTCCTTATTTTTCATCAACTCCAAAAGAAGAAAAATAAAATTTATAATGAAAAGCAGAAAATACGAGAAAAGCTCAAGTAGTTTACAATTTGATAAAATTATAACTTGGTTAGGTTTGATGAATCGAGTAAAAAGGACAAAAGCGAGAACTAAACTACAGAATTATGACAAATAGATTGAAGTAAATAGTAAAATTAAAAAATAAGAGAAGATTAGAGAGGTTAAAATAGGTTTAATTTTATAGTTTATAGTTCTTAGTATATAATGAACTTACTAACTTCGACAGCAATATTTAAGGATGAAACTAAACTTTTATTCAAATAAAATATCTTGCGTTATGGCTCATCGCGCCCTTATGAAGGCAAAAAAGAAAATCTATATACCAAGACCGAGGAACGGTCCTCCTTTTCTAGGGATATTCATATAGTTTTACCTAGATTGTCGGAATTAATCGAAGAGTTATGAAATTACCTCTCCCATGAAAGTACATATAGAAAACAATAGGGAGACTTCAATAATTTGTTTGGGATTTAAATGGTCTAATCATTCCATTATGGGTTTGAATAAAATAATGATTCAATGATTCGAGAACATAATGGAAGTATCTCTCTAGTTATTCAAGATATTTTGATGGTAAATTCTTGATTTATTCATAATATCGAAATATTTTTGGGAATTTAGAAGACCAGAACTGTACGCAACAATGGCATAGACATTAGTATATAAGTCAAAATCCCTATTCAAATTCAGTTGGCGAAATCACATGAAAGTTTAATGAGTTCAAGAAGAGGAAAAATTTTATACGAGGAGGTGAAAAAAAATAACCCCAGCCATCTATCTAGGTAGCGTAAGAGGGTGAAACATGAACAACATTATACCAAAAGAATAATTCCAAGAATAAGCAACTATAAGAGAGAAGATAAAGACCATTATTATGCAAACTTGCGTTGATATTCTCAAACAATTTTCTGTCTCTTGCTAGAATTTCCCTAAAGAAATCCCGTGAAATGCTTTCCTTTATCATTCTTATGTTCCCCTTTATCCGATGTCATTCATTCTCCACAAAAATATGAAAAACCCTAACTATGGTAGTAGTGTAAGATAAGGCGCACCGTACGATAAAAGATAGGTGTATATTTTGTTCTAAGGATTCAAAAGTACCTGTCAGTTAACCACTGCCAGTATACAGGTCTATCGCTGTTGGTGATGTTGAGTCCCCTTGCATAGATTGCGAAGCAGTCATGTCCTCGCTCGTCAACCCAATACCTCTGCCACAGACAGCAGTTTGAAATACGAGCAGAGAAACTTTAATCCGTGCGTGTTCAGGTCAAAATAAAAGCAGGAACTTCATTAGCAAAGTTGCTATCCACCCATTCGAAATGACATTTTCGAATCTTTTAACAAATTTATACACACACGTGCGCACTTAACATTGTCACCGAAACACAATAATGTTTTCTATAGCAACGTTCATAACGAGTGAGAAAACACTAGTCGTGTAAAGACCTATCTAGTCCAACGGGCAAAATATAAGAAATTAGTTAAACTTATGGAGAAAGAGAAGCTAATGCCAACAAATTTGATTTAATGACAACCAAATCTCAAGATCATTGTCCAAAGAGTTCTAAACCTATTGTATTTTTGCTAATTCAGTTCTAAACTTTTTAATTGTGCTAATTGATTATAAATATTTTCATGTTTTGCCAATTAATTTAATTTAGCTGATTTTAACCGGAAATAACTGACGTGGATGCTGGTAGTGTCACGTAGGACGATCAATGCTAATGTGTATAATTTTTAATTATATTACAATTATTTTGAATTTTTTATGTTATTTTGTTTCTTTTTCTTTTTCCTTCTTCACTTTTTTTCCTTTTTGTTTCTTGTTTTGGTTGATGAGGGTCGACAAAGGTTGTAGGCTAAGGCCCGGCGACCATGCCGGCCATTGAGTAGGGCATGCGAACCCTCGCTAGCCATGGGCGAGGGTTGAAAAGCCCCTATTGGCCGCTACGTGAGGGCTCGTGGCCCTTGCTCACAATTTGGGGAGGCCACGAGACCTCTTGCAATGATGGCTCTTGCTGACCATTGGGCGAGGGATGCAAGCCCAGGCCAGTAGTAGTTAGGGCTCGTAGCCCTCACTCAATGGCTGGCGGGGTTGCCAAGCGTTAGCTAGTGGCCATTAACAATAAAAGAAAATAAAATAAAATAAAATAAATAAAAAAGTTTAAAAAATTATTAAAAATTATCCACATCAATGGTTTCTATGCCACATAATACGATTATCATCAACGTCAATTATTTATGGCAGCATTAGCTAGATTGATTCAATTGGCAAAATATAAAAGAAGTTTAGAACTCCATCAACATAATTAAAATGTTTATGATTAAATTGACAAAAGTACAATAAGTTTAGGACTTTTTAGACAATTTCCCCACTTCTTTTTGGCGCATAAATTACTCTCTTCCGTAAAGAAAAAGAAGCGCGTACATGTATATAAACACACACACATTAAAATACAAAGAAGAATTTACGCGTTTTTCTAATAGTGCTATATGAACTTTTCGTAAAAAATGGACATACACCTTCAATACTTAACTCTAAAGACATCCAACTGTGTCTTTCATAAAGATCTATTATCAGTAAGAAGAGAGAGAGAGAGAGAGAGAGAGAGAGAGAGAGATGGGGGCTTGCCTTCTTCTTGTCTTTGTAATCAACACCTTTCGTGAGAAGCTCGTCAATCCTACTTGAGTTGTTTAGGTACTCATTGGGATCGACGTCTTGGCCAGCTTCCATCAAGAAGCCGATTTGCCTGTACTTGCTCATCGCCCAAGGCTGTGTCATTTTGTTCTTCAGTAATGTTTGATGCCAATCTATCCATTTAGAGAAAAGCTTATATATATACTGAACAGCATGCACTCATCAGGGTTAGTTCGGTCTTTTCCCCGTTCAAGAAGGGAATAATCATCCCACTTTATTTCTTTCTTCATTTCCTTTTCTCTCTCTGTTTTTTTTTTTTTCCTGAATTAAGGTTCCATGAAATTGATGATCTCTCGTGCATAGATACTTCATGTCTATGAACGTGCCACACCCCCCCCCACCACGGGGCTCTATCCCTCCAGATGAGGATTGTTTAACAATTTCATATTTGTCTAAATTCAAATCATCTGAAAATCTCATAAATTAAGTGTGCCAGGTCTCACAAGTTCAAAATACCAATCCGATACACCTATTTTTATGACAAGTACACTTATCTTGTCCAATTTGATCTTGTCTCCTTTGCTAGAGGAATATTGTGCCAAGAGCCACACACATGTTGTGCGTGATCCTTTTTTCTTTCGATTCAAAGCATATCTCCTTTAGAAGTAAAGAATAAAGTTTCAAATTCTAAGCTAACGGTGGAAGAAGAGGGTCGCTTGAAGTAAGTACTAGATTCTCTATTGGGTCCGTTCATTACAAGTCATTCTAACTTTCTTGTGATTGTCAATTTCTTGTGAAAAGAATAATTACGGTGAAATGAGACAATGCACGTGATCAACGACATCCACGTACAAAAGAGATCGATTGATAATTGGTGCAAAAAGAATATGGCTTGAGGATCTGAACCCATCTTGGGGGATAATCATTGCAAAAGCCGAAATTGCTATGTGCGCAGAAGAAAAACATATAAATAAGCCTCATTGAGATTACATATTTAATTGGTCATTGGCGCTCTCAGCAAATTCATGACGTAAATGAAAGAGTTACTTTTGCTAATATCGGTGTAGCTTATGAAGTCATGTTAAATGCAATTTGATCCTTCTAGTAAAAGACTCAATCATGCGATATGACGTTTGCATGGTGAAATTAAAAATGAGATTTGCCATGGTCGATGTACAATGCGATATGTTATGCTTCGCTATCCAAATTACAGCTTGAGGAGATAGAAAGATTCCAATTCTTTAGAAAAGAAAGCATGCACGGAGCACTTCGATCTGATGCCATTTGTCTATGCAAATGGCCTGGAGGTAGCAATCAAGGCTAGTTCAATTCGTAAAAGTGTTTTCAAATGTTTATTATCATGGAAAATATGAAAAAAAAAAAATAGAATCTTGTGCTTTCAAACTTCTGTTTTCTTGAAAATGTCGTGTCCCATTCGTAAAAATAAATGTTAAAATATTATGAAGATGTTATTTTTAGAAGAAACTTTTGACGTACGAAAAACCGTGTTTTCAGTGCGGCCTTTATTTGATTATTGAATTGATTTACTTTACCAAACTTCCAGACACACCTGAGGAACTGATTCCATTAGGGTAAAAAAAAGATGAACTAGCACACGTTTTCAGAAAAGATCTTTCTTTTAGGATTGAGAAAAAGGGCAAAAATGGAATCATGAGTTGCTTGTCTCTAATAAGGTTCAGATTATCAACAGCCGAAAGAAGGAAGGAATTATTCCGAAAGCGTTCTCTCGCAATGACTTGCTACATACATGTAATGGAAAGGATGATGATTATATTTTGCCGACAGAAGGATCAGATTCCTTGATAGACGAGTCACAACAACGCATGGAGCTTTCACAATGAAATAACTTATGCTTTTTAGGTTGCCGGAAAATGCCAAGCTAGAAGACGTTGTATACTCTTGGTGCATCTTCTTCTTACTATTTACTAGTTACTTCACCCGCGCTTTATACAGGCACGCATTGTTTATATGCGTGTTTTAGTATTCTATTAATATGAGATGTCGTGTGAGAGAAAAAGATGCATTTATCTAATGGTAAATTTTATATTTCTATGGAAAAATATCATACTTTTGGAAGGCGGAAGATTGATATGGAGAAAATTGTCCAAAAAGTATAAACCCATTATATTTTTGCTAATTCAGTTTTAAATCTTTCAATTTTACTAATTGAATTTCAAACTTTTTCGTATTTTATTAACTGAGCTCATTTGATCAATTTTGGCTAGAATTCACTGAAGTGGATAACGGCTGTTCGACATGGCACGGCCCGACACTGACGTAAATAATTTTTAATAAAAATTTAATATATTTTAATTATTTTTTCTAATTTTTTATTTTGTTTTATTTCCTTTTTTCTTCATTTTGCTAGTGCCCTATCACCAACCATGTTCAGGCCACCAACCCTTGCTCGGCCACCAACAAAAGCAAAAAGTAGAAAAAGTAGAAAAATAAAAAAAAAAAATATTATTAAAAATTATCTACGTTAATGCCAACTATATGCGTAGGATGGCTAGCGTCATTGTTAACAATTTCCAGTCAAAATTGGCCAAGTGGACTTAATTGGTAAAATGTGAAAATTGACAAAATTGAAGAGTTTATAACTGAACTGACGAATATGTAATAGGTTTTAGAATAATTTTCCCGATTAATTAATATGTGGTATTCCATTGATGTTGCACAATTCGAGGGGCTTAGTGGCCTCATCTTCAATAAGATAACATGCTTCGACTGCTTTTTCACGAATCAGGTAGGGCGTTGAAGGCTTAGTCTCTAATTGAATATGGCTGCGGTCTTGATGACCCGAACATTTGGTGATTTGACGACTTGTCGCTGGGGTCTTGATGACAAAAACTTTGATTGGGATCGTGATGGCCTAAATCCGGTAGGTTTGCGCGTTTTTGAAGTTCTTTAATTAGTCGAACATATTCATAGCTAATTTACAAAAATTATAGTCTCCATCTGTTCTTCCCAAATTGAATTAAGAGCCCTCCTATTTATAGAGAATTTTAAGCAATATCCAATCCATCTTCAATTCGATATGTATAGAAGTCAATCAACCAATATATTAACTCAAGTTCAATTTTTCTGCTCCTGAAAACGTACTCTAATTTGATTTGACAATCACAGTTGCAAAAAGGAATTGCTGAACTATAAAATATTAATGTAGAATTTGGTAATTGGCTCATAATTCTGCTGTTTATATGTAGATTTGAGAAACTACGTTCAAAATAAGCCACGTTAGTGAAGAGTATATAATATTTAACACTTTCGATAATATAAATATCCAGGTATAAAATTAAAAACGGCTGCAATAATGATATATTCTCTCATTATCCAATTTCTAGCATTTATATTCAACATGTATAAAATATAAATATTGGGAGAAAATATATAATGATTTATTTTTTTTTCTCTGATTTATTTTTTTGTCAAGCTCCGACCCAATAAGAGATGGAACTTTCATATAATTTAATTTTATATAATTTCTAGAAATGTAAATCCTATAAGAGATATATACTTTATTGAGTACTTCTGCTCGTTCGAAGGATAAAGATCTTCCATTGTGATTTTATGCAATACCGGTCTACTCAAATACTTAAATGCTTGGTAAATCACTTCGCAATATAATGTTATTGAGCTTAGCCATTTATAGCGAAAGTATTTAAAAGATGCAATACTTGTTGAGAGGTTCCAAGTAAATATCGATCCCATATGATTTTTCTAATCAAACTATTAATCTTCCTTCTTGCCATTTTCTTGTCGGTACCACTTTCTTCTCATTCTCGGTACTTATTTTTTTGCTTGACTATAGATTTTTTTTAATCTTTTTTTTTTTTTTTGTCTTTTGTTTCCCATTTCCAATTATCCTCATGAAATGCTGTAAGAGTGTTTTTTCCCCTTTTCTCTTGAAAATTCAGTCTAAGGTAATGCACATTTTGCTTTCGTTCTTCATTCCCTTTATTGCTCTGTGAGGTGAACACTCCCGAAAAGTTTCCAGTTGGTCAAAGGAGTTGGTTTGGCCTTTCATGTAAAAGTGTTATTTTATTTAAATTTAAAACAAATGATGAGTTATTTGACTATCTGAATAACTTCTTCTTCTTTTTTTTTTTTTTTTTTTTTTTTTAAATTTTTTTGGTCCCTATCTTTCATATATTAGTTTTTCAAGATAGATTTCAAAAGATTAAAAAAAAAAAAAAAAAAAAGAAAGAAGGTGGAGGACAGTTGTTACTGGAGCATTCATTCTTGAAAGAAACTCTTCCCAGTTTTGAGCCGCACACAAGTTGTACGGTGAGCCTTTTTCTTAAAACAAAAAATATTCGAAGTGTGTCTCCTTCGCGAAGTAAAGTTTAATATTCCAAAGTTAATGGAGAAAGAAGAGTATCTCACGAGATAAAGTGCTAGACTTTCTATTGGGCCTTTACTATAAGTTATTCTAAATCTTCCGTCATCGTCAATTCCTTGTGAAAAGAATAATCACACGTAGAAGAATCCAAACTTTACTGTTGGACGGTGAAAACGAGATAATATGCAAAATGATCGATTGATAATTGGAGCAAAGAGAAAAATGGCCCGAGGCTTTCAACCCATGTTAAGGGACATTCAATGCAAAAGCTGAAATTGCTATGTATGGAGAAGAAAAAATGTGCACACAAAACTCGTTGAAACTACATATTCAATTGGTCATATGTGCTGTTGGCAAATTCACGCTCTATATGAAAGAGCTACTTTCGCTTGGACTAATTTAGTTTATGAAGTCTCATTTGTTGAGGCCTAAATTTTGCTGACAATAAAAGAACACAGAAAAAGAAAAAATGAATGATAAAGCTCCAATTAAGCCCAATACTTTCTAATCCATTTAGCTAGAAAGGCTGAACTGGAGGCTGATGACGGGATCTGTTTTGCGTCATTAGAGATTTTCCTTCGTTCGCAAGCGATCCCGGTCACCGTCGAACACCAGTCCGACGCCATGCTCCTCCATTATGTTGCTGCCTCGAGTCTCCCCTGTTCTGCTCTGTTCTGTGGCTGAGAAACTCGAAGAGCCCCTCATTCCCAGCTGAAATCTCGTTGCCGGCTCGAATCTTCACAGGCGAAGCATCCTGAAATTTTCTCTGGTTGCTTCGACGGACATTGCAACTGGGAGCTGCTGCTCCTCGTTATGCTGCTCCGCCACTGTGTTGGCGTACTTGTTCGGCCCTGTTATGTGGCTGAGAAGCACGAGGTGGTTAGCCCTGATCATATTTCCGCCTACCGATTTCACTCGACAAAGATTAACGAAGTTGCCGTTGTTGCTTCCATCACTAATCACAGCTCTGTCTCCGCTTGTTAACCAGGTAACCTCAGCCCCTTTGTTCTTTCCAGTTCCGAGTCCGAGATCCGTGAATAGGCGTATTAGAAAATCACTTAGAATCATGCCCAACTTCTGAAGATTTAACCTGTTAATCGTCGTCGACGTATCGATTTTGGATGTGAAAATCACATTACATCCGTGTCTATGCTTGGTACTCTCATAATGCACACGGTTTGCTCGATAAAATGCTTCACAGATATTAAACATTCTGATGTGATTTGTGCGAGATAGATTGATTGGTTAGATATTAAAACTCACTCGATGCACAGTGAGGTTGCGGAGAGCTTTACTGAGTTTTGTGTTCTTCTTTTTTTTGTTTCATGTACTGTATCTTCGACGATGGCCTTCTGATGGTGATCATCGGCAAGGAAAATGAGCGAGGTTCGCTGATATGCGCAGTATCTAATCTCCGGTAATGTACTCAAATCCCTGGAATTCCCTTGGTAGTTCTTTGCATTCTGTGTACGGTCTGCAGTATGGAGACTGTCGCCGAAAGGCCAACGGATGGAGACGGTGGTTCGAATTTCAATCGAGAAGGGCTTGATTAACAAGCCCATCTTCAATTTCTGGGTCCTCTCTCCCTCGCTTGGAGCTTTTCTCTACCGTCTGTGTAGCCATGGCAGATTTCATCCTCTTTCCGTCAAACCCTAAACACCCACCATACTATAGCCCACACGCCCATCATAAGTAGAGCGTCAATTATTACACTAAGAACATTCATAATTCCTTTTCACTGTTCTATTAGTTTCGCATAGAGCTTCATCGGGAGTGAGAGGTGCCCTTTGGAAGGGGTTTTCGCCCATCTTTTTAGTGAGTTTTCCATCCTGCATTCTGAGTTCAACGAGACTTGCAGTCTTCATTCTGGGCTGAGTCTCGGGTGGGCAGATCGGCAAAGAGTCTTGATTCAACAAACCCTAAAAGCTGCGCTGAGAGTCCATGGCAGGGGAGGAAGAAGCAGTTGGTCGTCTCGCTCATCTCTGCAACAAATTGGGTAAGCTGATGTATGAGAATGATATGATTGTTCTGGATGAGGAAATTTCTGAAGAAAAAATACAAGAATGTCGCTTCTCCCTAGTGGGCCAACTTTATAAAAACCCTAGTGTTAATTTTCAAGCTCTTGCAACAGTAATGAAAAAAGCCTGGAAAAATGATCATGTAGAAGTAAAGCCATTAGAGAATGGGAAGATCAGCTTTCTCTTTAGTAATGAAGGGGATAAGAACCGGGTACTTGAGGGAGGTCCTTGGTCATTTTCCAATCATTTACTAATGTTGAGGACTTGGGAGCCGGATACCCCTCTACACCGCTATGAATTTAAAACTTGTGCCTTTTGGGTTAGAATTTTTGGCCTCCCTTTGGAGTGGAATTCGGAACGGATGATAACGAAGATAGCCAGTTCAATGGGGAAAGTTCCGGAGGTTAAAACAGATGCAAGAGGCCCTGCATTTCAGAAAATTGGGAAGGCAAGAGTGGAGATAGATGTCGAAACTGAATTGAGAGTGGGACAATTGATGAGTCATGGGGATAAGAAAGTATAGCTGGACTTTAAATATGAACGGTTGCCCTTTTATTGTTACTCTTGTGGCAAAATTGGGCATTATGCCAACTACTGTAAAGACATACCTTATGTTGAGGAAAAATTTACAACTGAGCTGGGAGGTTGCTTTGGAAGCTGGATGAAGGCAGAAACTTCTGAACACAGCCCTTTCTGGAAAGTATTCTATCATGAAGTACAGGTGACAGCAAATGTAGATGAGGTTGTACCTGAAACCCTTGCACAACAAAGACAAAATGACGTTATGGAAGTTGGTCAGCCTACTCCTCCCATTCTTAATCAGAACTTTCAGCAAGGAGGCATCGCAACTGAGGTGCCTATGCACAACTCAGGAAAAAGAATACTTATGCTTACTGGGCCAGAGTATGTGCAGAATACAGATTTACAACCAGCAACGTCATCTGAAAATAGCAAAAAGAAAACCCTATCTCAGCATAAAACTCACTCTTTCAAGAAACAAAGAAAAGGCAGCGCTCAGATTACAAGTACTCTAGTTCAACAAGTGATCGATGAGACACAACTTCTGGAGACTCCCATTCTGATAACTGAAGAAGCGACAGCATGGGCTGTGGTGGCTAGCCCTAATAAGCCACCGCATGAAAAATGAATATACTAAGTTGGAACTGTCAAGGGTTGGGCACACCTTTGACAGTTCAAGAATTGAGAGCCATCACGGCTCGTTTCAGGCCCTCTTTGGTTTTTTTAATGGAAACAAAAAACAAAACTGAAGTTGTGCAGAGAGTGAGGAGAAGACTTCAATTTCAGAACCGCTTAGAAGTTGAACCAAAAGAGGGTACGGCGGGAGGTCCGGGGTGATTATGTGGGATGATCGGATTACAGTGGAAATAGATTCCATGGCAGAGAGCATTATCAATATAAAATTTCAAGAGGGGGTTAGGGGGAAAAATGCGGATTACCTTTGTTCATGCGCCGTATACATACTCCAAGAGGTTACAATTGTGGGATAGCCTACGTCAGATAAGTTCTATTAATACTCTACCTTGGGTGTGCTTGGGCGATTTCAATGAAGTTCTGTTTTATTGGGAAAAAGTTGGGAGGAAGATGGCTGAAAATTTCAGAATGACAACGTTTAGGGATTGCTTAGATGCATGTTCATTAATGGATATAGAAAGCAAGGGATGTGCATTTACTTGGTCTAATAACAGGGAAGGACAAGACTATGTCAAAGAAAGACTTGATAGAGTGGTGAGTACCTTGGAATGGAGGCTGATGTACCCTGAAGCTGAAGTTTTTGCCCTTCCAGCAGTCGGATCAGACCATAGTTCCATTATCTTGTCTCTCCAACCTAATCAAAATAGGAGGAAACGAAGATTTAGATTTGAGGCTTTTTGGCTTGAAAGTGTAGAATGCAAAGAAGTGGTGCTACAATCATGGTCATCTACAACTCAGCAACAACCCAAATTAGTTGGTAAACTTCAGGCTGTTCAAAAGGGACTCTCCAAGTGGAGTAAACAGAAATTTGTGAATGGCAAGGAGCGTATTACTCTTTTAAAGCAGGAACTAGAAGGCATTACTAATAATAGTTCTGCTATCTATAACAAGGCAATCTTTAAAAAGCTACTCAGCGAAATTGATGAGCTTGGACGACAAGAGGAAATGTATTGGGGGTTAAGATCGAGAATTAATTGGTTGAAATGGGGCGACCAGAACACCAAATACTTTCATGCGATGACTATACAAAGGAGGCAGCGAAACAGAATTTCTATGTTGCAAAACACAGAGGATACATGGCTGGTTGAACAAAATCAGTTGAAAGAACATACAAAGTGCACTTCTTCGGTGGAATTATATCAGTCCGGTGGACCCCGAATTTTGAGCCGTTGATAGACCAACTACCCGCTAGAGTAACAGATGATATGAACAGAAAATTACTTGCTGAAATCACTATTGAAGAAGTTATCGAAGCTGCATTTCAGCTAGGAGCTACTAAAGCCCCGGCCCAAGACGGTCTCAATGGTCTCTTTTATCACCATCACTGGGAAGATATAAAATGGGACATATTCAAGGAGGTGGAGGACTTTATGGCAACTGCATATTTCTCACCAGAACTAAATAAAACAAACATCTCCCTTATCCCGAAAGTCCAACACCCGGAGAGATTGGATCAGTATCATCCAATTAGTTTATGCAATTTTGTCTATAAGATTATTTCTAAGGTGCTAGCTAATCGACTCAAACCTCTCCTAATAGAAATTATAGCCCCAGAACAGAGTGCTTTTGTTGGAGGAAGGCAAATCCAAGATAATATCTTTATTGTTCAGGAAGTATTGCATCAAATCAGAATTCGGAGCAGAAAAAAGAAGTTTCAAGCAGTTCTAAAGTTAGATATGAAGAAGGCATATGATCGAGTGGAATGGGATTTCTTGGAGGCATGCCTTTTAAAAACTGGTTTCGATGAGAAATGGGTGAAATTGGTGATGCAATGTGTTACTACGGTCACATTTAGTGTCATATTTAATGGCGAAGCCCTAAAATACTTTCAACCTTCAAGAGGACTCAGGCAAGGGGATTCCTTATCTCCATATCTATTTATTATTGTAGCAAATGTTTTATCCTCTCTGATGGAGAAAGCTGTCGAAAATGGAAGCATTGTAGGAATCAAGCTAAACAGGCATTGCCCTACACTTTCACACTTATTATTTGCCGATGATTCGATCTTCTTTATGAATGGTACCATTCTAGAATGTCAAAACTTAGCTATGATTTTGAATCAATATTGTCTAGCTGCTGGACAGGAGATTAATTTGAACAAATCGGGCATATACTTGAGAAGGGCTGCCCTCGAGACATTGCGAGATAATATGGCAAGGGCATTGAGGGTTCCTATTGTGGATAAAACAGGAAAATATTTGGGTATGCCCTCGGATTGGGGAGAGTCGAAAAAACAAATGTTTGCATGGGTACTTGGGAGAATCAGTTCAAAGTTAGAAAGCTGGAAGGAGAAGCTATTATCTAAAGCTGGAAAAGAAGTCCCGCTGAAAACAGTCATTCAAGCACTCCCTCAATACGCCATGTCGGTATTTAAAATCCCCGTATCTATCTCGCAAGACTATTGAACAGAAAATTGCTTCATTTTGGTGGAAAACTAATGAGAAAAAAGATGGCATTCATTGGAAGCGATGGGATCTATTGAAAACAAGGAAAGATAGAGGTGGTATGGGTTTTAGAGATCTTCTCTCATTTAATAAAGCAATGTTAGGGAAACAAACATGGCGACTAGCACAACAACCAGATTCTCTTTGGGGCAGATTATTTCAGGGGTTATACTATCCAAATACAGATATTTGGCATGCAGCGAATGGTACCCGACCTTCATGGGGATGGAGAAGCCTGGTCTTAGGAAGAGAGACTATAGCACCTAAAATCATGTGGAAGGTAGGGGATGGATCAAAGATCAAAATCAGGGAGGATAAATGGCTGCACAGAGGTATTATTGAGGGTCCAGTGCATGTGAATGAACCTGCCCTAGTCTCAGACCTTATAGATAAAGAACAAGGGAGGTGGGATGATGTTAAAATAGCAATACACTTTGATGAACAGTTAGCTGAAGAAATTCTGACCATTCCTATCAAGCCCCAAACAGAAACGGACCATCTTGTATGGACTCGGCACACAAAGTGTGTAAATATACAAAGTGAAAAGTGTGTATAACTACATCGGGAGGACAAAGCACACATTCGGGAGAATCGGCTACAACTTCTTTTCAACCTCCCCCCTCACTTTGGAGAGATATATGGCAATTACACACCCCACCCAAAATAAGAAATTTTATGTGGAACTTATGTAACAATGCTCTCCCAACAAAAGACAACCTTTATGGCAGGAAAATTGTACCTGACCCTATCTGCCCATTGTGCAACCTGGAGAGAGAAACGGTTGAACATTTGTTCTTGTTGTGTCCATGGACAAGACAAATTTGGGACACTGAGCTGAAAATGAAAATTTCACGTCATGGATTGACAAGAATCGAAACATGGTTTTGTCAACTCAAAGAGAAGACCACGAACCCTTCACTTCTGCAGATGGTGGTTGTAACGCTGTGGAATATGTGGAAAGCCAGAAATCAGGCAGTCTTCCGAGGTCGAAAACCAGAGGCGCCAGCTATCATTGATGCAGCGCAAGCACTCCTTAAAAGCTATCATAGATGGAATCCAATAACGGGTGGATCGAGAGATGAAGGAGAAGTCGCACTTGAACATATGGTAATCGGTACAACAAGAAGAAAGATCAATGCAGAGCAGAGGCAGGGGCATAGAGAATCGGGTGAGGAACAACATCATAGGGTGTGTCTACAAGAACACAGAGCAGATGATGGTTTGCGGAATAGGGGAGAGGAGTGTAGAGACAACCTGAGCTTAAAGTCTGGCACAGGAGTGGGTGAACACAATGCACGACGGCGAGACAAGTACCCTCGGTTCAGCACCGATTACCCTCGAACAGATGAGAACAGGCGAGAAGCAGGGGAATTGCTGCAATGCAGAGCTCGAAGAGATGAGGCCCAGAAATTAACCCACGAAAAACACTCCCTTCAAAGCTCTGACACCCGAGGAGTCACCTGTTCGAAAACACAGGAAGCAGACGGCTCTGAAGCTGGGCAAAACGGTAGAAATGGAAAAAAATCAAGTTCGGCACATGAAGAATGGCGA
This sequence comes from Eucalyptus cloeziana, assembly GCA_014182715.1. Taxonomy (NCBI): domain Eukaryota; kingdom Viridiplantae; phylum Streptophyta; class Magnoliopsida; order Myrtales; family Myrtaceae; genus Eucalyptus; species Eucalyptus cloeziana. Next base: position 31,451,809 of record CM024643.1, read on the forward strand.
CCTAAACAGAAAAATGAGTCGAGACAGCCCTACCAAATGCTGGAATCGGTGGGAAAGGTTGGTGCAGGGGACGATGTCAGAAACTTTGGTGCAGGGGATGATGTTAGAAACTCAGAAAGCCGAGAACGAGCTCAAATTAACACCAGATCAGCAAATCGGGGGTTTACGCCTCTGAAATGGAGAGATCCGCCGAGACAGCCCCACCGAGCGCCAGAATCGGACGAAAACGAGGGTGCAGAGGGCGATGTTCGAAACTCTGAAAACAGAGAACACGCTCAAATGAACGCCAGATCTAGGCTACAAACCGGACGGACACGATGGACACCAGAAGGAAACGACGATGCAGGGGGAGAAGAACGAAGGGTTGAAAGCTGCGAACAACCTCAAACGAAAACCAGATCTGCAACTCCAGAGAACACACCTCCTCAGAATTGGGTTCCACCGAAAGAAGGAGTCTTGAAGATAAACATAGATGGAACTTTCTTACCTGGTTCGGTGAGGAATTCGATCGCATGCATCTGCCGTGATTCGAAGGGGCGGATGGTAGATGGAGTAGCTAAAGAAATCAGAGCCTCCTCCCCCTTAATGGCCGAAACCCTAGCACTTTTGGAAGCTATCGTCTTTTTCTACCCTAAAAGACACGAAGCACTTCTCTTTGAATCGACAGTTTGCTACTTGTTAAAGCGATGACCAGTTCAAAGCAGTTCGCTTGGGAAGTTCAACCTATCCTCAGCAAATGCAAGGAAAATATGCAGGCCTTTTCCAACGTCAAGATAGCCCATTGCTCTAGAGAGGCTAATAGTGTGGCAGATTGGGTTGCTAAAGCCCACAAAAATCACTACCTATCTCTGAATTGGGTCTCATCACCTCCACAAACTTTATGGGATCTTTTATGTAATGATGCCCAAATATTGGGCCTCTCATCTTTGCTCACTTAATGATATGTTTTAGTTTCTGACAAAAAAAAAAAAAAAAAACAAGCCCATCTTCAGCTTATTTTTATGTGGCCGAAATCTGAATATTTGCCCCATGTACAGACCGGGCCCAGGGGCCCAGCCTCCCCTTCTATCAAAATAAAAAAATAAATTTTAAAATAAATGAAATAATTCGAAAATGAAAATTTTGAATAATGGTTAGAAAAAAATCGTTAGATTTTAGCATTAGAATTAGTTTAGTTTCATTCAGTTGGCATACATATAGTGTAGGGATTCTTCTTCTTCTTCTTCTTCTTCTTTTTTTGTAAGTTTAGGATTAGGCAATTTAATCTTTTAGAAGACAAATTTGATTTGAATTGATTGTGATTCTTTAATAATAAGGCCATGTTATAATCCTTGTCTGAATTGTGTCGGGTTACTTTATTACTGTACTTGTCTTCTTACTCTTTTTTTTTTTTTTTTTTTTTCTATCTTTAATGAATTGATTGTGATTCCTTTATATTAGTTTTTTGAGTTGTGATTTGTTTGTTTTGGTTAAATGGTTGGGTTTGATTTTTGGACCATAATAAAAATTTGAAAAAAAAAAAACATTGCATGGACACTTACTGGACGAGAATCTTAGGATTCATAATTTAATAAAAAAAGACTATGTAGACTCTTTAGTTGACAGATAATCAAGTCGAGGTATCGAAAGGGGATTGTTTAGATAATTAGTATATTCAAGTTCCTCATCATAAATTTTTGGTTGCATAAGAAGTGAAGTGCTCTTCCATATCTCATTTGGTTGGTTTCTAGCTAACCTCAATAGGTTAATAGCGACTTCCTCATATAGATTTTTAATAGGTTAATCGAATCAAATGAATTTTCCAACATTGTGAGAGGTATATGGGTTTGAGAACAATTCACACCAATTGAAGACCGATAGTACTCAACTCAACATTACTTCTAATCTTGTCATCTCCTGGGCCGTTGGGAGGATCACAGCATTGTTAAATGTAATTTGATCTGTCTAGTAGAGAACTCAATCATGCGATATGATGTTTGCATGGTGAAAATGAAAATGAGATTTTCCATGGTCAATGTACGACCCAAAATAATATGCTTCGCCATCCAAATTACAGCTTGACGAAAAAGAAAGATTTCAATTCTTTTGGAAAAGAAAGCACATACCGAAAGTTCCGATTTGATGCCATTTGACTGTGCAAATGTTGTGAAGGTAGCAATCAAGGCCGGTTAAATTTGGGAAAAAGTTTTCCAAATTTTTATTTACATTGAAAAACGAGAAAAAAATTCTTGTGCCTTTGGATTTTTTTTTTTGTTTTCTTGTAAATGTCGTGCTTGATTCGTAGAAATATATGTTCTCAATATATGTGAAAATATAGTGAAATTGTTGATTTTAGAGGCAACTTTTAATATTCGAAAAGCATTGTTTTCACTTTTCAGTGGGGTCTTTATTCGATCCTGAATTGGTCTTCTTTACCAAACAGCCAAACAATCCTGAGGAACTGATTTCCTTAGTGGAACAAAAAAGTAAACTAAAATGCGTTTTCAGAAATGATTTTTCTTTTTTTGGACTCAGAAAAAGGAAAAGAAATTGGAAATATAAGTTGCTTGTTTCCAATAAGGTTCAGATATCAATAGCCAAAAGAAGGAAGGAATTGTTCTGAAAGAGTTATCTCACGATGACTTTCCACATACATGTAAAGGAAAGGATGAGAACTATATTTTGCCACGTGAAAGGTCAGATTCTTTTATAGTGGAGTTACATCAAAGTTCGTATGGAGCTTTCACAATGGAATAACTAATGCTTTTCAGGTTGCCGGAAAAGGCAAAGCGGCGACCAAAGACATTGTCTACTCTATGTGCATCTTCTCCTTCAAGGTACACTACATACTAGTTACTTAGCTGTGTGGAAATGAATAATTTCAAATTGTTAGTATTCCATTAAAATGAGACGTTATGGAAGAGAAATTAGATGAGATTCGTGTAATGGCAATATTTTGTATTTTTATAGAAAAATTTTGTACTTTTTGAAGCGTAAGATTAATATGTGGTACCGAGCAAAAAAAATTAATATGTGATGAGCACAATTTAAGGGTCTTAATGATTTCATTTCTAATGGAAGATGGTTGAGATCTTGATGACTTGAATATCTGGCGACATCTTAACAACTTGTTGCCTAGGTCTCGATGACAAAAATTTTGATTGAGGTCATGACGACCTAAATCGGACAGATTTTTGCGTTTTCGAAGTTCCTCATGTAAATCTACAAAATTTAAGGCCTCCGTCTATTCTTTCCAGAATGAATCGAGAGGCTCCTATTTATAGAGAAGTTTGATCAATATTTACTTAATTTAAATATATATATGATCTATCTTGAATTTGATTGGATAAATGTCAATCGGCCAAACTGTTCCGCTCATGAACACATATCCTAATTTGATTGGGCAATTACACTTGCAATTTTTTTAACATTAATATATATATATATATATATATATATATATGTAGAATTTTGTAATTGGGTCATATCTTCGCTATTTATAAATTCAATACAACCTTCAAGATAAGCCCGTGTTAGTGAGGAGTCAAATATAAAATGTTTTTTTATGTAATAGGGAAAATTCCAAATAATGGCCCAAAGTGTCCTTATTTTTTTTTTTTAAATAAAGGTTTGAAATAGGCTTTATTTCAAACAAGGGCCATATCAATCCAAAAGAAGGGTCTGAAGTAGTTATGCTTGTTTCAAATGAGGGCCTAACCTTGTTAGTAGACAAAATATTTTGGCCAATCAGGGATATTTTCGTCCAAACACAATTTAAATTTAAATTAAATTAGATTAAATTTTTTTTTAAAAAAAGGAAAAATTACAGGGGAGGGTGCTTATGGCTGTCGCCCCATCACCGATGGGGTGGCGACGATGGCCACGGGGTTTCCGGTGCTTGGGTGAGTGTGATAGTGATTTAGATCTTACAAGCTTTTCACCTTAGTACTTTTAAGTCTTTTGGAACTTTCCATTCTTCTGGACTCGTTCATATAAATTCTTCCAACTATTTAGAATTTTTTCACTCATCACATCAAAGGTCATTTTTAAGCAGATATTACCTAAAACACAGACAACTTTGTGCATATGTCAAGGTCTCAATATATCATGAATTGTTTTGTTATCTACAAAATACATAAGAGGTTTTTTGAATAAAAAGCACTAAGGGTCCGTTCGTTTCGCGGAAAATAGGACATTTCCGGAAAATATTTTCCCAGAAGTCATTTTCTAGGAAAATGACAATATTTTCTGATGTTCGGCTAAAACTTGAAAATGTTTCGGAAAATATTTTCTGGTGTTCGGTAAGGAAAATATTTTCCGCTCACTAGATTGGCGAGCACAAGCGTCAAACTCGAGGTTCGCGGATCGACGAGCGATCCACGACAGTTCACCCGGTGATGGCCGACGACTAGTCAAGAAAGAAGAAGATGAGAAACAAAGAAAAGAAAAAGAAAAAAAAAAAAAAAAGAAAAAGAAAAGAAAAAGAAATAGAAAATTAAAACTAATTTGAATAAAAAAGAAAATTACAATTTAAAAATAATTCGAATAAAAAAAGAAAAAAAGAAGAAGAAATGGGAGGAGGAAGTGAGGATTTGTAGATGTGTGAGATAAGAGAGATCAAGTGAGGAAAATGTTTTCCACTTTTCAAAAGTGGAAAACATTTTCCCCAAATTTAGAAGACTTTTTCTCTTCCATGGAAAATATTTTCCCTTAGGAATTCATTTTCCGTGAAACGAACATCGGAAAATCTGGAAAACATTTTCCCGAAAAACATTTTCCGTAAAACGAACGGACCCTAAGACCATGCCGGCGAATAGTACTCACGGCACGGAGAGTAAAGCCCCGTAGATTGAGGATCGCCATTGCCCTATTTTAGAGCCAATAGTGCACGAGTCCTAGTCCTACTTCAATCTCAATAACTCTGAATACCACGTAAACAAGTTTATCCTTGAGTATCGACAGGCTAGGGTCACAGTCCTGGAAGCTAAAAACGAGAACTGCAAAAGAGTGCCGAAAAATGTCGATTGAGTCTTTGGCTACAGCTAACTTGGCCCGGTTGTGCTTTCTTATATCTTTAGGTGAGAGCGCATCATCCGGAGACAAAAGATCTCCGTCCGCCTTCGAATTGTGATCCGCGTCCACTTCGAGTACCTCAATCACCTCATACAGCGTGACCTCATAGTCCTTGGCCTCCTTCAACATATATTGTTATGGGATCTTCGAGTAATGGAGAGAAGCGTCGGGGATTGGGTCCTTAAAATGCTCGCTACTTGCAGCTTGGAGGACGTAAACTCTGTAAGAATTTTCCTAATGTGGACTACATTAATTGATATTGTAATTTACCATTTAACGGTTACCGTTTTACGGGGTTTGGTCTAAGGTAAGATAGAAGATTTCTTAATTAGTCTAATATGAGACTAGCTAGTGTGGGCTGAGTTGAGCCTAGCCCATAATGAGGGGGCCTGGCTGGAAACTCTATAAATAGTGCTCAAGTCTCTCCTTTAACCCTAATTCTCTCATGTATCCTCACATAAAGAGCGTTTACCTAATGCTAAAGGTGAGGGGGTCACCTCATTGAGCCAGTGATACGGAGGGCAATAGAGGAGAAAGACTTGCGTGTGGAACATCAATTTTCCGCTTCCGCTTCAAGAACGATGGATCCCAAAACAAATGCGTTAATTTTTCTTCTCAATTATGGATGTTCTTGTTCTGGTTATGGAAATCTTGGGATTGCGTAATTTGCATTCAACATGTGGTATCAGAGCCTCCGTAACCCTAGAATTCGAATGCATAGGATTTTGCCATAATTTGAGATTTTCGAGATTTTCAATTAAATAAAAATTAAATTAAATTATATATTCGGACTGGACTCGACGAGACAAGAAGAATCGAGGGCGGCGCGTCGCCGGAGGGGGCTGCACGCGCCCCCAAGCGCGGCCACACACCGCTAGGGCGTCGAGCACGCGCCCCACGCGCCCTCACGCGCTACCACGCACGGGGCGCGGCTCGCGTGTGTGAAGCACGGGGGTGTTGATGTCACGATGACGTTAGCGACCCGACTCGATGAAGTCACTATGATGTCATCGATGGGACCTGACCCGACCCGACCCGATCAACCGTTGACTGGACCAATCCATCAGGCGGCTGGACCAGATGGTCGGACTGGTTTTTTGACTGGCCGTTGATGCCCGCGTGTGGGCTCCACGCACCTCGCACTTAGGTGGCGCGTGCAGGCGTGTGGAGTCTCATATCGGCGCGTGGCTGACGGCGTTGGACTCGTATGACTGTCCTCTATCTTGTGGTGTATTTATTTTACATGTTTGATAATTTTATGGATGTGAAAATACATACGGAACTCTAAGTACGTGTATTTTTAGTGTATTTTTACGTATTTTTCTTGTATTTTCTGTGATTTTGGAAATACAAGTGTTGGGTTATAGGTATGTTATCACATAAACATTATAAATGTATAATTCATTAATAAAAATTAAACTTTATTGTGAACTGAAGCTGGCTTAATGAGATATAACCATTATGGGATAGTATTTGAAGTATGTATTGAGGTTATGAGAGACAATAAAAGTTATGAAACTTTTGTTACTCAAGCATACTCCTTTATGTGCTGGTAATCTATAATCGGGGTGCACAAGAGATGTTTTCTTCTATGTTATGAGAAGTTTCTTATGTTACTGTGATCCGTGATCTCATTGGAGTCTGTCTTTCAGATCATTTATGTGTGTGTGTGTGTGTGTGTGTTTGATTAATTTTTATTAATGAATAAAGCAGTGTAATTAGCATGATATATGATTTTGGTGATTTACTGCCCCTATCACTAAAGTTAAAATTACATATATATGTTGTATGTGAGTAATAAGGTTTATATCCCTAATATGAGAGAAGTTTCAAGGATTCAATTAAGTAGGGACTGCCAAAGTGGCACGCTTGATTGGATTTGAGAAATTTCGATCTCGTATGTTGATTGAGATGTCTCCTGATCTAATGCATAGTCATACTCCCAAAGGAGGTGATTGTGTATTAGTTCATGGAGGGATACATGATGGTGTGGTGGAGGAGTGACTAATCCTAGTGGTTCATATGCCCAAAGGTGATGAATTCACGAAGATTGGAATATATTCTTATAACCGATATCATGTGGGGAGTGTACAATTGCATGTCATGTATTCTGTCCAAATGTGATTATATGATTTTGCATGTAACTCTCTGGATGTGTACTTGTATGTCAAGTTACATAGTGCTCACATGATGCTAATTATATATATTGCTTGTTATTTTAGTCACATTTTTTATAATTAAAAACTCAACTATTATTGAAGTTTTTACTGCTTCAAATTTTAAGTTATGGACATATGCTTTACTACTTGAGAAAATAGCAATAGAATTTACTTCCTGTCCATGAAGCATTCCATTCTGGAATACTTGAAAAGTGGTTTACCAACTGACTGCACTGCTAAAAGATGAAGGAAGCCTTATTGGCTTGGAATTATGTTTCGTCTAATACCGAAATTAGGACACATCTGCAAAGATTGTGTTTAAGTCCTAATGATATATATGTCTCGTATACGGTTGAAAATGTTGTTTACAAAAGTTTTCTATTTAAGGAGTAATCTTATACATGTTTAAAGAAAGAGTAGAAAAGTTGACAATATTGATATTTTGTCTACTCTTAACAGCTATCTAAAGACTTCTATAGAATATTGTGGAAGTTAAATGATCGAGATAAATAATAAATTGGTTAGAATTAGTCTTAATGGTTGTTAGGCTTAATAGTGGCAGTGAGTATTTTGGCAAGTACGACAATGCAAAATAGCTTAAAGGGTCATTTGTCAAATACTTGATAAATTCTGAGGTGGTAATTTAGTTACTATGCCTAAAAATCCTAACCAAAAGATTTGGCTAAAAGGTCTAATTGCACCATAATAAACATGGTGATGAGCAATACTAATTTATTCGGTATGCTGTGGGTTGATATTTTGAAAGTAACATTTTCATATACAAAATGTGTTTCTTACCAAATTTATTTCATAAACTTCTTTTGAGTTATGAACTGGACGTAAATTATTTTAATTATATTAAATTCAGAGGTGTCATGTAGAAGTGAGATTATCTAATTCAATATTAAGTGCATTAAAATTCAGATCCACTTAGAATTATTTTGTATCTTACATAAATTGTTCAAAGGGATATTGATTTTATGACCCTAATGAAGGTATAAGAATTATAGAATCACATACAATAAAGTTTCTAAAGTTCGATGTAATTATAGAGGATAGCTGCTCTTAGACTATTAAGGATAATAGTACGATGGAAGATTAACGTGTTTTCGTCTTTGCATATACAGACAATTGTGGTATAGACAATTGTAGAATCTCTTATTTTATAGACTAAACTTGTTGAGGTTTAATGTACTATTATTGATATAGTTATGATGAAATTTCTCAAACCTCTCAAGTGTAGAATGTAGTGGTTGTATTAGGAGATTTGTTAGGGAAAGACGATCAGTTATACCATCAAACTATATAGTCTATCTATGAGAGCATGATTACAATATCCACTACATGATTGATTTAACGATTTATATAAATGTTGTTTTTTGTTCTTAATCAAGTATGTGATTAGATGTCATAAAAGATGATAAAGTCTTCACTCTGAAAGAGGGGTGGATAGTTTATAGTGAAGAAATAATTATTTATTTATAGTATTTTTAAAGATTCTTTCAGAGTGAACGTGGTATTAATTTATTTATGATATGGAGTTACGCCAAATGGATACAAAATCTATATAGTACAATCGGAAGATTTTGGAGCACATGTTTTAAGTAAACTAGTGTGTAAACTGAAAAGTCTTATTTATGGTCTTAAGCAAGTTTCCAAATAATATTATTAAAGTTTCATAGTGTTGTTATTTTGTTCAATTGGGAACAAAGTGATTTAGTATATATACTGAAAGGTCAGTGGGAGGAAATTTATTTTTCTCATTTTCTTTGCACATGATATTTTGTTTACAAGTAGTGACCTTAAGGCATATCTTGTTCTTTGTACTGAGGTCCGTAAGGACATTTGCTGATCGTATTTTGGAATTATTCAATATACATCATTGTAAGCCAGGAATTGCTCCTGTCGTTAAGGGTGATGGATTGAATCTATTACATTATCTTTATTTAGATATTGATAAAATCTAATTAAAGGGTGTATCTTGTGTCAGTGCACTTAAAAGTATAATGTATGCTCGAATTTGCACTAGACTAAATATCGTCTTTGTGACGGAATTTCTTGGCAGAAATCAATCATACTAGGTTGTTGCTAAGAATATTTTAAGGTACTTAAAGAGGACAAGAGATTGTATGTTAATTTACAGACATGTTCAATTCTTGCAGTTAGTATGGTATTTAGATGTAAATTTTGCTGGCTGTTAGGATGACATGTGATCAATGATGGAATACATATTTATGTTAGTAGGAAGTGCAGTATATAAAGTTCTATGACATCTTCTACTATGTAAGTAGAGTTAGTAACATTCTTTTATGATGTTACTTGGGCTATTAGGCTTTGGAACCTCATTAAGGGGTTGATTATTTTTAACTTTATGGATAGACCCATACGGTTTTATTGAGACAATATATATGTAGTATTATTTATTAACTACAGAGGTCTTAAGGGGTCTAAATATATGGCAGTCAAATTTTTGACTATAAAGAAACGGTACAAAGAGGTGACGTTATAATATAACATATTTCCACAGATAATATGGTTGCAGATCCACTAACTAAAGGACTATGCCTATGTGTATTTGAGTGACATGTCATTAGCATGGGCCTAGAAGCATCATGAGATGCTGTTGTTTAGTGGGAGCTATTTTGGCTTTACTCTGATAAAGTTCATATCTGTGTTCGTTATACTTAGTAACGGTTTGATATGTATCAATTTTTGTATTCTAAAGTATTTCTAAATGTGTTATTATTATGTTGAATACATATTGGTAAAAGTTTCAAGGTATTGCTTAAACCTTGAGTAAAGGCTAAAGGCATCCGGTTACTAGCCTTGTGCATATGCCTTATTATACATAAAGAAAGGTTTACCGTAAGAACAAGGCATATGTGAGTTCATTGAAACTATAAAGACATTCTCTAGTGGCATAAGTTTTTTGTGACGCTTAAGGTAAGAGAATGGTGACTGATAAATGGGATCTCTATATGAGAGATGATATCCATTTGACACACTACCATATTAAATCAATATTAATAAAGTTGAAAGTATTCATGATCATGGAAGACCCTGTGTGTATACATGCAGTTACCGCTATGATTCAGTGTTTGAGACTTTATGGGGTAGGATTGACTATTAAGAATTATCTCTAGACCAATGTGCGCACATACAGTACGATTTCAATTAATATAGTCCAAGTGGGAGAATGTAAGAGTTTTCCTAATGTGGACTATATTAATTGATATTTTACGGGATTTGGTCTAAGGTGAGATATAAAATTTCTTAATTAGTTTAATATGGGACTAGCTAGTGTGGGCCGAGTAGAGCTTCGCCCGTAATGAGGGGGTCTGGCTGGAAACTCTATAAATAGTGCTCAAGTCTCTCCTCTAACCCTAATTCTCACATGTATCCTCACATAAGGAGCGTTTACCTAACGCTAAAAGTGAGGGGGCCGCCTCATTAAGCTAGTGATACAGAGGACAATAGAGGAGAAAGACTTGCATGTGGAACATCAGTTTTCCGCTTCCGCTTCAAGAACGATGGGTCCCAAAACAAATGCGTTAATCTTTCTTCTCAATTATGCATGTTCTTGTTTTGGTTATGGAGATCTTAGGATTGCGCAATTTGCATTCAACAAACTCCTCACAGTACTTAAGGAGGTTGGAGACATTCATGAGGAGAAAGCACCGAGAGTTCAGAGCCTATGAAGAAGATGAACAACATGCCCACCATTTTTGGACGATGAGGCTGAGAAAATGCCTCAACTAGAGCTCGTTGTCCTCGAGGGCATTGGCCGTGATGGTGTCTAGACCCCCTAGGTGCAGCAGTAGAAATGGGCCCGAACGCAGTCATCGAAGTGCTCAGGTCCAGCCACTTGGTAGCAACGCCGAGGTCGCACATCATTTGCTTAAGCTAGGCCGCAATCTTGCTGAGTGCCTAGATTACGACCACGTCCGTGGTAAAGTAGCACGACCAGACCATCGCCTTCAGCCACACATCTAGTCGGTACTTCTGGTGACCCCCAAGGTGATGAGCAGAACTTGAATGGGGAGGCTAGAGAGGACCAGGGTTCACAGTTCCAATTCCTCACACAGTTCCTATTGGAATTCAAGTTGGCGGAAGACGACTTACTTTTATCCGATGCGCAAGAAACAATTAATCCAGGAATGAACGTTGAATTGCGGATGAATCACGAACAAAATTACTTTACTCTGGTCTGAATACAATCACAAGGAAAGCACTCGATTTCCATGACGTAAATGCAAATTGTTCTTGTAAAGGATGGAATGGAATGCCTTCTTCTTTAATGATGGAAATGGAGAGAGATTTTGGTGCAAATGATCTGCCAACAACAACCATCAACAGTTGTCTTCAAATGGTATTTATACATCTCCCTTCATGCCCTTTCAAAGAGGTGCCTTTCCATCGTAGCTTATCAAGGCCAATCGGTGCGTTCCAATAGCACCCCATCATAGGCCAAACGGTGCGTTCCAATCGCACCCCATCATGGACGTTCTAGTTAAAGTACAACATCTCCCACTTGGACATGATGGGCTTGATATCGCTCTATCAAGAATATAAGGCATTCAATATTCATCAACTTTTACAAAACAATTCATACTGGCAAATAAGCCGTGTGACCAGTGAGTACACCTGCATTTGGGAACTCAAATTGTGCACCTGTTAGGGATGACATAATGGCTACAACCCCGAAAAAGAAATAAACAATTGATGTCTCATAGTGCCCCAGACATATTTTGTTACATCAATTCAAGTATACCTATCCCTTAAAGGTTATACTTGATTATTCTCAAAACACCATGTATTTACAATTATATCCGCAATCACATAAAGCGATATAATTGGTCGACCAATAAATACATGTGATAGATATATAACAACAATAGTCTTCTTTCGCACTCATGTCTCTCTTCATTTCAGAACAACTGCTTTCCTAGACACGTCCCATAAAGCCATATCTATACATGACTGCCGGTAACATGCTAAAGTAGCAACATTGATCTTTCACTTCGAGAACATAGTTAGAAGTAATATAGAGCACAAATTGAGGTAAATTATAAATTACCTCAAGGGCTCACACGATAAGTAAATAGGGATAATTTTACTCACCTTCCCTTGTCGGTCGAACAATGCACATGTAGTATGAATTACATGCTATAGTGGATTTCTCTTTCTATAAGAGCGTATGTCATTTCTTAAATATATCAACTATACGAATCTTAGTCTAAACATAGTCACGTGCTTCTCACGTACTCATGTTTAGCTCGAGTGCTATATCAGCTCGCTTTCTATAGCGCCCAATTAAGTACTTGCATCTAGCATCTTACAGGCATACATGATTGTGGGACTATCATGTTCGGTCTTATTATAAACAAATCATAGACCTCATCTTGACTCCAATCAAGGTGACACATTTTATGTACCAAATTTGTTCTTCAGCATTTATTTGTACATAACGTCTCATCTCAACGTGCTAACTATAGCACTTGAGGCGATTGCTCGTGTGAGTGAGCCAATCATTGCCTGCTGATATACTTTCAAATAAGATATGTGTGCTTGTGCTAGTCTCATAATGGATTTGTATTTCTTGATAAAACATCAAATCATTAATAAACAAACAAGTACAATACATACGTTTACAAATACATAAAACAATTATCCTTTACAATAACACATATCACATTCTACGCAATCCTAGTGACATCCTGTGGGTTAGGAATATGTCTCTAGGAATAGCCTTCGTAAATGGATCAACAACCATTCTATTGGTTGAAATGTATTGTAAAATCACTTATTTCTGCGCTATAATATCTCTGATGAAGTTGTTCTTTATGTCAATGTGCTTCGTCCTTCCATAATACTTGGGATCTTTCACATAAGCAATAGCTGCTTGACTATCGCAATAAATTATCATCGGTCTTGGAACCTCAGTGACAGTGGTTAAATTTTCCAAGAAACATTTTAGCCATACTGCTTCTTGCACTGCGGCAGAACACGCAATAAATTCAGCTCCATAGTGGACAAGGCTGTGCATATCTGTTTCTTGTTATTCCAAGAAATTGCACTTCCATTGAGCAAGAACGCATATCCAGAAGTCGATTTATGCTCATCCAAGTCTCCACCCCAATCAGCATCTGAATAACCTAATAGGCGTAAATCATTCCCTTGGTAACAAAGTCGATAGTCCATAGTGCCCTTCAAGTATCTCAGGATCATCTTTACTGTTTTCCAGTGTGCTTGATCGGGATTCGATTGATATCGGCTCACCAATCCATAGCATAACATATGTCATGTCGAGTACACATCTACATCAAACTTTCGACCGCACTAGCGTAAGGAACAGTTTCCATCATTTTAATTTCTTCTGAAGTCTTAGGACACATCTTAATACTCAGGCATTCACCTTGCATGACAGGGGTATCAATGGGATTATAGTGTTGCATAGTGAAACAATCAAGAATCTTCATAATATAAGACTCTTGTGATAAAGTAAGGAGTTTCCTTGATCGATTTCTTTCGATCTTAACTCCTAATATATAAGCAGTTTCTCCCATGTCCTTCATTTCAAAATTGGAGGACAACCATTCTTTTATGGTGATTACCATAATCTTGTCATTTCCAGCCAACAGAATATCGTCCACATAAAGTGATAAAATCACAAATTTATCTTCGGACCGCTTGACATATACACAGTGATTTTCTTCGATCATCGTGAAACCAAAAGTTGTTATGGCTCGATGAAAACGAAGATACCACTATCTAGATGATAGCTTAAGGCCATATATTGAGCGATGAAGTTTGTAAACTTTATGCTCTTGACCTTTAGCTATGAAACCTATTGGTTGTTTCAAATAGATTTCCTCATCTAGTTCTCCATTGAGAAATGCCGTTTTTACATCCATTTGATGTAATTCAAGGTCCAAATGTGCAACGATGGCTAGAATAAGGCGTATTGAGGCAAACTTTACAACTGGTGAAAAGGTTTTCTCATAAACTATACCCTCTTGTTGAGTATAACCTTTCGCCACAAGACGAGCCTTATACTTTTCAATGGATCCATCCGCCCTTTGCTTAATCTTAAAGACCCATTTGTTTCCAATGGACTTACAATTGGGTGATAGATCAACCAAGTCCTAGATATGATTTGTCCTCATTGACTCCATCTCATCTTCCAAAGCTTTTCTCCATTCTTTCTTATTAGAGGATGAGAGAGCCTCTTGAACGGTCTTAAGCTCGGCATCATTTTTATGAGCAATCATAAATGCTTCCCCTTTAATCTCAAAACGACGACAAGGAATACTTTTACGATTACTTTTACGCAACTGAATTTCTCTTGAATTCAATTCGCCAGACGATGCAATACTCCCACTAGGTCTTTCATGTTGAGGTAAATTTTCATTTCCCTCCATAATATTAATGGGTGTGTTATTAGGATTTTCCATCTCATATAATTGGAAATCCTTATCAATCTCACCTCTACTAGGAAAATCGTTCTCCAAGAACGTGACATCTCTTGACTCCATTTCGGTCACACTCTCATTAGTTTGTTCACCTATGAACACATACCCTTTGAAGTGTTCAGAATATCTTATAAAGATACATTTCTTCCCTCTAGGGTTTAATTTGTCATATTTATGGGAAGATTTTTGAACATAAGCTGCACATCCACATGGACGTAGACTACTTAAGTCTGATTTTCTACCAGTCCATAATTCATAAGGGGTGGAAGTGACCGATTTAGAGGGCACTCGATTAAGTACATAGGCAGCAGTCAATAATGCATCTCCCCAAAAAGAGATAGGTAAATTTGCTTGCGCTATCATAGACTTAACCATTTGCAATAGAGTTCTATTCCTTCTCTCAGCTACCCCATTTTGTTATGGAGTACTAAGAATAGTCAATTGTCGTACAATTCCCTTTTCATCACAAAGAGCCTTAAATTGCTCCAATAAATACTCACGTCCGCGATCGTTTCTCAATGCCTTTATCATTTTGTTCAACCGATTCTCTACCATCGTTATATATCGTCTAAAGCAGTCTAATGCTTCTGACTTATGGGAGATCAGAAAGACATAACTGAAACGCGTGAAGTCATCTATGAGGGCAATGAAATATGAGGCTCCATGCCTCGCCCTCACATTCAAATGACCACAAATGTCAGAATGTATGAGTTGTAATGGAAATTCAGCTCTAGTCCCTTTACCGAATGGTTTTCTAGTTGTTTTTCCCGCTAGACAATGTTCATATATGGGTAGATCAACATTAGTGAGTGACGCTAAAAGGCCTTCTCTAGCTAATCTTTGCATTCTTTGCAACCCAATGTAACATAATCTAACATGCCAAGTACTTGCATCAATCTCAACATTACTAGAAGATGTAATTAAAGAAAAACAACCATTAACATTAACATTGTACTGATTATAATCAATGTCTAACACTATAAAACCATTCGATACATGACCTGAACCATAATAAACTGTTCCATACAAAATGTCAACACAATCACCATGAAAATTTAATACATAACCTAGGCTAAGAAGAACAACTACGGAGACCAAGTTTCGTCGAATATTCGGAGCATAGAGAACATCATGTAGGAATAGGCTTCGACCACCACGTAAAATTAATTTACATGTGCCGATACCTTTCACTTCAACTCTTGAGTTATTCCTAACATATATCCATCTTCTTCCAAGCTATATCCGACGATACTCCACAAATGCTTCTCGGTCTCTAGCTACGTGGTCTGTTGCTCCTGAGTCTATAGTCCACATTGGATGAGATTCAACAAGCATTACAGTACTAGAAACAAAAGCATTACTTAAAGTAATGGAGTAATAGGGTAACTCTTTCGGCTCAGTGCATTAATGAGCAAAGTGACTTATCTTGCCACAATTGTAGCACTTCATCCTGGCTTTGTCCTTCTTCCCACCACGCTTCTTGCGTTGGAAGGTCTTAGCCCTTTTAGGTGCTTGATCAGTCTTCTTCCCTTTATTGTTGAATTGAGAATTCCTTTTGCGCTTGAAGCCCGAAGTTTTGTGCGAACTCGATTCAGCAACATAAGCATGAGTAGAGCATCTCGCAGCCTCTAGGTGCTCATCCTCTAATTCCAAATGACGCGTTATATCATTAAAAGTGACAATATTCTCATTATGCGTCATATTAATCTTCATATGCTCCCAATTGTCAGGAAGAGACCTTATAACAGCCTGAACCTGCTGTTCATCAGTAAGGGAGAAACCTGCCGATTTCAGTTCATGAATCATATTTGACATCTCCCAAAGATGCTGCCTCATCGTTATATTTGGGCGCTTTCAGTATGTGTCAAACTTGATGGTGAGTCTCCTCAGCTTAGTGGCAGATGTACCCCCGAACTTATCTTTCAAGGCAACCCACATTGTCTGAGCTTTATCATAACTTTCAAACTCACACATGAGATCATCTTGCATACAGCTCAACAACGTGATGCGAGCAATGCTATTCTTCTTTTTCTAAGCTTGATAACCTTCTAGATCTCTCCTGTGTTGAGCTGAAGTTCCATGCTTAGGTTCATCCATGGTGTGGTTGAGGGTTTCCAAAACCTCTTGCTCCTCAAGGATGTACTGAACCTTTTGGTGCCAAATATCATAATTGTCACCGTTGAGCTTCTCACCCTTGTTGAGGTCAGCCATAATAGTCTTGGATGCCGATGCCATAATCAATTGCTATAACACATTGACATAATAGACGCAGAATCAATACTAGCACATTTTTCAGAGTAACACACATATTTAATTTGCAGTAAAAACAAACTAAATTAATGATAATTCAACAAAAGACACATAAACAAAAGTTCACTATGTTCCCAATCAACTTCTATGTACGATTGTTCTATTATCATTAATTAGTTTAATTTGCACAAATTTTAAGTTCTAGGTGAGAACTCATTCGAATTCTATCAACCTACGAACTCCCACTAGGAAAAATAATTAGATGACCTCATGTAATTTCTACATTTTTCCATTAACACAAAAGTATAGTATGATATAAACCAATGTACAAATAACAATCACGCAGCAACTCCAATCAAAACCACAATTCAACATGTAATAGAAAAACTAGGATTTCCTACCATTGTTCGAATTCTTATGGAACTAGAAAATTGCAAGTATATTCAAATTATATACGTGCTATCATCGAACCAACCTCTACACAGCATAGATTATATCATTTTTCATGTAGGTAAGCTATTGTATTTCCAAAACCTTAAGAAATACAAGCCAAAAATGAACAAACTATGCACTTAAACCCCAAAAATACGCGTACTTAGGGTTCCCTACACATTTTCATACATTTATAAAATTCAAAAAATGAAAAATAATTATACCAAAATGTAGAGGACATCCATACAAACCAAACGCCACCGACCACGCTCCAATCAGAGCTTGCACGCGCCCCCACGCGTCGCCTGAGTATGTGGTGCGTGTAGCGCACGTGCTAGCGAGCCCAAAGGCTCCTGGCCAGTTCGACCGGTTCGATCGTTGACCGATTCGACCGGTCCGGCCGTTGATCGGTCCGACCGGTCAACGGTCAACGGTCAATGGGTTGTGTCGGGTCAACGGGTCGGGTCGGGTCACTAGTCGAGTCAGGTCAACGAGTCGGGTCGGGTCGCTGGCTGGCCAAATACCGCCGGCGCT
The DNA here is from genome assembly GCA_014182715.1 of Eucalyptus cloeziana. Lineage (NCBI taxonomy): Eukaryota > Viridiplantae > Streptophyta > Magnoliopsida > Myrtales > Myrtaceae > Eucalyptus > Eucalyptus cloeziana. The sequence goes on from CM024643.1 coordinate 31,469,708, forward strand.
GACGTCATTGATGATGTCATCCCAGTGGTTATCGACCATTGGATGACGTCATCAGTGACGTCAGCAAGCGTCGCGTCGCTTCGCACGACGCACGCGTGACGCGCACGCGTCGATTCACCGACCGACGCGTGTTGTGCACACGCTGGCATCCTTAGTGCGTCAGGCGCGTGAGGCCCACACGCAGCGGCTTCTAGCCACGTGTGTAGGCACGTCCGGCCTCCTCTGGTCGCGCTCGAACCACCGTCGAACTCGTCTCGACGAATACTTTCACCCTATATATTCAAAATTTGATTTTGGCTAAAAAAATATTTCGAAAATTGGACAAAACCGCACAGATGCACGTGACCCCGAACCTGTTCTTCGCTTTGGTTCGATTTTTTTACGATTCAGATGTCAATTTCAAATAATAAGCATGCGAACAGCGTATATTTCATACTCTTGATCTCAATATCAAATGGTAATTGAGAAAATTCACTGAAAAACAAGGCAGAAATCACGACCGGGCTCTGATACTAATGTTGGAATTCAGGTCGGCGAAAGACGACTTACCTTTATCTGATGCGCAAGCAACAATTGACCGCGGAACGAACGTTGAATTGCGGATGAATCACGAACAAAATTACTTCACTCTGGTCTGAATACAATCACAAGGAAAGCATTCGATTTCCACGGTGTAAATGCAAACCGTTCTTGTAAAGGATGAAATGGAATGCCTTCTTCTTTGATGATGGGAAGGGAGAGAGATTTTGGTGCAAATGATCTGCCAACAACAACCATCAACGGTTGTCTTCAAATGGTATTTATACATCTCCCTTCATGCCCTTTCAAAGAGGTGCCTTTCTATCGTAACTTATCAAGGCCAATCGGTGCGTTCCAATCACACCCCATCATAGGCCAAACGGTGTGTTCCAATCACACCCCATCATTGGCCAAATGGTGCGTTCCAATCGCACCCCATCATGGACATTCTAGCTAAAGTACAAGAGTTCCTTTGGACAGATACAATATTATCCTCCGTTTATCAATATTTTACCGATAAAAAAGAAAAACTGGAAATAGTATACTTTATTAGACAGATACAATATTATCCGAGGCCAAAAATTGATGACAAATTTGAAATTCATTACATGCCAACTTGGTTCATAATGTAATAGGGACAAAAGTTGCTTTCTGAGGTTGCAGTACTATCTCCTCTCCTTCTCCAGAAAATTTCGTTTGACGTCGTGACAGAGTTTGAAAGGAAGAGAGGTGGAAGAAGCATTCAAAACTTAGATTGACATTCAGGGTGTCGAAACGTATTATTTTGGGAGACGATACAGCAACTTCTATCATGTCTAAGAAAGAAAGAATGCCTCAATTTGCAGATAATTCGTCTTATATCGATAAATTGCAAAAAACTGCCTTTGTACATTTCTTTGAACTTGGCAGCAAGGAAAAATCCAGTTCATGACATGAAGACTCATATGGAGCTGACGAGCCCGTTGAAATTTCCTCGAACTCAAAGATACACCCGAGACATGTTTGCTAAGCAATGGTAGCATTGTAAAATTAATTCAGAAATTGACAGGATCTTAAAATTAAATCAACACTAAATCATCGAAGAAATAAACAATGAACAATAAAGGATACAAAAAATTTATGTGATTCAGCTTGAGTGACAATGCTTATATTCATTGGAAAGTTAGCAGCAAATAATACACTATAATCAAATGATCATAATTATAATCGCTCACACGCTCGAGTATTTTCTACACCTATATCACACCAAAATCTGAAGCATTTACTAATAAACACTCACTAGATGTAAAACTCATAGCATAAATCACTAGGCGTTAGACCCCCGGCAAGATCTACGAACGGATAAAACCAGGAATGTGATGTTCATTCGTTTTCTTTTCCCTTCGGCCGGCTGCTCTTGGCTGTGCGGCTTTTTCTTTTGCAGCTCATCGTCGCTCTAGCACAAACCACACGAAATAGAAGCCCTTTTATTTCCTTTAGTGTAGGCTAGTAGAAGTCAAAGGATAAACGCATTTTTGTTGACCAAATAATCACAAGGCAAAGAAAGAGACGTCCATTGTACGGCCCTAAAAATGAATTCTCTTGTGGGCAAAAAGAAATCTTAGATATAATCTCCAAGTAAACAAACCTTCACGTGCATATGTTAGGTCTTCAAGAAAAGAATTCTAATTAAAATAGGAAAATAAATTTCTTGAGATTCCTTCCGTAAGCTCAAACTCGAGAAATAATTTAATAATTCTCCACCTTTTTTCTTTTGGTCTGAAATAGTTCATTCATTCATTCATAAAGTAAGGATTACAAGTAGACGATATATTGGATTCAAAATATAAAATACTTCAAAGAGGATGTGGTGGTGCGGATAACCAATTTGGGAAAAGAGTTTTGAGGCGATGCGCTTTTGCTATCTAATCGGCGGCTTGATTTGCTTCTCTTGGGCAATAAGACACCTGCACATAGGTTAAATTTTGCAAAATACCTTTGCTTTCATCTATTAAGCTGCGCACGGCCCAAGGGGCTTTAGTTCGACCCAATAAAGCCTCCACCAAAGTAATGTTATCGCTGTACTTTCAGCTTTCTGTCTGAACCCTGTACTTCTCCCATGTGAGTTCCAGTGTTCTGTTTCAGAAAGATCAGTCCCTGTAGCAACGCTAGGGCTTCGGCGTGTAGAGGAGAAGCAGCTTGGATCTCTTGGACAAAACCATCGACCAATAACCCTAACGAATCTTGTAATATGCCGACGACGGAACTCGTCTTCTTCCCCTTCACCTAGGAACAGTCCACATTACATTTGAGCTCGTTGCTGTCCAGTGTTAACCAACGATCATGAGGAGTTCGCGTTCTGGTTATGTGCTTTTCATTGCTCGGACACCATCTTTTGGAGGCCCGAACTTGAGCTTGGGCTAGATCTATTGTGGAATCAGCCTTGGGGGGTCAAGTTTTGAAGACAAAGTCATTCCGAAGCTTCCAAATTAGCCATATTATGTAGGCCACCGTACTTGTTGTAGGTGAGTCCGTTTTTTCTTCAAAAAAATATGCAAACCATTTGTCCATCCGAGTAACTGAGGAAGTATTGTTGTGAGATTGAGGCGTGGATCTACCCATACAAGCTGTGTTTTCTTACAAAGGAAGAAAGGATGCTCTACTGTTTCGGGGTGCCGAGATCATAGGGGGCACATGGGATCAGGTAAAATTCTCCTCTTGTAGAGATTATCTTTTGTTGGAATAGCATGCTGGCATATACTCCATAGGAAAAATCTTACTTTTGGGGGAACTGGAATTTCCCATAATCTAGTCCATAGAGTTCTCGGCGGCTGATAGGAAGTCGTTGCGTTGTTAGAGTCTTGGTTGTTGGCTGATGAACAGACCCTGTTGTAGCCACTATTAACTATGTATGTGCCTGTTTTATTCCCCATCCAGATCTGTCTATCTTCCTGTGAGTGAGCGCTAATGGGGGTTGAGAGGATTTCATTGACTACTTCGTCATAAAAAAATATCACGAATTTTGGGTTCATCCCATAATCTTCTTTCAACAATCATCAAGTCAGCAACCCTTTCAGGATCATCCTTATTCACCGGTCCTACGATCACTCCCCTTGGCAACCATTTATCTTGCCGTATATTGATTCTTTTCCCATCTCCCACCATCCACCTTACCTTCAATTCTATAGTATCCCTTCCTATTAGTATGCTTCACCAGCCCCACGATGGACGTTGCCCTGTTTTTGCCTTCCATAAGTCCCCATTTGGATAGTAGACTCCTCTTATAATCTGGCTTCATAGTGCTATGGTGATTGTGAGAGTCTACACGCTTGTTTGTCTAACATGGCATTGTTGAAATTAATTAAATCTTTGAAGCTGAGGCCCCTTTCATCTTTTCTGGATTTCAAGACCTCCATTTTCTTCCAATACATGCCTCGTTTGGAATCATTTTGTTTCCACCATAATGCAGCGATTCGTTGTTCGATGGCTTTACATACTGAGGTGGGGATTTTGAAAATGGATATGGCTTTACAACAGCTTTAATTAATATTTCTTTGTTTGCTTTGGATAATAACTTTTCTTTCTAGCCTTCAAGCTTCATGTTTTCTCGCAATAATCCATGCAAACATCTCTTATTTTGTCTGTCCCCAATCTGGTGGTGTTCCTAGGTATTTCTCTGTCTTATCAATGATTGGCACCTGTAATTCATGTGCCATATTCCTCTTCAAGCTTAAAGGGCAGCCCTTACTAAAAAACACTCCTGATTTGTTCAGATTAATAGCCTAGCCCGTTGCATAGCAATACTGGTGCAGGACATTTGCCAAGTTTTGGCATTCTCTGACTGTCCCATCCATAAAGAATATGGCATCATCAGCAAATAATAGATGAGACAACGTGGGACAATACATGTTTAATTCCTTTGATACTCCCATCTTCTATTGCTTTGTGCATCATCCAGGAAAGAACATTAGCCATCAAGATGAAGAGATAGGGGGACAATGGATTGCTTTGTCTTAGCCCTCGCGAAGGTGAAAAGTATCTTGTTTGATCTCCATTTACATTGATACTAAAAGAAATAGTGGAGATACATTGCATTACTAGCTCAATCCATCTTTCATTAAACCCCATTTTTAACATACTCATTTTTAAAAAATCCCACTCAACCCTATCATAGGCCTTTTGCATATCCAGTTTTAGGATTGCCTGGAACTTCCTTCCTCTTCTTTGATCCTCAACTGATGCAACATCTCCTGAACAATAACTATGTTATCTTGGATTTGTCTTCCTTTAATAAATACACTTTGTTCGGTGGCTATGACCTCAGAGAGCCATAGTTTCAACCTGTTCTCTAACACTTTGGAAATAATTTTATAGCTGAAGTTGCATAGGTTGATTGGTCTAAATTGACTTATGCTTTCTCGGTTTTTCACTTTTGGGATAAGAGCTATGCAGGTCTTATTGAGGAGGGGATCAAGTTTACCTGATTTAAAGAAATTCTAAACTATATATAGCACATCCCGCTTGATGTTTCCCAGTAATGCTGATAAAATTGTCCATTAAGTTCATCCGGGCCTAGAGCTTTAAGGGAGCCTAGTTGGAATACCGCTTCTTTTACTTCTTCCATTAAAATAGGGGCCAATAAGCCGTCGTTCATTTTCTCAAAGACTAGGTTTGGGCATATTTCCAAGATGGGCTAAAATTCTCTTGGACCAGCTGTCTCATATAATGAGTAATAGTACTCCTCTATGTGTTGCTTCAAGACCTTTTGGTCCTTGCACCAATTGTCTTTATTTAATCTCAGCATTGTAATTTTGTTGCACTGTCTTCGTTGGACTGTTGTAGCATGGAAATATTTTGTTTTCTTGTCGCCCCATTAAATCCAATTTACTCGAGACCTCATACCCAAATACATTTCCTCCCGTCGCCTGAGCCATTCAATATTCTCTTTAATTTCTTGACTCTCCCCTTTCCTGAAAGATTTTGAAACACCATTTGTGATGTCAGTTAATTTATGCTTGAGATTTCTAATTTGGAATGAGGCATTAGAGAACTTTCTCTTACTCCATGAAGCCAATTCCTTCGTGACATCCTGAATTTTTTTAGAGAAAGTTGTAAAACAGTGCTGATCGCCTCCCTAGTAGCTTTTGATGATGTCTACACACTCTTTTTCCTCCAGCCAGAAAGCTTCAAACTTGAATTCCTTCCTCCTTTTCTCACCAGCAGGATGTAAGGAAAGCAACAATGGTTTGTGATTTGAACCTACCGCAGGAAGAGCCATAACTTCAACACTTGGGAAAGCAAGTCTCCAATCCATTGTGCATAAAGCTCTATCTAGTTTCTTCTTCACTAGGGCTTTGCCTTCTCTATTGTTGGCCCAAGTAAAAGCACAACCTTTGGTGTCTATATCCATCAAGGAGCAATCATTGATAAGGTCCCTGAAGGCAGCTATCTTGTGATGGTCAGTCTCCCTCTTCCCAACTTTTCCCAACTATATAGTATTTCATCAAAGTCCCCCATACATAGCCATGGAAGTTGATTGTTGGATTGGATATTGCGAACCTTTTGCCATAACAAAACCCTCTCTTGAAAATTTGTTGAAGCATGCATGAATGTGATTCTCATTAGGTATCCACTAGTGGGATCCTTACTTTCCAAATCCATAAACTCATTTGAACTCGAAAGTATTTTAACTTCCACATCCTCATTCCACATAAGAGCCAAGCCCTCTGTAATTCCTGTTGGCTGCTCTAGAAACATGTTGTGGAACTTCAGTTGTCTTCGTACATTATCCACCATTGTCTCATTGTTTTTGGTCTCTATCAAGAAGACCAAGTTGGGCTGTTCTAGAGCTACTAACGCTCTAATCTCCTGGAACGTCAGGGGGTTGCCCTGCCCTTGACACTTCCAGCTTAATATCTTCATAATGTCTTCGATGGCTTATTAGGGCTAACCACCAAAGCCCATTCCTTCCCATCTTTTACCAGCTGAACTAGGGTCTCCAATAAGTCCATCTCTTCAAGGATAGAAGAGCTTGACATTTCAACTCTTTTCTGTTTTTTTTTGCTTTTTGGTATTTCATCGCTTTCTTGCCAGCATCTCATATATCCTTAGAGCCCTCAACTTCAGAATTTTCTATGTACATTAACTGTTTGCCTCTCCCCTCTGTAGTTGCTGGAATCTTCTCTCCATCAAGTCTTGCCTCCTTTGAAGAAGGGCTTTCTACTCGCTTTTTGCTCCAGGTTGGGTTAGCATTCATTTCAGCTTCTACTCTTGCAACGATTTCCATGTTGGCTGGCGACAAGGGAGTTTCAGGTACATACTATTCCTCATCGTGACTAGGAACAATCTTTCCATAAAAAGCCTCCCAATGCGGGCTGCGATCACGCACTTCCGCTTTGAGCCATGGTCCATATTTCCCAACCTTATTTGTTGCCTAGTTTGTTTGTTCATATGGAATCTCCTCGCAATACGTGGCATAGTGACCAATTATACCATAAGAATAACATAAATGGGGAAGACGTTCATATTTAAATTCCACCCATAAGTTCTTGTTCCCTATCTTTACTAATGCCCCTATTTTTAGAGGAGCTGAAAGCTTGAGCTCTACTTTTACTTTGCCGGTTTTATAGGGGCCATTACCTTTAGATTCCAGCTGTATTTCCCTTACTCCACCCACTTTTCTAGCAACATCAGAGTAGACCTCTTCTATAATCCATCCCGGAGGTAAGCCAACTATATGAACCCAAAACTCATATATAGAGAAATCATAACAGTGTTCCGGAACATTTGGCTCGCATTGTTTTAGCACTAATAAGTTACTAGCAAAGGACCATGGCCCTAATTTAAACACTCTCTCCTTTTCCTCTTTGAACTCATATACAAATGAGAAAAATCCCAGTTCTTTCTGAGAGCATTCCATTGCTTATGTTTTCCTTGCCTTCTTCATTGTGTTGCAAAATGCTTGAAAATTTACATTTGGTTTTGAATATAGCTTACCGACTTACCGAAGAGAGTAAGATTGCATTCTTTGCATTTGTTGGAAGGGGCTTCTTTCTGCACTTCTATTACATCATCTTCTGACCATAGGTGACCCAAACTCTTGCACAAAGCAGCAAGACGAAGTTGGTTCTCCTCCTCGTGCTCCATTCAGTCAGTGATTACAGAGTTACTTGTAGCGGATGGAGAAATCTACTGTGAACTTCAGTTGAGGACGAGGGTTTTCTTCGAATCTGCTTCATATTGGCTTTATGGGTTTTGGAGGGTGTCGATTGAGGGGAGCTCCAGCATTATTGTAGGTGGGGACAAGTTGGGTCGGGATTCTTTGGGGTAAGCTGAGATGGTTTTACGAAGAGCTCCATTTGGGCAGAAGAATGTGGATTCTAAGGGGGTTGTGGATATGGATGCCGAGTACCCATGGAAAGGAAGAGTGAAACTGCTTCATTCGAGAGATGCGATGGGTTGTGAGCTTCGATTTTTAGTGGGTTTTAGGGATTTGGAAAGGAAGATGCGGAATTTGAGTGGGATTTGGGGCTTGGGTGTCGAGCACCCATGGATTCGGTAGGGTAAAGCTCTACATACAAGAAAGAGGAGCTCTACATGCGAGAGAGAAAGGGAAAATTCTCCACCTTGATTCGATATTTGTAACCAAGTCATGTTGTTCATCATATGTGTTGTTATTGCAATGCCTTGATGGGTACTCACCCTCTACATACGCCAATGGATCATAAGGTATGTATCCTCGATTGTAATTTTATGTAGGACTGGCCTATTGGAATACTTAATGTTGGGTAAATCACTTTGCCTCATGATTTAATTGAGCTCAGTTATTGGCAGAGAAATTACTCAAAAAATGCAGTACTTGTTAAGAAGTCTGCAATAGATATAGATCCCACATATGAGTGCAACAATCAACACATATGCCTTATAATTTCTCTGGTTAGCTATACAATTTTTCTTCTTGCCGTGTCATTCCCCTTTGGTGACTCTTTCATCTCAATCTCGGTACTTATTTCTCTGCTTGACAATAGATTTTTTGTACCTTAGAATTTAATTATCATTTTCTTGTATCCATTTCCCATTATCCTCATGAAATCTTATGAGATTTTTTTCTTCTTCCCTTCTCTTGAAATTTTAACCTTAGGTAATACATAATTTACTTTTATTCCTCATTCCCCAAGTCACTTTATGAGGTGAAAAATGTTGGAAAATATGGCTTGGAATTGGGTAGAACAATGAAGTCGGATCTTTAGAGTAATTAAGTCGGACTTTGAGGTATGATATTACTTTCTTTAAGTATTTATTTGCCCCACAATATTGCTAATGATCACCGGCAAATATCCTCCAAGATACAACAAAATTTCAAAATGAGTATATTAGATAGCAATTCTAGTATTTCTCCAGAATCTTTTATAGGAAATAATCGAAAATAATGACTATAGTTTCTTTCGAAATAAAACGAAAAAATGGAAGAAGTTTTTAGTTTGATCTCAAAACAAACATACTTATCTTTGTCTTTCGAAAAGAGAACTCTTCAAAATGTTGCAAAAAAAAAAAAAAAGAACAAAGCAACTTTTTGGAAAATGTTGCAAAATGAACAAGTACATCTCAAATGTTACATTGAAAAGACATAAAAAATTCGGAATTAAATAAATAAAAAATAAAAAATAACCGTAATTTTTCCGTGAACAGTCATACTGTTTCAATAAGACTTTATAGTTAATTTTTATAGATTTAAATTCGAATTTTCAATAAATAAATAAAATGATCGTTGGTTAGTGCCAAATCTCGTCTACTTGCACACTCACTTCTTTTCGATGTGGGACAAGACACCTCTTCATTTGTTTTGAAAACAAACTACTAACAATCCCCCACTTTTGTTTGTAAAACAAAAACAAAAAAAAAATATTAGAAATATATTGAGATTAATATACATACATAAAGGTCTCTTTCGAGTTAAACCATTACTTCAAAGTTCTATCAAAGTGACAAGTAGCTTGCCTTTAAACTTGTACTTTGATATAATAGAAGTGGACATACACTAACCTCTTGTTTCAACAAGAAGTTCTATATTACTCCATACTATTATGGCCTCATGATTGATCCTATTTCATGAGCTCTCTAGAAAGTAACCCTGACTTTCGTAAGAAACAGCACCACTTCTAAGCTCATATGGGTGAAGTATGTACCATGTGTTTCCATTACTATCAACACTTTACAAGTTTGTACTATACTTCATTAAGAATTTAATCCAACCTACAAAACGTAAAAAATGATATTGACTTCTCATATCAGAACTACGTTAGTATCAAACAATCATATTCAATAACTTGTTCTTACCCATTAAACCTTGTAACTAGTGATGTTCTAGAAAAATGTCGGGTTATCATTACTAGTGATTTCAATTAAAGGGTTTCAGCCCCATTTCTTATGAGGTCATTATTACCATATTTTTTGGTAAAACCTTTATCAAGGGATCAACTAGATTATTACTTGACATCACGTAGACAATTGTTATGGTACCATCTTTAATCAATTGTCTCACATATTCATGTCTTAGACTAATATGTCTAGACTTACCATTATAGGTGCTACTATAGGCTCTTGCCAAAGTAGCCTAACTATCACAGTAGATATAAATAGGAGGCATAGGACTAGGCCATAATTTGATAACCAACAACAAATTCCTAATCCATTTGGCCTCGTTCCCAGTTGCTGCTAAAGCAATGAATTTAGATTCTATCATCGAGTAAGTTATGTACATTTGTTTCTTGCTCGCCCAAGAAATAACACATTCACGTAATGTGAAAATCCATCAGAAAAGTTTCATGTCCCACACTTGTAATCCAATTAGTATCGGTGTATCTTTCTAATACAGCCAAATAATTATTATAGGACAATCCCAAATTTTTTAGTTCTCTTAAAATAAAAATAAAAAATCTAATAATAGCCTTTCAATGTTCTATATTTGGATTACTAGTATACCTCCTCAACTTTCATATAGAATAAGTAATATCAGGTCTAGTACAATGCATCGCATACATTAGAGACCCTATAACACTTGCATATTCAAGTTGTACTATTACTCTACAAGTATTATAATTTAATTTAATACTCAATCAAATGGAGTACACATTTCTTTGAGGCCAAGATGTTTAAATTTATTTAACATCTTTTACATGTAATCACTTTGGCTCCAAGAATAATCCCCACTATTTAATACCTTCAATAGTACTTACTCCATCCATAAGAGAAAATTCATAATGGTTAAGATCAATAGGGCTATGCCAGGATAGAAGCATGCGGCTTTCTATGCTACCACCGCCCATCCCTTGTGATCACAAGGTGTCGAACATCAAAGTAACCAACAATTATACTGAGAATCATGTAGAGGAAAAACATACCTGTGATAAGCGTCCCACCAAAAACAAGGGACATGAACCCGAGCATAACAAACAATATGGTTATACTGCCTTTCCAAGGCCTTAGTGTCCTTTGAAATCAATAGTGTAAAAACATTTTGAAATGGTTAGTAGAATAGAATCAGATGTCCAGTTGACCAAAATTATGCATGCATGTGTTGGAAGCTCAGAGTGGCCTCATGAGGAGACATGGGGCACCCTCCTTGCAGACGGCACGCCACATCATCTATCTCCTTCTCCTTCCAATGCTTGACATCATACCTCATAATCCAAACCTCCTCCATCTCCCTTGCATATCTAAGAGCTTCATAATTGATTCGACATCTGAGTCACAGGGGTTGCTTCACAGCATATTTGGGTGGTAGGGACTCGACAATCTCGATGTCGTCTTTTAAAACCTCTATGAAATGCTTCCAATCGAATATATCTTTGAAGTCACTAGGATCGGTCCAAAACGATTTGTGATCGAGAGAAGGAAGAACCAGAGTGGCATTCATGATCTTTGCGAGCGCAACTATATTGCAGATTTGATTACTCTAAAGATCCGACTTATCCTTCTACCCAATTCGAAGCCATATTTTCCAACAATTTTAAGGGTTTATTTGTGCAACAATGGAGTTAAGGATGCGGTTGATGGTGGGTTAAGCAAAGGATGTGTGAAACGCAAATGGAGCCCTCTTCTTCGTTCCATGGACAAATCTCTCTCTGGTTATTATGGCATTTATCTCCACTCATGGTGGTAGTCGTGGCTCTCTCTATTCTCTCTAACTGCCCTCATGTGGTTATTATGCAAGAGTAATGATATTTTAGTTGATGCATGGATTATTGACTTAGGCGCTAGTGACCACATAATTTGCCACGAATATTTATTTTCTGATATTCATACAAGACCCAATTCATCCATATATGTTCGACTCCCGAATGGGAATATTACTGATGTCAGGAAGATTGGTACTGTCCACCTTAGCCCAAATATTATTCTTAAAAATGTTCTATTTATTCCAAAGTTTGAATTTAATCTCATAATTGTTTCCAAAGTTTGTGAGGACAATTTTTGTCAAGCCAATTTCAATAACAACGGATCTCCATCATTGTTGCAGCAATATCATATTGGCTCTTCATCACCAATTGCCGAACAATTACTGGCAAACAAGCCTCGACATTTTGGGTGACAAGTCCATCCTCCCACATGGACCAAGGACTAAATTTGTCCTACCTTGAAGAATACAGGTACGTAATATCTGGTATCTTCCTATGTTTCATTCAGTCGATTATCATTGGAACACATGTGCTGCATTAGTTGAATTTTTGAAAAGCGGGAACCTTCTTCCTATGAGGAAACAAGCCATGAAATTCGATGGCAAAGGGCCATGAAGGAAGAACTAGCTGCTCTTATAGAGAATCATACTTGGGAAATTATTTCCATGCCTCCTCATAGAAAGCCCATTGGTTGCAAATAGTTATACAAAATAAAATATAAAGCGGATGGTTTGATTGAGCAATATAAGGCTCGACTCGTCGTTAAAGGATTCATGCAATGTGAAGGATTCGATTATCATGAGATCTTTTCCCCTGTTGCTAAAGAAGTCATTGTTTGCTCTTTCAATCTGTTGCTGCATTACAAAATTAGGATCTCCACCAGATGGATGTCAACAATGCCTTTCTTCACGGTGATCTTGACGAGAAACTTTACATGGAACTTCCACAGGGATTACATAGACAGGGGGAGTCTCGGGTATGTTGTCTCTGCAAATCCCTATATGGACTTAAGTAAGCCTCTCGACAATGGTCTGCGAAGTTTACCGTGGCACTTACAAATGCAGGTTTTCGACACTCCAAGCATGATTATGCATTATTCACATGGACCAAAGGTACCTCATCGATCTACTTGTTAATTTATGTTGATGATATACTTATCATGGGAAATAATGATTATGCAATTCAAAACTTTAAAAGATACTTACATTTGACCTTCCATATTAAAGACTTGGGACCTCCAAAACATTTTCTTGGGATCAAGATAGCTTGATCCAACGAGAGAATTTGTCTTAGTCAACGAAAATTCGTCCTGGAAATCATATTAGAAGTAAGATTGTCAGGATGTAAACCAGCAACTATACCTATTGAGCATAATGTCAAATTGACAACATATGACTATGATGCAAATTCTTCTTCTCCAAATGAAGACCCATTGCTCAAGGATCCATCAGGATATCATCGACTTGTTGGAAAATTGATTTATCTCACTATGACCAGACCTAATATATGTTGTGCAGTACAAATACTTGGCCAGTTTATACACAATCCAAAGCAATCACATATGAATGCAGTGCTGAAGGTAATAAAGTATTTAAAGGGATGTCCAGGACTTGGAATTCTATTATCACCTGAATGCAACATGAAGATGACGGCCTTTTGTGACACATATTATGTTACCTGCCCAATGACAAGGAGATCTATTACTGGCTTTTGCATCAAATTGGGAAGATCCTTAATTTCGTGGAAGACAAAGAAGCAGTCAATAGTTTCATTAGCATCAGCTGAATCAGAATATCGAGCCATGGCGAAAACTGTTTGCGAAATAGTTTAGATATGATGATTACTTTTAGACCTTGGTGTGCAAGTCAACGGCGCAAGTGAATTATTTTGTGATAATGATGCCACACTTAAGTTAGCGGCAAATCTGGTTTTTCTTGAAAGGACAAAGCTTATTAAAGTTGATTGTCATTTTACTCGAGAAAAAATTCAAGAAGGGATAGTTACAACTCGAGGAATTGGCACCGTTGAATAGCCTATAGATATTTTCAATAAGCCCTTATGTTAGAGACAGCACACATATTTGTTGAGCAAGTTGGGCATCTTTGATATATATAAGCCACCGGCTTGAGGATGAGTGTTGGAGAAAGAATTTGAATTGACCTCTTGATTGACTCCTGAGTCAGATTCCAATCTCGTGATTGATACAGTAAATCGTAGATTTGGAATATTTTAGAGGTATAATATTGTATATATTTTCTTCGGATTCTTCTGATTTCATTTCTTATAATATAAAAATACAAACGCATACTTGTATATTGAATATGACAAGAAATACAGAATAGCTTTCTCTCCATTGTTCTTCATTTCCTTTCAAATACTTGTAAAATTGCGAAAGTCAGAAAAAAATTGTAACTAATTCAAATTTAGAGTAGATAACGCAAAACCAATTGGTAATTTGATTGGATAAAATTGGTATTCACTCTAATTGATATTGGTAATTACTAAAAAGAGTTGTAAATATAATGGTTTGGAATGTAAGACAAATAAAAACTAAATTTCGCATAAATGTTGATCAATTTAAGAAGTGGTAAGAAAAATAAATGAAAGTGAGCTTAAGATAAGAAAAATGGGTAATTTGCAAATTGTGCTGAAAACTTTAACAAAGTATTGGTAAGTTGCAACAAATTATTTGGAAATTGGATGGCCGATTCTTTCTGCCAACAGCATTTTGACACTTTTCAACTCTTTAAAAAATTTTACCAGCACGTGACAAATCCGCTTGTTTGGAAATAAAGCAATAGTATTGCCCTCTTTACTAGGGGTAGTCAGTTCTCGGTCCGGTCCAGTTCCCGTCCGGTCTAATTCCACCTAGGAATCGTGAACATGATCGATAGGGCTAGTTCTCAATTTTTGGGACCGGGACCATATTGGACGGTCCTAGGACTGAAAATTGGACCAAACCGCCGATCGGGTCCGATGCAGTCCCACAGAACTGATCACTTAACAAAAGAAAAAAAAAATACTAGAGTTGTTACTATTTTAAGGATTTATTGCTATTTTAAAGAAATTAGAAGATATATTAAAAAAAAAGAGTTGGTCTAATTTCTTCCCAGAATTGGGAACCGAACCAACAATTATCGGTTCTATTTTTATGGAACTGGGAACTGGACCAGAAACTCTGAGAGCTAGACCAAATTGGCTAGTCTGGTTTAGTTTAGGCGTCTCTCAGTCTGGACGGTCAGACTTGCTGAGCCCTACTCTTCACCTTATTTAAAGTAGTGGCAAATATAATTCAAAGCCATAACTTTTGATCCGAAGCCGTAGTTTCATTTGCAACACTTATTATACATTTCCTTGGGTAAACATGCTTGAATCTCGAAGGAAGTGCAATGACATCGAGCTAATAATTTAACTTTGTGTGCTGCAAGTGACCGATGATGCTTGCAGTTTTTTTTTTTTGGTCAGATGATGCTTGTAGTTTACATGCATTTATAACTAATAGTTTACGTTTTTGGACGGTAATTTTTCTATAGAGTTCGTAATATGAAAATGCTAATACTTAGTAATTAATTGCGAGCATGGTAAAATACCTCACATCGTCGTAAGTGATGATAGCTATGCTTAGTAATTGTCCTCAACAATTTCAATTTTCGTAGAAGACCTGGTGAATGACAATTTAGTAATCATCCTTCACATGTAGTAATTTATCTTAAAATTTCTTGATACTGAATATCCTAACCTTTGTAACTTTCCATGAAAAGTTGTAATCAACTTGGATTTATCTTAAATGCTTATTTTCCTATTCTTAGTAAGTTACTTCCATAATTATATCATTTTTCACACTTCGTAAACTTAAAAGTCCTATATGCGGGTAATTGTATTCATGTGACTTTTTTTTTGAGATAATAGTTTCAAAAAATAATGAAATTGCCAAAAAAAAAAAAATCTTCAAACTTAGGTGCATGGTTTGCAAGGAGTTCAACATTGTTAACCTAAACGCAATATTCAAAAGTACGATGATATCTATCACGACCTCCTTTTTCCGTTCGGGGGAAAAGAAAGAATGGTTTAGGGGTATTTGCCTAAAGAGGCGGACCAATGGCCCTAATTAGGCGCGGCTCTCAAGCCCATACCTCGCGTGACGTTGGATTTTGTTTTTAGTTCTTAACAACCTAAATATTTCTAGGAGTCGCCACTAGCCTATTGGGGTCGGCTAGAAACCAATCGAGGCACGGGAGTGTTGTCTCGATTCCTACGCAACCAGAGATCTCTAGGAACGGGACTTGTTTACGCTAATGTTTCTATTAGCGCCCTTGCGGTACCACTAACTTGAAAGGTTGTTCATCTAAATGGCCACACAATCTTGATTATCAATTATAATCCTTACAAAACCGCTAAGCGTCCATGCAAATGTTTTTGTAGGTTTTTTTTAATATCTAGACTAATCCTAACATAATCTAGAAAAGAAATTTACACTCAAATTAATGAAAAGCGGTGCATAAGTAAACATCCAAGAAATTGAAAGGACTTAAAAGTAATGCGGAAAAGAAAGACCCGATACAAGTCAGGCAAATAATATTACATGGCTTTGTTATCACGCCCCGGGACAGGACCCCCGTGAGCAAAAATGTGAATTTAAATATGCATGAAATTACTCTAGATGCATGCAATTACTCTAATTAATTTTAATCTACGCATAATAGATTGTTTACAAAAATGGTTCTAAAATACCAAAATATCATTTAATTAGGAAAAATGACTTTATAAAATTAGGAAATCTCATAGATGTCATTTTTGGCTTAATTTGATAACATCCAACATTTTTTGATATTTTTGAAATTTTCATATTTTTCATATTTTTTATTATTATTTTTTAAAAATATTAATAATAATTCCTTAAACTGATCTATGCTAACATGGAGTAACACAGCACATGAATATCACAATAATCAAGCTCAAATCGACCGTTTGAAGATCGAAACTTGGTTTGCGCATTTCGTCGAACACTTGGCGTGCATCAAATCATCCCAAAACAGCTTCGACGGGCCATGTTTGCGGCCTTCAATCTTCACCCATGAGCAATATTATGTGGAACTAAAGCATCAAGATTATATTACCACATGCAAGGAGCAAGATTAGACAGAAATCATAGCTTAAAACACAAAAGAACTAAGCTAAAATCATCATCAAATATGCAGGTTTGATCTGATTTCACAAATCTGGGTTTGAACCCAAGTCAAACAAACAGGTTATATGCCCATATTCAAGCCCCGACACTCACCACATGCAAGATCTACGGAAAACACTACTTGGTCCGAGTGAAAGTAGGTAACATGAGCTTTCAAAGGCAACAAACATCACAGAGAATGATCAACCGAACACATCAAAAACGACATCTCTAAGAAGCACACTTGCAAAAATCTTGAAGAGATTTCAACACTTAGAAAAATTTCAGCCTCGAAAATCAGTCCTCCGGACTAGTTTTCCTCTTGATTTTGTGATCAAAACATGTTCAAAATTAAACTAAAATACATCTAGGATGCTTACATTGCTTCCTATTGTCCCTTTCAAGTGGTTATTGGCCGAGGAAACCGAGAACTTATCCTCGGGAGGCACGTGGAAGTTGGCTTCTTCAACTGGAAAACCAGATCTGCAAAGAAAGAACTGATAACGAAGGTTTTCATTAACCTCCAAAATTAGACTCCATGACTTTTTTGTTGGAAAAATAAACACCAAACAAAGCTATATGTATTCTACTTTGGTTTTGAACTCATGGTTTTCCTCATTTGTCTCTCAACTTTCTCAAAAACACTCGCTTTCTCTCACTCGTGACCAACCGGGCTCAACACTTAGAAAAATTCAGACTTTCTTTGGCCCGCCAGGAGGGTAGTTTTTCGGGGGCTTTAGGAGGCCTTTCCGATCTCCATTTGGGACGTGCGACCTATGGTTGGAAAGATCTTTGAGTGAAGTTTCACTCTCTAGTTGAAGGTTTTGGCTAATTTTGGCTGCAAGTTTGTGAAAATTGCACTTTTCTCTCTCAAGGTCGGTCTGGAATTTCTGGGTTTTCTTTTCTGGAGTTGCTTCTGAAGGTGTCTTTGGAGGACGACCGTGTGCTCTCTCTCCTCTCCTTCTCGTCTTCTCTCTCTCCTCACCTGAAAGAGCTTGCTTCCGTGATATTATCCACTGAATTAGAGGAGTTTTGGTCGGTCTTTCGTCCACCTACCAAGCCTGTCAACAGGGTTACTTCAACAACTTTCTGACTTAGCCAGATTTTCAATTTCTGCAGATGTTGAGTGTCCGGGTTTGGTGCGATTTTCCCGTGCCTTCAGAAGCTTATCTCTGACCAATGTTTGTCCACTTACAGTACCAATAATGGCCTTCCATCACGTGCAGAGATCGGGCTGGTTGGACAGCTGAGGAGGATATGGTGGGGCCACCAAGTTGCTTACTCAGCAACTCCGAAAATAGACCAACTTGTGGACTGAGGTTTGTCAGCTGGTTTAGGTGCTTTAATCCATCAATTTTGCTGCGATTTTTGATCAATTAGCAAGCTCATGCATAGTAGTTTAAGATCTTGGCAATTTTTCACAATTATACTCACTCAATTTTGCAAGAAAATCCCTCAAAGTTGGCCATTTTCTTATCCAAAAATACCCATTTCAATACAAACTTGGTCTTTTTGGCCTGATTTAATTGATTCGAGTTGGCTCAAGTTCAATTTCAACTTAATTGGTGACCAAGATGATGATTTAAGGGTTCGGGCAAAATTTTACAAAATTTGCGAATTGGTCCCTCAACTTTTGGAAATTGCATTTTGGTCCCAATTTGCCATTTTAATTCCAATCTGACCTCCCGGCTTGGCTAGTCACATTTAGATCATTGGCCCCAACTTTTTTTTTATCTTTTTTTTTTATCTTTTTTTAATCCTTTTTTATATATTTAATTTTTTTTTTGAAGGAAAACCATATTCCATTTAAAACACTATATTAAATGCCTAGATAATCTATATGCAAGAATTTAATTTGAAATATTTTTGTGGAAAAACAAGTTCCCATTTTTTTGGAAATGATTTTGGGCAAAAATTTAAGTGTGTCACCTTCCCCTCTTTGGAAGGAAGCTCAAAGAGATTTCTTTTCAAAGATAAGGTGACACCTAATTTTTTTGTTTTTTTGTTTTTGTTTTTTGTTTGTTTGTTTTGTTTTTTTTTTTTTTAATAGTAAAATGAAAATGCAAGTAAGCTTAATGTAAAAAGCGTAGTTTAGGGATGTACCTATGAATACTTTGAAAAGTGTGGTTTAAGGATATACCCACGAACCTTGTGGTTTAAGGCAGTCCCACGAACCGTGTGGTTTAAGGCAGTCCCACTAACCGTGTGGTGTGGTTTAAGGCAGTCCTACTAACCTTGTGGTTTAAGGCAGTCCCACTAACCGTGTGGTTTAAGGCAGTCCCACTAACCTTGTGGTTTAAGGCAGTCCCACGAACCGTGTGGTTTAAGGCAGTCCCACTAACCTTGTGGTTTAAGGCAGTCCCACGAACCGTGTGGTTTAAGGCAGTCCCACGAACCATGTGGTGTGGTTTAAGGCAGTCCCACTAACCTTGTGGTTTAAGGCAGTCCCACGAACCGTGTGGTTTAAGGCAGTCCCACTAACCTTGTGGTTTAAGGCAGTCCCACGAACCGTGTGGTTTAAGACAGTCCCACTAACCGTGTGGTTTAAGGCAGTCCCACTAACCTTGTGGTTTAAGGCAGTCCCACGAACCTTGTGGTTTAAGGTAGTCCCACGAACCTTGTGAAATTGTGTGGTTTCACTGGAGTAACCTGTCATTCGAGGATATTCTGAAATGGATATTGCACATCAAATAGTATTCATTATAATAAGTATTCTAGTAGCGAAAGCATACTAGATGAGATCGATTTCAGCACATGTCATCAGAAACAATATCAAAAGTGTATCGGTAATGAGAAGGCAATGATTGCATAAACAAATCAAATTAATTCCGACCACTTGACAAACTTACAAAGCTGTCATCACGCTCGGATGATATCATTAATTGTCAAATTCTCTTGGGAGAAAAATCCTTGTTGAAATGACCTTGACTTATGAGAAAGGTCTGTTAAGTATGCCGAGCAAGGACACCTAGTCGAAAGGGCTTCTCGCATATTCTCAAGAAAATGGCTATTTGATCCCATCTATTCATGTGGGAAATAAACCGATCACTCAATCTCACTCTTCCAAAGTGTGCAAGGCTTTGAATCATTCGCAATAAGTACACATTGACCAATCTAAGAGGTCTTTTAGAAGGACCGTAGTGCAGGTTTGGTCATGGTTTTAGCAATGGATAAGCATCATTGGCTATGAAATGAATTAATCACGATCAACATCTTCGCCGGGTTTACAAGTCAAGAAACCTTGAGATGAGATAAGACAACCTTACTCTCACTTCTTCGAGCAGCATCTTCTTTGGGAAGTCCTTATTTCCACTTTGAATCATCCCAATCTGAAGAGACTTCGGGAATAGGTTGTAATATTGGTTCGGGGAAAAGCTCAAAAGGCTTAAATCTTTTTGTCGATGAGGGATTTGAGAGTTGGTGATTATCATGGCATCATTACCATATCATCCCCTTTTCTTTTTTAAGCACTCGACTTTTAAAATTGAAATTGTTTCGATAGTCCTTTGACTAATCATCTTAACATAATGGCTTTTGCATTTGCAATGATTTTCTTTTCAATGCAGGCATTTTTTTTTTTCACAGAGATATTCCGCTTGATGCAATTGCTTTTCTTCCACTCTCCTTTTTTTTTTTTTTTTTCCGGGCATTGGCCTTGCTTTTACCAGGCACACCGCTTTTTCATGCCCCTTAATTTTCACTTGACTTTTGCTCCTTTGAACTTTTTGAGCTCTTAGGACTCTCAAGATGCTTTTCAGTTTCTCATGTAAGCATCACTTGCCTTGGCAAATCATATGCCTTGCCCCAAATGTGGGGAGATAATCACCACTCGGGTTTTAGAAATGAATAGTTATGCTCAATATGGTTTAAGCAAAGGGTATCAGTGTTTGGGTAGAGAAAAGAATGCTCTTCTTCACCTTGGGATGCTTCAAGCTTCCATAAGAATTCACCTGAAGTTACCACAAAAAGATTTATGCAAGTGAGAGCAAAGAAACCTTTCTCATCTTTCCTCTCTAAATAATATCAACCCAAACCTCCATAATTGCCCCATTGTGGGGTGGTTCTTGACAGGGGTATTTTGTAAAAAATTCTTCACATTAAAAGGCTCAAATGGGCTAATTATTGTCACCTGTAGTGTGTATGATAGAGGAAGGAAATGCCTCTTATTATCTTGATCTATGTACCACTTGCGAATGAATTCATTGACCTTAAACGACATGGGTTTTTTTTTTCGCTCGAATCTCAAAGTGCTTAAAGGACATGTTTGGAAATGGGTTGCCTTTCCTCATCCTAAGTGTTTCTCGCTCGGCATAAGCAACATCGCCTTTCATTCTGTTGAGATCATCTGAGTGGATTAATCTCCATAGAGAACTTTGATTCCAAATGAGTGATCCATCGAGTGGATGGACAATTTAAAGGTAAAAAGGATTTTTGCAAACCTTATGGAAAACTTGTTTCTTCAATTTTCATTTTTTGCGCTTGTTTCTAGAAAAACACTAAATGTTCTTTTTTTTTTTTTTTTTTTGCGATGGAAATTCTCCATTTATTTTCCATTTGATTTTGAGAAGAAGGGTACTTACCTGTGCCTTAGTAGTCATGCGACCCTACAAAGAACAAAAGGGAATGTGTTAGTACATGAATCCTCAGGGATCGTAAAACTGGAGACGATACAACATTACCCTTGGTCAATTTCACCATTTGGCGGCAAACAGCAGTGTGAACCTATTGTTTTAAGACTTGAAGAGATTCTCAGGTCTTTGGTCTCATTAGTTTAAGCATTTTCCTCATTTTGCAAAAGTAAGAGATGCAAAAAGTTTTTTTTTTTTTTTTTTTACATGGCAACCTTGTTGCCGTTTCCGAGGATCGAACCCCGGACCTCTCGGACCCGTTCATTCATTCCCTATACCACCGGCCGAAGCGCCGCAGTGTCCATGGGGCGCTTCCTTTTTATTTAATTGAACTGGTTCTTGAACTCCACCAAGTTAGGTGAATTTGACATGTGTTACCTCCATATGCTTGCTTGGTCCATATAGATTATGCTTCAATCAATTTCTCGAGTTTGTTCCTCGAATACCGACGCTTCCTATCAAACAAGGGAACTACGTCAAAAAATGAAGTTTAGATGAGGCATTTTGGAAACGATACCGAATTACCCTTCTCCTGTATCTGACTTTAAATGTCTTGTGTTTCCTCTTCATGTGCATTTGCTCCTCAGGTGTTAACATTTCCTCGAAGATCTTGCAAATGGGCCATTTAGATATTATCAAATTCACTCATTCTAAGTGGGTGTCAAAGATGAAAGGAGAGGGGTACTCCTTGTTTCGACATGTGAGAGCATTGCTCCTTGTATGTTTTACTCCATTTATTCCATCAAAATGGATGGTTGGGCCTTAGCATGCCTTCTTGGTATAAGGTGTTGCTCCAGCGGTCAATGTACACCTTTTCCTACAAGAGATGGGGCATATTACTTATATTCCAAAATTGAATTGGGCTAATTTAGGAATGATACTCCCCTTTTGTGCTGAATCAATTAACTGTGTTTCATCTTGCTCATGGGTGAGAGTTACCCTACTTTGAGTGACTTGCCCCATTTATCAACTACAAGGAAAAAGAGACGTGATATGTTATTTTCATATTCGACATGATTCATTTTAGGAACGATATACTCCATTTTACGGCATATATGATGACTGTGTTCCATCCTATTTCCTTGGGGACGGATTTGCTCTCATGATTGACAACAATTCACTTGGCAAATGTCTATTCCATTTGAATCTTTTCCCTTTTTAAGAGTCGGGTGACTTAGGCATTGCGTGCTCCCGATCCATTTTGTGGCCATCTGCCGCAATTAAAATTTCCCCTTTTAGGCTAGGTGATTTTTCGCCATTTTTGCTGTGTCAATGCATTTCCCACTTCTCAATCTGTAAGCATGGGTGCTATGTCAGTTTATGAATGAGTTGTTTTGACTTTTGGAACGAACACACCCTTTTCTTTTAGAGATCGTGTGATTCGGACCAGGTTGTCCTCCCCATGTAGTCTTATTGCTTGCCAGTAATTTGTCTCACTAAAATCTGCACAAAGTGCAGGGACAAGTCATTCCTGAAATAAATCGAAGTTAACTTGAAACGATTACCACCTTTTATTTGAAGGCAACATTTGATGACTGATTCTTGTTTGTGTACATCTACATCTTGAAGTATTGTCTTACAGACCCCCAATAATTATCTCCATATAGAATTGGATGCCAAGACACCATTGGCAGTGTAGGAATTGCAATTGCTTCTTGTTTGCAACCGATGAAATAGTTTGATGGCAAAGAATGTCTATAGATTTCTTTTTCCACAAAGAATGTCAAATTAATATAAGGTCGTCTAGGATGTGGAACTTCTGTGGAAGCCACTTTCGAAGCAATAAAGATTGCCGTTAGGCTGGTAGATTTGTGATCTTCGAGGCTTTGACGGTTCTTTTCACACTTAATTGCAATGTTTGAATTCATATGTCTATTAGGGACAGGCCCGCGCTTTTGTCTTTCCAAAGGAAGTAAATGTCAATCTTGAACAAAGCCATCATTTTACCTGTTTGACAAAAATGGATGGTCGAGTTAGTGGTTGCATAAAAAATCCCTATTGGAACGATTACAACCTTACCCATTCGAAGCATCATCCTATGGATCAACCTACAAAAGCGATTAAGTGAAGAGATAAAATATTACGCAAGTTATTCTTGAAACTTATTTTCAAACATTTTGAAGCTAAGGCATAAAATTCAGCCCAAAGGGTCCATTTGAAACACTTCAAGTGTTTTAAAGAATATGATTTTTACGAACTCTAACTTCATTATTCAAAAATGTGAGTTGTATGATTTACAAAAGCATTCGATTGGGTCCACAATCAAAACCCAAAACGCAAAGCATGGTTTGAGAAATCATTTTGCGATTTCACTCATGCAAAGGTGAGGTGATTTTTATTTTGAGAAATCAATACACAAAATGTGATTTGAATTTCAAAATGCGACCAAGAATTTTCTTGAAAAATTGATTTTAATTCTATGCCCCAAAATGTAATCTTGACTTGGAAGAATTTCTATATAAAATGTGACTTTGAGTTTGTAATTGAAAATTTAAACAAAAACATATGTTCTAATCTAGGCCAAATCAGATGCATTTGAAATGTTTGTTTATTAAGAGTGAGTGGCAAGCCTATATTTTCAAGGGCATTCCATTGATTTCCGTGAATTTCAATCCGAAGTGAGCAAGTAGATGGAGAAATTGTACTTACAGTGGGTGAAGAGACTTTTTTTTTTTTAATCACATAGACATGCGGATGTAAACTTGTGAGGTTTGACGCATAAATGTGGAATTCTAAAGGCTTAAAGTCCCCATTCTGATTAGATCAAAAGAGTTTTCCCCACTCGCACTTACGTCTACGTTCTCTTTATCATTAATCATAATGAGCGGGACCAAAAGTGGATAACCATGGGTCATTCCCCGCACGGGTTCCATCTTTTGGCACCTCCTATGGGCTTCCTGATGCGATCGGAGTTTTAGATCGCGGGTTGTGTGTGTAAATGTGTAGTGCTAAAGCAAGTATAAAGTATGCACAACAATTGATATCCAAACAACGCTTCAATTTCATCCCTATAGACATACATTCCTACGCCTCCCTGCAAAAGAAATGGGTTAACAAACACTCCACCCATTATTACTCCAAACCTACAAAAACATTTAACACATTGTTAGCAGACTAACCTTGTTTTCCACGCGACTTTGACACGCGCTATCAAATGAAGACCATGTTAGTGAACAATCAATCAAGTTATTACGGCCTAAGTCCTCTAAGGTTTGCAACTAAGTCCCCAGCGGAGTCGCCAAGCTGTCACGACCTCTTTTTTCCGTTCGGGGGAAAAGAAAGAATGGTTTAGGGGTATTTGCCTAAAAAGGCGGACCAATGGCCCTAAATTAGGCGCGGGCTCTCCCAAGCCCATACCTCGCGTGACGTTGGATTTTGTTTTTTAGTTCTTAACAACCTAAATATTTCTAGGAGTCGCCACTAGCCTATTGGGGTCGGCTAGAAACCAATCGAGGCACGGGAGTGTTGTCTCGATTCCTACGCAACCAGAGATCTCTAGGAACGGGGACTTGTTTACGCTAATGTTTCTATTAGCGCCATTGCGGTACCACTAACTTGAAATGTTGTTCATCTAAATGGCCACACAATCTTGATTATCAATTATAATCCTTACAAAACCGCTAAGCGTCCATGCAAATGTTTTTGTAGGTTTTTTTTTAATATCTAGACTAATCCTAACATAATCTAGAAAAGAAATTTACACTCAAATTAATGAAAAGCGGTGCATAAGTAAACATCCAAGAAATTGAAATGACTTAAAAGTAATGCGGAAAAGAAAGACCCGATACAAGTCGGGCAAATAATATTACATGGCTTTGTTATCACGCCCCGGGACAGGACCCCCGTGAGCAAAAATGTGAATTTAAATATGCATGAAATTACTCTAGATGCATGCAATTACTCTAATTAATTTTAATCTACGCATAATAGATTGTTTACAAAAATGGTTCTAAAATACCAAAATATCATTTAATTAGGAAAAATGACTTTATAAAATTAGGAAAATCTCATAGATGTCATTTTTGGCTTAATTTGATAACATCCAACATTTTTTGATATTTTTGAAATTTTCATATTTTTCATCTTTTTTATTATTATTTTTTTAAAAATATTAATAATAATTCCTTAAACCGATCTATGCTAACATGGAGTAACACAGCACATGAATATCACAATAATCAAGCTCAAATCGACCGTTTGAAGATCGAAACTTGGTTTGCGCATTTCGTCGAACACTTGGCGTGCACCAAATCATCCCAAAACAGCTTCGACGGGCCATGTTTGCGGCCTTCAATCTTCACCCATGAGCAATATTATGTGGAACTAAAGCATCAAGATTATACTACCACATGCAAGGAGCAAGATTAGACAGAAATCATAGCTTAAAACACAAAAGAACTAAGCTAAAATCATCATCAAATATGCAGGTTTGATCTGATTTCACAAATCTGGGTTTGAACCCAAGTCAAACAAACAGGTTATATACCCATATTCAAGCCCCGACACTCACCACATGCAAGATCTACGGAAAACACTACTTGGTCCGAGTGAAAGTAGGTAACATGAGCTTTCAAAGGCAACAAACATCACAGAGAATGATCAACCGAACACATCAAAAACGACATCTCTAAGAAGCACACTTGCAAAAATCTTGAAGAGATTTCAACACTTAGAAAAATTTCAGCCTCGAAAATCAGTCCTCCGGACTAGTTTTCCTCTTGATTTTTGTGATCAAAACATGTTCAAAATTAAACCAAAATACATCTAGGATGCTTACATTGCTTCCTATTGTCCCTTTCAAGTGGTTATTGGCCGAGGAAACCGAGAACTTATCCTCGGGAGGCACGTGGAAGTTGGCTTCTTCAACTGGAAAACCAGATCTGCAAAGAAAGAACTGATAACGAAGGTTTTCATTAACCTCCAAAATTAGACTCCATGACTTTTTTTGTTGGAAAAATAAACACCAAACAAAGCTATATGTATTCTACTTTGGTTTTGAACTCATGGTTTTCCTCATTTGTCTCTCAACTTTCTCAAAAACACTCGCTTTCTCTCACTCGTGACCAACCGGGCTCAACACTTAGAAAAATTCAGACTTTCTTTGGCCCGCCAGGAGGGTAGTTTTTCGGGGGGCTTTAGGAGGCCTTTCCGATCTCCATTTGGGACGTGCGACCTATGGTTGGAAAGATCTTTGAGTGAAGTTTCACTCTCTAGTTGAAGGTTTTGGCTAATTTTGGCTGCAAGTTTGTGAAAATTGCACTTTTCTCTCTCAAGGTCGGTCTGGAATTTCTGGGTTTTCTTTTCTGGAGTTGCTTCTGAAGGTGTCTTTGGAGGACGACCGTGTGCTCTCTCCTCTCCTTCTCGTCTTCTCTCTCTCCTCACCTGAAAGAGCTTGCTTCCGTGATATTATCCACTGAATTAGAGGAGTTTTGGTCGGTCTTTTGTCCACCTACCAAGCCTGTCAACAGGGTTACTTCAACAACTTTCTGACTTAGCCAGATTTTCAATTTCTGCAGATGTTGAGTGTCCGGGTTTGGTGCGATTTTCCCGTGCCTTCAGAAGCTTATCTCTGACCAATGTTCGTCCACTTGCAGTACCAATAATGGCCTTCCATCACGTGCAGAGATCGGGCTGGTTGGGCAGCTGAGGAGGATATGGTGGGGCCACCAAGTTGCTTACTCAGCAACTCCGAAAATAGACCAACTTGTGGACTGAGGTTTGTCAGCTGGTTTAGGTGCTTTAATCCATCAATTTTGCTGCGATTATTGATCAATTAGCAAGCTCATGCGTAGTAGTTTAAGATCTTGGCCATTTTTCACAATTATACTCACTCAATTTTGCAAGAAAATCCCTCAAAGTTGGCCATTTTCTTATCCAAAAATATCCATTTCAATACAAACTTGGTCTTTTTGGCCTGATTTAATTGATTCGAGTTGGCTCAAGTTCAATTTCAACTTAATTGGTGACCAAGATGATGATTTAAGGGTTCGGGCAAAATTTTGCAAAATTTGCGAATTGGTCCCTCAACTTTTGGAAATTGCATTTTGGCCCCAATTTGCCATTTTAATTCCAATCTGACCTCCCGGGCTTGGCTAGTCACATTTAGATCATTGGCCCCAACTTTTTTTTTTTTATTTTTTTTTTATCTTTTTTTTATCCTTTTTTATATATTTAATTATTTTTTTGAAGGAAAACCATATTCCATTTAAAACACTATATTAAATGCCTAGATAATCTATATGCAAGAATTTAATTTGAAATATTTTTGTGGAAAAACAAGTTCCCATTTTTTTTTGAAATGATTTTTGGACAAAAATTTAAGTGTCAACAATATCCACAATAACGATTAGTACCAAAAGACTCAGCTAGAGAATCCTTTTCAAATGGTAAATGTGATAATTAATTCAATCTAATTCCAAGTTATGTTTGGCCCTCAATTGCGGTCACTTCATGGTTAATCTTTAGTGATACTTATATGGGTGGACCTTCCTCAGCTTATTAAGCCATATTTATATGTGCGTGGAACATGCAAAATTCTTGTGAGATGAAATTCAAAATATTAAGGTACAATTAATGTCTTTAACTATATATGATCCATAGGCTCTTAAAGTATATAATTTAATATAATCAAAGATGCTGTGGCTAATATTCAATTAAATAAATAAATATATATATGAATCACTAGACATTTATTTTCGCAAGAAAATATTCACAAAAAAATCATGAAGGGCAAAACAGTAATTTACAGCATCCAATGGCAAAACTGTAAATAAATCAATCAATTGTGGAATCATAATTCCAGTGGCCAAAGGGGGCAAAATAATAATAAAAAAAAAAAAAAACGCAGGCGCACACGGGCGCGTGGCTGCACGCACTCAACTCCTTGCCCAACACACTTGAAGCCTATGTGGGAGCGTGGCTACACGCGCTTGTGCCAGGCTGCGAGCGCGTGGTCCTCACGTGCTTGAGGCCTACGGGGCACGTGGCTGCACGTGCCTGCGCATTCTGTGCGCGATTTCGCCGTTTCGTTTCATCTTCCGTCGCCCGGTTCTCCTTCCAAAATAAGTGGAGGGTTATGAAGACCTTGCCGGCACGACCACACAGGTCGAACATTCGGCGAAAACGGTCGAAAACTACTTGAAATCAAGCAAAATTGCCCAAAACATAAACCCTAATCACCACGACTTCCGCCACACAATTCGTCTTCCACGATCACCATAATGCCGAATTACTTTGAGGCTTTTGTTGCCCATGGCACTACGACAGTACTCATCCGAATACGGGTGGTGAGTTGCCCAAATTTTACTGAAATCAACAATTTTTCTATCATTTGATTTTGCCCCAATTTTTTTTTTTTTTTATAATAAAAAGACCCCATGAAAATTGTCAGAGCATTAGAGGAGAGATACAATAAGCATTTACACAAACTATTAGAAATTTTGCGGAAAGCCATGATCCCAATAATTAGGATCAAACGTGGAAATGTGTAAATTATGTACTAGCCTCCAGCCATCGATAACATCAAGAACTGATGCATGGAGCTTGAACAATTGTGTATAGGCACTTCTAGTCAATTGTCTCTCATCGTTGATGATATGTTTTCAGATGAATAATGAGAATAATGAGAGAGTTTGACTTAGATGACTCATTTATATGCAAATACAAATCCTAATAGATAGTCTTCCATCAAGATTAATCCTAATAGATATGGACGATCTCCATAGTTATCAGCAACTAGATTTGGATAATAAATCCTCAATGAAATCTAATGTGAGTAATTTTAAACTGAATGTGGGATCATATTAAATAAAATTATAATAAAGGGTACATGATCAGAAGATACACCATATACCGTGACAATTGCTTGATCATTTTGTGATTCGATGGCAACCGTTCTGGATTATTCTAGTGGCATAAGAGTTCGGTCACAATGTGCCAGACGAGGATGCTCTGGTCAAACTCTAACACGATGCTCCATTTGAAATTGTCCCATAGATCATATCTTTTTAGTGTGAGATCTCCCCGGTAGGTCCATACGGACGGGATTTCCTTCTCGATTGTCAGCCTGGACTTGACATGCTCGATGACCCGTTCTGTCCGTTATTTTCACATTACCTTGTATAAGAACTTCAGAACCTTCTTGTCGATTCACAGCCTCATAGTTCCTGGGGATCAATACCTTCGATTCGATCAATATTCGCAGTCTTTAATTACATTTTCAAGGTAAATATCATATACGTTCCGCTTAGGTTTATTTACATGTAAAGAGGAAACCAAGAATCATAGCTTTGTTCTTGTGAAAATCGATCATGATTTGAAGTTGTTTTGATAAGTTGAGTTTGCATTAGGCTGGTTTGTAATGATCTGAAATGAAGTATCTCTTCAATCCTGCTTACAAGTTCTTTAACTGAAACGTGCATTTATATTAACGGGTTTAGCTCCCATCTTTTGATGCAATCCTAAACGAGGAAAACAAATTGAAGAGGAGACTTCATTGATGATTATTAAAATTTTAAGTAAATTAATCATTATTGAGTAGACAAATTAATGATATAATCAAATATTGGATGACGTAAAGTGTAACTTTTTAAAATAAGGTATGATAGCTGTAATTTATTGTTCTAATGAAGGTAAAGACTTCTCTTAGCTTTAAACTACCTAATTCGCGAGGGAATGTCATGGGCTCTTTCAATCTATGGATAGCTAAGTTCTCTAGTAAACCAGTAAGCGACTTAGGAGAATGAGGTTCTTTACCTCATAGTGAATATTTAAAATTTCATGTGGAGGTTAAGTTTTTTTAGATAAGTATTTTTACTAATTTATGTGTTTAAAAATGGAATAAAAAAATTTAATTATGGGAAAGTCATGTTCTTAGTTCTATTAATTTTGCCTTTCTTGAGCACTAGATATACAAAGGCAAAAACCGGGTCCTAAGTAGATTTTGAGCATTCATAAAGCCGCGGATGAATATAGCAAAGCGCGGCTTGTACAAGTTCATGGAGTTCAATCGTACACAATGATTAGTGTTTTACAAGGGACTAACATATTTTCATTAGAATATTCCATTGATGAGATCCGGTAAAATAGATGAAATTCCGGAAAAATTTGCTTATACCACTAACAGAAGTTACATATAGAAGTGATCAGTCAACTGAAATGAGCCATAAATAGCTAATACATGTTACTTGTGGTTCACCGAGAGTCGTCACTCCTGCTTAACCAGCAGCTCGGCGATTGCTGGGACATATGGTATTTGGAAGTGATCGGTCAAGCCGAAATGAGCCATGAGGAGCCAAACGTGAGTCAGGAACTCGCCTCCTTGTCGTAGTTGCTTGGCATGTTGAACCCCCTTGCACTTGATGGCCGCGTAAACAAGCATCTCCACCCACACACAACTTACAATGTCCCATTTCTTCTCTCGGTTGTTCAGCTGTGACGCAAGCCGACATCCCTGGTACAAGGCAAACTTGCTCTTATCTCCTTCCGCCATGATCGGAGCTAGTTTTGTGTTCACGTTTGTGCGCAGTGCATTGCAAGCTTCAAGTATGTTGGATTCGCTCTCTATAGCCTTACGGGTTTTATTTTTTGACTCAGTCTCTTTAAGAAACCTCGTTGCAGCCGCGTACATATCTTGGAATCTGACACGTCCGACTCCAACCGGCAAGAGAAAAGGGTACATAACCAAAAGATACAGCATATACCGAGACAATTGCTTGCTCATTTCGGGAGCGCCTGAAAGATCTTCCTGTTTTTCCGGGTCCGGGTGGCATAAGAGTTCGGTTGCAATGTGCCAGACATGGATGCTCTGGTCGAACTCTAACTCTATGCTCCATTTAAAATCATCCAATAACCCATGCTTTTTCAGTATGAGATATCCCGGGTAGGGCCTTACGGACTGTACTTCCTTCTCGCTTGTCGCCAGGGACTTGAAATGTTCGAGGAGCCGTTCTTTAATAAAGTCACTTATTTCCACATCAACCTTGTACAAGAATTTCAGAACCTGCTGGTCGACTTGTAGCAACTCTAGGATTCGATGGAATGGGAGGTGTTTCTCTTTGAGAGTGAAGCTTAGTAGGTTGTACTGAGCCATAGAACCCGACCACCTGCGCCTCTTATACAGAGGTTGTAACCGTTCAACAAAATCCAGGATGACTGGCTTGTGTTTCTTCAGCCAACAAGCAGCTTCGTCGGAGAAGAGGAGAACGAATAACGCATAAATCTCTAGGAAAATGGCGACCCCGAGCAACAAAAAGGTCACATGGATATTACACTTGGAGTATTTGTCCTTGTCTGACCTGGAAAAAAGCACCAAGACCATTACGGTGGATAGGATACTCACGGTGCGGAGAGTAAGGCCCCACCGATTGTGGATCACCATCGCCTTAGTGTAGAGCAAATCGTACATGAGTCCCAATTCAATCTCGATAACTCTGAATACAACTTGAAAATGTTTATACTTGAGTATTAACATGCTAGTGTCACGGTCCTCGAAGCTAAGCACAAGATCAGCAAAAAGGCGCCGGAAAATGTTGATCAGGTCTTTGGCTACTGCCAACTCGGCCCGGTTGCGCTCCTTCATCTTTTCAGCTAAAAGCTTTTCATTCCCAAAAAGGCGCCGGAAAAAGTCGAGTGGACCTTTGACTTCAGGTAAGAGAGCTCTATCAGGAGACGAAAGATCTACGCCCTCCTTCAAATTGCGTTCCACGTTCACTCCATATATCTCGATCACCTCGTGTGGCGTGATGTCATAGCCCTCGGCCTCCTTCAACTTATATTCCTCTAGGATCTTCGAGTAACGGAGAGGAGGCTCGGGAATTGAGTCCCTGAACTGATCGCTGCTCGCGGCCCGGAGGACGTAAACCCTCTCACCATACTTTATGAGGCCAGAGACGACCATGAGAAGCCAAAGCACTAAGAGATCATCGGAGCCTGTCAATGCCTGGAAGAAGATGAACGACGTTCCAGCTGTTTGGACAACGAGTCCGAGCAAATGCCTCATCCAGAGCTCGTTGTCCTCTAGGGCATAGGCCGTGATGGTGTCAGGACCACCCAGGTGCAGCAGCAGGAACGGCGCCCAGAACGCAGTCATCTGGGCATTCGGGTCCAGACCTTTGGCGGTGACACCAAGCGTGCTCCGTATTTGCTTGAGCCAGGTCGTGATCTTGCCGAGCGTGTAGATTGCGACCGCATCAGCTGACAAGTAGCACGACCAGACCAGCACCTTCAGCCACAAGTTGGGCCGGTACTTCCGGTGATGCCCGAGGATGATGAGCAGAACTTGAATGGAGAGACTGAAGAGAACCAGGACTCGCAGTTCCCATCCCTCCCATAGTTCCTTCAGATGTGAAGACATTCCCTTCATTCCTTGCGCTTATCAGTTTTTACCGAAAGAAGAAAAACTGAAAATCGTATGCTTTATTACATACGATCTTGCATAAAAATATAAAATGGTGACAAAAGTGTTTGATTCTTCTGAAGTTGCAAAACTGTCTCCTAAATTTTGTTTGGGCTTGCGAGAGAGAGTTTACAAGGAAGAGAGAGGAGGAGGAAGTGAGAAAAAATATTTCTCTTTCCTGATAATTTGCCCTCCCCGTGAAAAGGAAGTATTTAACCCCCTAAATGTGGGTCCGTTCCCGTCGATTCAGCTTACAAAAGTTCTTCGTACCCAGTGCGGAACTTCGGATTGACATTGAAGTTGGGGAAAATGTGATTTAGGCAAAACGATGTAGCAGAAAATATTGGGAAGATTAATTGCGCCAACTCAGCAAAATACCAATTTATTCATTGGGCGACATGTGTCTGAATGGGACCCACTTTTCATTTTCTTCTCCTTGCGACCGGTGCTAGCATCACCGTGTCACGGTGTGACAGTGAAAAGAATTTTCCATTCTCAAACACAAGCACTTTGGAAACCCTCTTTCTCTTTCTCTTGCTCTTTTCTTCCGCTTTCTTTTTGCTTTGGGGCCAGGGACAACAATGGCTGGTGGACTTGGATAGTAGAGTCTCGAACGACGCTCGTAAGTGACGTCGACGCTCATCCACGGCCGTTGTCATCATCATTTGGCCATATCATTCGGCCAAATCTAATCGGCATTTGTAGACTGAGATGGGCTAGGCCAGATCTAGATGAGCGAGATCAATGCTTTTCCATGGCCGTGGGCGGCGTCGTTCAGCCAGATTTAGTAGGCTCGGCCAGCATCGGTGGGGAGGTGGGGAGGTGTGGAGGTCGGGCTCAGAGGTAGGGGATGACAAGATGGAATATTTCGAGCAAGAAGCATCGGAGGCTTATGCTGAAGGGAAAAAAAGGAGGCGGTAGTAGCTCGAGCTGGGGAAGGTCGGTGTAGTTGGCATAAAGCATTTTGGTGAATTTCTGGGACGTGCAGGTGTGACGCTATTGTTGTTGCAAAGCAGGCTTGAGAGGGCAATGGAGGAGAGACATGGAAAGAAAAAAAATCTGACTTGTGCGCCCGTTGTGGACACATGGTGGATAATGAGTGGACTTGTACATAGCTAAGTTGGCACCTCTAGTGTACCTAATATTTTCTGGCTTCTATAATGTGTGAAAGTGAAAAAGAAAGAACATCTTTGTTAGAGATAATTAGGGATTTCATTTGATAATTCTATTGATTTAATGTATCTTTCAAGATTGTGTGACTTACCAATTTTTGTTAGATTGAAATATCAACTAGTTTTGAGTTATCAATCATCATTTGAATTGCTTACCAATGAACCTTTTTAATCTGCTGATAAGACATGGGCTGCAAATGTCTTCATGTCGATATGCGAACCAGCATTTTGGGTTAGAAATAGATAGCGAAGAGGTGACTTATTTGCGATTCACTCCCTTGAAATGGAGATTTCTTCTCAAGGGTGCACCTTTTCTCACTTACCAATTTTTGTCAGATTGAAATATTAACTAGTTTGGAGTTACCCATTTTCGTTTGAATTGTTTATCACGGAGCCTTTTTTATCTGTCGATAAGACATGGGCTGCAAATGTTCTATGTCGATATGCGAGCCAGCATCTTGGGTAAAAAATTGATAGCAAAGAGGTGACTTTTTTGCAATTCGCTCCCCTGAGATGGAGATTTCTTCTCAAGGGTGCACTTTTTCCCCCTTGGATGTGCAAGGGAACCTGAAAAAATCACAAGTGGAATGATGCAATCTAATACATTTTAGGGAAAATCTAGATATATGAGATAAGTTCCACGTTCCAAAGTTTAACCAATTACTTTGGTGCATTTTTATTTTATGACATGCAAAATTAAATATTTCAATAGACCCTAAATTTTATTTCTAAATGTGTCTGAAAATATTTTCATAATTTATTTTCACTTCGATTTCATACTATTCGCTGCTTCATGAAATCAATCACTGATCAATCGTGGAAGAATCGTGCAACATTTCATTTGAGGTGTACATTGCATTAATGGTTATTATGCGACTCTCGTTTTAAACACACTATAAATTTTCCAATCTTATAAAATGGAAGTTTAACTTTCTATGTGTTAGGGACAACCGGGGCAACAATTCACCAAGAACTAAACTCAATCAAGGATCAATTTTTGTCATAAAATTAAACCGACCAAAATTGACTTATCTCAAGCAAGAACCAGCTAATACAACATTGCAATAAGCAAATATAATGCCAAATTGACAAGGAACCAAAATCAATAATAATACCAAAAATTTAACGCGGCCTTCCAATTGGGACTACAAAATTGCAGCCTTCTTCTCTTTCTCTCCTGCATGCTCTCTCAGTGGAACACACTCTGTTTTCTCTCTCTCCCCTCTCAAGTTCCGCCCACTTTGCAGCAGCTTTGGGCGTTTGGTAACGATTTTGTTCCCGGGAACAATTTCTGATAAGAAATTATTCTTTTTATTCTGTTCCGGAAACAATTTCCAAGCATTTTAAGCCGTTTGGTAATCTGTCCAAAATTTCTGATTCGGAATAGAATTGTGTTTGATACCGTGTCCAAAATTTCTACTCCAAATCATTTTCTTTTAATTTTTAAATAATTTTTTACTTTTTGCTTTTTTTCCTTTCTCTCTCCTATTTTTCTTCTTCAAGTGGCTAGTCGCCGGGGCCGGTAACCTCACCTACGCATCACCGGCCCTCGGCGAGGTCGGCCCTCATCGGCCGAGCCTCGCCGGTGGCTAGGCAGCCCTCACTGGGGTTGGGCGAGGCTCGCCTGGCCATCGGCGGGGCTTGCCTAGCCCCGCTAAGGCTCAGCCTCGTCGGGACTGGGCGAGGCCCGCTTGGCCACCGGTGGGGCTAGGAGAGCCTCGCGGTGGCGGGCTTGCCTCCGGCGAGCTTGCCGAACCTCGCCCTAGCTCGGCGAGCTCGCCGGACTGATTGCCGGCCGACCGATGGTAGTGGGTGGTGGACGGCGGATGGCGGCGGTGGCGGTAGATGAAGAAGAAGAAGAGAAAATGGAAGAAGAAGAGAATAAGGCTTGATTCTTAGATTTGTTCCCGGGAACAAGAATTAACTTTTTATTATTATTCTTGATTCTGTTCCAAATCTACTTCCGAGAACAAAAAAAATATAAATTTGTTCCCCGGAACAAAAATTTTATCAAACACGATTTTGTTCCCAAATTGTTCCAGGGAACAAAAAATCAGAATTAGGCACTATTTGGATGGTTACCAAACATGCCCTTACTCTCATTCCTTTCTTTATCTCACTTTTTGACCTCCTTTTTCTTTTTCCATTTTTTTTTATTAAGGTTAGCTAGGCCCCACATAGGCGGACCTGGCCAACAGCGTGATCAATACACTTTCGATTATACGTGTAGCCAAACTTTAACTCCTTACACTTGTGCTTTTTTTTTTTTTTTTTCGAGGTAAGGGTGTCGAATGC
This sequence comes from Eucalyptus cloeziana, assembly GCA_014182715.1. Classification (NCBI taxonomy): domain Eukaryota; kingdom Viridiplantae; phylum Streptophyta; class Magnoliopsida; order Myrtales; family Myrtaceae; genus Eucalyptus; species Eucalyptus cloeziana. The sequence continues at coordinate 31,506,040 of CM024643.1, forward strand.
TTATAAAATTGTAAAAGTCAGAAAATTCTTCAAACTTGAGTGCATGGTTTGCAAAGGGTTGAACATTGTTAGCCTAAATAGAACATTCAAAACTATGATGACATCCACGATGATGACTGAGTATTGAAAGACTGAGCTAGATGATCCTTTACAAATACTTAATATGATAATTAGTTCAATCACATTCCAAAGTAATATTTTGGTCCGCATTAGTTGACAGACAAGGACACATATGTTCCCTTCCTAAATGAGGTTGAATGATTAATGAATATTGTTGGAGATGATTAGGAGAGATTCTTCGTAAATCCTTAGATCCTAATCATCTCTAACAACATATTTGTGGCATTAAAAGTCAAGCTTGAAGGGTGAGCTAACATCATAATCAAGGTACAGCATAAATTTTTGGATACATACTGCAACCCATTTCCCTAGGCGAAAAAAATAATGATCGCAAGAGAAGTCCGAAAGTTAGAAACTACGGGAGACTAGGTGTGCTATTCTTGGAATTCAGTTAACTCCATGCTTCTTATCGAAATGTTTGCTGATGGTCTGTCTTCTTGTTTTAATTAGTTTAAATTTTTTAAGGAAGATTTCTTATTTTCAATTTATTGTTTCTTTTGCATTATGTGTAAATAGTATATTAATAATATGAACATTTCCTTATCTAGTATAATGAAAGAGTACCCCGGGAACACTCGTTATCAAGAACCCTTTCAAATTTGTGGTAACTAGAATTAGATGGTAAAACATGTTGGAAAACCTCCCTACAGCGTTTTGAGGATGACAAAATAATAAAAGAATACTAGTGCACGCATTATTGGTGTAGCATTGGTTGATAGATGCGCATTTGATGCAGATTGTGTCAATAGGACTGTCAAAAGCTAAGAAGAGGAAGGAGAGAATGTCACGATCCAGAGGTTTTCAAGGTGCAAAAGGCTGAGGAGGTGGTTAAGATGACTAGGCATGCCTTAAAACTTCTACGGATCTAGGGTTTTCGTGAACACTTTATAATGTTCTTAAGGGTATTATGGGTGATGAAGACTTCGATTCTAAAGAATCATTGTAATTTATGGGACTAGTTAATAGATAGGGAGATTAGATCTCCATTGTTACAATTATAATTAAAGGGGCTCGTGAGTAAATAAAGTCTGCTCTCCCTCATTTTTAAAATCCAAAAAAATCCAACACAAGAGGAAGAATAAATTATTCTTTCCCAAAATATTCATATCTCTCTATTACAAGGCATCCCACATCATCGAATAAGGGTCAAAGTGCCACATAATCACGATCTCAAATGTTGACTTGTGACACAAATACATTGAATAAGGCTCCATTTATTAGACTTTGGTTATATGACCTCTAGAATCACTCGGGGTGTGTATGCTAATGTTTCTGTTTTTAGAACAATTTTTATTCAAAAATAATTTTTCTATTTCTATTTCTAGGACAATTTTTTAAGCATTTGAAAATGTTTAGTAACCGCACAAAATTATATTCCCGAAATAAAAATGTGTTTGCACAACCTCAAATATTTTTGTGACTTACAATTTCTTTTAATTTATTAATAATTTTATTATATTTTTTTCTTTTTCTTCTCCTTCCTTTAGCCAGTCATTGGCCTTGGAGAGCCTCACTAGCCACCGATGAGGCTCAACATCGCATGGCAAGGTTGACCTCACCTAGCCACAGCAAGGCTTGGGAGGGCCTTGACAGTGGCAGCAAGCATAGGGAGACCTCATTGGGGGCTGGCAAGGCTTCGGTAAGGTTGCCGGGCCTCATTTGGCCTCGCTTGCTGAGGCTAGTGACCGGCTAAGGGGAAGAAGAAAGGAAGAGAAAAAGAAAGAAAAGGAAAAGAAAAAAAAAAAAAAAACAGGCTTATTTCTTGAGTTGTTCCCAAGAACAAAGAAGTAATTTTTTTTTAGTTTCTTATTTTTGTTTCAAATTTATTCCCGAGAATAGATTTATTCTCGGAAACAAAAAAATTACCAAACACGTTTTTGTTCTGGAGAACAAAAACTAAAACAAAAGTTCCCGAACGTTGCCAAACATCACCTTATAAGAGGAAAAATTTGAATAAAAAAGAGGTCATTTATCGTATTCGAATGTGGTAATTTACAACCTTTTGTCTTTTTCATACTATAATGCCTCTCGATCAAAGGAGACTCTTTTATTTTTCAAAAAGCAAGTAGGGAGACTACCTGTGCTTCTCACTCTTAAATTTATCTTAATAGTCATCGATGATCATATGCCTTTTCATGCATCAGGCATGACACTCATCTGGAGAATATCATTTCCATGAACAATCAGTTTGTCGCATAAGATGCCAAAAGGCCCCTTTTTTTCCTCGAATTGCCAACAAGTTTGACAATAGACATGAAGAAAGGTCATAATGCAGGGGTAGTTCTCTTTTATGAAAATGTCAAAATCTAGGCTTGTTTTTCTTGAGATAAGATGGTGAACTTTTTAAAATTAATATCACCAAAAATTTCGAAATGCCACGTCTATAATAAATTTATCTCAAATTATTTTTTTTATCATAAAAAACTCTAAATTAGTACACCTATAACAAATATCATTTTCATGAACAATTGGTTCGTTGCATAAGATGTCAAAAGGTCCCTTTTTTTCCCCTCAAGTTGTCCACAAGTTTGACAATAGATATGAAGAAAGGTCATAATGCAAGTGTAGTTCTCTTTCATGAAAGTGTCAAAATCAAGGGTTGTTTTTCTATATATTTTTAGATAAAATGGTGAATTTTTTAAATTAATATCATGAAAAATCTCAAAATGATACATCTATAAAAAATTAATCTCAAATTAATTTTTTATATGAAAACCCCAAACTAGTATCCTATGAGAAATTTAACTCAAGCTAATTTTTTAACTACAAAAACTTATGATAAATGTACATTTCGTTAGTTTCCATGAAATTGGATTAATACCATGGAAGACCACAAACTGATATATCTTTAGCAAACAAAGGATAAAATCCCAAACTGGTATATTCATCAACTGTCATATGTTATTTAGTTCAGTAATTTGATGCTACAATTTAATGGAAACTAATTGATGGTAAATTTATCAAATGTGTATAGTTTGAGATTTTTGTGATTAAAAAATTAATTTTTGGTAAACTTATTATAAGTATATTGATTTAAGATTTTTCATAGTATTAATCCCTTTTTTTTTTAATATATAAAAGTGTGAGCGAGGTAAAGAAATTGATAGCAAAGAGGTGACATTTGCTTCCTTGAAGTGGAGTTTTTTTTTTTTTTGGTCAAGGGTGCAGCTTTGCCCACTTGCCTATGCTCAATAACGTATGTGTGAGTTAACTTGAAGAAAAGATCACGGACGGATCATTATAATGAAGTAGGTTTAGGGTAAATTTAGATAGACAATAGTATGATAATATCCACAATGATGAATGGTGGACACATCAAACGGTTAAATCCAATCGGGTCAAGTAAATCTTATTCAAATTGACCTATTTAACTCATTTTTATTCATTTATATTCAAAGTAGATTTTATCGACCCGATTTAGAATTCATTTTTAGCGACTTTTCTTCTTAAATTATTACTTTGAAGAATGGGTGACTTTAAGAATCAACTAGTCAAGTTAGCTAGACAACTTGAAAGACTTAGCTAGACAATCAAATGCCGAGTGCTCAACGGGTGGGATCAGCTGAGTAGGTGCCCTCTTTTCTTTCCAACATGCATATGCGCCACGTGAGTTTGTTACGTGTGTGTCGACACCGTGCATTTATCACTAGTCTTTTTCAGCAATTAAATCGTATAGATTTCGTCGTTCAGATCTGCAGAGTCTTGTCTGATTTTGCAACGTGAAGACTTCTAATTGGGAAGGGCGCCGGGGGTGTGTGGGGTGGGGGTGGGGGTGGGGTGGGGTGTGAGGATGGGAAACGTTCATATTTCAAAGACGCTGATGATAATGCTCGTTTTACTTGGCACGGGTAGAAGGATGAAATAAGGATGTCTGTGATGGATGGATGGAGATACATACATACATACATACATACATACATACAACATTGTATGTATGTATGTATGTATGTATGTATGTATGTATGTATGTATGAAAGCATTCCCATCCTTACGGTCGATCATTGTTACTAATCTCTTTTGGAGACGGACAATAAAAGAATAAATTTGCGTTTAGTAATTTATTTATTTTTCAACTTTTCTTGGGCCACCTCAAGGGCCTCTTTATCTCTTGATAATTATCTCCTAGTGATGGGACAAGGAGACTATACATTGATCTTGAGAGCATTAATTGAATATTTCAAGAAGCTCGTACATCGCTTAAATAAATATTAGTAATTTCATCTAATAGCTCACAAAATTAAAATGTCCGTAAGAAGGTCATTAGAAGTTGGTAAAAAATATATGAATTTGTTTTTGTTAGTGATGAGGGAAGTCCGTAATTTTCAAATAAATATTCGAAACTAAGCAAGATAAGAGTTGGTACACGTAAAACTAGTCAATAACTTGCTTTTTGTTTTTTTACTAGTCAATAACTTAATCAAAGAAAATGTGGTAATTTTGATCTGCTCTTCACAAATTTTGGTTTGCCTTAGTTGACGGGGCATAAATACCCACGTTCCCTCCTAAATGGGGTAGAATGATTAATTAATATTGGTGAAGATGGTTAGGAGAGATTCTTCGGATCTCCTTGGATCCTAATCAAACAAATTTGTGGCGTTAAAAGTCAAAGCTCGAAGGGTCGTCCATGTCACCTCACCGTTCTTCTTCAGTGATCCAAATGGGGGTGGACCTTTCCTCAGCTTATTAACCTGTGTTACACGTTTTGCTTTGTCATTTTAATGGCCCTTTATGTTCGCAATCCTCGACAAACAAGGACACATGTTTACTCCTAAATGGGGTTGAATAGTCAATTATTTTTGTCAGTAATAATTAGGAGGGATTCTCAATATCTCCTTTTACGTTGCTTTGTCAATTGGTGCCCCTTTTTTGTGGCATTTGTTGACAGACAGGTATTACAAGTTGTATGGAGATTTTCCGCATCATTGTACAATAAGTTCTAAGGAGATGAAGAATGCCATGATTTTCTCTAATAATCAATTGACATTAATTCTCAGTTTATTTCATAAAAAATAAATAATTTAAAAAATATTTTCTTAAAAATAGTTATTTATATTATTTAATCATCTAAAAAATATTTTTTATTTTTTAAATATTTACATGAATAATGAAAATATATTTCATTCATTGATTTTAGTAAATGATAAAAATGATTATTTTTAGAAATTTTTTTAATTATTTATTTTTATGAAATAAACTCATCTTAGAAGCCAAACACTAAAAGTCAATTGAGTAGGTATGTGTCAAGCTTTAAGGGGTCACTTCAGGAGGTACGTTGTTTTCTTTTCAACATGCATGTAATCCACGTGACTTCGTTATATGTGCGTGGACACCATGGCATTTATCACTAGTCTCTTCACCGATTTAATTGCAGCACAATCTTTGAAAAATGAAGATTGTCAGAATTACCTCTAATGACAAATATGGTGGCATTAAAAATGGGGAAAATGTCATAAATGGTCCATAAATTTTTATCTAATATTTAATTTTATCCATGAGCTTTTGATTTGCTCAATTTTGTCCCTGAACTTTTATCTAATGTTCAATTTTATCCCTAAACTTTTAATTTGCTCAATTTGGTCTCTAAACTTTCATTTAATATTCCATCTAGGGATTAGAAAATTAACCAATTTCTCCTTTTTTAATACCAAATTTGTGACATCCCGAAAATTCGACCCGTTTCGACAAAGTGAAATGGACTTTTCGTCGACGTGTCTACGGTCCTATTTCTCGGTGATCACTCACGAGTTAACCAACCCATTGAGTGAAGCCGTTAAGGGATGCATCTATGATGAAAATCCCTAAAAGCTACTTAATTGGTTGGATTGGACTAAAATCGCGTCTAATTGATTTTAACCACGAAATTGAACTCGATTTCGAGAATCGAATTTTATGCGCGTCATAATTCTTATTTTTAGGACATCGTCTCATCGTCTGTCGATTTATTGACGAGTCAGAAATTTCGAGAAAGAAATTATCGAAAGGAAAATCGAAAATCGGAAGAAAATAAAAAAGAAAAAGAAAATAATCGAAATAATTGGAATAATAAAATTATTTTACTATTTGATTATTATTATTATTATTTTCTTTTTCTTTTTCTTCCCCTTTTTTTTTTTCTTTTTATTTTTCTTTTTCTCTCTCTTTCCTTTCTCTTTCCTTTCTCTCTCTCCTCTCCCCTCCCCCTTTGTGCGGATGCCCCCCTCCTTCGTACGAACCCCCGAGCCAAAATGAAATTGGCTTTCCCCTCTCCCTCTTCCTTTGACTAGTCAATGCCCCTTATCTATTCTTTCTTTCTTTTCTTTCTTTTCTTTCTTCTTCTCTCTCCTCTCTCTTCTTCCTCAACCCCACGTGCACGAGCTTCTTCCTCCTTCTTCTTGCTTTGTCCAAAACCAGAAAATTGAAGAGGAGCTCGCCGGACAGCCAGCCACTCGCCGCCGCACCGCACCGCGCCGCCGCCGCACCGCACCGCCCGTCGCCGCCCGCGCACCGCGTCCGCCCGCGCGTCCTGCCGTCCGCCCCCTCCCGCTCGGCCTCGCCCCCTGCCCAGCCCGCACGCCGCCCCAGCCGCCGCCCCAGCCGCCGCCCGAACCCCCGACGCCCCTCTCGCCCACCGCCAGCCTCCCCTCGTCCCCTTGGCCACCGGAAGTCCTCCGGCCAGCCCCACCACAGAAACCGCGAGTGGGTTTCCAGCCCACTTCGGGCTCGATTCGGGCCACTTCCGGACCCCGGACCCGAGACCCGCTTTGGGGTTTGTTGTTCCTCGCGCCGAGCCCGTCGATTTGGTACCAATTTCGCGCGATTCCGGTGGGTAACCACACTATCTTTGCTTAGTGGGTTAATTATCTTAATTGGTTGTTTAGTATATTTAATTAGGCTTAGGTGTTTCGATTAGGGTTTATTAGTTGATTTTGATGTGATTTAGTTAAATTGAAGGTGTGATTAGAAAGTAGACATGGTCTACTATTTATTAAAAGTAGTAGGGAATTTTCCGACCCTTAATCGGGCTTCAATTTGATATTTCGGCTAAGTGGAATTTTGGCATTTAAATATTATTTTTCGAAATTAAATTAAATAATTATTTATTTTTCGAAAATTCAACTTGGATACAAAGGCGACCAGGAATGTTATGCGATGATCGTGGTGTAGGCTCGCATTATTCAATTGAGCTTTATATTGCGCTGAATTGAATTTATGGTAATTATATATTTAATTCTCGAAATTAATTATTTAATTACTTATTTTCCGAAAATTCAAGTGTGATGGCCAGCGACCGGAATATTACGCTGATGACAATGGTGAAGTCGTTTATTTAATCGGGCTTTATTTTGAGCTAAATTGAATTTCTAATATTTATTATTTAATTTTCGAAATTAATTATTTAATTAATTATTTTTCGGAAATTAAGGCTGAGATGGCCAACGACCGAAATCTTGTGCTGATTGTCGTGGCGCAGTCCGTTTATTTATTTAAGCTCTACATTGCTTGGAATTAATTAAATTGTGAGATTTTAGGGGTTTGCCCTAAATTGATTGGAATTGATTGAGATTGAATTGTTGTTTGGAAATTGGCCAAGTTTGTTTATTTAGCATTCTTATGCGTTGTTGAGTTGTAAAGTATATGGAATGGTGATAGTGAGTTGGGAGTACTTTGGCTAAGACAGATCAAGTACGAAGCATAGATAGGCGTGGTTCGGTGATGTGGAAGATCACTGTGCGAAAACGGCGCCTTAAAGAACGCACGTAGACTGTCTATGGCTTGTGGCAGGCGTGGTTCGGTGATGGAGGAATATCACTTTGTGCGAAAACGACGCCTTAAAGAACGCACGTAGACGCCTATGAATAGTGACGGGCGTGGTTCGGTGATGTGGAAGATCACTATGCGAAACGGCGCCTTAAAGAACGCACGTAGACCGTCGGTGAATTATGTTACCTTGGCGAACTTGACGCCCGAGAGCACTGATATGGCTCTATGACCGAGTGCACTATGGGAAATTTTGTGGTGTGGAGTCAATGACCTGGGATGGTCCGTCGACATGTAATCGACTAGTTCGATTGACCAGGTGATTTGATTGATTGTTATTTGTGAGCTATGAAATGTTGTATATAACCTTAAATTGCAGGTTGTTGAGGCGAGGCCAAGGTAAGTCCTCTAACTCGTCTTGTCTTAGGCAACCGAATAGTGTATTGGCTCCCTAATTGAGTCTTAGTGAGGTAGAACTCGGCGAGACGTAGTCTCATTCCGGTTGTGGGATAACATTTCAGGATCCCGATGAGGAGCTGAGGAGGAGGAATTTGAGAAAGAGAAGGATTTTTGGAAGAAGAAGATAGCATCGAGAGGGATCTTAAGTACGATCGGATGGTGAGATCCCATCTTCTTTTGTGAACTCTTTTGATGTGAATAGAGTTAGAGTAAAAGTTGTGAACAGCTGTAAAGTACTTTGGTTTGTGCTTTGTATAAAGTTTGATTATAAACTTCAATGTGAAAATTATGGCCCCTTTTCTATCCATCGTTTTTATTGTGCAGGGATTTTCTTTATACTTTCGCTTGTGTATATAAATTGAACAGGGTCGGCGATGCGTCCCAGGACGTCGCTATTAATCGCCAAGGTGAGGATGGGCACGTGTTCGAGATTCGGGCGTGACAAAATTGTTTTTATAAATAAAAAAATACCAAACTGGTTTTTTATAAATAAAAAATACCAAACTGGTTTTTTAATTAAAAAATACCACATTTATGCAAAGTAATAAAGGTCAATATTTCTTTCCTTTCTCCATATGAAAAACAAATGGAAAAAGGGACGGTAATAATAAATAAAGGTGAATCTTGCATTTTGATTTTTTTTTTTTGTATATGCAAATTACTTGAATAATGTACAAAAGCCTATCAATCGATTTTTTTATGGACTTCACCGAAAAGGGAAAAATCGATTGATGGGCTTTTGTACATTATTCAAGTAATTTGCATATACAAAAATAAATCAAAATGCAATATTCACATTTGTTTATTATTATTGTCCATTTTTCCATTTGTTTTTAATATGGAGAAAGGAAAGAAATATTGACATTTATTACTTTGCATAAATGTGGTATTTTTTCGACAAAAAAAAAAAAAAAAAAAAACCTAGTTTGGTGTTTTTTTTTTGTTTATAAAAAAATAGTTTGGTATTAAAAAAAATGGAAATTGGTCAATTTTCAAATAGTTAGGGACTAGATGGAACATTAGATGAAAGTTCAGGGATCAAATTGAGCAAATTGAAAGCTCATGGAAGAAATTAAACATTAGATGAAAGTTCAGGGACTAAATTGAGCAAATCGAAAGTTCAAGGATGAAATTGAACATTAGATGAAAGTTCAGAGACCATTTGTGACATTTTTCCTTAAAAATCAAGCTTTAAGGGGTCCATGCGAGTAGGTGCTTTGTTTCCTTTCAAAATGCTAAGTCTCCTTCCAACTTTGTCTCCTTCACATGTGTGTGCAAACAGCACATTCATCCCTCTTCCTTTCCACCAAGTTAAGCGTATAATTTCATCGCTTCAGATTTGTACAATCTTATCCGCTCTTGCTAGACTTTTTTGTTAGGAACACATTCATATGGGTAAAATATCGCACATCACTTAACAAATAAAGTTTATATGCTTTTTATATCATATAATCTTCAAATACTTATCGATTCAAGTTTTTGAGTTAGACTTTTTAGTATAGTATTAGAGCTCGACGATTCTAAAGTGCATTGAGCGCACATTGCACTCAATGTAGACCTTTTGTACACCTCTTATTTCTTGTCCTTTTCTTTTCCAATAACTATTTGTATCCCCTCTCTCACCCTCTCTCAGTCTCAACATTGATCCTCAATATTGTCTGCCTTGTTCAATAGCCATGTCGACCTGTTTTGTTGTTGTGTAGCTTACACAGCAGTTGCGAAATCCTCCATGTTATAGTTGTGCTTTCTAATATGATATTAAAGTCACGTTTTACCCTTTTCGAGTTTGCTTCCACCCGCATTAGCCAAATTCCACATGTTACTCTTAATCCAACCAAATTCCACATGTTACTCTTAATCCAACTTGCAGGTGAAATGAGTATCGAAATGTTTCACATTACTTGATAATGAGATTTCTATGCTCTTCATATACTTTTCTTTTTCTATTTTTTCACCAGGATGATGGTTTCGAAAAATTATCAAATTGCAAAAGTCGAAAAATCTTCAAGCTTTAGTGCATGGGCTGCAAAGTGTTGAACATTGTTGGCCTAACTAGAAGACATCAACGATGACGACCAGAAAGAATTAGTTAGACAATCCTTTTCAAAATGCCAAACTTGATAAATAGTTCAAACTCATTCAAAAGTTATATCTTGAGCCGCATTTGTTGACCGACGAGGAGGCACAAGTGTTTCTTCCTAAATGGGATTTAATGATTAAGTAATTTTAGTAGTGATAATCAGGAGATTTTTCGTCTCTCCCCGTCATGCACAATGATTATGCTCTCGTGCATTATTATTCTTCAGAGGGGATACGAAGAGCGTCCTGATTATCTCTGATGACAAATTTAGTGGCATTAGAAGTCAAGCTTTAAGGAGTCCGTGTGAGCAGGTATGCTGTTCCCTTTTCAACGTGCAAACTCTCCACGGGACTTAGTCTTCAGATGTGCTTGAACAACAAGCATCTATCACTAGTCTTTTTCAGCAATTTAAATTATGTAGATTTCACCTTTTCAGATCTGCGTAGTCTGATCCAATTTTGCTATGTGAAGACTTCTAGTCGGGGAACACATAGATATCTTTAAGACGATGAGAATGCTGCTTGTTTACTTAGTATAGAAAGAAGTGATAGATATGCACAATCAATAAAAATATGGAGAATCTACTCGGGTTCTTAATCTTAGAGAAACAACTACATTCGATAATTTTTTTTTCCTCGTAAGATCTGTTAAGTAAGAGTTTTTCTTTAAAAACACCATGAATTAGGTATAAGGCGCTGACCCACTAGACTCATTTTGCTTTGTGACGTGTGTGGTCATGGATTCAGGTCTCAACCAAGGCAACTGTCGGCCACATTAGCGACCTTCCTTGCATCATGATAATTATCCTGTTGCGATGGGACAAGAGGGCTATACATTGATCTCAAGAGATTAACCGGGTACTTTTTAAGAGGCTCGGAAACCAGATCGTGTCGTGATAAAAATAAAAGTATAGAGATGGAATAAGAAAAGTCATTAGTCAATAGCTTCTTCATTGGTCTTCATAGGATGGGAATCTTCCTTCTACAATACACGAATCTCAAGTACCATTAGATGAAAGCTCAAGCTTTTGAAATCTTAGTTCTATTGCATCACCACGTTCTATTTACGAGACAAAAAGTTAGAGATATCCTCAAATATAAGTTTTTTTCTTAAAACATTATTGAGTACCATGCTCGCGTGCGCTTTATAGCTTTGGTTGTTTAGAGATCAAGTAGTGAATAATGATGACTTCTGATTTGGTGGGTATATGTTTATTTTTCCTACTTTCCATTAGTGGAGTTAAACATATATTGGGCATCCATTAATCTTCTTAGTAGTTTTATTTAATGTTTATTTAGAGAATAACATATGAAGGGTGTTGTTCCTGGGTATCAAAAAAAAAAAAAAACATATGAAGGGTGTTTCTTTCTTTTATTTATCAGTCATTTCCAGTAATATAGGTGAAACATCTTGAGTTTTTTGTGGCAAAATTTCTCCAAATAGGAAACCATTTTATTAGGAAATATATTCAAAATAAGAAACCTACTTAAACTAGGAACTTTCCTTTTTAGGCTCAAACTCAAGAAATATTTTCAAAAAAATTGATGATCACTTGAGCTTTGGAATAACTTATGGTAAATAGCCCCAATAGAAAATCTAGTACTTATCTAATATGATACACAAGGAATTGCTTACCATGAGAGGTTTAGAATAACTTGTGGTGAATGATTCCAATGGAGAATCTAGTATCACAATAGGTTTATAATAACTAGTGTTGAAGGGCTCCATGTAGAATCCGGTACTCATCTCATATTACACACAAGGAATCATGAGAGGTTTAGAATAATTTATGGCGAATAACCTCGATGGAGAATCTAGTAATTATCTCATATGACATAAAAGAAATTGCCAATCACGAGAGATTGAGAATAACTTGTGGTAAATGGCCCCAATGTAGAATCTAGTATAATGAGAGGTTTAGAATAACTTGTGGTAAATGGTCTCAATGGAGAATTTAGTACTTGTTTCATATGACAAACAAGAACTTGCCGATCACAAGATTTTTGGAATAACTTCTGGAAAATGGCCTCAATGGAGAATCTAGGTTTTATATTATATAACACTTACGGAATTGCCAATTGCATGAGGTTTATAATAACTTGTGGCTTTTGGTCCCAAAAGTGAATCTAGTACTTATCTCATGACACACAAGGAATTGCCGATTGTGATAGGTTTATAATAACTTATGGCAATTGGCCTCAAAGGAGAATCTAGTTATTATCTTACATAACACACAAAGAATTGCCAATTGTGAGAGATTTAGAATAACTTGTGGTGAATGGTCCCAATAGAGAATCTAGTACTTATCTCATATGACACATAAGGAATTGCCAATCACGAAAGGTTTAGAATAGCTTGTGGTGAATGGTCCCAATAGTGAATATAGTATCACAAGAGGTTTAGAATAACTAGTGTTGAAGGGCTCCATGTAGAATCCGGTACTCATCTCATATTACACATAAGGAATCATGAGAGGTTTAGGATATCTTATGGCGAATAACCTCGATAGAGAATCTAGTAATTATCTCATATGACATACAAGAAATTGCCAATCACGAGAGGTTGAGAATAACTTGTGGTAAATGGCCATAATGGAGAATCTAGTATCATGAGAGTTTTAGAATAACTTGTGGTAAATGGTCCCAATGGAGAATTTAGTACTCATTTCATATGACAAACAAGAACTTGCTGATCACGAGATGTTTGGAATAACTTCTGGAAAATGGCCTCAATGGAGAATCTAGGTTTTATATCATATGACACTTAAGGAATTGCCAATTGCATGAGGTTTATAATAACTTGTGGCTTTTGGTCCCAAAAGTGAATCTAGTACTTATCTCATGACACACAAGGAATTGCCGATTGTGATAGGTTTATAATAACTTATGGCGATTGGCCTCAAAGGTGAATCTAGTAATTATCTTACATGACACACAAAGAATTGCCAATTGCGAGAGATTTAGAATAACTTGTGGTGAATGGTCCCAATAAAGAATCTAGTACTTATCTCATATGACACACAAGGAATTGCCAATTTTGAAAGGTTTAGAATAGCTTGTGGTGAATGGTCCCAATAGCGAATATAGTATCATAAGAGGTTTAGAATAACTAGTGTTGAAGGGCTCCATGTAGAATCCGGTACTCATCTCATATTACACACAAGGAATCATGAGAGGTTTAGAATATCTTATGGCGAATAACCTCGATGGAGAATCTAGTAATTATCTCATATGACATAAAAGAAATTGCCAATCACGAGAGGTTGAGAATAACTTGTGGTAAATGGCCCCAATGGAGAATCTAGTATCATGAGAGGTTTAGAATAACTTGTGGTAAATGGTCCCAATGGAGAATTTAGTACTTGTTTCATATGACAAACAAGAACTTGCGGATCACGAGATGTTTGGAATAACTTCTGGAAAATGGCCTCAATGGAGAATCCAGGTTTTATATCATAGGACACTTAAGGAATTGCCAATTGCATGAGGTTTATAATAACTTGTGGCTTTTGGTCCCAAAAGTGAATCTAGTACTTATCTCATGACACACAAGGAATTGCCGATTGTGATAGGTTTATAATAACTTATGGCGATTGGCCTCAAAGGAGAATCTAATAATTATCTTACATGACACACAAAGAATTGCCAATTGTGAGAGATTTAGAATAACGTGTGGTGAATGGTCCCAATAGAGAATCTAGTACTTATCTCATATGACACACAAGGAATTGCCAATCACGAAAGGTTTAGAATAGCTTGTGGTGAATGGCCCCAATAGTGAAAATAGTATCATAAGAGATTTAGAATAACTAGTGTTGAAGGGCTCCATGTAGAATTCGGTACTCATCTCATATTACACACAAGGAATCAAGAGACGTTTAGAATAACTTATGGCGAATAACCTCAATGGAGAATCTAGTAATTATCTCATATGACATATAAGAAATTGCCAATCGCAAGAGGTTGAGAATAAATTGTGGTAAATGGCCCCAATGGAGAATCTAGTATCATGAGAGTTTTAGAATAACTTGTGGTAAATGGTCCCAATGGAGAATTTAGTACTCGTTTCATATGACAAACAAGAACTTGCCGATCACGAGATGTTTGGAATAACTTCTGGAAAATGGCCTCAATGGAGAATCCAGGTTTTATATCATAGGACACTTAAGGAATTGCCAATTGCATGAGGTTTATAATAACTTGTGGCTTTTGGTCCCAAAAGTGAATCTAGTACTTATCTCATGACACACAAGGAATTGCCGATCGCGAAAAGCTTAGAATAACTTGTGGTGATTAGCCCCAAAGGAGAATCTAGCAATTATCTTATATGAAACACCAAGGATTGCCAATTGCGAGAGATTTGGAATAACTTGTGGTGAATGGTTCCAATGGAGAATCTAGTATTTATCTTATATGACACACAAGGAATTGCCGATCACAAGAGGTTTAGAATGACTGTGGTGAATGCCCAAAATGGTGAATCTAGTATCATGGGAGGTTTAGGATAACCAGTGGTGATGGCTCCAATAGAGAATCTAGTACTTATAGTTATCTCATATGATACAAAAGGAATTGTCAATCACAAAATATTTAGAATAACTTGTGGTGAATGGCTCCAATGGAGAATCAAATACTTATCTTATATGATACATAAGAAATTGCTGATCACAAGAGTTCAGAATAACTTGTGGTCAATGGTGCCAATAGAGAATCTAGTACTTATCGCATATGACACACAAGGAATTGCTGATTATAAGAGGTTTAGAATAACTTATGGTGAATGGCCGCAATGAAAAAATAGAGTACTTATCTCATAAGACGCATAAGGAATTGCTAATCATGAGATGTTAGAATAACTAGTGGTGAATGGCCCTAATGGAGAATCTAGTACTTATCTCATATGACACACATTCTCAATAGACTCAACTCTAATTCCCTTACCTTTCTCATTGTTCAGTTTAAGACAGTTCCTTTTAAAATGCCTTCTCTTGCCATAACTCCAACAAATGACACCATTAGTCCTAGATTGGTTTTGTTTGTTCAAGTTTATACTACCCCTATTAATATATGTACTAATCATTCCTTTATTTTCACCTACTAAAGTAGCAAATACGAATTCACCATATTCTCTCCTCACTTATAATCAAATATTGAATCATATCAAACGTCAATCTTATTGACCCAAACAAATTACTAACATTAGTAACAATGGTATTCCAATATCAAGCAATGAGAATAATCGAATCAATACATCATTTATTTGATGATACATCATATATTTTAAGAAGTGACAATACTAGCTAGGTGAGGCAGCTTCTTAAAATTGCTATAAGATATTTGTCACATTTCTTAATAAAGTCAAATCGTGTCTTTTCACAGCTAAAATTGTTTTGTGGGATAGTTAAACCCCTTGTAGTTATTGTTTACATTCGAACATGTAGATGGACTAGGCTAGTCCACCCAGCATAAAAGATTTTCAAACAACATGCAACACCAACGAGGTGTTGACTTAAATGGGAAAAAAGCTTGCTTTTTCTTTTTTTGGGTATTTGAATTCAAATCTTGCTGCAAGCACTTTAGGAGTAAATCATGAATGTGCTAGGTCGGCGTGGTAGAGTTACGTCCTTAGGATTCTAGTTGAGGTGCAGCGAAATGGAAAAATTATGAAAGAAGTTCTAAACTTACTACACTTGTACCAATTTAGTTCTATAAACCTTTTAATTGTGTTAGTTGAGTTATAAGCCTTTTAACAATTTGCCAATTCATTAAAAAATTTGAATTTTTAAAAATATGTCCTGCCAACAATGCCACATAAAACGACCAGCGTCCATATCAGTAATTTCCCTTCAAAATTGATTGGAATGACTAAATGGGCAACTTGTTAAAAGGTTTATAAATCAATTGGTACAATTAAAATGTTTAACATTGAATTGTCACAAGTGTGATAGGTTTAGGAATTTTTTGGTAATTTCCAGACCAGAAAATTGGCCTAGATAAAGAAGATGCAATAACCTCGTGAAATAAAAGGGAAAAAAAACATATCACCAAGATACTGAATCCTTGTAGTCGTGAGCCGATTTCAAGATGAGGTAAGGTTCAATCTCAGAGGCAAACTGCAATCAATAAACCCTCGCAACATACTAAAAGTTTCATGAAACACAAGCTGTCTCTTAACATTTTCAAACTTACATATCCCAAAAGAGGCAAGTCTTGAGACTCTAGCTAAAGTAGCAATTGCCATGAATTACAATGCAGAGAAATACACACAGATAGAGATACGCAAAGAAATAGATAAAGTACACATGAGCATATGAATACTCTTATTCAAGAGCATGAAAACAGTCATTGCTGGAAGCTGATGAATCCCGGCCGACGTCAATGCTCGTCCGTTTCTTGCTGGCTCTCTTTCTGCAATGAGAACTTTTCTTTTTTGTAAATGGCCAGCAAAAGATAAATATGCTTGAAGAAGATGAAGAACTTAGAAAACTGCAGTATGCAACATCCATGGAATTTTCATTCGCTGTTTATTTATTTCCTTGAATTTGGCACGATCTTGAATTGGACCTGGAGAAACCAAAATATATAGGTGAAGATAAAATGCATACCAATGTACAAGATACAAATATGGTAATATTAAAGCACATATTTCTATAGATTAAAATCGTTTGTTTAATCAAAATCTACCAATGAACGATATAAGCCTTCATTTTGCTATTTGCCTGATATTCATGTAACAAATAGGTTACACAAAAGGTCCCTTTTTTATTACTCTGGCGGTTTGTATTTGTAAGAAACAACCAATATGCTCTCTAAAATCTTCTCTCTTATTTCTCATAAAGTACAATTAAATTTTTCTTAAAATGTTCATGGTAGAGTAAAGTTGCCTTTTCGTTGATGATGCTGATAACAATAATAATATATTTTACCTTGGACACTAACTCCTCTTTTTTTACCAGCGTATCTTTGGGAACTTTTTCAATAATAGTCTTGGCAAGGTCTTCTGTAACTCCTGTAAGACTCACACTTTTCAAGCTGTTGATATTATTCAAGCCCTCAACTTTCTTTAGATTCGTGCAGTGCCTGATTTCCAGCTCTTGGAGATGATCCATCGCGCCATTTTTGACTTCCCAATTTTCCCATTTCTCGAGCATCCAGAGTTTCAGGATGCGGAGTTTTGGAAAAGAATTTTTTTCGCAATGCCAGCTTGTGCAGGCGCAAGAGCGAGCCAATAACCTAAGTAAAGTCAAATCAGTCAGGCACCCTAGGTCCTTCATCAGATCGTGTTCCAGTTCTGACATTGACAAGGTGAGCGCTTTCAGATTCCTAGGGAGGAGCGATGACAAGTTCAAGCCCTGTTTGAGCTGCAAAGATCCAAGCAAATACAAGTTTGAAAGAGATTCGAGCCCTGTCATGCCACTCAAATTGAGGTTCGCTGGCTGACCAAACAGGTCCCTCGATCTCAGTCTCAGGGACTCGAGCCCGGCCAGGTTTGAAATGCATTCGGTCACCGCCTTCACCGCTTCCGGACGGCATGTCACGCCCAGCTTCTTCAGGCTTTTAAGCTTCTTCAGCACACTTCCCATGGGGCTCTTTTCAGTATTTATGAATAGACCCCATAGTGTCTCGAGTTTAGTATTCAGAGACTTCCCTGATGAGATATGGCGTTGGATGGACTCATCGAAAGATG
Source organism: Eucalyptus cloeziana (assembly GCA_014182715.1). Lineage (NCBI taxonomy): Eukaryota > Viridiplantae > Streptophyta > Magnoliopsida > Myrtales > Myrtaceae > Eucalyptus > Eucalyptus cloeziana. The sequence continues at coordinate 31,524,122 of CM024643.1, forward strand.
CTTCGCTCAGGTACAGATGTCGAAGGTACTTTGCATTCCAAATGGCGCTCGTCACTTCGGTTATATTGGTGTGCTTCAGATCTAAGGTTTCCAGGAGCAACAGATTCCCCACTGATTCCGGAATCACATACAGAACTGTCCATCTCAATCCCAAGTACCTTAGGTTACACAGTATATTTCCAAAGTTCTCCGGGAGCACAGGCTTGTAAACACCCTCAAGATCAACTACCCTCAGGCATCTGTCTAAAATTGGTGGTTTAAAAATATATTCGATCTTTCTCGCCTGCGCCCCTAGCTTACGGGTGTCAAATGATGCAAAAGACTGAAGGCATCGGACGTTGTAACCATAATGTCCTGTCGCTGTGTTTTCCACTTGCTTCTGTTGATTCTGGGCGCTCTGCTTGGCGACAGGGTCCTTGCCCCTTGATCCTTTCTCTGAGACAGAGTCAGAGTCGTACGGGATCTGAAGAAGTCCGAATTCTTCTGCTTTTCGATGGAAAAATTCATGAAGAAAAGCAGACATGCGACATGATCCGGCACTTCCGTCCAGTTTCCGTCGTACCACGTTAATAAAGTTCCTGCTCTCTAATTCGCAAAAACAGTCCTCTGCTGACCGCATTTGGGCCGACCCATCAGCAGCCTGTGCCGACAACCCCTCAGCAGCCCATAGCCGGAAAAGCCTCCTTGTGGGGACCTCAGACTCCTTAGGAAAGAAAGCCATATAGAGAACACACGGCTTCATCAGGTAGGGCAATTCATCGAAGCTCAAGCGCATGACATCGTCGAGGTTGGGACATTCTCCAAGCCGATCGATGAGGGCCACCCAATTGCTCTCCTTGACAGCAGACAAAAGCCCTCCTAGCAGTGAGATCGCTGGGGGAGATCTATTGCATTTGCTCAAAATTCTCCGCTCAGGGATGGTCATCTCCGATTCTGAATTGTCATCTCCCGTTGTGCTTACCCGCAGCAATTTCTTGCACTCTTCATCGGTCATATCAAGGGGTAATCGGAGATCGGGTGTCCAAGGATCTGCGAACTTTTGCATCTCTGCATTTGTTGTAGTGACAATTACTCTGCTTCCGTTCATCCAGTCCATGAATGGGACCAAGAGCTCATGGATGAGTCTGCCCTCATGCAAATTGTCCAAAACTATCAAGTACCTAAGCCCCATCAAGTCTTTATTTAGCATCTCGAACAGCTGCTCCTCTTGCTTGTGCTCCAAGTCTTTTGCCTGATCTCGGAGTGGTGTCTGTTTCAGTATGTCCACAAGGAGGTTCTTCATCCGGTCAGACTCCTCCCCAAGGTCCGGGACACGCACCCAAGCACGACAGTGGAAGTGATGCTTGGTTTTTCGCTTGCTGAAGACACTCCTCACCAGTGCGGTCTTGCCACAGGCTCGTTCGCCAACCACCGACATCATCCGAAGGCTAGATTCATGATCGTCAATCAACCAGGCCAGAAGCTTCCTTACATATTCATCACGGCCCACAATATTGGACTCGACCCGCTGCCTCGTATTTTCTCGATTCCTCTTGCTCGATGATGAAGATGACGCCCTCTCATTGTCCGGCATGCCGTCATTAGCAGGAGGCTGGGATGTGCATAACAATCCGACTTTCATCTTGAAATCCTTGGCCATCTTTTTCCTGGCATGTGCTCCTCTCATTACTGAGAAGAGCCGAACTAGAGTGAACACCTTGGCGAAACGACCCCCTTGCGATTCCGACATCTGGTCTTCGGTAAATCGACAAGGAATGCTTCTGCAATCTTCTCGATGTCACGAGCACGAAACTGAAGCTGTTCCTCGCCTTCCTGAGCTTCTTGGTTGTGGCCATCCTCGAGCACGGCGTGTTTCCTGGTGTTCAAGATACTTTGGAGATTGCTTATGGAGTAAGAGATTTGATCAGTCAAGTTTTGATCGGTGATGATGTCTTTGGACTTGGAGAGAAGATCATGAAGTCTGACTATCGCTAGTGAAACCGCCACTTCAGAGGCACCATGGTTCTAAACAGAGAAGATGCTAAAAATGAGGAAAATAGATTAATAAACTCAGAAAAGGAGTAAGCGTCTCAATTTTTTCTCCCTATTTGGGAGTGTCTCAAGCTTTGGTTTTGAGGAACAAGCAATCAAAAGATTCATGGTCTAGGACTTTTGATTGAGAAGTGAAAAGGACAATAGTTTCAGTTTACTTTCGTAACACCAAATTGCCTAGCACTTTCATATTTAATATCTTTTTATTTGCTTGATTTCTTTTAAACTTCCTGAAAATTATGAACAAAAGATATGCGGATCTACATGTCAATACAAAAACTTTTTCAAAGGTCTTGGTGTTTTGCACTAGACAATGTTTAAAATGTGTGTGCCAATTTCTTTTCTTTTTTTTTTTTTTAACAAAAAAGCATAAACGAAAAAATATAACCAATTTCAAACAGAGCAATGTCTTTATGTATTTGGGCAAAATAAAAATTTTGAGTTGCCAAATATTGTAATCGAATTGAAGACATAAAAACTCGATTAAATTAAAGTATTTTTATTATATCCATGACCAGCTTACACATTCCCCATTGAGTAGGTGACACGTTGATGAATTCGGATGTAACTATTTCTCAATGCACATGTCGTCTATCCAAATATGAATGTATTGTAAAATTTTTAGACTGACGGTGGACTTGACCGTAATTCTAAAAAAGACACCAATTATTGAAGGCCCCCATCCATGTACGCTCTACCAGCGCTCGCCAATCCGTCTTTCCTCATCGAATGGATGGGGGACATGTAAGAGGACGATTCTCGCGGGAAAAACGTGAGTCTTTGAGTGTTGTGCTGTCCTCATTCTATTGGCTAAGCGGGGACATCAACTTGGTCGGCTAATTTCAAATGTATCAAGACGCAGGGTTTAGTTGATATATATCGAAATTATTCAAATTAAGCTTTCATTTATTTCTAGAAAAATAAATAATTATCAAAAATGATTACTCATGTAGCTTAAAATAATTAGTTAATGAAAATTATTTTTATTATCTGACAATAATTTATGTTTAAATATTTTAAAGGACGGTGAAAATATCTTTCATTCATTCATTTTTGTAAATAATACACATAATTTTTTTAGAGAAATTTTTTTAAACCATTTATTTTTTTGCGAAACAAATAGAGCCTACTAACCAAACTCAATGTATCCTTAAATTAAGGAAAATTACCAAAATAGTCCTAAACATATTGTAATTTTTCTTTTTATAACTTTTTGTTTTTTGTTTTTGCTAATTCAGTGATAAATCTTTTGCAATAATCCAGCCAAACTGTAAAAAAATTTAGGACTGAATTGGTATAAAAAAAATATTTAGGATTGAATTGGAAAAATTACAATAAATTTAAAATCAATTTGATAATTTTCTCCTCAAATTAACCGTGTCCCTTACGAATGGGAAGTGACGTGTGTGGTTCAGGGAACCTCTCTCACAAAGTGCATAATGCTTGGATGCACAATGGTAAAAAAGAGGAGTTTGGACCCTTTTGACTTAGTGCTTTTCTTTTCTTTTCAATCAATGCCTTCAACTCTCAATTCGTTTAATCAAATACTTGAACATGCATAATTATTTTAATTAAGTCTCCAAGGCCAAATCCAAGTCCGATTAGTTGGCACTCACTTGTCCATTTGAGAAGACAAAAGTCTTGATGCGAAAAGCTCAAGGGTCGTGTTTGTTTTGAAGAATCTTATTGCCCGAGGTTCGGTTGCGGTCTTCATCTTTGGGGTACTGGCAAAGAACTTTTCCTCTTGAAGTCAGAGGGACTTGATTTGTAAAAAATAAACAAGATGATGCAAAAACGGATTTCTACCTCGTAGAATTCTAAAGTACTACGGGCCCAACAATGTAGAGATTTGAGTAGCAGTTATGCGTAATTCAAAAACAAGTAACAAAGATTAATTTCATCTCAAAAGAATAGATCATTTATCCATCCGTAACTTGCTTCCGTCTGACTTGATCCGGTAGAAATCTAGTAACTCCTGGACATCTCAGCCTTCTAATTCGTCGAAACAGTGTCAACTGGAAAGACTAACAGATTTCCTTGGTCAGCAAAACTCAAGAATTCAGCATGATTTAAGTCGAAGATATTGTTTGCCACGAGTTCGGGAAAGTATCATTGCAACGATGCATCAGCATACACAGAGAGGAGATTAATACAGAACACTTGAGCCACAATTCACGCTTTATTTTGGCTGCTCGTTCTCTACTGTTGGTGTGAAAATAAAGCCTTTGACGGAGAGGCCGGACTTCCAATGTCCACCAGTTTGGGTGAGGGAAAAGCTCATCTCGCCAATGGTTTTGGGTGTCATCTCGAATTTGCCGATGCTAATAGGAATCCACCTCTGCTTTTCCGAACTGTCCAATCTTTCCATGCGTACCTGCCTGTTTCCATCCGGGAATTCGAGACTGAGGTTCACCGGAATTTCCCATCCGTTGTTTTGACTGCTCATCTTCACGACGATCGCGACTTCATACATCGTCCTCTGAGAGAGCACACTCGTTTTGCATTTCCCTTTGATATCTAGCCAGCAAACGTCTTTTAGCGTGGCAACAGGCAGATTTACGTTGCTCGGATAGCTGGAACTCAGAAATATTCAAGAAGCAAACGGTTAGCAGGGATGATGGTTAACAATAATCTCATTTTAATGTAAGCAATTCCAAGTTTTTGTGGCAGAAATTATTGTTTCAGTGCCACCAAATGAGCAACTTGCAGCTGAAAAAAGGTGCATATTCAGCAGCATCATTTCAGCGGCATCGGGAAATATGCAACGCCAAAATAAATTTAGAAATATGCCAACACAAAGGTACTAATTTAGCAGCTACCGAACGTTCCTGGCTGCCTGCTGAGTCATTTTTGTTGAGGCAAATTCATATGCTGTACCCAGACCGACCTAGATACTTGACCATCACGTGAAAATTCGACTTAAAAAGTTCTTGTTTAGGAAGAAGAAGCAACGATACCATGATTCCTCCTCTTCCGCCCATGTCCAGTATTCGCTAGTGCCACTCCAAATGATCGATAAGGCCGAAGCCAGAACCATCAAGCAGTTCCTGTTGAGCTCCTTGTCAACCCAGTACTTGTGTATGTATGGCTGTGCACAAAGCAGTTATCGAGTGAGACATTTAACAAAATCAGAACAAAACTCGGCTCCCGTCCAGTCAGGAGCTACCGAGTTCCCATCCGGTCCATGATGACCTCTTTATAGATGAACTTATCATCTGCAAGTGGTCTTGATTTTACAGACTTTTCCTGCATATCATGCAGTTTTAGTTTCATGGCGGGCATCACAACCGAGCCAAATCTTTTCTCAATTAATCAATTTTCTATCTGAGTAAAACATGTTCTTTTTGGTCCTTTGGAACTCGCCTGATCCTCCTGGCCCTGCTTCTTGTCGTCCTTCAGAAGCACTCCTTCATAGACTCGATGGGTCACCTCGTTTACGTCGAGGGAGAAGATTTCGTCGCCGATCGCTCTTCTCAACATCGCCAAGGAAAGGACAGGAGGCTTTCTCGTTTGAATTGTGCTGTTTCGGGCGTCTTCTTCATTTGTTGATGGTAAAGAATCGGCTGCATCTCCTGCTGCAGAAATCTCTGCCATCTTCTTCCAGATATACTCGTTCCTACCATACATGTACACCCAAAAAAAAAAAAATGATAATAATCAAAGGTGTGAATTTGTCTATAACGTTAGACTAAAAAAAAGGTTGATTTATAAGTCCAGAAATCCGGACCCTACCGAGAACGTCTGGTTGCTTGCAGCTTCTGCTATGGCGGAAGAACCGGAGACGAAGATGTGATGGTGGGTTCTGATTTTACAGGCTTTAATAGTGAAGTAGAGATAAAGCGACCCATATAATATAATGATAATAACAAAATGTAAAAAGTAGTGATGATGATGTCACACTTAAGATTCATTTCTTTTTTTTTGGTGGGGATCGCAGCACTTAAGATGATTACTTTCATTACTAGGTTTGAGCTAAATGGGATTGCGCACTAAATAGGACATGCGAGCTCGCTTATCAACGGCTTGTTAAGAGCAAAGCCTTATTTACTTTCAGACTTGAATTTCTTTCACACGCATAGAAAAAAACGAACTGATTTTACTGTGTTTACTGAAGAAATTAAGTAGGTGAAAAAGTGCCAATTCATTCCAATTCTGAATTAATCATGTCGCACGTTATTGAGATTAGGCTATTATCATTAGGGATAATGACATAAATGATCTTTGAACTTAAGTCCATGAAAAAGTGTCAATTTATTCCGATTTCTTGTCTTGAGTAAGTCCATTTGGTAGGGTTCATCAAAATTCTTATACATGATTTGGGTGTTCTTGGCTAAGCTGCTAGCTTTATCGAGTTCCAAGGGCCCTCTCGTGGTACAAAGTCATAGGTATTAGGAAATTTAGCAATGATAAAAGTTAGTTCCAAGCTCAATAACTGTGAAACTTTGAGTTCGACACATTAAGTTGCTAAAATATAGTTTCTTCTTATTGAATGTGCTAGGTCGGCATTGAAATAAATTAATAATTTTCCATTTATAAGGAGCATTTTCGATCTAGGTCGACCCATTATGATACACATCACATGTTAAAACAAAACCGGTGCTAAACTATGTTTCCCCGTACCGACAAGCCAAGCATGCATTTTTCGTAAAAAAAAAACGCATAATAGTAAAAGAACAAAAAAAGAATTAAAAAAAAAATAGAAGGGAGGGTCCAATTCGGCCATTTATGCAAGGGCCCGGACCGACCCATCAACCCCTAGCCCAGTCTGTCGGGACCAAGTCCAATTTCGATTTTGGCCCGGCTGAACCATCAACACTAGCACAAGCCAAACCCATCAAACCAAGCCCGTGAGCCCGGCTCAGCCCGATTCAATTTCCACGGGAGCATGGAAGCCGGAGCTGCACGAAGATCACCCAGGCTGAAATTCCATGATTGAGTTGTGTTTGTGCAAAAAATCGACTACAGTTGAAATTGTTTTTAATTGTTGGAACTCGTATCATTGCGGATGTGATGATCTGAAATGAATCACTGGTCTAATTTTGCAGAAAAGCTACTTGGCCGGACTCGGGCGGCGTTTTCTTCATTTGTTGATGAACCGGGCGCATCTCCTGCTACAGAAATCTCCACCATCTTCTTCCCGATATACTCGTACCTACCATGCATGTACACGAAAAGGGGCAAAAAAAAAAGAATCAAAAGGTTTGAGTTGGTCTAGCTTTTGACTGAATGAAAGGTTGAGTTATTGGTCCGGATAATCGAACTCTACCGAAGAAGACGTCTGGTTGCTAACAGAGACGAAGATCTGATGGTGGGTTCTGATTTTTACCGATTTTCCACGGTCAAAGTAGAGAGAAAGCGACCCAAATAAGAATAACACATTAGTAATGATAACGATGCCGCACTAAAGATGCGTACCTTCATTATTGTGATGTCATCCCTATTGTGACGGAAAATGAAAAAGAAGGGTTTGAGCTAAATGGGCTTGAGCCCTAATCGGTGCAATTGCGAAGTGCATTTTTTTTTTACTGAAATTAAGTGGATGAAAAAGTGTCGATGCATGCCATTTTTGAGTTAATTGTGTTGTATCGTATCAAGTTTAAGTTTCTCTCGTTTCGTTCTTATCATGTCATAGATCAACAGTTGCCATCTCTATTGTTGTGCCCATACAAAATCATCCAAGCACACTCTTATAGTTCAAAGTCATAGTCATCAATGCTCAGAAATTTGGCAACGATAAGGAGTCGTTTCCTAGCCCAATTATTGAGGATTTTGGGGCTCAACACATTATAGTGCTAAAGTATATGCTTGTTTCAATCCAATACACTAGGAGCATGCTGAAGTTGATTCGTAATTCCATTTATAAGGGCATTTTTGATGCAGGTCGACACATTTTGATACACATCACATTTTACAACAAAACTTTTGTTAACATTCGATGAGAAGGGGCTAAAGCATATGACAGAAACAGGGTGAATCAATATGCTTTTTCACAATCGGTTCCGCTATTTCCAGAGCATGCAGTATTTGGAAGTAATCGGCTAAGCCAACATGAGCCATCAAGAGGCAGACGTGAGTCGGGAGCTTGCCTGCTCGTCTTAGTCGCTGAGCATGACAACTTCCTCGAGCGTCCATAGCTTTAAGATGCGGAGTTTTGGAAAACCTGCTTCACAATACAATCTTGTGCCAGTGCATGATAGAGCCAATAACCTAAGAACAATCAAATCTTTCAGGCACTGTAGGACCGGCATTGGTTTGTCTTCTAGTTCCGACATGGACAAGGTGAGTGCTTTCAGATTCCCAGGAAGGACCGACGTCAAGTCCTGTACGGGCTGCAATGATCCGAGCAAGTACAAATTTGAAAGATATTCGAGCCCTGTCATGTTACTTAAATCGAGGCTCGCAGGCTGACCGAACAGGTCGCTGGATCTCAATCTCAGGAACTCGAGCCTGGCCAGTTTCAAAACTTGTTCTGTCACTCCATTCATTGCAACAGGACGGCACGTCATGCCCAGCTTCTTCAGGCTTTGCAGCTTCACCGACACATTTGTCGTGGGGCTTTTGGCAGTTTCCATAAACAGACCCCATAACGTCTGGCGTTTAGCATTCGGAGATTTCCCTGATATAATATGGTGGGGAATGGACTCATCGAATGATGCTTCACTCACGTACAGATGTTGGAGATTCTTCGCATTCCAAATGATGCTTGTCGCTTTGGTTTTGTGCTTCAGATCTCAGTTTTCCAGGAGCAATTGATTCCCGACTGATTCCGGAATCAAATCTAGAACCGTCCATCACAATCCCAAATACCTTAGGTTCAACAGTGTACTTCCAAAGTTCTCAGGGAGCACAGGCTTGTAAACACCCTCAAGATCAAGTACCCTCAGCAAACTTGGGCGTCTGTATAAGGTTGGTGATTTAAGATGATCTTCGATCTCTCTCGCTTGCCTCCCCAGCTTACGTGTGTTAAACGATGCAAAAGATTGAAGGCATTGGATCTTGTAACCATAATGTCCCGTCACTGTGTTTTGCACTTGCTTCTGCTGATTCTGGGCTCTCTGTTCGACGATGGGGTCCATGCCCCTCAATTCTTTCTCATGGAAAGAGTCAGAGCTGTACTGGATCTGGAAAAGTCCCAATTCTTTCGTTTTTGGACAGAAAAATTCATGAAGAAAAGCAGGCATGTGACATGATCGGGCACTTCCGTCCAGTTTCCACCGTACCACATGAATCAAGTTCCTGCTCTCTAATTCGTGAAAAGCAGTCCTCCGCCGACCACATTTGGATTGACCTGTCAGCAGCCGCCTCTGCCAACAGCCCCTCAGCAGCCCATTGCCGGAAAAGCCTCCTTTAAAGGACCTCGGACTCCTTAGGAAAGAGAGCCACACAGAGAACACATAGCTTCATCATGTAAGGCAGTTCACTGAAGCTCAAGCGCGTGACATCATCAAGGGTGGGACATTCTCCGAGCTGATCGATGAGGGCCACCCAATTGCTCTCCTTGACAGCAGACAAAAGCCCTCCTAGCAGTGAGATCGCTGGGGGAGATCGATTGCATTTGCTCAAAATTCTCTGCTCGAGGATGGTCTTCTCTGATTCTGAATTGTCATATCCCATTATGCTTACCTGCAGCAATTTCTTGCACTCTTGATCGGTCACATCAGGGGGTAATCGGAGATCGGGTGTCCAAGGGTCCGCAAACTTTTGCATTTCTGCATTAGGAGTAGTGAAAATGACTCTGCTTCCATTCATTGAGTCCCCGAATGGGACCAAGAGCTTGTTAATGAGACTGGCCTCGCACAAATTATCCAAAACTATCGAGTACCTAACCTCCTTCAACGATTTATGAAGCATCTTGAACAGCTGCTCTTCTTGCTTGTGCTCCTAGTCTTTCACGTGATCTGGAAGTGATGTCTGTTTCAGTGTGTCCGCCAGGAGGTTCATCTAGTCAGATTCTGCCCCAAGGCCCAGGACACTGACCCAAGCGCGACAGTCAAAGGGATCTCGATTTTTAGGCTGTTGAAGACACTCCTCAACAGTGCGGTCTTGCCACAGTGTTGTTCGCCAGCCACCAAGATCACCCGAAGGTTGGAGTCATCATCATCCTTGGGACCGATCAACCAGGCCAGAAGCTCTTCTTTATATTCATGGCGACCCACAATATTGGACTCAACCCTCTGCCTCGTATTTTCTCGATTACTCTTGCTGGATGATGCCCTTTTCTTGTCTGGCAGACCTTCTGCAGCAGGATTCAGCGACGACTGAACTCTTTGGGTAACAATCTGAATTCCTTCATGAAATCCTTGGCCATCTTTTTCCTGGCAAGTACTTGGTTCATTACCGAGAAGAACCGAACTAGAGCGAATCCTCTGGCAGAGCGACCCTTTTGCCATTTTGAACTCTGATCTCGGAACGATTGGACGAAGAATTCTTCTGCAATCTCCTCAGCTCTCAGAGCCCAAAGCAGAAGCCGTTGCTCGCCTTCCCCATTTTCTTGGTTTTGGTCATCGTTGAGCTTGGCGTGTTTCCGGGCGTTCAGGATTCCTTGGAGATCGCTCATGGAGTGAACGATTTGATCTCTTACTTTTTGATAGATGATGAGGTCTTCGGACTAGCGGAGAAGATCACGAAGTCTGACTATCACCAGGAAAACGGCCACTTCAGAGGCATCCATGGGATTGAACAGAGACAACGCTGAAAAGGATGAAGACTGAAAAATTAACTAGGAAAGGATGGTTGCCTTTCTGTCTTTTAAGGTGCTTGTGTCGCAAGATTTGAAAAAAAAAAAAAAAAGGACAAAAAGCCAAAAGTAAAAAGCTTTTTCAAAAAAATCAATGTCTGTTCTTCATTTCTATTTTCTGCATTTTGGCAAAAAAGAAAATGAATGATTATCCACACATACCGGGCAACAGTGAAAAATTGGCCTGCAGATGTAATGAAGTTGAATGGCCAAATAATATCATTGAAATCAAGTTGCAAAGGCAAAGGCTTGGCTAAATTAAAGGATTTTTACCGGTCCATCTTCAGGGTACACATTCACCTTTGGATGGATGACTCGTGAATTAATTCGGTTAAATAACTATCTACACTCATCGTCTATCCAACTATGAATGCATAAGAAAAAAATTGTACTAACTACCAACCTAATAATAATCATAAATTAAATTACAGTTGTCGAAGGCCCCATCCACGTTGTTAAAGTCGATTTGCGCCTGTCTTACGCGGATGGAATGGGACATGTAAAAAGGACGATTCTCAACGTGAAAAGCAATGACTCGGGATTCTTATGCCATCCTCGTTCTATTTTCAAAGCTTGATCGGCTAATTTCAGTTGTTTTCAAGATGACAATCTCCTGTCCCTTAGGGTTTAGTCAAACATTTATAGATACCATGCCGAAACCATTCAATTAAGGTCAAACTACAGCAAACCAACGTGTCAAATATAATGCTTATTTACAAAGGTAAAAAGTGGAGTCCGTTTAATTTGTGATCCTACTAATCAAATCTTTGAACTTGCATCCAATCGTTTCGTTTGGGTCAACAAAAGTTATGATGTAGAAAGCTCGAGGGTAGTGTTTGTTTATGAAGAATTTTATTGCTCGAGGTTCGGTTGTAATATTAATTAATCTTGGGGTTTTCAGGCCAGAGTGGCTGAAAGTTTTTTTGTACCCAATCTTGAAGCTCGAGGGACTTGATTAGTAAAGTGATGCAATTACAAGGACTTAGATTGGAAAAAAAGCTCGAGTCTGGGTATGGAAAAATGAATGTTTTACCTAGTCGAATCCAAGTTGCTACAAACGCAACAATGTACAGATTTGAATAGTAGATGTGTGTAATTTTAAAGCAAGTAACTACGATTAACTTCATCCCAACAGATTATAATCATTTATCCTCCTGCAACTTTCTTCAGTCCGATTTGAATTCGTAGAATTCAAGTATTTCGTCACCATGTCGGCCTTTCCAATTTGCCGGATGAGCTTTAAGCTGCGAAAAACTGATTTGATTGGCCAGCAAACCTGAAGAACTCAAGCATGATTCGAGTTGGGACTATTTAAGGCTGGAAAATATCTATTTTTTGCCGATGGGTGCATCAGCAAACACAGAGAGGAGATTGATATAAACACTCGAGCCACAATTCACGCAATCGGCTTGAAAACAAGGCCTTTGACTCTCAGGCCGGATCCGATGCAAAAGCTGAAATTGCTATGTACGGAGAAGAAAAAATGCGCACACAAAACTCGTTGAAACTACATATTCAATCGGTCATCCGCGCTGTTGGCAAATTCACGCTCTATATGAAAGAGTTACTTTCGCTTGGACTAATGTAGTTTATGAAGTCTCATTTGTTGAGGCCTAAATTTTGCTGACAATAAAAGAACACAGAAAATGAAAAAATAAAATAAAATGAATGATAAAGCTCCAATTAAGCCCAATGCTTTCTAATCCATTTAGCTAGAAAGGCTGAACTGGAGGCTGATGACGGGATCTGTTTTGCGTCATTGGAGATTTTCCTTCGTTCGCAAGCGATCCCGGTCACCGTCGACCACCAGTCCGACGCCGTCCTCCTCCATTATGTTGCTGCCTCGAGTCTCCCCTGTTCTGCTCTGTTCTGCGGCCGAGAAACTCGAAGAGCCCCTCATTCCCAGCTGAAATCTCGTCACCGGCCTGAATCTTCCCAGGCGAAGCATCCTTAAATTTTCTCTGGTTGCTTCGACTGGAAATTGCGACCGGAGCTGCTCCTCCTCGTTATGCTCCTCCGTCACTGTGTTGGCGTACTTCGTTCGGCCCTGTTCTATGGCAGAGAAGCACGAGGTGGTTAGTCCCTGATCATATTTCCACCTGCCGATTTCGCTCGACAAAGATTAACGAAGTTGCTGTTGTTGCTTCCATCACTAATCGCAGCTCTCTCTCCGCTTGTTAACCAGGTAACCTCAGCCCCTTTGTTCTTTCCAGTTCCGAGTCCGAGATCCGTGAATAGGCGTATTAGAAAATCAGTTAGAATCAAGCCCAACTTCCGAAGACTTAGCCTGTTAATCGTCGTCGACGTATCGATTTTGGATGTGAAAATCACATTACATCCGTGTCTATGCTTGGTACTCTCATAACGCACGCGGTTTGCTCGACAAAATGCTTCAGAGATATTAAACATTGTGATGTGATTTGTGCGAGATAGATTGATTGGTTAGATATTAAAACTGACTCGATGCACAGTGAGGTTGCGGAGAGCTTTACTGAGCTTTGTGTTCTTCCTTTTTTTTTGTTTAATGTACTGTATCTTCGATGATTGCCTTCTGATGGTGATCATCGGCGAGGAAAATGAGCGAGGTTTGCTGATATGCGCCGTATCGAATCTCTGGCGCGAGGTTCGCTGATATGCGCCGTATCGAATCTCCGTCAATGTACTCAAATGCCTGGAATTCCCTTGGTAGTTCTTTGCATTCTGTGTACGTTCTGCAATATGGAGACTCTGTCGTCGGAAGGCCGACGGATGGAGATGGTGGTTCGAATTTCAATCGAGAAGGGCTTGATTAACAAGCCCATCTTCAGCTTATTTTTATGTGGCCGAAATCTGAATATTTGCCCCGTGTACAGACCGGGCCCAAGGGCCCCGCCTGTGTCCCCTTCTATCAGAATAAAAAATAAATTTTAAAATAAATGAAATAATTCGAAAATGAAAAATTTGAATAATGGTTAGAAAAAAATCGTTAGATTTTAGCATTAGAATTAGTTTAGTTTCATTCAGTTGGCATACATATAGTGTAGGGATTCTTCTTTTTTTTTTTTTTTGTAAGTTTAGGATTAGGCAATTTAATATTTTCGAAGACAAATTTGATTTGAATTGATTGTGATTCTTTAATAATAAGGCCATGTTATAATCCTTGTCTGAATTGTGTCGGGTTACTTTACTGTACTTGTCTTCTTACTTTTTTTTTTACTATCTTTAATGAATTGATTGTGATTCCTTTATATTAGTTTTTTGAGTTGTGATTTGTTTGTTTTGGTTAAATGGTTAGGTTCAATTTTTGGACCATAATAAAAATTTGAAAAAAAAAACATTGCATTGACACTTACTGGACGAGAACCTTAGGATTCATAATTTAATAAAAAAAGAGTATGTAGACTCTTTAGTTGACAAATAATCAAGTCGAGGTATCGAAAGGGGATTGTTTAGATAATTAGTATATTCAAGTTCCTCATCATAAATTTTTGGTTGCATAAGAAGTGAAGTGCTCTTCCATATCTCATTTGGTTGGTTTCTAGCTAACCTCAATAGGTTAATAGCGACTTCCTCATATAGATTTTTAATAGGTTAATCGAATCAAATGAATTTTCCAACATCGTGAGAGGTATAAGGGTTTGAGAACAATTCACACCAATTGAAGACCGTTAGTACTCAACTCAACATTACTTCTAATCTTGTCATCTCTTCGGCTGTTCGGAGGATCACGGCATTGTTAAATGTAATTTGATCTATCTATTAGAGAACTCAATCGTGCGATATGATGTTTACATGGTGAAAATGAAAAATGAGATTTTCCATGGTCGATGTACGACCCAAAATAATATGCTTCGCCATCCAAATTATAGCTTGACGAAAAAGAAAGATTCCAATTCTTTTGAAAAAGAAAGCACATACTGAAAATTCCGATTTGATGCCATTTGACTGTGCAAATGTTGTGAAGGTAGCAATCAAGGCCGGTTAAATTTGCGAAAATGTTTTCCAAATTTTTATTTTCATTGAAAAACGAGAAAAAAATTCTTGTGCCTTTGGATTTTTTGTTTTCATGTAAATGTCGTGCTTGATTCGTAGAAATAAATGTTCTCAATATATGTGAAAATATAGTGAAATTGTCGATTTGAGAAGCAACTTTTAATATTCGAAAAGCATTGTTTTCACTTTTCAGTGGGGTCTTTAATTCGATCCTGAATTGGTCTTCTTTACCAAACAGCCAAACAAACCTGAGGAACTGATTCCCTTAGTGGAACAAAAAAGTCAACTAACATGCGTTTTCAGAAATGATTTTTCTTTTTTTGGACTCAGAAAAAGGAAAAGAAATTGGAAATATAAGTTGTTTGTTTCCAATAAGGTTCAAATATCAATAGCCAAAAGAAGGAAGGAATTGTTCCGAAAGAGTTATCTCATGATGACTTTCCACATACATGTAAAGGAAAGGATGAGAACTATATTCTACCACGCGAAAGGTCATATTCTTTTCTGGTGGAGTTACATGATACATCAAAGTTCGTATGGAGCTTTTACAATGGAATAACTAATGCTTTTCAAGTTGCCGGAAAAGGCAAAGCGGGAACAAAAGACATTGTCTACTCTATGTGCATCTTCTCCTTCAAGGTATACTACATACTAGTTACTTAGCCCTGCTGATATGCATAATTTTGAATTGTTGGTATTCCATTAAAACGAGACATTATGGAAGAGAAATTAGATGAGATTCGCCTAGTGACAATATTTTATATTTTTATAGAAAAATATCGTACTTTTTGAAGGTGTAAGATTTTGAACATGGAAGGGGAGGGGTTGTAAGGGTTTCGACTCCCACGCCTGCAAGAGAAGCAGGGCAAAAAATGAAAGAGTGTAGAATAGGAATAGAGTAGGGGCGACAAAAAAAAAAAAAAAAAAAAAAAAGGTGTAAGATTAAAATGTGGTATTTATTAATATGAGCGCAATTTAAGGGTCTTAATGATTTCATATCTAATGGAAGATGGTCAAGGTCTTGATGACCTGAATATCTGGTGATGTCTTAACAACTTGTTGCCGAGGTCTTGATGACAAAGATTTTGATTGAGGTCATGACGATCTAAATCAGACAGGTTTTTGCATTTTCGAAGTTCATACTTCATTAACATCTTAATAGCAAATCTACAAAATTTAAGGTCTCCTTGGCTCCTATTTATAGGGAAGTTTGATCAATATTTACTCAATTTAAATAAATATCCAATCTATCTTGAATTTGATTGGATAAATGTCAATCAACTAATATCTTAACTCAAGTATGACTTTTCTGCTTATGAATACATATCCTAACTTGATTGGACAATTACACTTACAATCTTTTTTTGTTGAACATTAATATATTTATGCAGAATTTTGTAATTGGATCATAGTTTCGCTGTTAATAAATTCATTTAAGAAACAACATTCAAGATAAGCCATGTTAGTGAAGAGTCTTTAGTATGTAATATAAAATGCTTTCTCTATAATTTGTATATATTTTTTTTTTCAAGTTTAAAATTAACAACGGATACTTTTTCTTTATCCAGCCTTTACATTCAGTATATGAAATGTAGCAAGAGCTTATTTATTTATTTATTTATTTTTTTTTTTTAAACCCCCAGTGACGCTAGGAGGCAGGACCCACCACCACAGCGTCACGCTTAATACCACTAGCGACCACGCTGGGATTTGAACTCGTCCCCTTCGTGAGGAGGATGAAAGCCCAAGCCAATGCGGCCACCACATGGGGTGGTAGCAAGAGCTTTTTTTTTTCCCTCTTTTCTCTTGAAAATATAGTCTTTAGTCAAGCATATGTTGCTCTTTGAAATGAAAACATCTGAAAGAGGATGCATTTGGTTTGGCTTTGCCAAAGCCCATTAAGGCCCCCAAAGTCCCTTGACAAAATGCAAATGGCATTTGACAAATTTTTTGGACAGCTTTGGGGAATTATAACTGTATTTCCAAAAACATCTAAAAGCCTTTAGCCTAAGACAGGTCTAGAGATGCTTTGGAATGCTACATTTCTAGAATACATTGAGAATATCTTGCCTTTCCTAAAAATACATTGAGAATATCTTGCCTTCATTAGGAAAGTATCTTGCCTTCGAGTTGAGTTTCTCAATCAATCAAGACATCTCACGTGATTATATATCGTGAAATTAATCTTTAAGATTGATAATCAATAAAAATCTCCTAAGTTAGAAATTCATATCATATCACAAGCTATCAAGGGATGAGGTAAAATATCTCAAATTAATAAGTGTAAGTGCTCCGTTTATATCAATAGCTCCTAGTTATTTCCAATATCCCATTATTTTAGTGATATCAAACTTCTCCTTTTATCAAGCTTTTGCAGGCTTTTGCTTTATATCAGGCTTCCTAGTTATATCCAAATGCTTCTCTTTAAACACTTTGATAGTGATTTAGATCTTATAAGGTATTCACCTTGTTACTTCTACATCTTTACGGACTTCGCATTCTTTTGGACTTGTTGGCATAGGTTCTTCTAGCTATTTAAAATCTTTTCACTCATCATATCAAAGGTCCTTTTTAAGCGGATTTTACCTAAAACACAAACAACTTCATGCATATATCAAGGTCTCAATAAATGATAAATTATTTTTTCACTTCAAAATATATTGGAGGCTTTCTTAATAAAAAGCACCAATAGCATGCCGGTGAATAGAATACTTACGGCACGGAGAGTAAAGCCCCGTGGATTGAGGATCGCCATTGCCCCAGCGTAGAGCCAATAGTGCACGAGTCCCAGTTCAATCACGATTACTCTGAATACCACGTGAACATGTTTATCCTTGAGTGTTGAAAGGCTAGTGTCGCGGTCCTGGAAGCTAAGCACGAGATCTGCAAAAAGTGCCGGAAAATGTTGATTTAGTCTTTGGCTACAGCCAACTCGGCCCGGTTGCACTTCCTCATATCTTTAGGTGAGAGCGCATCATCAGGAGACAAAAGATCTCCGCCCGCCGTCAAATTGTGCCACTTCGAGTACCTCAGTCACCTTGTACAGCATGGCCTCATGGTCCTCGGGCTCCTTTAACTTATATTGCTCTAGGATCTTCGAGTAATGGAGAAGAGCATCGGGGATTGGGGCTGGGTCTGATTGAATTTTTGGGGATAATCTTTGGGAAAATGCAAAGAATTTTAGGTTGAAGGAGCTTTTCAAAATGCAAATTGTGTTTAGTAAATTATAATCTAAAGATTTATTATGAAGTACCTTTGGGCAAAATAATGTTTGGAGAAATTTATATTTTCGAAGGACTTTTGTTATAAAAAGAATATTAAAACATTTAGCTGGCGAAGGGCAGGTGGCTGTTGGCAATTGAAATATATTGCGGGCGATTGACATATGAGGTTGCAAGACCTTAGGTGGCCATTGGAGACCACTTGTGAGGGCCGCTTGGGGGGTTGAGGGTCGCGCGACCCAAGCGAAGGCCGCATGAGGTCGCGTGACCTCAACGAGGGTCGCCTAGTCGCATGACTCTCGCAACCCCTCACGAAGGTCACATGACCCAAATTGGTAGCCCCTCGCGAAGGTTGCGTGATTTAGATTTGGATCGCTGCGACTTGTGGGGGGTCATGAGACCCAAATTGCACGGTACTATGATTCGCAAAGGTCGTGGCGACCCATATTGCAACACCCCCGGCGGAGGTTGCGCGACTCAGATCGCATAACCCCTCACTAAGGTAGCGACGACCTAGATTGGTGACCTCAACGGAGAAGATGAACAGTGTCATATAATGAGGGAAAAAAAAAAAAAAAAAAAAAAAAGTTAGTGAGGATACTACCCTAGCCTTGGGCATGTCGAGAAAGTTGAAAGTTCAAGGTAGCCTAGGACTTGCCTCGCGTTTTCAGCCTTTTGAATACTGGCCTTTGCAAAATGGGGTTTCAAATAAATTTACCAAATATCCGCAACTAGTCCAAGGGACTTTGGACGCTCAAAGTGGCTTAGGAAAGCCATTCCCAAACGCACCTGGTCCTTGAGTTGCTCGCTACTTGCAGCCTGGAGGACGTGAACTCCTCGCCGTACTTTATGAGGCTGGAGACAATCATGAGAAGAAAGCACCAAGGGCTCAGAGCCTGTCAACGCCTCCAAGAAGATGAACAACATGCCCACCGTTTGGACGACGAGTCTGAGAAAATGCCTCAACCAGAGCTCGGTGTCCTCGAGGGCGTAGGCCGTAATGGTGTCTGGACCCCTCAGGCGCAGCAGCAGAAACGGGCCCAGAACGCGGTCATCTAGGTGTTCAGGTCCAGCCCCTTGGCAGCAGCACCGAGGTCGCACTGCAGTTGCTTGAGCCGGGCCATAATCTTGCTGAGTGCCTAGATTGCGCCCACGTCCGTAGTGAAGTCGCATAGCAATTTTAATTGAAAATCATTAACATGGACACTGATCTTTCTACATAGTATAGGCAATAATTTTTAATAATTTTTAATTTTTTTGATTTCTTATTTTTAATTTTTTGATTTCTTTGTTTTTAATTTTTTTTTTAAACAACTCTAGCCGAAGAAGGCCGGCAACCCTTGCTTGGACTAGACAAGGGCCTTAACGCTCTTGCCGACCAAGGTGAGGGCCACACTTAAGTTCCATATTCTTGGATCCGCTACACAATCATTTTCAATGCCCGATAAGATAATTAATTCAACTTCATTTTAAAGTTTTATTTTGGTCTGTCTTAGTTGATAGATAAGTACACACATGTTCCCTCCTAAATAGGGTCGAATGATAAATAAATATTGTTGGAGATGATTAGTATAGATTCTTTGTATCTCCTTAGATCCTTATTGTCTTTAACAAAATATTTGTGGCATTAAAAGTCAAGCTTGAAGGGTCCGCATCACCTCATGCTTCGTTTCAGTGATCCAAACGGGGAAAGACCTTTCCTCAGCTTTTTTTGTATATGCGTGTTACGCGTTTTGCTTTGTCGTTTTATGGCCCTTTTAGTTCGTAATCGTTGACGGCCAAGGACACATGTTTCCTACCTAAATGGGGTTGAACAGTTAATCATCCTGTAAATGATAAAGGAGATTTTGTCAGTATCTCCTCTTGTGTTGGTTTGTCATTTTGTGCCCCTTTTCTTTCGCATTTGTTGACAGATAAGGATGTTCTCCTCCTAAGTGGTTTTGAATAGTTAATTAAGATAATTACAGAAAATCTAGAGATTTTCCGCATCATTGTTCTTTATACTATGAGGAAATGAGGACTGTCATGATTATCTCTAATAACAAATTTAGCATAAAAAATCCAGCTTTTATGGGATTAGGATTTTCTTTTATATGTCCTACTTTAAATCTTCTTTCTCGAATTTTTACTCCGTCTCTTTGCAAACCATATAAGTCAAACCTAAAACTAGACATTCTTACTCCACCTGATTTCTTTACCATTGAGTCTTGTGTTACAAACCACTAAGGTTTGCTCTAGTGGTCATCCTTCCTATATAGAAAGGAGAGGTAGGGAGTTCAATTCTCCACATACTTCAATAGGGACATTTGATTTCAGGTATGAGATTCGATCATCATGCTTTATTAAAAGATAAGGCAAAAGTTTGAAAGTGACTTAAGAATTAAAATATGACTAATAAAAAAAAAAAGAAAAAAAGAAACAACCTCGTGCCCCAGAGATGGGGTTAGTTGAGTGGGTATTATGCTTTGCTTTTCAACATGCATATGCTTCACGTGACTATCATTAGTCTTTTCAGCTTGTAAAGTCAAGGTTTAAGGGTCCATGCGAGTAGGTACTTTGTTTCTTTTCCCAAATGCAAATTCTCCACCTAACTTTGTCTTCACATTTGCTTGTAAAAGAGACACAAAATATGCCAGGATTATCTCTAACAACAAATTTGCAAGGCAAACTAGAAAAATCACAGGTGGAACAATAAAATCGAATATATTTTTTAGGGAAAACCTAGATATATAAGATAAGTTTCATGTTCAAAAGTTCACTAATTATTTTGGTGCATGTTTATTTTAAAATATACAAAATTAAATATTTCCATAGACCCTAAATTTTATTTCTAAATGCGCATGAAAATGCTTTAGTAATATATTTTCACTTTGGTATTATACCATTCATTGCTTCATGAAATCAACTACTGATCAATCGTAGAAGAATTTTACAACATTTCATTTGAGCTATTCATTGCATTAGTGCTCATAACATGACTCCCATTTTAGGCATAGTATAAAGTTTCCGGTCTTATAAAATGGAAGTTTAATTGTCTATGATCAATATACTTTCGATTAAGTCATGTGTAGCCGAACAGAAAAATTGTCAAAAAATTTATAAACTTATTGGATTTTTATCAATTCAGTCATAAACCTTAATAAATTCTTGCACATTTTGCCAATTGACTCAATCTAGCCAATTTTTAGTTAGAAATCGCTGATATGGATGCCGGTTGTTCTATGTGACATTGGCGGTGTTATTGTACACAATTTTTTATAATATTTTAGTAGTTTTTTGAATGGTTATTACTTCTTTTTTTTTTTTAAAAAATGTTTCTAGCTGATGAGGGCCATGACGCCCTCACCAAGCCTAGGCGAGGGCCCAAGGCCCTTGTCCAAATCCTAAATAGAATATTAACAAATATGATGACATCCACAATGACGATGAGTGCTGAAAGACTTAATTAGAAATTTCTTTACAAACGTCAAGTGCAATAATTAATTCAACCTCATTCAAAGTTATATTTTGGTTCACGTTAGTTGACAGACAAGGACACATATGTTCCCGCCAGAACGGGGTTGCATGATTAATTAATATTGTTGGAGATGATTAGGATAGATTCGTCTTATCTCCATGGATCCTAATTATCTCTAACAAAAGATTTGGGTGGCGTTGAAAGTCAGGTTTGAAAGGTTCATATCACCTCACGGTTCATTTCATTGATCCCACTAGAGAAAGACCTTTCCTCAGCCTATTAACCACGTTCTCGTATGTGCGTGTTACACGTTTTGCTTTGTCATTTTATGGCCCTTTCTGTTCGTAATCGGTGACGGCCGAGGACACCTGTTTCCTCCTAAATGGGGTTGAAATAGTTAATCATTCTGTAAATAATAATTAGGAGATATTCTTAATATCTCATCTTCCGTTGCTTTGTCAGTTTGTGCCCCTTTTTTTTCGCATTTGTTGACGGACAAGGACGTTTTCCTCCTAAATGGTTTTGAATAGTTAATAGATATAATTATAGATAGTCTGGAGATTTTCCGCATCATTGCACTTTATCCTATAAGGAAATGAGGACCGTCGTGATTACCTCTAATAACAAATTTGGCACTGGAAGTCGAGCTTTTAAGGGAGTAGGATTTTCTTTTATTTGTCTAGCTTTAGCTCTTCTCTTTTGAAATTTTACTCAAATCTCTTTATAGAGTGAACTTGAAATTATACATTCTCATCCCACCCAATTTCTTTATCACTAAAAAAAAAAAAAAATTCTTCATCATTAAGCCTCATGCCTAGTGGATGGCAATAGTTGAGTGGGTACCTTATTTTCTTTTCTTTTCAACATGCATTTGCTTCACGTGACTATCACTAGTCTTTTCAGCGATTTAATTGTAAAGGAGATGCAAAATATATCAAGATTATCTCTAATAACAAATTTGGTGGCATTAAAAGTCAAGCTTTAACGGTCCATGCGAGTGGGTACTTTATTTCCTTTCCAAAATGAAAATTCTCCACCTAACTTTGTCTTCACATGTGCCCGTAAACAGTGTATTATCATTAACAATCCCTTTTGGACATGGACAACATAGAGTAAAACCGTGTTCAATAATTCATTTATTCATTTATTTATCAAATTTCTTGGGGCCACATTTGGACCTTCTTTATGTCTTGGTAATTATCTCATTGCGATGGGACAACTATACGTTGATCTCAAGAGCATTAATTGAGTATTTCAAGAGGCTAACACATAACTCAAATAAGTGTTGATAATTTAATATAGTAGTTCGCAAATTTAAGATGTTTGTAAGAAGGTAAATAGAAGCCCGTAAAAGATATAAGAAATTGTTTTTGTTAGTGATGAGGGAAGTTTGTAATTTTGAAATAAACATTAGGAAACTAAGTCAAATAAGAGTTGGTATATGCAAAACTAGTAAGTAACTTAATCAGAGAAAAGTTAGTAATTAGTATAGGATTGTGTAGGTTGCTTCTTTTTCAGCATGCAAATGCTCTATGTAACTTTGTTTCACATGTGCCTGAACCCCATGCCTTTATCACCAGCCTTCTTCAGTGATTCAATTTTATTCAGTTTTATCTGATTTTACGGTGCAATCAATGAGCTCTAACCTAGGATCAATGTCTCCTGATGTGACGAAGTTTAGTTGGGGAACACAAACATTATCTTCAAGATGATGACATTGACGCTTGTTTTTGAAAAAGTAAATGGGTTCTCAATTTAGTGGAACTACAATTGCGTTCAATAATGTTTTTTTTTTTGTTTTTTTATTTCCTATCGGATCAGTTAATTAAGAGATGTTCTTTGAAAACATCACGAGTTAGGTATAAGGCGCTCACTCACTAGACTAAAGCAACTTTCATGGGATCATCATGTCGGGTACCTTCTGTGCATCTTGATGATTATTCAGTTGCGATGGGACAGAAAGGTTACAGATTGATTTCGAGATGATTATTCGAAAGTCAGTAGTCAACAGCTTTTTTATTGGTCTTCATAGGATAGAAATCTTCATTCTACAATGCCCGAAACTCCAGTACGAATAGATGAAAGCTCAAGCTTTCGGAATCTTAGTTCTACGGCATCACCAAATTCTATCTAGACATGCATGCATGTGCTTTATTGCTTTGGTTATTAAGAAGCATAATGATAATATCTGATTTGGTGAATATATGCTTTTTTTTTTTTCCTATTTTCCCTTCGGTGAAGTTAAAACATATAATGGGCATTCATTAATCTTCTTGGTTGTTGTCTTTGATGGTTATTTAGAGAATTACATGTCCAGGGTGTTTCTTTCTTATATTTACATGCTGAAAATATGGTTCCGGTATAATGATTGAAGCTTAGTCATTTCACGTAATATATGTGGAACACCCAAATAAACATAGTTTAAACAAAGTGGGAGATGATTATACAGTTTGACGCATGGGTCACCCTTTTTACCCGTTTGGATTAGATTTAGTTTGAACCTTCTTCAGACCCAACTCCTAGTTTCGAATTGTAGATACACCAGACATAGAGCCGCAAGATCCTCGTCAGCAAATGATATTGTTCATTCTGTAGAACATGATGAAAAACTTAGGTTGATGAATCTTCTTATATAGTTTGACAGAACAGTTCAAAGTGATTGACAAAATACACTATGGAAATCTTGGGATATCATGCAATTTGTGTACTATGGGGTGAAAAATCTCCGATCTTATGTAAATTCCAACTTGTTTGATATAGCTGTGACTAAACTTTAGTTATTCTATAGAGTGTCATAAGTTACATATTTTGTGATACATCATATATGTTTTCAGCTGAAACATGAGTTGGGTAAGGTAGTTTCTTAAAAACTACTATAAGGTGTTCATCAAACATCTTATAAAAGTTGTGTCTTTTTTATAGCTGATGCTGTTGTGGGAAAGTAACAAGATACTACCTTGTGCCACATTCAAGCATGTAGCCAGCCTCACTATATTTGGCCTGCGTGAGGTGACTGACTATCGCATGGCTAGGCCTTGCTTGTGGTGGATGAGGGCAACCCTCATCCAAGTGATGCTAGCAGCCCAACCATGGTTGATGGCTAGTTATTGGTAAAAGGAAGAAGAATGGAAAAAAAAAAAAAAAAAAAAAAAAATACTAATATTTTATTAAAATTTGTCAATGTTAGTGAATTCCAACCAAATTGACTGGATGGACTCAATTGACAAAATGTGAAAAATGTTTATGACATAATTAGTAAAATCGAAAGGTTTATGATTGAATTGGTAAAAATACAATAGATTTATAACTTTTTAGACAATTTTCCCTATGTAGAGGAGCCATGACGTTAGGATTGTTCGAGAGAGGTGACCTAGTCAAAATACGGGAAATCTACTGTGGATACCATACTTGACCACTAAAACATAAAATGAAAAAAAAATAACATACAACAATTTCTGCGAAATAAAGGAGAAAAAAAACAGATTCCACCAAGATACTTTGTAGTTGTGAGCCGATTTCAAGATAAGGTAAGGTCCAATCTCAGAGACAAACTGCAATTTATAAATTTTCGTTAAATATACTAAGCTAGCTCTTAACATTTTCCACTCACAATCCCAAAAGAGGAAAGTCTTGAGACTCTGGCTGAACTGAAGTAGCATTTGCCATGAATTACAATGTAGAAAATACACACAGACAGAGATAGGAAAGGAAGTAAATGAAGCACACAGGAGCATATGAATGCTCTTATTTATGAGCATGAAAACATTCATTGCGGGAAGCTGATGAATCCGGGCCGACGTCAATGCTTGTCTGTTTCTCGCTGGCTCTCTTCCTGCAATGAGCAAAAAAAATTGTAATTGGCCAGCAAAGGATAAATATGTTTAAAAAAGACGAGAAACTTAGAAAACTGCAGTATGCAACATCCGTGGAATTTTCATCCATTGGTTGTTTATTTCCTCAAAAATGGCATGATCTTAAATTGGACGTGGAAAAACTAATATTTATATGTGAAGATAAAATGCATGTTAATATATGAGATACAAATATAGTAATAGTAACACACATCTTTCTGTAGGTTAAAAGCAGTTTTTGTTTATCAAAATCTATCAATTAATATAAGCCTTCATTTTGCTATGTTCTTAATAATTCATGTGACAGATAGGTTACGCAAGCTATGTACCATACAAAGGTCCCTTCTTCATTACTCGAGGGTTGTGAGAAATAATGTGTATCGCTCTCTAAGATGTTCTCTCTTGTTTAGCCTAAAGCACAATTAATTTTTCTCATATATTACATAGTAAAATTGCACTTTCGTTGATAAAAACAATGATGATAACAACAACACTAATATTACTAAGAGATTTTACCTCGGCTATTAACTCCTTTGCATTGACAATGTCTCTGGAAACTCCAAGACTATCATCATTGGCAAGCTTTTCCGTAACTCCTGTAAGACTGAGACTTTCCAGGCTGCCGATGGGTTGTAAGCCAACAACTTTCGCTAGATTCTTGCATTGCCTGATTTCCAGCTCTTTGAGTTTACACATCGCGCCTTTCTCGACTACCAATTCATTTAATTCCTCGAGCATCCATGGTTTTAGGGCGCAGAGTTTTGGAAAATATTCTCTGGGGAAACACAACCTTGTGCCAATGAACGATCGAGCCAATAACCTGAGAACAATCAAATTTTCCAGGCCCTTTAGGGCCTCCATCGGATCGCATTCCAGTCTCGACATCGACAAGGTAAGCACTTTCAGATTCCTGCAATAGACTGACAAGGAGCCTGGTATAGACTACAATGATCCGAGCAAATACAAGTTTGAAAGAGAATCGGGCCAGTTCACGTCACTCAAGTCGAGCCTTGCAGGCTGGCCTAACAGGTCCCTCGATCTCAATCTCAGGGACTTGAGCCTGGTCAGTGTCGAAACAATTTCTTTCACCGCCTGCACTGCTCCGGGACGGCACGTCACGCCCAGCTTCTTCAGGCCTTGCAGATTCTTCAACGCACTTATCATGTGGCTCTTATCAGTTTTTATGGACAGACCCCATAGTGTCTCGAGTTTAGTGTTTGGAGAGCTCCCTGATATAATATGGAGTGGGATGGACTCATCGAACGATGCTTCACTCAGGTACAGATGTAGGAGATTCTTCGCATTCCAAATGGCGCTTGTCACTTTGGTTATGTTGGTGTGCTTCAGATCTAAGGTTTCCAGGAGCAACAGATTCCCAACTGATTCTGGAATCGAATCCAGAACCGTCCATCTCAATCCCAAGTATCTTAGGTTACACAGTATATTTCCAAAGTTCTCTGGGAGCACAGGCTTGTAAACACCCTCCAGATCAAGTACCCTCAGCAAACATGGGCCCCAGGCTAATTTCGTTGATTTAAGAAGATCTTCGATCTCTCTTGCTGGCGTTCCTAGCTTATGGGTGTTAAACGATGCAAAAGACCGAAGGAATTGGACCTGGTAACCATAATGTCCTGCCGCTTTGTTTTGTGCTTGCTTCTGTTGATTCTGGGCGCTCTGCTTGGCAACGGGGTCCATGCCGCTCGATTCTTCCTCTGAATCAGAGTCAGAGCTGTGATGGATCCGAGGAAGTCCCGATTCTTTTGCTTTCACAAAAAAAAATTCGTGAAGAAAAGCAGGCATTCGACATGATCGGGCACTTCCATCCGGTTTCCACCATACCACGTGAATCAGGTTCCTGCTCTTTAATTCGTCAAAACAGTCCTCTGCGGACCACTTTTGGACCGAAGCATCAGCAGCCACCTCTGCTAACAACCCCTCAGCAGCCCATCGCCCAAAAAGCCTCCTTGTGGGGACCTCAGACTC
This sequence comes from Eucalyptus cloeziana, assembly GCA_014182715.1. Lineage (NCBI taxonomy): Eukaryota > Viridiplantae > Streptophyta > Magnoliopsida > Myrtales > Myrtaceae > Eucalyptus > Eucalyptus cloeziana. The sequence goes on from CM024643.1 coordinate 31,551,374, forward strand.
CTTAGGAAAGAAAGCCATATTGAGAACACATAGCTTCATCATGTAAGACAATTCGTCGAAGCTCAAGCGCATGACATCATCGAGGGTGGGACGTTCTCCAAGCCGATCGATGAGAGCCACCCAATTGCTCTCTTTGACAGCAGACAAAAGTCCTCCTAGCAGTGAGACCATTGGGGGAGATCGATTGCATTTGCTCAGAATTCTCTGCTCGAGGGTGGTCATCTCCGATCCTGAGTTGTCATCTCCCGCGATGCTTACCCGCAGCAATTTCTTGCACTCTTCATTGGTCATGTCAGGGAGTAATTGGAGATCAAGCGTCCAAGGGTCTGCAAACTTTTGCATTTCTGCATTCGGAGTAGTGAAAATGACTCTGCTTCCATTCATAGAGTCCACGAATGGGACCAAGAGCTTGTTGATGAGACTGCCCTCGCACAAATTATCCAAAACTATCAAGTACTTAATGTCCATCAACGATTTATGGAGCATCTCGAACAGTTGCTCCTCTTGCTTGTGCTCCAAGTCTTTCACCTGATCTTGGAGTGGCGTCAGTTTCAGTATGTCCACCAGGAGGTTCTTCATCCGGTCAGACTCCGCCCCATGGTCCGGGACACGGACCCAAGCGCGACAGCCAAAGTGATGCTTGATTTTTGGCTCCCGGAAGACACTCCTCACCAGTGCGGTCTTGCTACAGGCTTGTTGGCCAACCACCGAGATCACCCGTAGGTTGGAGTCGTCATCCTTGACCAACCAGACCCGAAGACGTTCTACGTACTTGTCATGGCCCACGATATCGGACTCGACCCTCTGCCTCTTATTTTCTTGATTCCTCTTGCTCGATGATGAAGATGATGCCCTTTCAGTGCCCAGCAGGCCTTTAGCAGGAGGCCGGGATGATGTGAACTCGCTGAATAACGATCGGACTTTTGTCATGAAATCCTCAGCCATCTTTTTCCTGGCACTTCCTCGGTTCATTACCAAGAAGAACCGAACTAAACCAAACAACTTGGTGAATCGACCCTTTTGCAATTTCGACATCTGATGTCGGGACAATTTCACAAGGAATTCTTCTGCAATCTGCTCAGCTCTACGAGCCTGGAGCAGAAGCTGTTCCTCACATCTCCGAGTTTCTTGGCTGCGGTCATCGTTGACCTCAGCGTGTTTCAGGATCTCCTGGAGTTTGCTTATGGAGTCAGAGATTTGATCGGTTAATCTTTTAGAGACGATGGTGTCTTCGGGCTTGGAGAGAAGATCACGAAGTCCAAGAATCGCTGGGGAAACGGCCACCTCAGCGGCAGCCATGGGTCTGAACAGAGAAGATGCTGAAAATGAGGGACAGGTTAGTAAACTAGAAAGGATGAGTGTCTCTCTCTTTTTTTATTTGTGTCTCAAGCTTCGATATAGAGGAATAAGCAATTAGAACACATGTGGTCCGAGACCTTTCTAAGCGTAAGAGTACAAGTGAAAAGGACAAAATAATCAATTTACTTTCTGAAAGCGAAATTGCCTAAGACTTTCATATTCATCTTTCAATTTGCTTGATTTCTTTAAAATTTGCTGAAAATCATGTGTGGATCTATGTGTCGATACGAGAATCTTTTTAAGTTTTAAGCATTTCGCTTAAACAACGGTTAAAATGTGTGTGCCCTGAAATTTGAAAAAAAGAAGGAAGTAAAAACGAAAAGTAAAAGTGATTTCAAAGAAACAAATGTCTTCATGCATTTGGGCAGAATAATAACGTTGATGGCCAAATAAGATTGCTGCAATCAAGTTGAAGACACAAAAGTTTGGTCAAAACCATTGAATGGGTGACACGTTGATGAATTCATTTACATAATTATCTTTAACTACGTATATCTATATATCAAATTATAAATATATAGTGAATTTATTATAACAGCGGACTTTATAGTAATTCTAAATAAGACTACAATAATTGATGGCCCCATCCATCTACCAACGCAATCTGGTGGGTGTCGTCTCAAACTTAGCCAATTCTAATTTCAATCCATTCTTCCTTCTTTTTTCTGTCCAACCTTTGCATGCACCCCTGCTTGTTTCCATCCTGTAGAGCGAGACTGAGGTTCATTGCAACTTGCCATCCGAAGCTTTGCCGGCTCATCTTCATGACGACTGTGATTCCATACGGAATCCTAGGACCGAGCATGATCGTTTTGCATTCCCCGCTGATTTCTAGCCAGCAAACACGACTTAGCTCGGCGACAGCAGATTTATGTCGCCGAATACCTGAAACTCAGGAATATTCAAGAAGCAAAGGGTTGACTCACTAGCGATGAGTGATGATGATGATGATTAGCAATGATCCCATTTTCCTACAAGCAATCAAAAGATATTTGCGGCAGCTAAAATTGTTTTTAATTGCTGCTAAATGAACAACTTGCAGCTGAAAGAAGGAGCATATCAGCTGCATCAAGAAACGCAATGCCAAAATGACGCTAGAGATATGTCAACACAAAGATACTAATTTGGCAGCAACCAAACGTCTCTGGCCGATTGTGAGTCATTTTTGTAGGAGAAACCTCATCAGTTTTACTTAGGCCGGTCTAGAGTCTTGATCATCCCGTGAAGGTTCGACTTAAAAATTAGAATATAATTGATTAGGATAGAGAAGCAACCTGCTCTTTTGGCCATGTCTAGTATCGACTATCGTTACCCCAAAGGATCGATAAGGCTGAAGCCAGAACCATCGAGCAGTTCCTGTTGAGCTCCTTGTCAACCCAATAGTCGTGTGTAGATGGCTGCTCCTCTAAGCACAAAGCAATGATCCGTGAGTGAAACATTAACAAAATCTGAACAATCTCCCATCCGGTCCCTGATGACCTATATATAGATCCGCTTATCATCTGCAAGTGGTCCCGATTTACAGACTTCTCCAGGATATCGTGCCGTTCGAGTTTCCCGGCAGGCATAACAATCCGAGCCAAAGAGTTTCTCGATGGATCGTTATCTATCTGAGCAAAACGGGTTCTTGTTTTTCCTTTTTTGATCTATCACATCACAGCAAGTTGAGGAAGATGGGATTCCCAAAATTCTCCCTAAAACGTGAAAATCTTTTTGTTTTTTCATTGATTAATTAGTTAAAAGGACAATGTTTTAGAGGAATTGGGTCGGTGAAGATGAGACTGGCTTCTCAGTTTGCAGACAAATCATGCCATGCGTAAGTGCGAAGTAGTTTCTATGTGAGATTTGGGAGAGAGAAGTGCATTTGGGTCTTTGACCTTGTGAATGCCGAAAATTCGATTTTTTTTTTCTGTTGCAATCAGGAAAAACTTTGTGAAGTTTCGTTTATTTCGCATAAAATAAATGATTTAAGAGATATTTTTAAAAAAATAATCGCTTCTATTGCTCGAAATTATTAGTCAATAACAAATATTTATATTATGCACAAGTACCCACAATAATTTATATTTAAATATTTTCATAAATGATAAAAAGAATTTTCATTCATTCATTTTATAAGCGATACAAATAATCGTTTTTTAGGATTTTTTTTTCAAATAATTCATTTCCCACAAAACAAATGGAGTCATAATGCCTCTAATTTGATTGGTGTGATTGTATTTGGTTTCGAAGATGTTCGATTAAAGAGCGTTTGATCAAAAAGAGTTTCATTAGTGAACGTATCTAACTGTTGCATTTTTTTGTAAGATGAACATGGAGAAATTTGATCTAACGAAGAAGTTGGCTTCTAAGCACCGGATATAGGAGGGCAAAAACTTGGTCCTAAGCAGATTTTGAGCACGCAAAAAGCCGCGGATGAATACAAAAGATTACAACCGTATAGGATCAAGGAGTTCAAGTGAACGCAAACTTACTATTTTCCCGTCGGGTTTGTAAAGAGACTAAATATCATCATTAGAATATCCCATTCATGAAGATCTGGTTGAATAGAGACAAAATTCTGGACAAATTTGCTTATGCTTATAGTGCAATACATAAAGAGGCGATCGGTCAAGCCGAAATGAGCCATGAGGAGTTAACGCACATCTAGCATGGTTCACCGAGAGTTGGGGCATGATGAATCACTCCCGCTTCACCAGCAGCTCGGTGATTGCTGGGGCCTGAGGAATTTGGAAGTGATCGGTCAAGCCGAAATGAGCCATGAGGAGCCAAACATGAGTTAGGAACTCGCCTCCTTGGCATAGTTGCTGGGCGTGTTGATGGCCCTTGCACTTGACGGCCGCGTAAGCCAGCATCTCCACCCACACGAGACTTATGGTGTGCCATTTCTCGTCTTCCCTACGGCCGAATTCCTTCTCCAGCTGCCACGCGAGTCGGCACCCGTGGTACAGGGCGAACTTGCTCTTATCTCCTTTTGCCACGATCGGATCTACTTGCGGATCCACGTGTTGGCGCAGTGCCTCGCAAGCTTCGGCTATTTTGGGTTCGCTCACCTCGGCTATTTCGGGTTTGCTCTCTTCGGCTATTTCGGGTTTGGGTGTGCTCTCTCCAGCTAGTTCGGGTTCTCTCACTTCAGCCGAACGGGCTTTTACCTGGTCGTTTTTCTTGATTGCCTTCTCCTCGGTGAAGAAATTCATCGCCTCTAAGTACGTGTCTCGGAATTTGACGCGTCCGACTCCAATCGGCAAGAGAGAAGGGTACATGACCAGAAGATACAGCATATACCGTGACAGCCGCATGCTCATTTCGAAATTCAATTTGACGTTATTTTTAACATCTTCTTCTATGTAGGGAAGCCTTTCAAGATAGTTCGGATCTTTTGGGTGGCATAAGATCTCGGTCGCAATGTGCCAGGCAAGGATGCTCTGGTCGAACCCTATTTCGATGCTCCATTTTAATTGGTCCCATTTCTTGTATTCCTTGAGGATGAGATGTCCCCGGTGGCCCCATGCGGACGGGCCTTCCTTCTTGCTGGTCGCCTTGAAATACGCGATGATCCGTTCCTTCAGAAAGTCCTTCACTTTCACGTCACTCCTGTACAAGAACTTCAGGACCTTCCGGTCGACGTGAAGCGACTCTAGGATTTGATGGCACCTAAGGTGCTTCTCCTTGAGGGCGAAGCTCAGTAGGTTGTACTGCCCCATTGAACCCGACCACCTGCGCCTGTTATACAGCGGTTGCACCCGCTCGACGAAATCCAGGATGGCGGGCCTGTGGTCCTTCAGCCAACACGCAGCTTCATCGGAGAAGAGAAGATAGATTAACGCGTAAATCTCCAGGAAAATGGCGACCGAGAGCAACAAGAAGGTCACAACGATATTGAACTTGGAGTATTTGTCCTTGTCTGACAAGGAAAAAAGCACCAGGGCCATGCCAATGGCTAGTATACTCACAAAGCGAATGGTAGAGCCCCATCGATTGTGGTGGAACACCATCGCCTTAGTGTAAAGCAAATCGTACATGAGTCCCAGCTCAATCTCGATTACTCTGAACACCACGTGAAAACTTTTATCCTGGAGTATCAGCAGGCTAGCGTCGCGTTCCTTGATGCTAAGCACAAGATCAGTGAAGAGGCGCCGGAACGTGTCAATCAGGTCTTTGGCTAATGCCAACTCGGCCTGATTGCGCTTGCTCATACCTTCAGGTAAAAGATCTTTGTCCCCACAAAGGCGCCGAAAAAAGTCGAGTGTCCCTGTGGTTGCGGCTAACAGGGACTGGCCGGCCTTACACTTCCCTCCACCCCGTTCGTCCTTTTCCGTCAATTCATTGCAGCAGTTACTCTCTTCCCCACCCTGTCTGTGCTGCCTCTTCTTCAATTTACTGGGTAAGAGCGTTTCATCACAAGACGTAAGATTTTCGTCTGCCTCCGAATTGTGTCCAGCGTTCACTTTGTCCACCTCGATTACCACGTGCGGCGTGACGTCATAGCCCTCGGCCTTCTTCAACATATATTCCTCTAGGATCCTCGGGCAATGGAGAGGAGGGTCTGGGGTTGAGTCCCTGAACTGTTCGCGGCTTGCGGCCCGGAGGGCATAAACCCTCTCGCCGTACTTTATGAGGCCGGAGACCATTATCAGAAGAGAAAGCACGGAGAGTTCGGAGCCTGTCAACGCCTGGAAGAAAATGAGCAGTGTCCCAACCATTTGGACGACGAGTCTGAGAAAATGCCTCAACCAGAGCTCGTTGTCCTCGAGGGAGTAGGCCGTGATGGTGTCTGGACCGCCCAGATGCAGCAGCAGGAACGGCGTCCAGAATGCGATCATCTGGGCGTCTGGGTCCAGCCCGGCAGTGGCAGCAGCGGCACCGAGGTCACGCCGCATTTGTGCAAGCCGGGTCGCGATCTTCCCAAGCGCGTAGATCGCGACCGCGTCCGCCAACAAGTAGAGCGACCAGACCGACGCCTGCAGCCACAAGTTGGGCCGGTACTTCCGGCGACGCCCGAGGATGATGAGCACAATTTGAACGGTGAGGCTGAGGAGGACCAGGACTCGCAGTTCCCATTCCTCCCATAGTTCCTTTAGATGTGAAGACAACCCCTCCATTCCCTCTGTTTACCAGTTTTTCCCGGAAAGAAGGAAATCTGAAAATGGCATGCTTTGTTAGACAAAAAAAAAGTACCAAAAGAGACAAAAGATATAGATGATGAATTTGAAGTTCATTACATACCAACTTGCATCAAAGTACAATGTTGAGAAGATTTGCTGATTTTTCTGAGGTTGCAGTACCGTCTCCTCTCCTTCTACAGATGAATTTTGTCTGGGGTCGAGAGAGAGAGAGAGAGAGAGAGAGAGAGAGAGAGAGAGAGAGGAGGAGGAGGAGGAGTGCCTGAGAATATGTCCTCCCACAGGAGATGAAAGCATTTTATACACAGACGTGGGTCCATCCACTAAGAAAATGCTGGGTACTTGAGACATACCACGTCAGATGTACTTGAAGCCACCCATTAATTGCCACGTGTACACAAATGGCCCCACGTCAGTCCTCTCTCTCTCTCTCTTCTTCCTGCTCTCCTTGTCCCAAAATCTGTCTTCAGCAGGTCAGGGACATCCTCACCTTGGCAACTGGGCCTCCATCCTCTCCGCCATCAACATCCTCGATGCTTCCCATCTCCGCACCCTCTTCATCCCCGCTGGCACCGATGCTGTCGTCTCCACTGCTGGGACCTTCTCTCTCTTCTCTACCAGACTACCACGCCATCATTTATTATTGTAGATTAGGGAAAGGGAGGACGACCGAGGACGATATAGAAGCAAGTCAAGTCATTAATCATTTTCTTTGATTGGTCATCAATCGTATATCATACTGTGTACATACAACTGCCAAATTGGTGGATTGAGTTGGGTCGGGATCGAGTCATAAATGATCACACTTAAAGTAACTCATTTAATCCATATATGACATATTTATCTTAATGCAAATTTTCAATCATAATCCGACTCAATCTATTCAATCAAATTTAGGAAATCTTGTTTCTTTATAGTATTTAAAATAATATAAATATATATATTACTAAAATACTTTTATGCTATATGAATTTAGTAGAAATTTTTTTAAATTTTTTCTAAAAAATTAAAACTCCGTTTGTTTTGTAGAAATTGTTTTCCAAGAAATCATTTTTGGGAAAAAAAAAATATTTTCTAGTTTTTACCTGAAATCTAAAAATAAATTAGAAAATATTTTATTTCGTTTGGTATGAAAATTTTGATTTGATTTTTCTCCATACTTTTCTTTTAATATTTTTTTTTTACTTTTTAAAAATTGATTTTTTAATTTTCTTTTCTTTTCTACTAAAAATCCATTTTGACGAGTGTACTTGAACACTTATTCATCGACTGCCTTCCTTCTCCTCCGAGTCTATCATGATTGCTTTCCTTCACTTCTTCATCACGGCCCTCGACCTTTTCTTTTTTTTTTTCTTTTTCCATTACTTGTCAGCACTTTTGTAGAATTACCACTCTTATCCATGGATAAGACATGTGCTGCAAACATTTCTATGTCGATACGAGCGCCATCATTTTGGGTAAGAAATCGATAGCAAAGTGGCGACATTCTACAATTCGGTCCCCTTAAAATGGAGTTTTCTTCTCAAGGGTCCACCTTTTCCAAGTTGGATTTGCAAGGAACCTGGAAAAATCACATGTGGAACAATATAATCAAATGTTCTTTTTCTAAGGAAAATCTAGATATATAAGCTAAATTCCACCTTCCAAAGTTCACCAATTACTTTGGTGTATTTGGTAGACTCTAAATTTTATTTCTAAATGTGCATGAAAATACTTTACTAATTTACTTTAACTTTGGTTGTATACCAATCGCTGTTTCATGAAATCAATTGTTGATCAATCATGGAAAATTTTTACAACATTTCATTTGAGCTGTACCTTGCATTAATGGTCATAATGTGACCCTTGTTTTAGACATAATATAAAGTTTTCAGTCTTATAAAATGGAAGTTTAATTCTCTATAGTCAGTATACTTTCGATAAGTTATGTGTAGTTGAATAGGAAAACTGTCCAAAAAGTGACAAATCTAATATACTTTTGTCAATTCAATCCTAAATCTTTTCACGTTTTGTCAATTAATTCAATCAGAAAATTTTGACTAGAAATCGTTAACGTGAACACTAATCGTCCTACATGGTATGAGCAACAATTTTTAATAATATTTTCATGTTTTTTCATTTTATTTTTTTTTTCCTTTCTTTCTTTTTTTTTTTTTTTTTTTTGACAACTCTAGCCAAAGAGGGCTAGCAACCCTTTCTTGGGCTGGGCAAGGGTCTCAACACCCTTGTCGACCAGAGATGAGAGCCATACCTAAGTTTCATATTCTTGGGTCCACTAGATAATCCTTTTCAAATGCCCAATAAGATAATTAATTCAACCTTATTCTAAAGTTATATTTTGACCCGCGTTAGTTGATAGACAAGGATGCGCATGTTCTATCCTAAATGCAGTTGAATGATAAATAAATATTGTTGGAGATGATTAGTATAGATTCTTTATATTTCCTTGGATCCTAATTGTCTCTAACGAAATATTTGTGGCATTAAAAGTCAAGCTTGAAGGGTCCCCATCACCTCATGCTTCATTTCAGTGATCCAAACGGGGGGAGATCTTTCCTCAGCTTATTAACCACGTTTTCGTATGTGCGTGCTACACGTTTAGCTTTGTCGTTTTATGGCCCTTTTTGTTCTTAATCGTTGACGGCCAAGGACATATGTTTCCCACCTAAATGGGGTTGAATAGTTAATCATTCTGCAAATGATAATTAGGAGATTTTGTCAATATCCCTCTTGTATTGCTTTGTCATTTTGTGCCCCTTTTTTTCCGCATATGTTGACAGACAAGGACGTTTTCCTCCTAAATGGTTTTGAATGGTTAATTAATATAATTACAGGCAGTCTGAAGTTCCGCATCATTGTTCTTTATACCATGATAAAATGAGGACCATCATGATTATCTCTAATAACAAATTTAGCATCAAAAGTCCAGTTTTTAAGGGATTAGGATTTTCTTTTATTTGTCTTACTTTAAATTTTCTTTATTGAATTTTTACTGTCTCTTTGCAAAGTATATAAATCAAACCTAAAACTGAGATGTTCCCATCCCACTTGATTTCTTTACCATTGAGCCTCGTGTCACAAATTACTAGGGTTTGCTTCAATTACTATCATTCTCATATTAAAAAAGGAGAGATAAGGAGTTCGATTTCCACGTTTGATTTTAGGTAGGAGGTCCGATTATCATGTTTTATAAAGAGGTAGGGTAAATTTTTTAAAGTAAGTTAATAATTAAAATATGATTGATTAAAAAAAAACAACCTCAATGCTCATAGATGGGGTTAGTTGAGTGTGTACGTTGTTTCCTTTTCAACATGCATATGCTTCACGTGACTATCACTAGTCTTTTCAACAATTTAATTATAAAGCCAAGCTTTAAGAGTCCATGCGAGTAGGTACTTTGTTTCCTTTCCCAAATGCAAATTCTCCACCTAACTTTGTCTTCACATGTTCTTGTAAAGGAGACACAAAATATGTCAGGATTGTCTCTAACAACAAATTTGCAAGGAAAACTGGAAAAATCACAAGTGAAACAACAAAAATCGAATATATATATATATATATTAGGGAAAACCTAGATATATCAAATAAGTTCCATGTTTCAAAGTTCACCAATCATTTTGGTGCATGTCTATTCTAAAATATACAAAATTAAATATTTCCAAAGACTCTAAATTTTATTTCTAAATGCATATTAAAATGCTTTAGTAATATATTTTCACTTCAGTTTTATACCATTTGTTGGTTCATGAAATCATCATAGAAGAATTTTACAACATTTCATTTGAGCTATATATTGCATTAATGGTCATAATATGACTCTCGTTTCAAACACAATATAAAGTTTCTGGTCTTATAAAATAGAAGTTTAACTCTCTATAATCAATATACTTTCAATTAAGTTATGTGTAGCCGAATAGAAAAATTGTCCAAAAATTTATAAATCTATTGAAGTTTTGTCAATTTAGTCATAAACTTTTTTATTGCATCAACTGAGTTCTAAAACATTTTACATCTTGTCAATTGACTCCATCTAACCAATTTTGGCTAGAAATCGCTGTTGTAGATGTTGTTTGTCTTACGTGACATGGGTGGTGTTATAGTGAATAATTTTTAGTAATATTTTAATATTTTTTTTTCGATTTGTCATTGCTATTTCTTCTTCTTCTTTTTTTCTTCTTTTTCTCTTAACGTTTCTAGCCAGCGAGGGTGTACTCGAGGGCCCAGCACCCTTGCCCAAATCTTAAATAGAATGTTAAAAAATATGATGACATTCACAATGACGATGAGTACTAAAAGACTTAATTAGAAGTTCCTTTACAAATGCCATGTGCGATAATTAATTCAACCTCATTCAAAGTTATATTTTGGTTTGCGTTAGTTGACGGATAAGGACACACGGACAAGGACACACACGTTCCTACTAAAATGGGGTTGCATGGTTAATTAATATTGTTGGAGATGATTAGGATAGATTTTTCTTATCTCCTTGGATCCTAACTAACCCTAACAAAAGATTAGTGCGGTGTTAAAAGTCAAGTTTGAAGGGTCCATATCATCTCACGGTTCATTTCATTGATCCTATTGGAGGAAGACCTTTCCTCAGCTTATTAACCACGTTCTTGTATGTGCGTTTTACACGTTTTGCTTTGTCATTTTATTGCCCTTTCTGTTCGTAATCGTTGACGGCCGAGGACACCTGTTTCCTCCTAAATGGGGTTGAAATAGTTAATCATTCTGTAAATAATAATTAGGAGATGTTCTTAATATCTTACCTTCCGTTGCTTTGTCAGTTTGTGCCTCTTTTTTTGGCATTTGTTGACGGACAAGGACGTTTTCCTACTAAATGGTTTTGAATAGTTAATAGATATAATTACAGATAGTCTGGAGATTTTCTGCATCATTGCACTTTATACTATAACGGAAATGAGGACCGTCATGATCATCTCTAATAACAAATTTGGCATTGAAAGTCGAGCTTTTAAGGGAGTAGGATTTTCTTTTATTTGTCTTGCTTTAACTCTTCTTTTTTTTTTTTTTTTATTCCATCTCTTTGCAAGCATAAAGTCGAATTCGAAACTATTCATTCTCATCCCACTCAATTTCTTTAGCACTAAAAAAGAGAAAATTCTTTATCATTAAGCCTAGTGGATGGCATCAGTTAAGTGGATACCTTCTTTTCTTTCAAATATGCATATGCTTCACGTGACTATCACTAGTCTTTTCAGCAATTTAATTGTAAAGGAGATACAAAATATGTCGGGATTATCTCTAATAACAAATTTGGTGGCATTAAAAGTCAAGCTTTAATAGTCCATGCGAGTAGGTACTTTGTTTCCTTTCCAAAATGCAAATTCTCCACCTAACTTTGTCTTCACATGTGCATGTAAACAGTGTATCATTATTAGTAATCTCTTTTGGAGATGGACAACATAGAGTAAAACCGCGTTCAATAATTCATTCATTCATTTATTTATCATTTTTCTTGGGGCCACATTTGGACCTTCTTTACGTCTTGGTAATTATCTCATCGGGACAAGAAGCCTATACATTGATCTCAAGTGCATTGAGTATTTCAAGATGCTAGCACATCACTCAAATAAGTGTTGATAATTTCATATAATAGTTCACAAATTTAAGATGTTTGTAAGAAGGTAAATATAAGCTGGTAAAAGATATAAGAATTTGTTTGTGTTAGTGATGAGGGTAGTTTGTAATTTTGAAATAAACGTTAGGAAACTAAGTCAAATAAGAGTTGGTATATGCAAAACTAGGAAGTAACTTAATCGGAGAAAAGTTAGTAATTAGTGTAGGAGCGCGTAGGTTGTTTCTTTTTCAACATGCAAATGCTCTACGTAACTTTGTTTCACATGTGCCTGAACCCCATGCATTTATCACTAGTCTTCATCAGCGATTTAATTGCATACAATCTTATTAGATTTACAGTGCAGTCAATGAGCTCAAACCCAGGATCGATGTCTCCTGATGTGAAGACGTTTAGTTGGGGAACACATACATTATCTTCAAGGTGATGACATTGATGCTTGTTTTAGAAAAGTAAATGGGTTCCCAATTTAGTGAAACTACAAATTCGTTCAATAATTTTTTTTTTTCCCTCATCGTATCAGTTAATTAAGAGATGTTCTTTGAAGACATCATGAGTTAGGTATAAGGCGCTCAGTCACTAGACTAATGCAACTTTCATGGGATCATCACGTCGGGGACCTTTTGTGTATCTTGATAATTATTCAGTTGCGATAGGACAAAAAGGTTATAGATTGATTTCAAGATGATTAATCGAAAGTCAGTAGTCAATAGCTTTTTTATTGGTCTTCATAGGATCGAAATCTTCATTCTACAATGCCCGAAACTCCAGTACGAATAGATGAAAGCTCAAGCTTTTGGAATCTTAGTTCTATGGCATCACCGAATTCTATCTAGACATGCATGCATGTGCTTTATAGCTTTGGTTATAAGAAGCATAATGATGATATCTGATTTGGTGGATATATGTTTATATTTTCCCTATTTTCCCTTCAGTGAAGTTAAAACATATAATGGGCATTCATTAATCTTCTTGATTGTCGTCTTTGATGGTTATTTAGAGAATTACATGTCCAGGGTGTTTCTTTCTTATATTTAGGCTGAAAATATAGTTCCGGTATAATGATTGAAGCTTAATCATTTCACGTAATATATGTGAAACACCCAAATAAAAATAGTTTAAACAAAGTGGGGGCTGATTATACAGTTTGACGCGTGGGTCACCATTTTCACCCTTTTGGATTAGATTTAGATTGAACCTTCTTCAGACCAACTCCTAGTTTCGAATTGTAGATATACCAGATACTGAGGGTGCGCATGGTAAAATTTCTTGGCTGGGGAAGAGTTTTTTTTTTTTTTTTTTTTTCCAGAAATAGTTTTTTTCTATTTCTATTCCGGGGAACAGTTTTTGAGCAAAAGAACCCGTTTGATAACTGCATAAAATTTCTACTCTTGGAATAGAAAAAGAATAGAAATGCGTTTGGTAACGCAACAATTCTTTTTGTATTTATTTGTTTTTTTTATTTTTTTGTATTTTTATTTTTTTTTATTTTTTTTGTATTTATTTGTTTTTTATTTTTTTTTATATTTATTTGTTTTTTATTTGTTTTTGTATTTATTTGTTTTTTTTTTTTGTATTTATTTGTATTTTTTTGTTTTTTTTTTTATTTTCTTGCGTTTTTTTTTTATTTGTATTTATTTGTTTTTTTGTATTTTTTATTTATTTGTTTTTTATTTTTTTTTTTTTATTCTTGCTTATGGGTCGGCGGCGGCGGTGGGTGGTGGCCGACGACCAGCGTCGATGGCGGGCGGCGGTCGACGGTGGCTCCGGACGATTGGAGGTGGCCACGGCAAGAGAGAAATAAAACAAAAATAAAAAAAGAAAATTTGCTTATTTCTAGAAATTGTTCCCGGGACAATAAGCAATTTTTTTTTGTTTCTCGTTTCTATTCCCGGGCTAACTTTTTTATTCCAGGGAATAGAAATCAACTTGGCGTTACCAAACGGGTTTCTGTTCTTTTTTTTGTTCCGGGGAACAAAAGAACATAAATTGTGAGAATGAGAAATGTTCTCATGCAACACCTGAGCCGCAAAATCCTTGTCTGCGAATGGTATTTTTCATTCCGTAGAACATGATGAAAAACTTAGGTTGATGAATCATCTTCTATGGTTTGACAGAGCGGTTCAAAGTGATTGACAAAATACATTATGTGGAAATCTCAAGACGTCATGTAATTTGTGTATTATAGGGTGAAAAATCTCCAATTTTATGTAAATCTTGACTCATTTGATATAACTACAACTGAACTTTAGTTGTACTGTGGAGTGTTATAACTTTCCGTGATACATCATGTATGTTTTTAGCTAAAACACAAGTTGGGTGAGGAAGCTTCTTAAAAACTACCATAAGGTGTCCGTCAGACATCTTATAAAAGTTGCGTCATCTTTTTCATAGCTGATGTTGTTGTAGGAAAGTAATAGGATACTGCCTTGTGCTACATTTAGACATGTAGCCAACCTCACTATATCTAGCTTGGATGGGGCCGAATTTGCTCAGCTAGGCCTCTGTTGTGACAGATGAGGGTGACCCTTGCTCAAGCAACTCTAGCCGGCCTCGCCCGACTGGCCATTGGCAAAAAGGAAGAAGAATGCAAAAAAAAAAAAAAAAAAAAATACTAACATCGTATTAAAAATTGTCCATGTTAACGAATTTCGACCAAAATTGATCTAGATAGACTCAATTGGCAAAATGCGAAAAGATTTAAGATTCAATTGGCAAAATTGAAAATGTTTTGACTGAATTGATAAAAGTGTAATAGGTTTATGATTTTTTGAATAATTTTCCCAATGAAGAGGAGCTGTGCCCTTAGGATTGTCCGAGAGAGGTGGCCTCGTTGAAATACGGGAAATCTAGTGTGGATTCCATATTTGACCGCTAAACCGTAAAAGAAGAGAAAAAGAAATAACATACAACAATTTCTGCGAAATAAAGGAAAAAAAAAAAAAACAGATTCCACTAAGATACTTTGTAGTTGTGAGCCGATTTCAAGATAAGGTAAGGTCCAATCTCAGAGACAAACTGCATTTTATAAGCATTCGTGATATACTAAAAGTTAAAGATGAAACACAAGCCAGGAAACACAAGCTAGCTCTTAACATTTTTAAACTCACATATCCCAAAAGAAGATAAGTTCTTTGAGACTCTCGGCTAGAGTAGCATTTGCCATGAATTACAAGGTAGAAAATTACACAGAAAGAGATACGGAAGGAAAATATATGAAGCACACAGAAGCATATACATCCTCTTATTTATGAGCATGATAATTTTTATTGTTGGAAGCTGATGATTCCGGACCGACGTGGATGCTCATCTGTTTCTTACCGGCTCTCTTTCTGCAATGAGTAAAAACTTTTGTAATTGGCCAGCAAAAGATAAATATGTTTGAAGAAGATGAAGAACTTATAAAACTGCCGTATGAAACATCCATGGAATTTTCATTCGTTGTTTATTTATTTCCGCGAAAATGACCTGATCTTAAATTGGATGCAGAAAATCCCAAACCTACAGGTGAAGATAAAATGCATACCAATTTACAAGATACAATTATAGTAATAGTAAAGCACATCTTTCACCCATTACAACCAATTTTTGTTTATCAAAATCTATCAGGGAACAAGATAAGCCTTCATACTGCTATTTTCCTAATATTCATGTAACATATAGGTTACACAAGTAATGTACCATAGGACAACCCCTTCTTTTATTTGTAAGAAACAACCAATTTCGCTCTCTAAAATATTCTCTCTTATTTCTCCTAAAGTACAATTGAATTTTTCTAAAATTTCACATAGTAAAGTTGCACTTTCGTTGATGATGATAATGACAATAATAATGATGATGATGATGATGATGATGATGATGATGATGATGATGGATTTTACCTTGGACAGTAACTCTGTTTTGACCAGCGTCTGTTGGCGACCTTTTAGTTTTTCTTCCATATCTTGGCAAGGTCTTCATCAACTCCTGTAAGACTCACACTTTTCAAGCTGTCAATATGATTCAAGCTATCAACCGTCCCTAGCTTCTCGCATTGCCTGATTTCCAACTCTTCGAGACTAGGCATCGCCCCTTGCTTAACAAACAATACTTCTAATTCCTTGAGCATCCATAGTTTTAGGATGCGAAGTTTTGGAAAACCTGCTTTGCAATTCAAGCTTTTGCCGGTGAACGATCGAGCCAATAACCTGAGAACAATCAAATCTTTCAGGTTGTATAGGGCCGCCATTGGATCAACTTCCAGTCTTGACATTGACAAGGTGAGCGCTTTCAGATTCTTACAGTCCGACGAGAAGCTCGGAACAGACTCCAGTGATCCGAGCAAATACACGTTTGAAAGAGATGGGGGCCATTTCGTTTCACTCAAATTGAGCACTGCAGGCTGGCCTAACAGGTCCCTCGATCTCAACCTCAGGGACTCGAGCCTGGTCAGGCTCGAAAAGCATTCGGTCACCGCCTTCACTGCCCCGGGACGGCATGTCACGCCCAGCTTCTTCAGGCTTCGCAGCTTCTTCAACACTCTTATCATGGGGCTCTTACCAGTTTCTATGAACAGACCCCATAGCGTCTCGAGTTTACAATATGGAGGCTTCCCTGATATAATATGGTGTGGGATGGACTTTCCGAACGATGCTTCGCTCAGGTACAGATGTCGGAGATTCTTTGCATTCCAAATGGCGCTCGTCACTTTGGTTATGTTGGTGTGCTTCAGATCTAATGTTTCCAGGAGCAACAGATTCCCCACTGATTCCGGAATGGAATCCAGAATCGTCCATCTCAATCCCAAATACCTTAGGTTCGACAGTATATTTCCAAAGTTCTCAGGGAGTACAGGCTTGTAAACACCCTCGAGATCAAGTACCCTTAGCAAATACAGGCGTCTGTCTAAAAGTTTTGGTTTAAGAAGATTTTGTGATGCATCAAGAACTACGATGTCTCTCCCTTGGGTCTCAAGCTTACGGGTGTTAAACAACGCAAAAGACCGAAGGCAATGGACCTGGCAACTATAATGTCCTTCCGCTGGGGTTTGCCCTCGCACCTGTTGATGCTGGGCACTCTGCTCGGGGTTGGGGCCCTTGACCCTTGTTTCTTCCTCTATCCTAAGAAGTCCGAATTCTTTTGCTTTCTGGCGAAAAAATTCATGAAGAAAAGCAGGCATGCGACATGATTGGGCGCTACCATCCGGTTTTCGCCGTACCGCACAGATTAAGTTCCTTCTCTCTAATTGGCGAAAGCAGTCCTCTGCCGACAGCGATCGTTCCAACCCGTTAGCAGCCTCTGCCAATAACCACTCAGCAGCCCATTGCCGGAAAAGCCTCCTTGTGGGGACCTCGGACTCCTCAGGATAGAGAGCCATGTAAAGAACACATAGCTTCATTATACTAGGCAACTCGTCGAAGCTCAAGCGCATGATATCTTCGAGGGTGGGACGATTTTTGAGCTGCTTGATGAGGGCCGCCTGCTTGCTCACTTTCACCGTGGACAAAAGTCCTCCTAACAGTAAGATAGCCGGAGGAGAACCATTGCATTTGCTCAAAATTTCCTCTTTGATGGTCATCTTCAATTGCGAATCGTCATCAATGGAGTTACCTCCTCCAGTGATGCTTACATGCAGCAAATCCTCGCACTCTTTATTGGTCAAGTCAGGGAGAAAGTGGTGATCAGGCGTCCAAGGGTCTGCATAGTTGTACATTTCCGCATTACGAGTTGTGACAATTACTCTGCTTCCGTTCTTCGAGTCTACGAATGGGACCAAGAGCTCGTTGAAGAGTTCAGCATCGCCCCAATTATCCAAAACTATCAAGTACCTCTGCTCCATCAACGATTTATGAAGCATCTCACACAGCTGCTCCTCGTCCTTGTCCTCCAAGTCGTTTGGCAGATCTCGGACCGCTGTCTGCTTCAGTATGTCCACCAGGAGGCTCTGCTTCCAGTAGGACTCCGCCCCGGGGCACGTGACATGAAGCCAAGCGCGACAGTCAAAGTGCTGCTTGATTTCCGGCATGTTGAAGACACTTCTCACCACTGCGGTCTTGCCACAGTGTTGTTTGCCAACCACCGAGATCACCCGAAGGTTGGACTCGCCATCAGTCAACCGGTCCACAAGCACCTTTACATGTTCGCCACGGCCCTTGATCTCGGACTCCACCCTCTGCCTCGTATTTTCTCGATTCCTTTCGCTGGATGGTGCGAGCTCGCTGGATAACGACCCGACTCTCGTCATGAAATCCTTGGCCATCCCTTCCCAGTGGCGCGCTCGGTTCGTCACTGAGAAGAACCGAACTGAAGCAAACACCTTGGCGAAAGAACCCTTCTGCAATTTTGGCGTCTGATCTCCGAACCATTCAACAAGGCATTCTTCCATTTCCATAGCTTTATCAGCCAAAATCCGAAGCCTTTGTCCGCAGTCGTCGCTGAGCTCGGCGTTCATCCTGGTGTTCAGGATCCACTGGAGATTGCTTATGGAGTCAGAGATTTGATCTGTTAAATTTGGATAGACGATGACGTCTTTGTACCAGTGGAGAAGATCGTGAAGTCTGGCTATGGCCAGCGAAACGGCTACTTCAGGGGCCGCCATTGTCACGGTTTCGAGCGAAGAAGGGCCCGAAAATTCGAAGGGACTGATTTATAAAAAGCTAGAAAAGGATTAGTGGCTCGAGCTATGATTTCGAGGAACCAGTCTTGAGGCCTCTTATAAGCGTAAGAGTAGGAGTAAAAAGAACAGAATTACCGATTTACTTTCCTACGGTGAAATTGCCTGGGACTTCGGTATTCACCTTTCGATTTGCCTGATGTCTTTTAAATAGGCTGAAAATTATGAACAAAATATATGCGGATCTACATCTCGATGCAAAAACAATTCGATCGAAATGCATCAAAATTCGTGTGTCGCAAGATTTCGGTTCTTCCTTTCTGCTTTTTGCAGTTTGGGCAGAAAAAGAAATTAATGATGTGCACCGGATTACGGTGAAAAATAAAATATGAATATGTAGCAAGTGTCATCCACGGAGGACGGACCTTGTCGGTAACTCTAAATTAGTGACAATTATTGGAGGCCCCCATCTAACTCCTGACGTCAAGCTGTCCTTATTGACTATGTCGTATTCTACCGACTCCGAAACTAAAAGGATGATCCTCACGTGAAAAACGTGAATCTCTGAGCGTTCTGCCGTCCTCCGTCCATTGGCTAATTCCAGTTGTTTCAGTCAAATAGCAACAGCCGCGTGCCTAAATCATTCACATTAAGGTAAAATCACATAAATTAGAATGGGAATCTGAGAACAGGACTGATTCCCACCAATCTGGTTTTACTTTATTAATGTTTCTTATTTTTTGTGTCTCTAAATATGAGTTATAATCATTACAAGAAATTGTGGTCATTAGAGATGTTGATTTATTGCAATCGTTTAATTAAAAGTATAGGTAGAATCTAAGTAATACTAAAACCAATTTTGGAATTTGTGAAATGGCAGGTTCCAGGTTCCTACGTTTAAAGATTAGGGAATGTGCTTTGACGAGTGGATTCCAATTTCAGGTTTTAGGTAGAATCGTAACAGAATTTAAAATTGTCTACTTTTAAAACCACATACAATACCAACATATCATTAAATCAAGCGTTTTTTTGAAACCGATGCGTCTAGTTATGTCGATTTGTGCTTTTCTTTTTTCAATCAAGTCTTTCGACTTTTTAATTTGTTTAATCAAATCCTTGAATTTGCATAATTATTTTAGTTAAGTCTTTCGGGCTCCAAATCCAGTTAGTTGGCATATACTTGTCCGTATGAGTCGGAAAACCTGGGGGTGGCGTTTTCTTTGAAGAATGCTATTACTCGAGGTTCGGTCGAGGTCTTCATCTTTGGGGGTTTAGTTCGAAGTGGCAAAAGCTTTTCCGTGCAGACTCTTGATTAGCAAAGTGATGCAAATACAAGGAATAGATTGTAAAAAATGCACAATTTGGGGGATGAAAAATGGACTTTTGAATAGTAGAATCGAATACTAGTTACATGTAATTTAAGAACAAGCAACTATGATTAAGTTCATCTTAAGAGATTAGATTATTTATCCACCAGTAAAGTTTCTTCTGTCCGATCTGATCACGTAGAATTCAAGTATTTCATCACCATCTCGGCCTTTTAATTTTGTCGAAACGGTGTAAGCTGATAAAACAAAGAAAACTGATTTCCTTGGTGGGCAAACCTGAAGAACTCGGCATGAGTCGAGCCGATAATATTTCCGACTGCGGAACTGTGATTGTTTGTCAATGGATACATATTCGGAACAATACCATTACGGCGGTGCATCAGTAAACATAGAGTGGAGATCAATTACAAACGCTTAGAGCCACAATTCACGCATTATTTTGACTGCTTATCTATGTTGTTGGCCTTAAAACAATGGCCTTGACGCAAAGCTTGGTTTTCCAATTCCCATCGGTTTGCTTGAGCGAAAAGCTTATCTTGCCAACGGTTTTGGGCGTCGTCTCGAACTGGCCAATGCTAATTGCATGCCACTGTTCCTTTTCCAGTCCTTCCAATCTTTCCATGCGTTCCTGCTTGTTTCCATCTGGGAGAGCGAGACTGAGGTTCACTGGAGCATCCCATCCGCGGCCTCTTTGTCTTATCTTCACGAGGATCTCGACTTCATACGTCGTCCACGGAGAGAGCATGATCGTATTAAATTTCCCATTGATTTCTAGCCAGCTAATACTTTCTAGCTCGGCGACATGCACTTTCTCGTTGCCCAAATAGCTGAAACTCAGAAATATTCAAAGCAAGCAAAGGGTTGGTTTACTAGCGATGATGATCGTTAACAATTATCTCATCTTCATGTAAGCAATTCAAAGCGAAAGTGCTGCTAAATGAACAACTCGCAGCTGAAATAAGGTGCATATTCAGCAGCATGGTTTTGGCGGCATTCGGAAATACTCGACGCCGAAATAACGCTGGTGATATGCTGACACAAAAGTACCCATTTAGCGGCAAAACACAGTTTTTCACCGCTCGCGGATCATATTTTTTGGAGCGAATTCGTATGGGCCAACCTAGAGTTTTGATCAGCACATGAAGGTTCAACTTAAAATGTACTCATTTAGGATAGAAGAAACAACGATACCATGGCTCCTCCTCTTCTCCCCATAGCCAGTTTTCGTCATCTGAAGCGATCGATAAGTCTTTAGCCAGAATCTTCCAGCAGTTCTTGTTGAGCTTCTCGTCAACCCAATACTTGCGCGTGTACGGCGGTTCCTGTAAGCACAAAGTAATGATCAGTGAGTGTGGCATTAGCAACATTAGAACAAAACTTGGCTCTTGTCCAATCCGGAGCGACCGAGCTCCCATCCAGTCTGTGATGACCTATTTGTAGATCCACTTATCATCTGCAGGTGGTCTTGATTTACAGACTTCTGCATATCATGCAGTTTTAGATTTATGGCAGGCCTCACAATTTGAGCCAAATTCTTTCTCAATAGAGCATTATCTATCTGAGCAAAAACTAATTCATTTTTGTCCTTTGGAACTTACCTGATCCTCGCCACTTTTGGCCTCGCCTTGCTTCCTATCGTCCTTCAAAAGCACTCCTGCATAGACTCGAGCGCTCAGCTCGTTTTTGTCGAGGGAGAAGATTTCGTCACCCACCGCTCTTCTCAACATCGCAAAGGAAAGGAGAGGAGGCTTTCCCGTTTCACTTGTGCTGATTTGGGCCTTTTCTTCATGTGTCGACGGTGACAAATCCCGCGCATCTTCTGCTGCAGAAATCGTCGCCATCTTCTTCCAGGTATATCGGTACCTACCCTACATATACACGAGAAAAAAAAAAGACAAAGGTTTGAGATGTTCTAACGTTAGAGTAAATGAAAGGTTGATTTATCGGTCCAGACATTCGGACTCTACCAGAAACGTCTTGCTGCTTGCAGCCCCTGCTATGGTGGAAGAAACAGGGATGAAAATATAATGGTGAGTTCTGATTTTGAGGACTTTCAGAGTCAAGTAGAGATGAAGCTAAGGGGACCAAATAAAATAACAGTAATGATGATGATGATGATGATGATGATGATGATGTCACGCTAAAGATGACAAAGGCGATTTGAGCTAAATGGGCTCGAGGCTAATCGGTCCTGCCAGCTCGCTTATCAAAGGCTGCTTCTTTTGGACTTTGCTTTCCTTCACACCCACGGAAAAATCTTAACCCGGATAGAGTAGGAAAGGTAGCAATCTAATATGCCCATTGATCACATCCATATCCACTAATCCCGTTATTTCATGTCATTACCAAAATACTTTAGTGCGATTGCAAAGGGCATTTCTTTTTTATTAAAATCAAGTGTGCGAAAATGTATCACTTCATACTAGTTTTAAGTTTACCACCTCAAGTTTAAATGTCTCTCATTATTTTCACGTTGCGTTAGAGATCAAGATAAGTTCCACGCTCCAAAGTTCGGCTAATTAAATTGGTGCATTTCTATTTTATAATATACAAAATAAAATATTTCAATAGACCCTAACTTTTATTTGTAAATGTGCATGAAAATGCTTTGTAATTCACTTTGATTTTATACCATTCGCTGCTTTATGAAATGAACTGCTGATCAATCGTAGAATAATTTTGCAACATTCAATTTGAGGTGTACATTGCATTAGTGGTCATAATGCGACTCTTGTTTCAAACACACTAAGAAGTTTCTAATCTTATAAAATGAAAGTTTAACTCTCTTTGATCAATATACTTCAGAATAAATTACTTGTAGTGGAACTTTAATTCCGATAAAACTCGTGGCTTTTTCTTTTTATTTTTCAGGGTAAGGGTGTCGAATGCTTATCAAATTGCAGAAGTCAGAAAAAATCTTCAAACTTAGGTGAATGGTTGCAAAGAGTTAGACATTGTTAACCTAAATAGAATGTTGAAAAATATGATGACATTCACAATGATGACAGAGTATTGAAAGACTTAGCTAGACAATTATTTTCAAACGCCTAGTGTGATGATTAATTCAACCTCATTCCAAAGTTATATTTTGGTCCGCGTTAGTTGACAATAAGGACACACATGTTCCCACCTAAATTGGATTGAATGATTAATTAATATTGTTGGAGATAATTAGGAGAGATTCTTCGTATCTCCTCGGATCGTAATTATTTCTAACGACAGATTTGTGGCATAAAAAGTCAAGCTTGAAGGGTCCATCTCACCTCGACTTATTAACCTGTGTCTATATGTGCGTGTTACACGTTTTGCTTTGTCCTTTTATGGCGCTTTTGGTTCACAATTGTTGACGGACGAGGACACATGTTTCCTCCTAAATGAGGTTGGATAGTTAATTATTCTGTAAATGATAATTAGGAGGGATTCTCAATTTCTCCCTTTTGCGTTGCTTTGTCATTTTGTGTCCCTTTTTTTGGCATTTGTCGACATACAGGGACGCATGTGTATCCTCCAAAATGGGGTTGAAAGGTTAATTAATTTTATTACAAAATGTCTGGAGTTTTTCCGCATCATTGTGCAATATCCTTTAAGGAAATGAAGGATGTCATGATTATCTATAATAACAAATTTGGGAAATAAAGTCAATATTTAAGGGGTCAATTGGTCAGTTTTTTTTTTTTTTATTTTTATTTTCGTCGATAGTTGATTAGTTGAGTAGGTACGCTCTTTTCTTTTCAACATACATATGTTTCACGTGACTTTATGACATATGCATGGACATCATGCATCATTTATCACTACTAGTCTTTTCAGTAATTTAATTGTAGCACAATCATTGTACATATCCTTAAAGGAGATACAAAGAATGTCAGGATCATATCTAATAACAGATTTGGTGGGCATTAAAATCAAGCTTTAAGGGGTCCATGTGAGTAGGTACTTTGTTTCCTTTTCAAAATGCAAATTCTCCACGCGACTCTATCTTCACATTTGCAGGCAAACTAGGCATTCATCAGTTGTCCTTTCCACCAATTTAAATTGTATTGATTTCATTCTTTTAGATTAGCAAAGTCTTATCTAATTTTTCAAATAACATGCAACTATAGAGGATAAATACTTTGTTTTGCTTCTTTTTTTGATCTTTGAATTCAAATTTTGCTACAAGCACTCCCTAAGAGTAAAATCATGAATGTGCTAGGTTGACATGGGAGAGTTACATGCTTAGGATTGCCCAAAGATCGAGACTAGGTAAGGGGCGAGAAAGCAGAAAAATTACCAAAAAAGTCTAAAACTTGTTGCACTTGTGCTAAATTACTTCTAAACATTTCAATTATGCCAATTAAATCCTAAACATTTTGATGATTTGTCTAAAGTATGACAACCGTGACATTTACTATAGACTTTTTTTTTTTTTGGTGACATCAAAAATCTCGAATGAGTTTTGAGATTCCTATGCCCAAGTGTAGAGTTTTTGGTCTAAGCTCCGATATATTGTTATTTTGAAAAATGATTTCCGATTTTCTAAGGAAGAAATCATTTTCCTAATTTAAACTTTGTTAGAAAAATATTTTCTATTGACTCTTTTTCCTAAGTAATCTAAATGCCGGAAAATATTTTCCGCAAAACAAATAGAGCCTCAAAATACACATCTTCATTGTTGGGCTTGAGCCCTAATAAGTCCTACCAGCTCACTTATCATAGGCTTGTTAAGCAAATCCCTTTTTGACTTCCAGACTTGACTTTTCCTTCACACATGGAAAAATCTAACCTCAATAGGTATGGGTAGCCATTTAGTTATGCTGTATAATCACGTTTGTATAGGCTATTCCTGTTATTCTATTGACTAGTAAAAGATTTTCTATTGACTTATCCTCGTAATTGATCCTAACACCAAAAGATGAAGAAAATATTTTTTTGGAAATATTTTTCCGTGAAACAAACAAAACCTTGTATTTGATTTAAATTCACTTAGGCCAAAATCAAGAAAAGGAAGAGAAAAGAAATGCACAAGAAGAAAAATTTACTATATATGGTTCGCTCCATGAAGAGGAATGATTTTTTTGTTGACAAGTTGGTTTGTAGTAGAAACCTGAAATTTCGCAAATAAGTCAAATGTGCATTTTTGTAATAAAAGAATCAAGATAAAACAATGAAGGGAAAAAGCCACCAAAAACCCCAAACTTTACCTAAAGTGACAAATTTACCCCAAACTTTTTTTTGTGACATGAAAAACCCCAAATTTTGCAAACGGTGACACATTTACCCCATTAAGGGCATTTTCGTCTTATTTTTTTCTGTTTTTTATTTTTCTTTTTTAAATTTTTTTTTTCTTCTCTCTTCCCTCCGTCGGCCATGGTGGAGCTGGCGGAGGGAAGCCGGCGAGGGTGGCCATCGCCGGACGCCAAGCGCAAAGGGAAGAAAAACCAAAGAAAAAAAAAAGTAAAAAGTTTTTAAAAGTAAAAAGACCAAAATGCCCCTATGTTGGGGTAAATGTATCACACAAATGAAAATTCAGGGTTTTTTGTGTCACAAATAAAAGTTTGGGGGTAAATGTGTCATGATTAGCAAACTTCAGGGTTTTCATGTCAAAAAAAAAATTTAGGGTAAATTTGTCACTTTGGATAAAGTTTGGGGTTTTTGGTGGCTTTTTCCCAACAATGAGACAAGTAACCAATAAATAAATAAAAAAAATGATGAAAAGGCTTTCAGCCCATTTGATCATAAAGGCAGCCCATTAGAATCTGTTCAGGCCCACAGTCCGGTTCAGCTCAATGTAATTCGCAAGCACAAGCCCAAACCATTTCGAAAGTCATCTCAGCCCATGAAAAGTGAAACCAGGCCCGTAGGAATGAAAACCCTTAGCCCATCTCTCTGTTCTCGAACGCGACTCTGATTCACAGCCAAATGGTTCCTGCGGCTCAATACCTTCAATTCGATCAATATTCGCAGTCCTCAATTACATTTTCAAGGAAAATATCATATACGCTCTGCTTAGGTTTATTTGCACGTGAAGAGGAAACTAAGAATCATAGCTTCATTCTTGTGAAAATTGATCATGATTGAATTTGTTTTGATTAGTTGAGTTCACATTAGGGCGGTTTGTAATGATCTGAAATGAATTATTTCTTCAATCTTGCTTACAAGTTCTTTGTTCTTTAACTGAAACGTACAATTATATTAACA
Organism: Eucalyptus cloeziana; assembly: GCA_014182715.1. NCBI lineage: Eukaryota > Viridiplantae > Streptophyta > Magnoliopsida > Myrtales > Myrtaceae > Eucalyptus > Eucalyptus cloeziana. The sequence continues at coordinate 31,577,558 of CM024643.1, forward strand.
AGTTTAGCTCCCATCTTTTGATGCAGTCCTAAACAAGGAAAACAAATTGAAGAAGAGACTTCGTTGATGATTATTAAAAGTTTAAGTAAATTAATCATTGAGTAGACGAATTAATGATCTCAAACATTGAATGACGTAAAGCATAATTTTTTAAAATATGGTATGATAGGTGTAATTATTGCTCTACTGAAGTTAAAGACTTCTCTTAACTTTGAATTACCTAATTCACGAGGAAATATCATGGGCTCTTTCAATCTTTGGATAACTTAACTAAGTTCTCTAGTAAACCAGTAAGTGACTTAGGAAAATAAGGTTTTTTACCTCATAATTAATATTTAAAATTTCATGTGGAGATTAAATTTTTTTAGATAAGTTATTTTTACTAACTTATGTGTTTAAAAATGGAATAAAAAAATTAATTAGGGGAAAATCACGTTCTTAGTTCTATTGGTTTTGCCTTTCTTGAGTTAGATATACAAAGGCAAAAACCGGGTCCTAAGCAGATTTTGAGTGTTCAGAAAGCCGCAGATGAATATAGCAAATTGCGGCCTTTGCATGTTCATGGAGTTCAAACCCACACAATGATTTGTGTTATACCATTAGATTGGTAAATGGACTAACATATTTTCTTTAGAATATTCTGTTGACGAGATTCAATGAAACAGAAATGAAATTTCAGAAAGATTTGCTTATAACACTAACGCATGTTACATATAAAAGAAGTGATTGGTCAACTGAAATGAGCTATGAGGAGTTAGTACATGTTACATATGGTTCATCGAGAATCGTTACTCCTGCTTAACAAGCAGCTCGGTGATTGCTGGGAGGAATGGTATTTGGAAGTGATCGGTCAAGTCGAAATGAGCCATGAGGAACCAGACATGAGTCAGGAACTCGCCTCCTCGTTGTAGTTGCCAGGCATGTTGAACCCCCTTGCACTTGAAGGCCGCGTAAACAAGCATCTCCACCCACACAGAACTTACAATCTCCCATTTGTTCTCTTGGTTGTTCAGCTGCGACGCGAGCCGGCATCCCTGGTACAGGGCGAACTTGCTCTTATCTCCTTTTCCCATGTTCGGAGCTAGTTTTGTGTTCAGGTTTGTGCGCAGCACATTGCAAGCTTCAAGTAGGATTCGCTCTCTACAGCCTTATGGGTTGCCTTTTTTGACTCAGGCTCTTTGAGCAAACTCGTTGCAGCCGCGTACGTGTCTCGGAATCTGACGCGTCGACTCCAACCGGCAAGAGAAAAGGGTACGTAACCGAAAGATACAGCATATACCGAGACAATTGCTTGCTCATTTTGGGAGCGCCCAAAAGATCTTCCTGTTTTTCCAGGTGGCATAAGAGTTCGGTTGCAATGTGCCAGACATGGATGCTCTGGTCGATCTCTAACTCGATGCTCCATTTAAAATCATCCAATAACTCATGCTTTTTCAGTATGAGTTGTCCCGTGTAGGTCCCTACGGACTGAACTTCCTTTTCGCTTGTTGCCAGGGACTTGAAACGTTCGAGAAGCCGTTCTTTAACAAAGTCGCTTATTTCCACATCACCCTTGTACAAGAACTTCAGAACCTTCTGGTCGACATGTAGCAACTCTAGGATTCGATGGAACGGGAGGAGTTTCTCTTTGAAAGTGAAGCTTAGTAGGTTGTACTGCGCCATAGAACCCGACCACCTGCGCCTCTTATACAGTGGTTGTAACCGTTCTACAAAATCCAAGATGACTGGACTGTGTTTATTCAGCAAACAAGCAGCTTCGTCGGAGAAGAGAAGAACGAACAACGCATAAATCTCAGGAAAATGGCGACCTCGGGCAACAAAAAGGTCACAAGATATTGAACTTGGAGTATTTGTCCTTGTCTGACCTGGAGAAAAGCACCACGACCATGACGGTGGATAGGATACTCACGGTGCGGGGAGTAAAGCCCCACCGATTGTGGATCACCATCGCCCTAGTGCAGTGCAAATCGTACATGAGTCCCAGTTCAATCTCGATAACTCTGAATACAACTTGAAAATGTTTATCCTTGAGTATTAACATGCTAGTGTCACGGTCCTCGAAGCTAAGCACGAGACCAGCGAAAAGGCGCTGGAAAATGTCGATCAGGTCTTTGGCTACTGCCGGTTGCGCTCCTTTACCTTTTCAGGTAAAAGCTTTTCATTCCCAAAAAGGTGCCGGAAAAGGTAGAATGTACCTTTGGCTTCGGACAAGAGACCTTTATCAAGAGACGAAAGTTCTACGCCCGCCTTCAAATTGCATTCCACGTTCACTCCGCGTATCTCAATCACCTCGTGCGGCGTGATGTCGTAGCCCTCGGCCTTCTTCAACTTATATTCCTCTAGGACCTTCGAGTAATGGAGAGGAGGGTCGGGGATCGAGTCCCTGAACTGCTCACTACTTGCGGCAAGGACATAAACCCTCTCGCCATACTTTATGAGGCCAGAGAAGATGGTGAGAAGCGAAAGCACTGAGAGATCATCAGAGGATGTCAATGCCTGCAAGAAGATGAACAGCGTCCTGGCCGTTTGGACGACGAGTCCAACCAAATGCCTCATCCAGAGCTTGTGTCAGGACCGCCCAGGTGCAGCAGCGCGAACGGTGCCCAGACTTGTGAATTTGTTTTTTTTTTTTTTTTTTGCCCCTTTCAATCAAGTTCTTTATAATTTTTAATTTATCTAATCAAATCATCGAACTTACTAGTTATTTTAATTAAGTCACTCGGGCTCCAAATTCCATTAATTGGCACTCACTTGTCCATTTGAGTCGACAAAAGTTTTGACACTGAAACTCAAGGGTAGTATTTGTTTTGAAGAATTTTATCGCTCTAGGTTCTTGGCGATCTTCATCTTCGGTGTTTTTAGCCCAGGAGTGGCAAAAAGTTTTTTCGTGCCAGACTCTTGAAGTGGGAGGAACTTGATTAGTAAAGTGATGTAAGTACAATGACTTGATTGGGCTAAAGGCCCAAGATTGGGGATGAGCAATGAGTTCTTTCCTTTTAGAATTCTACAAACGCTACAATGTACAGATTTGAATAGTAGTTATGTGTAATTTAAAAACAAGTGAGTCCAATTAATTAAGGCTCCATTTATTTCATGAAAAATGAATAATTTGAAAAAAATATATTTCATATCACTTATAAAAAAGAATAAACGATAAATATTTTCATCGCTCATGAGAAAGTTTAAATATAATGTTATTGATAATGAAAACATTTTATATTTACTAATAAATTATAAGAAATAAAAGTAATTATTTTTAGGAAAATATCTTTCGAATAATTCTTTTTTCATGAAACAAATAGAGCCTAAAAGATTAGATCTTTTATCCACCGGTTAAGGTTTCTTCATTCTAATTTGATCACATCGAGTTATAGTATTTCATCATCATCTCAACCTTCTAATTTATCCAAATAGAGTGAGCTAAAAATTTACAATTTCCTTGGTCAGCAAACCTGAAGAGCTCAGCATGATTTGAATCGGAAGTACTACGATGAATTTGGATTGTTTGCCAACTGGTACGAATTTGGAAAAATATCATCTTATAACGGTGCACCACCAAACGCAGAGAGGAGATCAATACAAACACCTGAGCCCCAATTCACGCATTATATCGGCTGATTATTCCCTGCTGGTTAGTGTTAGTTTGCGGAATCGATGTGCCTATGGAACCCAGCAAAGGAGCATAGGAATGGCAAGGGACAAGAAATGTACGAAATATAGAATTTTATTGAATAGTTGGGAGTTTTCTAGGAATGTTGGGGAGGCTACGGGAGCTTCATGAGATCTATTTATAGACTTCTCTGCCGACATACAACATAAGATCAGCTATAATATTTTGATCATTTTTTTAAGATTTTGACTACAAAACTCCAACATGCAAGCTGAAGGTTTGCTTGCAGCAGCTGGACATTTGGCTGCAACTAAACATTTTCCCTCATCGGCCGACCTCAATACAGAAAACTCCTCTGTGAACAGCCCACTTTTCTTCCGCCTGCTCGCTCCCCATTGTTGACTTTGGCCTAAAAACAACGCCTTTGACACGGAGGCCGGACTTGCAATGGATATCAGTTTGCGTGAGGGAAAAGCTTATCTCGCCGACCGTTTTGGGTGTCGTGCCAATTGCCGATGCCAATGGGAATCCACTCTTCCTTTGTCTGAATGTCCAACCTTTCCATATTTCCTGCTTGTTTCCATTTGGTAGAGTGAGACTGAGGTTCACCGGAACATGTCATCTGAAGCTTCGATGGCTCATCTTCACAATGATTGCGACTTCGTACGTGGTCATGGGAGAGAGCATGATCGTCTTGAATTGCCCTTCAATTTGTAGCCGGTCAGCTCTTCTTAGCCTGGCAACGGGCAAACTTTTGTTGCCATCATACCTGAAACTCAGAAATATTTAAGAAGCAAAGGGTTGGTTAACTAGCGAGGATGATGATTAACAATGTACTTCATTTTCATGTAAGCAATCGAAAGCTTTTTCGGCAGCAAAAATTGTTTGCTGCTAAATGGGCATCTTGCAGCTGGAAAAAGGTGCATATTCAGTGGCATTTTTTCAGTGGAATCAACGAATAAGAAACACCAAAATAACACTAAAGACATGCCAAGATAAAGGTGCTCATTTAGCGGCAACAGAACGTTTCTCGCTGCTTGCGAGTCATATCTGTTGAAGCGAATTCATACATTGTACCCGAGCCGACCTAGAGTCTTGATAAGGTTTGACTTAAAACGTAAATGTTTAGGATAGCAGCAGCAGCGGTACCACTCCTCTTCTGTCCATTTCCAGAATAAGGTGTTGGAACCTCCAGATCGATAAGCCCTTAGCCAGAACCATCCTGCAGCTCTTGCTTAGTTGCTCGTCAACCCAATAATCGTGTGTATATGGCAGATCCTGGAAGTGGTTTTGATTTATTGATCCACTTATCATCTGAAAGGGGTCTTCATTTTCTGACTTTTCCTGCACATCATGCAGTTCTAGTTTCATGGCGGGCGTTACAACCCGAGCCAAATGTTTTCTCAAGATTCTTATCGATCTGAGCAGAATATGTTATTTTTGTCCTTCAGAACTTGCCTGAATTTCGTCATTCTTGCCTCGCCTTGCTTCTTGTTGTTCTCCAAAAGTAGTCGGTCATGTTTCGCCTTGCGCTACTTCTTGTTGTCCTTCAAAAGCACTCCTGCATAGACTCGACGGCTCAGCTCTTTTGGGTTGAGGGAGGCAATCTCATCATCAATCACTCTTCTCAAGATCGCAAAGGAAATGAGAGGAGGCTTTCCCGTTTCACTTATGCCGTTTCAGGCGTTTGCTGACGGTGATGAGTCGGGCGCATCGCCTGCTGCAGAAGCTCCTTCCATCTTCTTCCAGGTATACTTGTACCCAACATGCAGGTACACTGAGCAAAAAAAAAAAAAAAAAAAAAACGAAGGCAAAGGTTTGAGTTGGTCTAACGTTAGACTAAAGGAAAGGTTGATTTATTGGTCCAGACATTCGGATTCTACCCAAAACGTCTTGCTGCTTACAGCTCCTGCTATGGCGGAAGAAACAGAGATGAAACAATGATAGCGAATTTTGATTTTTCAGATTTTCACAGTCAAGTAGAGACAAAGGGACCCAAATAATATTAACAAAACAAAAAAAGTAATGATGATGATGATGTCACACTAAAGATGCGGCCCTTTATTGTTGTGATATCACCCCTGTTATGAGTGAAAATGAATAAGGAGGTTTGAGCTAAATAGGCTCGAGCCCTAATAGGTCTTGCTGGCTCACTTATCAAATACTTTCATACTTGACCTTTCTACATACACATGTAAAAAGCTATCCTCAATAGGTAAAGGTAGCAATTCAACTATGACGGATAGTCACGTCCCTATCGGCTGTTCTTGTTATTTTGTTTCATTACCAAAATGTTTCAGTATGATTGCGAATTGCATTTTTTTTTTTTTTTTTTTGAAATCAAGTGCATGAAAAAGTGTCAATTCATGCCAATTTTGAATTAATCATATTGTATTTTGCCGAATTTGGGTCTGTCATTGTATTTGCATTGTGTCATAGATCAAGAATTGTCATCTTTATTAATAGGTCTTCCCACCTTTTCTTTTCTTGCCTTCTTTTCTTGCCCTAAATAAGTCCCATCCGAAAATGTTCATCGAAGTTCTCATACATGATCTTGTTGTTCTTGCCTAAACTGTTTGTTATCAAGGTCCGTATATGGTTGTGGCTTCCCAATAGCAATGTACCCTCCAAAATTATCCAAGAGCCCTCTTGTAATACAAAGTCGCGGTTGTCAATGCTTGGAAATTTGACAATGATAAAAGTCATTTTCTAGCTCAATAATTGTGGAATTTTGAGCTTAGCACATTAAGATACTAAAACACACACTTGTTTTGACTTGAATGCTCCAAGAATGCCCTAAAATGGATCAATAGTTTTCCACTTATTGGGGCATTTTTGGTGCTCGTCGACACATTTTGATACACAACACATGTTAGAACAAACTGGTGTTCACTATGTTGACTAGTAGCGACAAGCCAAGCATGCATTTTTTGTAAAAATAAAAATAAATAACAGTAAAAGAAAAAAAAAAAAAAAAAAAGAAGAGAGTCCATTTATGCGATGACCCGGACCGGTCCATCTGGCCCCAGCCCAGCTTGTCGCCATCAAGTCCAATTTTGGTTCAGCCCGGCTCAACCATGAACACCAGCACAAGCCGAACCCATCAAACCAAGCCAGCCCGATTCCATTTCCATGGGAGAGCCCGCCCCGCGGCCCCCCGGCCCCCGCCGCGCACACCACCCACTCTCTCTCGAGAATCTCTCTCTCTCCTGAACAGTCGCAAATGAACTCGCGTGTGTAGGGAAGCGGTTGCGCAAAAATCGACTACGATTGAATCTGTTTTTGGTTGTTTGAACTCGTATCATTGCTGATGTGATGATCTGAGATGAATCACTGCTTTGATTCTGCATCCAAGCTACTTGGCCGAGGTGTTCTTTACCTGTTCAATGAAATGCCTGAATGACATCAAAATGCACGGTTCCTAGAAGTAATGAGTTCCATAGCCATTTGGTTTAATGCTTCACCTCTCACGATTGGATTATTGTACATTTAGGCATTCATGTTTCCTTTTCATGCTTTATCCGAGAGTCATGTTATGTTAATTCCAATTAGAACTTGAATTTCTTGAAGTCTTATTATGGTCGGCCACGCTTGAATCGATTCGATGATTCATGCGGTTTGTCGACTTAATGTTCAATATAAAAACCGTGTCTCATAGCTTGCGGATCTCCCTGAACAGAATCAAGGGTTCGAATTGTTGTTCGGACATTCGGTTCTGCGATCAATCTTTCTCTGTTTTGCTTCCCTTTCCATCTTTGTATTCTACGTACCTAAAATTTGCTTTGCTTGTGTATGTGTGACGGCCGGCGAGTACTGTTGAGAATGCCGTGATGGTTGGAGACGACCGGTGGTGGGGTAAAGCATGTGTGTGCTGTTCTCAGTATAAAGTGTGCGTGTATTTTTCTCTGGTGAGTGTCTGGATGTGAATAAATAAATAAAAAAAAAAAAAATGGAACGAAAGGGGTGAGGAACGAAGAATAGGAAAGAAAGAAACAAAACAATAATAACAAAAATATAAAAAAAATAAACGGAAAACGAAAATAAATTGTTAGGAACATGCAAGTCTCGAGTTGTTAGTTACATTTTAAGAATAGCTTTAATTGGATTTCATTTGATTCATAATCATCTTCTTTAGGGAGTTACATTGCTTGATTTTTGGAATAAGCCGACTCTTAGGTCATGCTTGTCTTAGATGAAATGGATGAAAAGATAAGATGATAATAATAATAGTAAAAGAAAATTGACAAAAAAAAAAATCTCGCTTGGATTGCATTTAGGGATTACTTTGATGAATTTTTTGTTTAAAATATCACTTGGTAAATTTTGTTTAGTAGATAATTCTCTTTGGTCGAAATTAGATTTTGACTTTGATTTAGAAATTAGCTTCGCATAATTTATGTCCCGGTGCTCAAATAACGAAACCTTGCATATTTTTTCCCACTCGTGTTGAGTTTTATTTTTTGCATTTTATTTTCGATGTCTTTATTTTTTTGCTTTGCATGGTTGAACATGTGACTTTTCTTATTTTTGACTTGACATTATTTTTGTCTCATATGATTAACTGAAAAACATTTTTGAAAATAACCATACATGAACATTTAGTAGGGTGTACTTGGAGATTTAAAATGAAAAAGACTGCATGACTCATTTTTTCTATGAAAAGCCAAGTTTAGGTATCGATAAGATACTAATTAGACTATTAATGTAATCAAGTCTCCGATCCTAAATCTCTGTTTATATAGGAAGTAGCCTCTCAACATTCCACTTGCCTGCTAGTCATTTATGGTGACTCCTACTAAATCAAATCTTTTCGTTAGTCAAATTGAATCAATTAATGTCGTGTGCAGTAAGGGTTTGCGAGATCATGCGTGAACAAGAGCAAGCACCTTGAGTAGGGGACTGCCCGTTCCCAGTCAACATACCGCTAAACCTGCTCTCCCTAAATCCCTAAAGGAGGGTCGCGACAAACTATTTGATGAGAAGGGACTAAAGCAGGTGGCAGAAACAGGATGAACTAGTATGCTATTTCACAATTAGCTCCATTATTTCCAGAGCATTTTTTATTTGGAAGTGATAAGTTAAGCTGAAATGAGCCTTCAGGAGGCAGACGAGAGTCGGGGGAGCTTGCCTCCTCATCTTTAGTTGCTAAGCATGATAACTTCCTTGACACCGGATGGCAGTATAAACCAACATTTCCGCCCAAACCTCGTTGATGATCGACCATTTTTGCTCTTGATTGGCGATAATATTATCTTGCTGCGATGCTAGTTGGCATCAGTGAAATGGCACTTATTTGCTAACATTGCCTTTCGGTATGTTCAGGCTTAGCTTGGTGGTGACCTGCGCCCTTCCTTGATTGCAAGCATCCTTATGTCCAACTTTTGCTTTCGCTTCCACAGATGGTCTGTAGTCCGAGGGAAACAATCCGTAAAATTAGCAATGAAGTTTCTCTATCCTCAAATTGCGTCGGCTGGATTAGTCGGCTTCTGCTCCATGTATTGGAGTTCTCTGATGGAAGCTCATTGAAGAAGTCGATTGCCTTGGTATAGGTGTATTGGTCTTGGAACTGTATGCGTGCGATTCCGCTAGCCATAGCAGGATATCTGACAAGTAGATATAGCACACATCAAGACAAACGGCTAGTAATTCTAGATCTAAACCTGCTGTTGTTCTTTAGGTGGGCATCTTCCAGATTCGTACGTTCTTTGGGGTGGCAGCAGGGTTCCGTAGCAATGTGCCAAATCGTAAAACTCCAGTCGAAGTCCAAATCGAGAATCCATTCGGAAGTACCCAACATTTTAGCCCAATGGAGTATGTGACCGCCTCTAAAGGTGCGTATATCTTGGAGACATGATCAGTTGTTTCGTATCATCCGTCATTACCTCATGGCTCCCATATAGATGTTTCTCCGCCTCGTCTTTGATGTGTAGGATCTCCCGTGGTCGGACCATTTCCGCCTTTTTAAAGCGGTTGTATCCAATTGATGAAATTCAAGGCGCAAGACGTTTTGGTCTTCACCAGCCAACAAGGCAGTCCTATTGGAGAAAAAGAGAACCAGCAATGCGTATAATTCTAAAAAGTTGGCTGCGCCCAACAATTATGAAGTTATGCAGAGAGTTAGGTAAAGGCTACTTGTGAAACAATGCTCTCCAGAATTCACAAGGTCGAACGAAAGTGGGACGGAAGTGTGAGAAGATGTCGCCTGCCAAGTCTATTGTATGATTTCTAGTCTTGAATAGCTGCAGACATGGGGTATTTTTGCAACATATGATGGCTCTGTCCACAAGATACTAGATGATTGAATTGAAGTTCATCGCCCCACGGACTGCGGCATACAGGGACTAAGAGGTGTGGGGAGAACCTGGGGACAACAATTCACCACAAACTAAATCCAAATCCAGATCAATTTCTCCCCAAAACTAAATCAACCAAAATCAACTTAGTCCCACCAACAACCAGTCATGTATCCACAATGTGCAAATACGGGGTCTGAATATTAAGTATGAATCATAGTTCATATTTTGTGATCTATTTCGTGCTCTAGATACTCGAATGAATATCCGACGTGGTAAAACCATCTATATAAAGATGACAAATCCATTTTCTGTACTATCAATAGTATCAATTATAACAAGTCACACACTCATATTCCGGAAATACGGAAAGAAAGAAAGAAATATGCAATAAAAAAATAAAAGTGATATAAAAATCCGAAACCTAAATGCTTTACTTTGTATTGGAAAAATCACTACCACCAAGATTTTAATGACAAAATTATAAGTAGACAAAGCCAATACTACCACCAAGATTTTAATGAGGAAACACAATGCGAAAAAAATCATGAATCACCCAAAAATTTTCACCAATCTCTAAGAATAGTACGATACACAAAATAGTTTTCTCTAGATACTAGAGGCTTCACATAAGTATGACAAGCTCATTTCCTCACCACAAATGTAGATAAGTAAAAATTGGACTAGAAAAGTCCTAATAGCAATTGGAGAATTTGGAGGACGGTTCTCGACAAATGAAATCATCAACTCGTAGCCCTCGGTCTCATGAATAACATATTCAAATTCAAGCAGATTCCGTCGACATTTAGCCTTCGAATAGGGACCACAAACTTGCAGTCCTCTTCCTTCTTTTTCTCGCCAGTTTCTTTGGTGTGCTCCGGTGAGACGATTCTCTCTCTCTCTCTTTACCTTTTCTTTTTCTCTCTCCTTGGGCTCTCTTTTGGCACGCACGAAGCAGCCCCTTCTTTTGTTCTTTTTACTTTTTGACTTTTACTTCTTTTCGCTTTCTTTGTTTTATGTGTTAGCTGGCCCCCACATGAAGGTGGACCCAGCCCAAGAGGAACGTCTCTACAAGGCCTCATCAAATTCAGTATGGTGTCACCGATCACCGTTGTTGTATATAATTTGACACTCGGAAGCTGGAGAAAAGTTCAAGAAAGATGGAAGTGTTGCTTAATTTCACTACGGCTTAAGAGCGACTCTGGTTTTTGCCGAGGCCACTAGATCTCGAGGCGTCTATCGGCCGATGCTTCCTGAAAGTCTGGGCAATGTGCAGAAGTCATCATCCCTCACCCATAAAATGCCCAAATTAATGTAATAAGCTAATGGACTTCCAATAATGTACTTATTATTATTTTTTTTTAAATAGCTCAAAGAAATAGATGAAATGAAGTTAATTAGGATAATAATGCACGATTAACCACTGGACTTTTATTCTTAGACCTATTAATTCTTTACCACGCGCATCAAACGGCAAAATTAACAAATGAGAGCACAACTAAGTGTTCACAGCTTAGCAACTTTCATTTAATAATGGATCTAGAAAGTAGACATGTGGTATGTGATCCCAATTGATCAAAACGGTCATTATAGAAATACCCTGAAATAGTTTGACCACCCACTTCAAAAAGGCCTTTACAACTCTCTAGTTCAGCTAAACATAGTACATAGTATCAAGCTTTTCCAAAATATAAGGGTATTAAAATGGATCATGAGCCAATTTTTGCCTCGCAATTTCTAGATCAGGTTATATATGGGTTATTGAATATTTAAGGACCAGGTGTAAGTGGGTCAAAAATATTACAGCTTAATGAGATTGGGTCTTTAATCGATTTCCACAAGACCCATTTTGATCCAAGAAAGGCATCAACCGGCAGTCACCGAGTGGCCTAGAGTGTTCGAGGGCGAGTGACTGAGCGACGCGCTTGTTTCGTAATCGTCTCTCTGCATAGCATTCGTGAGCTTGGGCAACTCTTTGAATGTGACGTCATCTTTGCAAAATATTGGCAGCTTATTTTTCTTATTTTGCAGAGAGAATTTTGATAACTAATTTTTGCACCCCTCTTTTTTTCTTTTTTCTTTCGCTAAAACAGTTTTTTTTTTTTTTTTTTTTGGCAAAAATTGAATAATATTAAAATTGAAAATTTTATGCAATGTTGAAAGCCAAATCTTTACCATATTATAGTATGGTATGGTATAGTTTTATCAAGTGAATACAATTTTAAATGTTGATATGAATTATAGGCAAAAAGTCATGGTTGTACTGATGGGAGTAAATATTGTGCTGATTATGGTGAAGGTTGATAGGAGAATCTGTAGGCTTTTTTTTTAAAAGTATTTCAATCTATAGATTTTTTTTTTTTTTATGTTTTCTACTTAATTTGCTAACATTTTTTAATTGTGCTAATTTACTTTTTAAATTTGGTGTGAAATATTTATCCAAGTAACAAATACACTTGAAGAACTTAAAGTGAGATAAATAGGTAGGTACGTGTTTTCATAGGATAGATTATAAATGGATATATTTTAGAAATATGGATTGAGTCAACAATGGATAAGGTCTAGTATGGATAATTAGATTTGTATTGTCTATAAATGGGTCATATTGGATTAAATGTCAATTTAGGTAGGACATTTTTGACCCGACCTGCCCATCTAACGGCCTCACCAAAACCTAAGATTATTCTGGCCATTTATATGAATATCATATGATAGCCAGATCAGAGCTCGTTATCGTCATCAAAACGCCCAAAGAACCAAAACTAAAGAAAGGGAGAGAGCGGGTTTACCTTCTTTGGGGCCATCCCGATGGAGCTCCTTTTCCTAAAGGTGGCAAACCTTGCGCTAGGACAGGAAATCGTCCTTGTTAATAAAATTCAGAATTCCAAAAGCAATTGCAGTCTCTGCGTCTCAATGGATGGTGTCTCGGTTGAGTAAGCTGCGCATTCTAAGCCTGAAGGGCTCTATATATAGCTAAAAACTTTGTCGATTGCATTGGGGGATAACTATATTTATGACTAGAAATTTGATATATAAACCTTTTACTCAAAGATTCTCTGTAACTCCTGCATTAGTCCATGGTCTTCGGATCCATTGGAAACAAATTGATTGTGCATATTAGCTGATTTCAGATGTCAACTAAGAACAAGGACCTTCTCAGAAATGCAGACAGGATGATCTCAATGAAACTGAATTAGACCATTTTCCCAAATCACACCCAACCAACGAAAAGAACTACAGATCAGTGCAGCATTAGAAATCGTACTCAGACAACGTAAAGCATATTTTGTAGATTCGTACAAAATGCAGCCTCAACAAACTTTACATATCAAGCATGAAAAAAATCTAATTTGGAGTAACCAAATTATAATTTGACCCAAAACATATATGTATATAAATACACACAATCTAACATTAGCATCACCACCACCTTTATCAAAATTATATGCATCTATTAAGGACCATGGTCTATTGAAAATGCCCGCTTATATTCAAATAATATGCGACGCATTTGGAAACCACATTTTTAGATTTGTTATGCTGCAATCAATGGGTGGTCTCCCCAAGGAAAAGCAATGCATAGTCTTCATCGCCCAAGCTTTAACAAACTTACTCATCGTGTGCTCTAATGTACCCTTGAATGGTTAGTATTGTTGTCTTTAGATTAGTGGGGAAATTGAAAGAAGGGTGGGGATATTAACATGGGACCCGATTCCAAGTTGATATTTGTGAAAAAAAAAGCTAATTGACTGTTATAATTAGGTGTGAATCCTCTTGAATAAGGGATTAACTCGATTAAACCTACAACCAAAGGCAATCGTTATAGGGAGGAGAAGTGGCTATGATGTGGCAAAGTACCATCCACAGCCCAACCACTACACACTGTTCATTACGGGATCCGATCAGTTTAGTTGTGAGGACTTTCAATTTCAAGCCCTAGAAGATAAATTCGGACTAATAGATTTGTTGGAACCTATGTGAAACCCTCATGAGCTCTACCATTTTAAAGGTCTATATTCGGTTTATACTACTAAGTACTCATGTGAAATTTCTCTCTCCTCAAGATACAATCAATGCTAAATCTAAATTCTCTTGTTGAGACTAAACATTGCAAAATGACCATGAAACTTCATGAAAGACGAGATTCATGTGTGTAAGCAAATTATAGTGGCGCGTTTCGTGGGCATCGCGGTTCAGTTAACATGGGTCTTCTTGTCGTATTTGTGTTTCCTAGGCTCATTAGTCATGGAGGGAATTGAAGTAAACTCAAGAGAAGTTAAAAAAATTAGAGAGCTTCAATGTCAAGAGATTGAGAGAAATAGAGAGAGGCAAAAAAATATAAGTGCTGGTGTTTGTAAGAATGACTTGTTTTTCAGTTGTTCATCCATGACAAGTATTCTCGACCTTTTAAAAGGAAGAAAGATGGAAGTGACTAGTATAGAATCCGAGGAAGGCATAGAGAGGAGAACACCGCCTCTCAACTCTCTAGCCATTTTGAGAATAGAAACTGAGGATTGCTTGATTGATCTCAAGATGTGCGATCTTGTCTATACATGATTTACACACAATTTCTTAACCTTGCTTTCCATCCAGTTTTCTGCTATTAAGTTACCAAGTAGTTTTGTGATACTAATCTTTTTCAAGTTCATTTTTTATATTAATTTGTTTTTTTTAAATTAATAACTTCTCAAAAAAAAATTAACTTCTCTTATCTATTATCAAATTTGGTTTAGTTTTCTTACCATCACATTAAATTTACCAACTATTATATGAAATTACTAATTACCTTTATTTGGTGACTTATCACGTTTATTCCTGATTAAATAATATGTGTTGACACATGAATTTTTGCCAACATATGGGACAAGAATAAAAATAACAACTGTAGAAAAAGTTTCAATCCCATTCACTGGAGATGTCTCTCTCGGCGGAGCTATTGCCTCTTCCTTTTCAGCTCCATCACCATCAATTCTCCCTCGCTGGCCACCACGGCCTCCGCCGCAACGGAGCGGCGCATCAACGCTCATCACCGCCAATCGGACTTCTCTTCCGCTCTTTCGCTCTCGTCTAACGCATTTGGAGATTCCTGTTAAGCTCACGATTTCACGATCTGCAGGAGAATTCACAACGAGAATGACAACGCACTCTCTGAAGCTTGGTGCGCGCGTGAGAGCCCGAGGAACCGAGCGAAGCAAGAACACACGCACAGACCGAGAAATTCATCGCCTAGCTTCGTCTTCGTGAGATAGATTCTCCAAGTCTTTCAGTGTCTTTCATTTATTAGCGGGTGACAATTCGGATCTCCCCAAGGTAGGATCCGGTCGATTCATTGAGACTCAATCACCGATTGTTCTGTATTGCCTTTTGCCGAAAAGTTTCAAATTGTTTTTTCAATTTTTGTCTATTATTTGGTCTCAGATTCCTCTCTAGCAACTTTTAGCTGGGTTTGTCATGTTATATTCCTCGCCAATTGATGGGAATTCCTGTTTGTATAACACCTCACCCTTCATGCTCACCACCTGCTCGACGTTTTGCCTCGCAGATGACAATGATGAATTCATTGATCAATTTGAGATTGCGTGGGAGTGATTTGTATGTCATTGTTCAGTGTACTGATCATATATTGCGAATTGATGCTTCATCCTTTGATGGCCTAGAGTTCTCCTTCCCTTGGTGTTTGCTTTGTTCTCAGTGAATTTTTTCCTTTGTTCTCAGTGACATGTATCATAAAAGGTGTTAATTTGCATTGGGAGCTGTAGTTTTTCTTTGGAAGAATTGACTCCTCCAAACTGGAGTAGCATTTGGATTTAGCTTTGATCACTTCAGGATGTGCTATTTGCTGAATTTGTACACCCACCGCATTGTAGGCTCGCTGAAGATGTCATTATACATGGCCAAATCCATTTATTGTTCAAACATTCACAATCGCCTATGAAGACTTGTCTAATGTGTTATCTTGGTCATATGAGATTCATGTTCATGCCTGCTGTCCATTCCAGATAAGGACTTGTCCATGCTAATTTTCAAGGGAGATAGTCATGTTGTTATGCTTGAATTTGCTGAAATTAAACATGTGCCCGCTATAAAAGCATTGATGATCTTCAGTTGACTGTAATTTGTTCTCGTCTTGAGTATGTAAGCCCATATGCACCTGCAAGAAGATATGCTTCAAGTCCATTACTCAATATATAATCATGAATTTCGGCCTTTAATGTTTTGATTTTATTCTAGATTTTGCTGACTTTGCTTTTTAATCATGAGGTGGGCTAGTTTAATTCTCATTTGAGTGTGGTTTTGATTACCCATGATAAGATGATAATGTATGCTTGATTTGCTAGTTATAGGGACATGTTTGGGTATTATTGGAGTGGGTAATTTGTAAATCTTCCGAGCTTGATGAGCTGGACGCTGCAGTGAATCTCTTAGGCATGAATTTGAATGATTTTATTGCCATTTGTTGATTGGTTTGATGCTTCTTTAGTGCTCGCCACTCCCTTTGGCAGCATCCACTAATTTGGAACTTAATTTGAAAGCCATATTTCGACCCGGACGTTTTCGTGATGCTCCTAATAACCAACGAATGGCAAATGCTTTTCCTTGTGTGGATTCTATTTCAATGGGAACTTGATGAGTCGATCCGCCTACACATCTTGCTTTGGTTTGATGCTTCTTTAGTGCATGTTAAGTGTGTGGTTCATCTCCAGTCACCCTGACGATTTTGATGAACAAGTTACAAATTGGATGTCATTTATGTGGGTAGAGTAATGACTATACTTACTAGGTGTTATTGTGGGCTGTGGATTAAGCGTGATTTTAAGGGAATTTTGGTGATATTTCTAGCTCGATTTAGTGGTACGTTAGTTTTCCTTCATGTCATTTTGATATAATAAAATATAGTTTTCCTTTAGTAAATGGCCAAGCTCGCATGTGGGCCTTATGCTTAGTATAGATTCAAATGGTACCTCAAAACATCAATTAACTCTACCATGGAGAACATGGACAGCTATGTACTTTCACGTGAGTCAGCATTTAGATATATCAGACGATGGGTCCAGTCGGGTTTGGTGGGTCAAAAATGATTCCGATCTAAATAGACCAATTCAATCAAATTGACCTACTTTTATGTAATATAATTTAACAATCCATACTTGACCTAACTCGAATTCATTCTATACCAAAACTAAAAGATGTTCTTCTACTTATTCATCATCTTGCATCTTTCTTTATCTTGGTTTCTTCTTCACAAAGCCTCCCGCAAAACTCTCATCTCCTCAACACCAATGTCAACACTTATCAAATGGGGGTCAAATTAGGTTTGAGTGGTTGAATCTAGATTTTTTTTTTTGGTCGAAAATGGTTGAATCTAGATTGGTTGGGTCAAAAAAAGGGTCCAACCAAAATTAGTTCATACTGCCTCATTTTGTGTGATACAACTTTAGCAACAAATACCTATTTCAACACGGACTCAATCCATACCCAACCCATGTTATTCTTCTACTTCTTCATTATCATCCCGTATAGCTCTTCATCTGTCTCTTCATTACCATCAAAGCCCCCAACAAAACTCTTTCCTCCCAACCACTTATGTCTAAACCATTTTTATGACTCATATCAAAATTAGCCCATTTTTGTATAAAACAATTTTGATGACTCATATTTAATCAAACTCAAATTCATACCATTCTCATCCCAACCAATGTTCTTCTTCTACTTCATCATCTTGCGTTGCTATTCATCTCCGTCTTTTCTTCACCATCAAAGCACACATAAAACTCTTTCCTCCCCATCACCAGTGTTCACCATCACCACCCTCCTCTTCCTCTCACTCTCCACCTGCTTCTTCAACCTCTCATGGTCCGTACTTACTTCTGACTAAGCCACACTCCTCTACCTTTGCTCCATTGTCGGTGGCCTCCTCCTCCTCTAGAGCTTTATTGACTCGCCCTGCTATTGGGTGACAATTTTTTTTTCCTGAAAAATCATATGAACATTAATTTCGTCCCTTTAATTGTTCATAAATGATGACACTTGACTTTAACCTATAAAATGAAAATATATAAGCTCTTACATGCATTCTTGTTATCAAACAACCCGAAGACAATATCCAAAATGGGCAATACACCAGAATTTCTATATTTTATATGTCTCGTATCTATAGTGTTATTTAGTCAATTATTTTTCTTAGTAAAAATATGTCTTTTATCCGCATGATTTTCTGCTGGGGTTACCAAAAAAATGAAGGACAGATTGATAGCATTGTTAAATTGAATTGGAGATTGAAGAAGTAGTATTCCACAACATCACTAGGGTCAAAACAAAGATTTCCTGTTCAATGGTAAGAGCGACTCCATCAAGCTAGTGTCTATTAATAATTTTGCTGCCTTCACCACAAAGTTTGCAAGAGCAAAAAAATCCATGACATCCAATCCAACACCAATTGAAATAAAAGGTTAAGTCATGAGTATGATCCTTCATCTCTATATATATCCTAACCAAAATTTCATCCAAATTTGACTTGATTTTAAACGGTCGAGTCGAATTGAAACTATTGATTATAATCTTTTAATTTGGTCAAATACATACTGAATCCAATTTTCTATTTTTTTTTTTTTTTTTCGTTTGTGGACTTAGTAGTTCATCAATATGCTCTGTGTACTTGCCCTTTTAAGATGTGTGGGTTCGTCACCTTACAACTATTAGTATTATGTCCATCTATGATTATTAACAATGATTACAATTATATATCATATAACTTAATATGATTGTTAATTTTACAAATCCACCACATGATGTGCATGGTCGCTATTGTCAGAAATCTGCAAGATATGAGTGAATTTGTAAGCTTCGGCTTGACAATAGCCCAAATTGCATCAACTAGCCCAAACATGAGGAGGAGTTGTTTAGTGGGTGGCAAGTGTGTATAGTTTAGACCCATTATAACCCATATATAATTGGGCTTTACTATTCTAAAATCATGACAATATGTTCCTTCAATTATTAAATTACCAATCTTCTAGAATCGCACAAGCTAGCAAGTCACTCCAAAACACAATGATGTTTCAAAAAGTAAAACAGATGGCAAATGCTTGACCCGATAAGGGAAATTTGCTGATTCACAAGTGACCCAATTTGATCAATATGCGATATTCATTTTCATGGAAAAATATAGGACTTTTAAAAATTATAGATGAGATATGACTTCTATTAAGAATTATAGACACGACTTTCTTTGGTGAGCTTGTTTCTCTTTATATATTGGGTCTATCCTAATCATCCCGATCATCATTTTCATTCTCCTTGCAAAAGTCAATGAATGAAAAATATTTTCTTCATCTATGAAAATATTTAGATATAAATTATTGTTGATAATAAAAATATTTTTCATTGGCTAATTATTTCAAGTGATACAAACGATAATTTTTAAGAAATTATTATTCAAATCATTCATTTTCTACGAAATAAACAGAGGCTAAAAGAAGATATATGAAAGGAGCGCGGCTGAACATGGAGATTTGAACTCAACCAAGTGAACGGGGAAAAGCTAGGGACATGAGGGAAGGCCTTCCCTCATTTCTTTAGCCTTAGTGAGACAAACAATTGCACCAACCAATGTTGCCTCCATTGACCTCAAGGATTGGCATCATGAAGTCTACAAAGGGTTGGTGCGAAATACCAATCCAAGACGTATGTGCTTATGACAAGTACAAATATCTTGTCCATTTGGATCTTGTCTAATTTGCTAGAGGAATATTGTGCAAAGAGGTACAAAAAAAAAAAAAAAAAAAAAACTCAAAGTGTCTCCTTGGAAAAGGAAAGAGTGAAGTTTCATATTCTAAAGCTAATGATTGAAGAATAGTGTCATATGAGATAAGTATTATATTCTTTATTGGGGGTATTCACCATAAGTCATTCTAAACCACTTATGTCATGAGATAGTAATTCTCTTTATGTGTCATTGAGATACAAGATTCCTTGTGTAATTAAGCACTAGATTCTTCCTTAGGGCCATTCACCACAAGATTCCTTATGTGTCATATGAGATAAGTACTAGATTCTTCCTTAGGGCCATTCACCATAGCTTATTCTAAACCTCTTGTGATTGTGATCATCAATTCATTGTGTTATATGAGATAAGTACTAAATTCACCATTAGAGCCATTCACCACAAGTTGTTATAAATCTCTTGTGATCAGCAATTTCTTGTGTGTCATATGAGATAAGTACAAGATTTTCCATTGGAGTTGTAAGTACTAGATTCTCCGTCGAGGCTATTCACCATAAGTTGTTCTAAACCTCTCGTGATAAGCAATTCCTTGTGTGTCATATGATAAAAGTACTAGATTTATTCTAAACCTCTCATGATACCAGATTCACCACAAGTTATTCCAAACCCCTCATGATCGACAATTCTTTGTCTGTCATATGAGATAAGTACTAAATTCTCCATTGGGGCCATTCACCATAAGTTATTCTAAACCTCTTGTGATCGGCAATTCCTTGTGTGTTATATGAGATAAGTACTTGATTCTCCATTGGAGTTCTTCATCACAAGTTATTCTAAACCTCTCGTGATCGACAAGTCCTTGTGTGTCATATGAAATAAGTACTAGATTCTCCATTAAGGCTATTTATCACAAGTTATTCTAAACCTCTCGTGATACTAGATTCTCCATGAGAATCATTTGCCATAAGTTATTCTAAACCTTTCGTGGTTGGCAATTCTTTATGTGTCATATGAGATAAGTACTAGATTTTCTATTGGGGCCATTTACCACCAGTTATTCTAAAGCTCAAGTGATCATCCATTTTTTTGAAAATATGTCTTGAGTTTGAGCCCAAAAAAGAAAGTTCCTAATTTAAGTAGGTTTCTTATTTTGAATATGTTTCCTAATTAAATGGTTTCCCATTTGGAGAAGGTTTCCTATTTTGGATAGGGAAAATGCCACAAAGAAAAATCCAAACTTTGCCTATTATGACACATTTACCTTAAACTATATTTTGTAACACCAAAAACCCTACTTATACCCATATGATACATCCACCCCCAAAAAAAAAATTTTGTGACATAAAAAACCTAAAACTTATGTCATGTATTTATTCCAAACTTTTTTTTTGTGGCACCAAATTTTAGGGACGTTACACAGATACAAGTTTTGGGTTTTTTATGTCATAAGAAGTTTGGGGTAAATGTGTCGTACTGTATAAGTTTGAGATAAATGTGTCACATAAGTACAAGGTTTGGGTTTTTGGTGTCACAAAAAAGTTTGGGGTAAATATGTTACAGTAGGCAAATTTTGGGTTCTTGCCTATAAATAAGAAGTGGATGTTCTTTGTAAAAATTATCAAAGATGACTTTCTGCTTGTGAATTACACCTTGAATATATCCAAGAATGTTGAAGCAAATTGAATCTTGTGGTAAGATTTGTGTAATTTTTTCATGAGATTGAGAGATTATTTCATGAGAAATTATAGGATTATACACTGTGTGAGTTATTGGATATAACTAGGGGTTGGGAAACACTAAAAGTATTTGAGTGACTAAATTGTAGTTGTAATATCTATTGTATCGCTTGATTTATATTAAAAAATTTTTATTGCTCTCCTTGTGGATGTAGGTTACCACGATTCGAATCATGTAAATCTAGTGTTCAATTTATTTTGTCGTTCTATTTATTTTATTGTTTGATCACTTGCTTTCGCAACAATTTGTATCAAAGTTAGATTCGGTTGAGTTGAAGTAAATTGACAATGACAAAAGAAGGAAAAGTGAGGATCGACAGATTTTATAGGAAGGATTTTGACTTCTAAAATATGCAAATTGAAGATTATCTTTACTAGAGGAATTTGCTCTTACCCCTGTTTGGGGAGAAGTCAAAGTCGATGAAGCAAGCTAAATGAGAATTGCTAGATAGACAAGCGTTAGGTGTTTTTCGGCTGACGTTGACTCGTAACGTTACGTTTAACATTGTAAACGAGAAGACTATTGTGGGACTAATGGAAGCCCTATTGGACATGTACAAAAAGCCCTCTATGATCAACAAAGTCTACTTGATGTGACGTTTGTTGAGCTTGAAGATGAGCGAAAGTAAGTCAATTGCTAATCATATCAACAAATTCAATGTGATCATAAGTCCATTGAGTTCAGTTGAGATTAACTTTGATGATAAGATACGTGTTTTGATTATATTATTCTCATTGCTTGATAGTTGGATACCACCGTTACTACTGTTAGTAATTATTTTGGGTCAACAAGATTGACATTTGATAGGATTCAATATTTGATTCTAAGTGAGGACATTCGTAAAAAAGAATATGCCGAATCTGTATTCGCTGCTTTAGTAGGTGAAAATAGAGGAAAAACTAGTACACATATTAACAAGAGTAGTATAAACTTAAACAAACGAAATCTAGATAGGGCTAGTGGTGTTGTTTGTTGGAGTTGTGGCAAGACAAGGCATCTTAAAAGGAAATATCTTAAGCTGAAGAATGAGAAGGGTAAGGGAATTAAAGTTGAGTCTACTAATAATGTGTGTCATATGAGATAAGTACTAGATTTTCCATTGAGGCCATTCACCACTAGTTATTTTAACCTATTGTAATCGGCAATTCCTTGTGTGTCATACGAGATAAGTACTATATTTTTCATTGCGGCCATTCACCATAAGTTATTATAAACCTCTCATGATCAGCAATTCCTTGTGTGTCATATGTGATAAGTACTAGATTCTCTATTGATGCCATTGACCACAAGTTATTCTAAACTCTTGTGATCGGCAATTTCTTGTGTGTCATGTAGGATAAGTACTGGATTCTCTATTGAAGCCATTCACCACAAGTTATTCTAAACTTTTGTGATTGGTAATTCCTTTAACTATAAGTACTAGATTCTCTATTAGAGCCATCACCACTGATTATCCTAAACCTCCCATGATACTAGATTAATCATTTGGGGTATTCACCATATTCATTCTAAACCTCTCGTGATTAACAATTTCTTATGTGTCATATCACATAAGTACTAGATTCTCCATTGGAACAATTCACCACAAGTTATTCTAAATCTCTCGCAATTGGCAATTCCTTGTGTGTTATATCAGATAATTACTAGATTCTCCTTTGGGGCCAATCACCACAAGTTATTCTTACCCTCTCGCGATCGGCAATTCCATGTGTGTCATGAGATAAGTACTAGATTCACCTTTGGAACCAATAGCCACAAGTTATTCTAAACCTCGTGTGATTGGTAATTCCTTAAGTGTCATATGATATAAAACCTAGATTCTCCATTGGGGCCATTCACCACAAGTTGTTGTAAAACTCTCGTGATACTAGATTCTTCATTGGGGCCATTTACCACAAGTTATTCTCAACCTCTCGTGATCGGCAATTTCTTATATGTCATATGAGATAATTACTAGATTCTCTATTGAGACTATTCACCATAAGTTATTCTAAACCTCTCATGATTCCTTGTATGTAATATGAGATAAGTACTAGATTCTCCATGGAGCCCTTCACCACTAGTTATTCTAAACCTCTTCTGATACTAGATTCACAAGTGGGGCCATTCACTACAAGTTATTCTAAACCCCTCATGATTGGCAATTCCTTGTGTGTCACATGAGATAAGTACTAGATTCTCCATTGGGACCATTCACCACAAGTTATTCTAAATCTCTTGCAATTGGCAATTCCTTGTGTGTCATGAAAGATGATTACTAGATTCTCCATTAGGGCCAATCACCACAAGTTACTCTAAACTTCTCGCAATCGGCAATTCCTTGTGTGTCATGAGATAAGTACTAGATTCTCCTTTGGGACCAATAGCCACAAGTTATTCTAAACCTCACGTGATCTGCAATTCCTTAAGTGTCGTGTTAGATAAGTACTATTCTTTGTTAGGACCAATCGCCATAAGTTATTCTAAACCTTTTGCGATCGGCAATTTCTTAAGTGTCATGTGAGATATGTACTAGATTCTCTATTGGGGCCAACCGTCACAAGTTGTTCTAAACCTCTTACAATTGGAAATTCCTTGTGTGTCATATGAAATAAGTACTGGATTCCTCGTTGGGGCCATTCACCACAAGCTATGCTAATTACTAGGGATCTGTAATTCCTTACTTGTCATATGAGATAAGTACTAGATTCTCCATCAAGGCCACTCGCCACAAGTTATTTTAAACCTCTCGCGATTGGAATTCCTTGTGTGTCATATAAGATAAATACTAGATTCTTCATTGGAGCCATTTACTCCAAGTTATTCTAAACCTCTCGTGATCGGCAATTTCTTGTGGGTCATATGAAATAAGTACTAGATTCTCTATTGGGGACATTCTTCACAAGTTATTCTAAACCTCTCATGATTGGCAATTTCTTGTAAGAAGAATAATTATGCAAGCAATAATCCAAACTCCAAAGTTAGATGGTGAAATGAGATAGCGTACGTGTTAAATTGATGATGTCCTCTTACACAATGGTTGATTGAAAATTGGAGCAAGAAGAAAATAGCTCTAGACTTTGAACCCATGTTGAGGAATATCCGATGCAAAAGGTGAAATTGCTACTTGTGGAGAAGAAAACATATACATAAGACATTTAAATTACATATTTATTTGAGGTTGGTACTTTTCGCAAATTCATCCTATACACGAAAGGTTAATTTTGCTAAGACTAGTGTAGCTTATAAAGTTTTCTTAAATGTAATTTGATCTGTCTAGCAGAGCACTTAATCATGCAATATGATGTTTGCATGGGGAAAACAAAAATGAAATGTCTTACAATTGATGTACTACGCAAAATCTTATGCTTTGCTGTCCAAATTACAACTTTGGGAGAAAAACGATTTCACTTTTTTTTTTTTTTTTTTTCCACTTATACTCATTTCACTGGAATAAAAGAAAACATGCGCATACCGTCCGTCGTCGTCAACCGCCCGCTCGCCCCCCTGCGCGCCACCGGTCACCAAATAAATTATTTTTATAAATATCATTTTAAAATAAAATTTATTCGAATAAATGAAATGATATTTATTTTTATTTTTACGAATAAATTAAAAAAATCCTTAAAAATAAATAAATATCATTTTAAAAATAAAAATTAAATCATTTTTATTTTTATTTTTAATTTTTATTATAAATATTATTTTTATTTTTAATAAATAAATTTAATCATTTTATTCAAATAAAAATGAATATTTTTAATTTATTTATTAAAAATAAATTTACTTAAATATCATTTTATTAAAAATAAAAATAAATATATTCATTTTATTCATTTAAAAATAAATAAATTATTTTTATTTATCATTTTATTTTTATTTTATTAAAAATAAATTTATTAAATTTATTAAAAATAATTTATTTATGAAATAAAAATAATTTATTAAAATAAATAAAAATAAATTATTTTTATTTGTCTTGAGTGTTTTGCCAAATAAACTTATTTTTATTCATTTTAAAATAAATTTATTCGTAAAATAAAATAAAATAGAATAAATAAAATAGAATAAATAAAATAAATTTATTTTTAAGGATATTTTAATTTTAAAATAAAATGATATTCTTATTTTATTTTTTTTTTTTTTTTTTTGTTAATAAATCATTTTTATTTTTATTTTTTATATTAAAGGTCGCCGGTTGTTGCGCCGCCGTCCGAAAGGAAGAAATTTTGTGTCGTTATCAAACAAATTTCTATTTTTAGGTAGAAATTTTTGTGTCGTTATCAAACGGTTATTTTGCTTAGAAACTCTTCTAGAAATAAAAATAGAAAAATCTATTTCTGTTCTAGAAACTATTTCGGAACAGAAATTTTGTCATGCACCCTAAGTGACGTATTTTTAATTCATATATATATATATATATATATATATATATTTATATTAATTTTAGTAACAGGTTTTATCACAATAGTAAATATTTTTTTGAAAAGTACACTGCAATTTTTAAGAATATATTTGAAGATATTTGATCTATATCTTTTTTTTTCAATTTTAATCTCAAATATTTTAATTGCAGATAAAATAGACAAAAATTGTATTGCAAAAATTATAGCTCATGAAATTTTTTATTGTATTAAATCAAATGAATACAAAAATTTATCATTAGATAATGCTGCACACGAAAAAATGCATTATTAAACGTAGTGTACCAAATCTGCATTACTTTAAGAAAAGGGGTACAATCTCTCATTTCCAAATGAAATGAAGAACCCATGTAATTATTTTCCTTTAGTAATGAAAGATAATTCTGCGAGCCTTAGTGATGCGATTTGCAATGGAATGGTACAAACTTTAATTCTACTTTGAATGCGATTCAAGGGACTTAATGGCATGATCTCAAGTCACGTACTATCTTGGATTCTTATGAGAATAATTCAAGGGTCTTGGTGGTTTGGTCTCAAATCAAATCAGATAGCACAATCTTTGATTCCATTTCATGAACTAGATATGAGGGCCTTGAAGGCTTGTTGTCTAATCCGGGATAGTCGAGGTCTTGATGACCTGAATATTTGGTCTTGGATGACTTGTTGAGGTCTTGATGACCAAAATCTCGATTGAGATTGTGATGACGTAAATCCACACATAGATTTTTGCATTTTTTAAGTTTTTTTAATTTTCAGGAACATTTTAATAACAAATATATAGAATTTAAAGTCTCCGTCTATTCTTCTCAAAATGAATAGAGAGGCCTCATATTCCCAATATTTACTTTGATTTAAATGAATATCCAATCCATTTTGAATTTGATTCGACAAATGCCAGTTGCCAATATCTTAATTTAGGTTTTATTGTTTTACTCGTGGATACATATCCTAATTTGAATGGGGGAAAATTTCAAAAAAAGATGCGAAGTGTCACTATTTTCTCAAATAAGGGCTCGAAATGGACTTTGTTTCAAATAAGGACCTAAAGTGGCCTTAGTTGTTTCAAATAAGAGCCTGAAGTGGCTTTAGTTGTTTCAAATAAGGACCCGACCCCGCTGATCGCCGTTTGGCTTAGTTTTCTGACCGCTCAAGGGTAATTTTATCATTTTGCATTTCACCTTTTTTTTTCTTTTTGGTTCTTCTTCTTCCTCTTCACTGGTGGTCGACCGGCCACCGATGATGCCCATAGAGGGCTAAGCGAGGGTCACCCCCGCTGGCGAGGGCCACGCATGTTGGCCACAGGTGAGGGACAGCCTCGCCCGAGCATGGCGACCCTTGCTTAGGGGCCATCCGCGAGGTCGGCCCTCACTAGTCCCGAGCGAGGGTGGCCGACAAGGTTGCCCAACCCTTGTTGGCCTTGCACTCGGGGCGACACGAGCCGACCTCGCGGATAGCCCCTGGGCAAGGGTCGCCATACCCAGGTGAGGCCATCCCTCGCCTAGCCCTTTATGGGCATTGCCAGTGGCTAGCTGGCCACTAGCGAAGAGGAAGAAGAACCAACCAAAAAAAATGGAAAAAAAATTAAAAATAAAAAATAAAAAGGAAAAATGACAAATGACGAAAATACCCTTGATCACTTTGGAAAGATGGATTCTTATTTGAAATGGACATAGCCACTTCAAGCTCTTATTTGAAATAAACATAACCACTTTAGGTCCTCATTTGAAATAACATCCACTTTAGACCCTTATTTAAGAAAATGAAGGCACTTCAAGTCCTTATTTGAAATAATGTCCACTTTGAGCCCTTATTAGAGAAAAAGAGGATACTTGAGTCCCTTTTTGAAATTTTCCCTTTGAATGGACAATTACACTTGCAAAAAAGAATTGTTGGACATTAAAATATTATTGCAAATGTCGTGATAATTTTGCCTATTTAAAATACATTAAAGAAACTACGTTTAAGATAAGAGAATTTTGTAACTGGCTTATAATTTTAACAGTTCATAAGTACATTTAAGGAACTACATTCAAGATAACGTGTAGAGAATAATATAAAATACGTTCTCTAAACTAGATTTTTTTTTTCAATTTACAAATAAGAGATACAATACTGATATGCTTTCTCTTTATCAATTTTTTAGCCTTTATATTCCATGTATAAAAAATCTAAAATTTGGGAGATGATAGAATGTGACTGAAAATTTTATCCTTTTTTTCCAAGTTCAAACTCAATAAGAGATAAGATATCTGTATGCTTTCTCTTTATCTATTTACTAGGAGAGATATAAATGATTCATGACAAGTCGTTAAGCTAAAATCTTATTGGTCAATGTGAGCCACATTGCAAAATTGACAATTTTAAAAGGTAAAGTGAAGTGCCATGTGAAAAGCATATGAGGAAACATCTATTGAGCTCCGATTTTAACTAGATAATAGATTCTCTAAAATTAATTGTATTTTTATCATGCCTAACCCTATTAACAATCAGATGGCATGTTGAGCTCCCATGTTCTAGGCTAATTTCTATATACTCAACGGTCAGATGGCATGTGATTTGCTTAGACCTCGCATTTGGAAGTTTCATGAGATTATATTATCAATTTTTCATTAGATTTAAAATTTACTGAGGCCGAATCTCAAAGCAAGAAAAGGAAAATAAAAGGAAAAAAAAAAGTTTACTTGAAAAACATATATGGTTCGGCCCATGGAAAGGGATTGAATTTCTATTAACAAATTGGTTTGTAAGTTGCTCCATTCAGCTATTACTAGATATATGAACTGGATTTATCAATAGACAAGTTTAATGCTACAAGCAAAGCAAGGGTTTTTCTTTTCTCAATACATAATGACTAGTTCTTAGCCTTTGCTAGGTACGTGCTTTTCACATAGATTTTTCATGTTTTAATTAAAGATTAGACAATATTATCTCAAAGAGAGGACTTAAAAGTCGATTATCTTGATTGCTTCTGTTCATTCAAAGGATATGCATCTTTTATTGTAATATCATGGAAGAATGGGCCTATTCAAATACATAATGCTTAGTAAATCATTTTGCAGTATAATTTTATTGAGCTTAGTCATTGGTTGAGAAAGTACTCACAAGATGCAATACTTGTTAACAGGTTCAAGGGAGATATGGATCCCACCAATGAGCGCAATAATCAACACATCACCCTATGATTTCTCTAGTCAACCATTCAGTCTCCCTTCTTGTCATTTCTTTTTTGTAACACTTTCGTCACATTCTCAGTACTTATTTCTCTGCTTGACTATAGATTTTTTTTTTTTTTTACCTTGGATTTTCTTTTATCTTGTTCTTGTATCCATTTCCTATTATCCTCATGAATTGTTGCAAGATTTTTTTTTATGCCTTTTCTCTTAAAAATTCATTATTAGGTAATGCATATTATACTGTTTTTCTTCGTCCCCTCAATTACTCCATGGTTGAAAACTCCTGAAAGTTTCTACTATAAATATTTATTTTTCTCTAAATTTACTTGTACACAATTTGGTAGCTCAAATAGTTGTTTTGGCCATGTAAAAGTTTGATTCGTTTTCTTCTTTTTTTCAAACTTACATAAACGGATAACTTCGTTTTTTGGATTATCTTTTTTATTAACCTACACATTATAAATTTTGAAGTTCTCTGAAGGTGCTCTCTAAATTTTTTCAGACGTGACTTTTAATCTTTTTCTGCCTCTATATTTCATAAATTAGATATTTTAAAATAGATTTCAAAAGAAAAAAAAAATGAAGAAGGTGGAGGACAGGTGTTACAAGAGTATTTATCCTTGAAAGACACTCTTCCTAATTTTTGCACTTGACTTCATGATGAAGTAAGGCATTTTTCATATTACCTAATTTTGGGATTCTATTACTAAGCTTTGTGAAAGGTAAAAGCTGGGTCACACAATGCGAGGGCCACTAGTCAACTTCTCAATGGACTTCCTCTATGTGCTCAAAATACTTATAAATAGAAGGACTAGAAACCATCGATAAACAATCTTGCAATACTCTCAAACATTTTCTAATAATATGACCAAACTTTGATAAATGAGATTAGTGAATGTACATTCTCATTAACATGTAGCTTCCACTTTTGATGTAGTTCCAAACGAAAGGAAAAAAAAATTGAAGAAGAGATTTGATTGATGATTATAAAAAATATAAGTAAATTAATTATTATTGAGCATAAAACTTAATAATCTAATAAAAATGGTTAATGTAAAGTGTAACTTTTAAAAAATGGAAAGATGGATGTAACCGTTGCTATACTGAAGGGTAAGACTTCTCTTACCTTTAACTACCTAATTCATAATGAAATATCAATTTTTATTTCAATATTTGGATGTGATATCTAAGTTCTCTAGTAAACCACTCAGTGACTTAGGAGAATATTATTCAGTACCTCGTAATTAATTTTTTAAAACTCATTTGGAGATTAATTTTATTAGATAAGTCATTTTTTTACTTGTGTATCTAAAAATGAATAAAGAATTTAATCATGTTCTTAATGAAATTGGTTTTGCCTTTTTTGGAAAGGAAGCAACCTTCTACAGCAACAAAGAACAAAATAATTCTGGGTTCTCATATTCCACTTTATGAATTTATTTTTTAACCAAATGGTCTTACTATTATTAATTTGCAATTGTAAAAATAAGCAAGTAATACAAAAACTGACTTGGTCTAAGAATAAAAGAAAAAGAAAACAATTGGGGTAAGTGTCAACTAAGGGAGAGACCACATGTCAACTCCTTGGTCGCTCCCTCTCAATGCACGTAAATACTAATATTATAGATTCAATTTGATCAATTACATCGCAGCAACTTGAGGAAAATGGGATTCCCAAAATTATCCATAAAACGAGAAAATCTTTTTGTTTTTATCATAGATTAATTTAGCTGAAAGGACAATGGTGCAGTGGAATTGAGTCGGTGAAGATGAGACTGTCTTTTCAATTTGCAGCCAATCCATGCAACCTTATATACGGGCAACATTGAGCAGTGTCTTAGCGAGATACAGGAGTGAGAAGTGCAGTTGTGTCGTTGACCTTGCGAATGCCAAGAATTCGATTCATTCCATGTTGTGACAGTTATCGCTTTAATGCCTCTTCTTAAATTGCTGTGATTGTATTTGGCTTGGCAGATGTCCAGGATAAGAATCTTCAATCAAAATGAGCTTTCAACGATGGATACATCTGGCTTTTGTATTCTGTTAGAAGATTATAAATGGTGGAATTTGATCTAAGGTCCGTTCGTTTCGCGGAAAATAATTTTCGGAAAACGTTTTCGGATTTTCCAGTGTTCGTTTCACGGGAAATGAATTCCTTAAGGAAAATGTTTTCCATCAAAGGAAAAAAAATCTTCTAAAGTAGGGGAAAATGTTTTCCACTTTTGAAAACTGGAAAACATTTTCCTCACTTGATCTCTCTTATCTCACACCTTAACAAATCATCACTTCCTTCTCCCCTTTCTTATTCTTCTTTTCTTTTTTTATTCGAATTATTTTTTAATTTAATTTTTCTTTTTAATTCGAATATTTTTTAATTTCCTTTTTTTTTTTTTTTTTTCTTTATTTCCCATCTTCTTCTTTCTTGGCTAGTTGTTGGACCAAGTGAACCTCAAGCTCGTCGATCTCAAACTCGCTCTTGTCAATCTAGCGAGCCTTGAGTTTAATGCTCGCGCCGCCAATCTGAGGGAGCGGAAAATATTTTTCTTACCGAACACCAGAAAATATTTTCCAAAACATTTTCAGGTTTTAAATTAACACTGAGAAAATATTGTCATTTTCTAGGAAAATGACTTTTAGGAAAATATTTTCCAGAAATGACTCATTTTCCGCGAAACGAACGGATCCTAAGAAAGAAATATAGAAGAACTTAAGCATTCAATAGCCGCTGATGAATAAAGAAGATTGCAACCTATGTAGGTTCAAGGAGTTCTTTTTTTAGATCGAAAAGTTCAAGGAATTCAAGTGAATACAAAAATTTGCGTTTTCCGTCAGGTTGGTAAAGAGAATAAATATTATCATTAAAATATTCTGTTCACGAAGATCTAGTGAAACGGAGATGAAATTAAGGATAGATTTGCTTATGCCGCTAACGCAAGTTACATGTAAATGTGAAGTTGTATACGATTGCCAATTTAATCCAAAACTTTTTGAATTTTGTTAAAATAATCCTAGATTTTGCGCAAAATTTCAATATAATCCTTCATGTCAATTTTCCACTGAAAAAAGCTGATGTGACAATCCAATTATTACCAATCGTCTTACGTGACTTACGTGACATAACCCATGGTCCGACGAAACGATCTTTGCTGTTTTGAGGAATTTGATGAATTCTCCCTTTTCCAAGCCATCTTTATTTTCTCCTTTCTTCTTTCTTTTCCCTTTACTATTGATCTTTTTCTTAATTTAAGCCAACTGTTTATTAGCTTCCAAATCAAAAGCTCTCTTAGCATCCACTCACCATGACATCAAAGCCTCCCAACGAGCTCCAATATGTGGAATTTGACTAACAATATATAATGTTAGAAAGTTCTATTCAAAAGTTTAAGCAAATAAATAGAGTGAGATTACATCATATAAAATCTTATTGTGTTGGATATTTCAATACTCTTGTTTTATAGCTCTAAAACGCCACCAAATCTTCCATGCACCATCTCCTTAATGCTCAGCACGATTTTCCCTTCTTTCCTCTTAAGTCTCCACTCATAATATCTCAGCTCCATACCCAAACTCATCTTTTTGACTCAAAGCCCCCATGGCATTCATGTTCACATCCTAAGGCTACGTTTAGCAGTCAGGACAAAATTCGAGATAAGATAAAATTTATTATATCATGTGTTTGGTGCTTGTTCAAGAAATGATAAAAAAAAATATATAAAGGGGATATAAATTGGATAAAATTATTTCATGGGGGAGGTAGAATAAAGGTAGGTAGGATTTTTGATATCCAAAATAGGAAAGTTATTTTTCTCAAATGACAGACTTTTTAAATTAACAAAATTAAGATTATATCTCTATATAAATAATATTTGAATTCCAATATAAGAAATTCAATATAACGAAAAAAATAACAATTTAATTATTTTCATTTAATCTTATTTTTATTTATATATTCGAATTTAATTATATTTTATAAAATAATTTCAATATATAAATACAAATTCATATTTATATTTATTATATATTTTATGTATTTAATTATTTAGGTATATTAGTAGAGTTTACTATTTAATAAAATTTTATTAGAGGATGATGGGAGGGGAAAAATTAAAAAAATTAATTAATAAAAGAGAGGAAAATAAAATAAAGTACCCAAGAGTGTTGCAAGAGATAGTTATTTTTCTCGAAGGATAAATTTTTAAATTAACAAATTAAAATTATATCTCAATATAAATAATATTTGAATTCTAATATAAGAAATTCAAAATCAAAAATAACAATTTAGTTATTTTAATTTAATATTGTTTTTATTTTTATATATTCGAATTTAATTATATTTTATAAAATAATTTCAATATATAAATATAAATATATATTTATATTTATTATATATTTTAGACATTTTAGCATTTCGGTTATATTAGTATAGTCTACTATTTAATAAAATTATATTAGAAAATGATGGGAGGGGAAGAAAAAATAAAAATAAAAAGAAATTAATTAATCAAAGAGAGGAAAATAAAATAAAGCAACTGTCATGAGAAATTTTTACCATATCTATTTATAAAATTTTTGGTTTATTTTTACTAATGTGTTTTTTTTTTTTTTTTTTTGATACCCCAGGAACCCCGTCTGTGCCAGAAGGGCGAGTAAACCCCGGGGGCGCCGCTAGCGGAGGACCCACCACCCCGACGTTGCGCTTAAAACTCTGTGCGGCCAGCGGGATTCGACCCCCTCCACTTTCATTAGCTTCACTGGAGAGCCTTATCCAACTGGGTCACCGCAGACGGTGGTTTTACTAATGTGTTGTTTATACATTGTTTAGCTAGATAATTGAACGGACAAGACCATCAGGCCCAATTGTGTCTTTTCACTTGTAGAATTCTGAAAATTCTAAAGTTCCCTCAATAACTTGACAGCCTCACACGTGGAATAAAAAGCCGATATTACATGATTCATAGATCACGTGGACCGAGTCTATTTGGTCCGTTGATCATGTTGGCCCCATGGTGTCTTTCCTACGATCCCTATGTTTTCCCAAGCAAAACGTTCCATGGCTCCCTAAACTAATTTGTGATAACTCCAAGAGTTCAATGTTCCTACTTGAAACAAAGCACGGAATCAGTAAATGAGATTTTCCTCGTCTTTTTTTGTCCTTTTTGTGTGTACAATTGCAATAAACTTATTAATATGTACTGCGACAGATACTCTGAAATCCAAGAAAAAAATGGAAGATGGAGCTTCAACAAAAGGTGATTCAACCTCGGCTGATAAGGAAACTAATCGCCCAAGCGGAGGAAAGGAGGGAGGGCCTTCTCTCAACAGTTTAGCCCTCGCGAGAAAAGCAACCACACCAGCCGACATTTTGTCCATGGACATCAAGGATTGGCATCGCGTGGTATACGAAGGGGTGCTCCTGAAAAACGACACACAGGCAAAGTCCAATTCCCCTTTCAACTCCATCTATCTATATATCTTTCAGCGGTAACTGCAAGATGTGTGGTGTCTATCGATTGCTTGGGGTTTCGTACCTTTTATGTGATAAATTGAACCGATCTAGGAATTAATTGAGGACACTGCACACCAAATTCCAAAAGTAAAGTAGTGGTTAGCAAGAATTTGCATGATGATGTCGAAGGCATAGATTTTATTCGACCGTTTCCTTTCTTTTATTTGGAAAGGCATATCTCACACATTTGTGTAATAATAACAAAACTCTTACGATCAGTGATAGTGATTATCTAAATGTGTGTAATAATAACAAAACTCTTACGATCGGTGATAGTGATTATCTAGGACAAAATTTTCATCTCACAGTGGATTTAACAGAAGTTTTGGGTCGATGAGAAGCTCCACAAGAACTGCTTCCTGGTGCTTCCCGAGGCGTGTGTCATTGCTGGGGGCGACGAAGAAAGTTGCTGGTATTGGATCACCATGAAATTAAAATGGTACCTCTTTTACAAATTTGATCCATTACAAGGAAATTAGTACACTACTCAATGTTGCATCTGTGTGTTATATATTTGGTTGGCGTGCGTCAAATCGCGATTTTGAAAATACTAAAATTCTCCAGGTTCAGTTTCCGCAGAGATGCCGACTTACGTGTCCCCGAATCGAAGAAGTTACCCTGGCTCTCAATTCAGGGAAGATTCAAGACAAGAGCTCTCTCTCCCAATACTACGTATGAGGTGGCATTCGTGGTCAAACTCAACAGAACTGAATCTAAATGGCCTTCTGAGGTGGAGCTCGAGCTACAACTGCCGAATGAGACCAAACAGACCAACAAGGAGAATCTGAGGCAACAGCAGGAGGAATGGATAAATCTCCGTGCCGGCGAGTTCGAGATGGGCCCAAAGACCGTGGGGACGATTTCTTTCGCCCTCCAGGGGAGGCTCAATCCTCAAAAGACGGGCCTCATCCTCAAGGGCGTTCTTATTCATCCCAAGGATTAAAAAAAGCGTAACCAGTTCGATGCGGTGGAGGAAGAGTTCTTGTACCTAGATCACATTATCCTTAATTACAAAAGAGATTTTTATATTCATTTAATGTGACATGAACACAATGAGAAAAATCATATCCTTCTATTCTTGAAGTAAGGAATTCCTGTTATGGAACTACAAAGGATCTCCATCCATGTTGAAAATAATATGAAGTATGGGATTTATCCTGATTTTATGTACACGTAATTACCATCTTGCAGTTTTTGATTTGAACTCATGGATTGGCTTGACACCTAAGCTGTAGCAGTGTTGATTGGGGCTCATCCCTTTGCAGACCCATGTAGCAGTTTGAATCCATTTAATAAATAGACAAAATTAACCGAGGCGAAGGATAAAATGAGACATCAATTAACTTGTGCCGATTCATTATTATTTATTTATTGGCGATGTGCTAATTATCGTAATCAAGAATTTGCTTTAACGGTATATATATTGATAAAAAAGAGAGTGAAAAATTACATCAAAAAAGGTGATTTGTCGTATTCAGACGATAACAATTCACAATCCCTTCTTAACCATTATACCAGGATAATCTTTTAATTTTTCGCAAAGCAATCAGAAAGATTGCGTGTGATATTCACTCCCAAAAACGAAGAAGATGGGAATTGTCGCTCCCCAGAGACATCCGATAAAAGTCTGGGTCGGGGCTTGGGAGACATGGGCTTGGGCTTGGGCTTGGGCTTGTTGGGCCCATCTATGACAGGAATAAGGAAGAAAGAAGGAATTTCCTTATTTTCCGGGATTGTGATTTTTTATTTAGAATTTTTTTGACAAAAGTGCCCCCGCTTCGATTATTGAAAAAATCAGTTGCTTAAATCAAATAAAGAAGACGATTTGCCTCCAGCCTGGGTAGAGCTAGAGACAAACAACTCAGTCCGTCGGGAAGTTGAATTGGTAGATTTTCCAGACGGGGTGGCGCATCTTGATGTCATTTATCAACACTTCTCATGCGAATTTAAGTTTAAATCGTTGCACCACATCCGAAATTTCCTCTCTTAACATCTCCTCTAATTTGCAATTCTCAATCACCACTATTCTCAAATGGTAAAATATCTAAATATTAAGTCACCCATTTATTTAATAACTTAAATTTTTTTGGAATTGACAGGAGGTCTCACAAAATTTCATAGACGATGTTGATGTACAATAATAATTTATTGAACTGTCATGCTTTTTTATTCTTTAATTCTATTCCCGCAAATCAATGGGGGACACTGAAAATAACAAATTTAATCTCAAACTTAGTATCTGAAACTCCAACAACCGATAACCTCCTCAATCCCCACTTATTATTCACCAGGGATTCACTATTATCTCTGCTGTTGCTGGGGGGCCGCGCTTTTTCTTGAAACTGTCGGTCAGCCCGTAATGAGCCATGAGAAGCCAGACATGGGTTATGAGCTCGCCGCCCCCCGCATGTGCTGAGCATGATCCCTCGCTTTGCACTTGTTAGCCCCGTACATCAGCATTTCCACCCACACCTCGCTGATCGCTGACCATCTCCACCCACGGGGGACGCGCTGCAGCTCCTTCGCCACCATGGCACCCCTTGATGAGCACGGACTCGACTTCGGTCTCGTCCGACATCCTCCAACCGGCTAATTTTGGTTTCATTTTTCAAGAAACCTCTTCGTGAGCCTCTGGGATCTCAGATTCTTCCGAGATATCGGGCTTGCGCTCTCTCCCATTGTGGCCACAAGCAGGTCTATTTAGAGCGGATTTAGCCAAGTCAAAACGCTTGCTGGGCTCTTTA
The DNA here is from genome assembly GCA_014182715.1 of Eucalyptus cloeziana. NCBI lineage: Eukaryota > Viridiplantae > Streptophyta > Magnoliopsida > Myrtales > Myrtaceae > Eucalyptus > Eucalyptus cloeziana. The sequence continues at coordinate 31,614,748 of CM024643.1, forward strand.
TAAATGTCTCGGAACCTGATACTTCCAAATCTGGCTGGCAGCATCGAAGGACACATATATTGGAGATATAGCATGTACCGAGACAAGTGCAAACCCATCAAGCACTTCTTATTGACAGGGCTCTGGTTATTCCTTTCTAGCTCCTTAGTGCTGTCCGGCCATCCGTAATCGAGGTAATAGCAGAGCTCTGTCGCTATGTGCCAGACTAGGATGATCATGTCAAAGTCTAGCTCCTCGATGCTCTCTTGTAAATCACCATATAGCAACATGTGTTTGCTCAACGCATGGATTCCCCTGTCTCTCATTTGGAAGTCTTGGAGTTCTTTCTCGTCCATCTCTTGGACCCTCGCTTCCATCTCTTTGATCTTTGACATGATTAGTTTTTGACATCGTCGCTCACGGGCACGTGGCGTGGGTAGAGAAATTTCACCGCCATCTCTTCGACGTGCGATAGCTTGAGGAAACTCCACCAGCGGAAGTAATTTTTTTGGAAGGACATCAGGTTATATTGGCCCATGGAATTGGACCACCTGCGCCTTTTCAACAGCGGTCGGATTCGAGTGATGAAATAAAAGACAGCGGATTGCTTTTTCTCATTGAGCCAACAGGCGACCTGGTCGGAGAAAAGAACGTGAGCCAGTCGGTTGATGAAATGAAAGACGGCCGATTGATTTCTCTCAATGAGCCAACAGGCGACCTGGTCAGAGAAAAGAACGTGAGCCAGTGCGTATAACTCGATGAAAATGGCCGCTCCTAGCAACAAGAAGGTTAAGAATAGATCCGGCTTCGAGTATGGTCGCTTGTCGGTAAAAAGAAGAGCACCAAGGCAACACAGATTGAGAATAAGATGGCGAGTCTACAAATAAAGCCCCATCTTGTATAGACCGCCTTTGCCTTCGAGTAGAACATGTCATAGATGAGACCCAGTTCGATTTCAATGACCTTGAAATCCCCTGCACAGTGCTTGCCTCTTAGTATCGATAGGCAACTGTCGCGTTCCTCCATACTGAACAAATGATCCGCGAAAAGTCGCTGACTAGTGTTGACCAAGCGCTGGCTGATAGCAGTGTGCCCGCAATGCGCTCGTATCCTTGGTCCTCCGACTCCTTCATGAAACTCAGTTTTTTAGAACAAAATTCGGCGATCGCAACATCGATCTCGACAGCATCTTCATTATCTACATCAATTACATGATGAGGAACGACGTCGTACCCTTCCCCCGCTTCAAGTGACATTTGCCTCAATCTTGCCAGAACCCTTCCGGCCGAGGGGGGACTCCATGAAGGAGTCCTTGAAGTACTTTTGGCTGGCAGCACGGAGGACCCAAACCCTCTCGCCATACTTATAGAAACCCGAAAGCAGTATCAGAATGGCAAGGAAGGAAAGGGTAGGATGAGTCCACGCCATTACCAAGACATAAACGGTCAAGCCCGCCTGGTTCACCAACGTCAGCGAGTGCCTCAACCAAAGCTCGTTGTCCTCAATCGCGTAGGCACTGATCGTGTCGGGGCCTCCCAAGTACAACAACAAAAACGGCGCCCAAAAGGTGCTTAGCTCCGTGTGTGGGTTGCTCGATGATTTGCCGGCCTTGATTTCCCTAATCATGTTGGAGATCATGCCGATCACGTAAATCGCGACCGAATCGGCCAATAGGTAGGCCGACCAAGTGACCACCTTGATCCAAGTATGAGGAAAGTATTTGCGGCAGCTGCCGAGACAAATGAGGACGATTTGGAGGGCAAGGCTCAAGAAGACCACGCCTCTCAGCTCCCACTCCTTCCACATGTCGCTCGAAGAAGAGGGCACCTCCAACAGACTCCGCACCCTCATAAGGACCAAGCCAGTAATGACTGCCAGACATGTCGCCAAATAACAGATAAGCAGGTGCCGAATGATTCAGAGATGAGAACTAAGAGCTAATGGAGAGAGACAAAGTGATGACTCAAGCATGAAACAAACAAGGCAAGCTTTCGCAGCCTATAGCAGTAACTAGAGGGGCGATGTATCGGTTGACAAGACCAAAATGCGGCTCATGGCTTAGCAATGCGGAGAAGGAAAGGTCTATTCAAAAAGATAACAACCACATTAAACGTCTTTTACTTATCATTGAATTGCAACATACCAATCATTAGCATGGTGAGCGGTTGAATACGCTGCCCTCGATGGACGGCGGATGGACTCTCTCTCTTCACTACAAACTCTGTGTCGTAACCAATCAAAACCCCTTCAAAAAGAAAAGAGACAGAGACAGAGACAGAAAACACGGGATGTGTAGTGCCGAAACCAAGCGTCTAAATAACAGTTAGTAATGTAAAAATAAATACTAATTTGGTCTGCAAAAGAAATTGGTAATACAAATAAAGTTGGTAACTTCCTATAAGAGTAGACAACTTCAACAAAAATTGGTAAGTTATAATAATAGTTGGTAATTCGGAATAGATCATGTAATGTAGGTAAATGGCTACAATAAAATACTAGTTGATGAACCTATTGCGCTTATGCTAATTTAGTCTTAAACTTTTCAATTCAAGCAATTCAATCATAAACATTTTGACGATTTATCAATTTAGTTTATCTAGCCAATTTTGGCAAGAAATCGCTAACGTGAATATCGACTGTCTTGTGTAACACAATAGACACTAACGTTGATAATTTTTATAATTTTTTTAAAAATATGAATATTTCTTCTTCTTTTTTTCTATTTTCTACTCTTTTTCCTTCTTTTTCTTTCCCTTTTCTTTTTACTAGTGGCCGTTTGCCAGCCATCAGCCATAGGCGATAGCTATCGAGGGCGACGCCTAACAAGGCTGCCCTAATGGCCGTGTCGAGGCAAGTGTTTATGAGGGCCCCCGTCGCCAAATCTGGTGAGGCTGCCCTTACTTGGACGAGGGTCTACCTCACCAACACTCGCCCACATCAGCCACTGCCTATTGCCGGTGGTTGGCAAACCATCATTGGCAAAAGGAAAAGGGAAAGAAAATAAATGGAAAAAAGGAAAAAGAAAATGAAAAAAAAAAAATTTGAAATAATTTAGAAAATTTTAAAAATTATCCATGTCAGCGTCATTCATGCCACGTAGGATGGCCGAGATCTACATCAATAATTTCCGACTAAAATTGATCAAGATGGATTACATTGGCAATGGTCAAAAAATTTAGGACTAAATTATCTAAATTGAAAAGTTAAGAACTAAATTGGTATAAGTTTAATATTTAGGAATTTCTTGATCATTCTCCCAATTTGATTAAGAGTCAATAAATTCTATAAAAGTTAGCAAGTTATAAGAAAAGTTGGTTATTCAAAATCGATCAAATAATATATCTTGGTAAGCGATTCAAATTAAAATAAAAAACTAATTGTTAGCTTTATGCAGAAAAGTTGGTAACTTGCTCAAATGAAGTGGATAACTTTGATATGTTGGTGCATTACGCTAATAAAAGTTGGTAATTTATTGCAACTATTGGTAATTTGTAGACAGGCAAATAGATATTGGTGATTTAACATGTGAATTGGTGACCTACTAATAATTTACTTAACTAATAATTTTCTAGACACCCTTTTGTAAACCCAATTGCACTTGCGGTGAACCAATATTTCTAAAGATTTATTGATGACGAGAATGTTTGTCTTTCAAACAAAACAATAGAGTCGTCCCGGCTATAACTCAACAAGTTAACTCATTTTTTCTATGAAATGAATGAACAATTTGCCGCAATCATGTTGCAAAAAAATTAGTTACAAACAGAAAATAAATTAAGAGTTAAAAAAAAATTATTTGGAACACACACTCTCTCTCTCTCTTTGTAAAATTCAGTTAAGAGTATATAAGGAGTAGCAGGCAGTGTATGTAGCCGAATTTGCACCCGCAGGTTGGTGGAGATTAGTAAGTAAAGACTTTCGCATGATCAGCGCCATACGAATTCAATGGCCAAGATTACTCTCATCATTTTTCATCTTCTTGTTTGGTTTTTTCTCTTCTCCTCTCAAGCCGTGCAGCTGTTGCACCAATCGCCACAGCCTGCCATTGCCGAGAAAAACCTGGAGAAAATGTTCAGCGATCGCAATGCGCCACGTCAATCGCGGACGTGGCGCGCATTTTTATATCCAAAATAGATCGCCACGTGTCAGCAGAGGCGGTATAAAAAAATAAAAATCTTTTTTTTTTCTCGTCATCCTCTTCCTCCATCACAGAGCACAATCCGTCCGGCCACCATCTCCGCCTGTTCCGGCGTCGCTTGGCCCCATCCAGATCTGGAACCGCGGAGCCATGGCCGTGACAGACCTGGCCAATCCTCCAGATCTCGGCGACTCCCTCCTCCAATGAGCTTGCACAAGCAACCCGTCGTCGGGCTTCAGAAAAGCTGAGCGGCAAGGCTTCTCCAGTTCTCGACCGAGCCATGGCCGAGCAACTCCTCTAAATCACGGCCGAGCCATGGCCGAGCAACTCCTCTAAACCACGGCCGAGCCATCATGGCCGAGCCATCAGAAAAATGCAACTAAGCCCTGGCGAGGCCGTCCCTTGCCCAGATCTGGCGAGGGCCGGCCTCGCCTGTGAAGCCCTGGCCGCAACAGGTCTGGCTCCAAGGTCTGTCGCGACCGCGGCCATGGCTTCGAGGTCTGGCGCGGCCGCGGCCATGGCTCCGCGGTTCCAGATCTGGTCGTGGCCATGCCTCCAGATCTGTCATGGCCGTGTTCCAAGTTCCCAACGGCCTGTGCGGTGGAGACGGCCGCACCGGATTCTCAAGGGGTTGGGGAGAGGGTGGTTGGATGGAGGAGTAGGCGGTGGCTGGATAGAGTGGGCAGTTGGACCGGAACTGCAGAGGAGAGGAGCGAGGGGCGCAGAAATTTTTTTTTATTTCACCTCAGCTGACACGTTTCGATCTGTTATTCGGTATGAATTAACATGCGCGCCACGTCAGCACAATCACTGAATATCTTCTCACTGACCTCTACCCGGACACCATATGCACGCACCAGCCAGCAGCCCACTGCCATCGTGCGCGTCTCTCTCTCTCTCAAAACTGAAAGAGGTGTCAATAAAAAAGACCTCGGTCTCTTGTATTTTGAGCCGTTGATGCATCCCATCTTAATGCTACTTTTTAGAATTACAAACTATTTCAGAGAAGGTTTGCTAATTTTGAGAAGAGTTTTTCCTCTCCTCTATTTGTCCACATTTATGATATATTCAATGACATTTGTGAGATATAGAATTTGCGATTAATAGAAATGCCACACACTAAAAATCGAAAAACGGAAAATAGAAAATAAGAGAAAAAGACCACATCAATCTCATTTATGATATGGATATGCTTGCTTTCGAATTGAAAATGGAGGCATGTGTCTCAAAATCACATGATAACATTTTTTCTTTTGCATACCGTTTTTAAATTTTTTGCAAAAATTATCAAGAAAGTCACATGCCTATTATTGACTAGCCCTACTTTTGATCATCTCTTGTAAAACTTTGCAGGTGCTAGCAACATCATTTGCTTGACTTCTCCTTCTTCTCTTACTATTTGGAGTTTTATCCATCCTATGTTTGTCACGAACTGGAGTAGGAGTTTTATCAGACATAAAAACTTCCTCATCGTTCTGGTGTTCATTGAAGTTCGCTGCTTCATTGTCTGCATCATCACCACCAACACCAAGTTCATCTGACATCACAAAATCTGTGGCATTTCCTACTACATACTCCCCAGTAGCATATGTATCACCAAATACAGTACACAAGTCGGGATATTGAGGAAATCCATCCTTCTTGAATTTTGCCCACTCAATATTATCCTGCAATTTTCACAATGACAACGCATATCAGCAATACAATTAAACATATTGCCATGTATATCTATATTGATCTCAAAATGATCAAAGGTTAAATCATACCTTGATGTGAGATTCCCATATATTTGGATCATCAACAACAACTGTTTTGTTCACATTTTCCCAGCCAAATCCGGATTGTGAAAGCAGCTTCTTGAAACTAGCATACTGCTTTTTCAATTTGTTCACCTTGTTCTTCAACTGTATTGAAGTATATTGAACTTCTGCTCATTTATTGAATTCTGTTCGGATGTTATTCCAGCCTGCTTTGTTGAAAGTACAAGAGGTGCGATTTCCCTTTTTGACCTCTTCTACCAACAAACTGACGTACAAGTTGGTTAGAGGCTCAGTCCACTTTGCAGTGAATGCCTCTTTTTGGGATGCCATGTAACCTTCACTAGTTGAACATCATATGAGTTCAAGACAATTAAAAAGAGAGTGCAAATGTCGCTATACCTTCATTCATTACAGCTTCTGTATAGGTCGTACATTGCCATACAAACATACTACGATTGCCTTATACAAGCAGTGCATCGACACACACATTCACAACCCTCGGATTAGCTAAAACAAATCCTTTATCACAGGCTATAACTAAAACAGAGCATCGACAAACTACTCACGCAAGCTACATACATACACAACTATCTCATTTCATTTCATACTCCCACTGGTTTGGAGAGACAAAAAAGTGAGATAAGTGCACCAGAATTTTTGTGCTGATCATCATATCAGCTCTGGTATTTGTTACTCAGCCTAGCTGATACATGTGAGAATCAAGGGCAACACAAGCACGAGGGAAGCAACATGAGAGAGGCGAGCACAAACAGAGGCAACGCGACGGAGGCGACATGATTCAACTTCAGAAAAAGTAAGAATCATCACTAGAATAGGTACAATCAAAAGGAATCAAAGCAACAAACCTGATTTAGGGCAAGACGACCACGAGACGATGCGACCAGAGGTGATGCAACCGGAGAAAAGTGACTAGAGGCGACGGGACTAGAGGCAATGGGATCGGACAGAGGCGATTGGAGGCGACGGCACTAGAAGCGGCGGATTCAACTTTAGAAAAAGTGAGAATCACCACTAGAATAGCTCCCGCTTCACATAACCCACGCCTTCATCTGCAAAATAAAAAGCCAGATTAATAAATCCACCGAATGAGGGATCACCCTCCCACAGAATACCCCAACTCCATCATTTTGAGCTACTCTCACTCTATGACCATGTGGCAAACATGGCAAAACCCACATGCAAAAGAAACGATGAAGATCTAAAACTCTACAACAATGGGACACCAAAAACGGAAAGGCACGTCCTTTCACTAGCAACCCCATAAACCAGAAATGGCAAATGTTTCCTCCCTCCCAAAAATCCTAAGAAGACCAGCTGACACAATAACAGACCTCCACATGAACCCAACCTTTTCCACGAGGAATCACTCGCAATATCATGGTCGGGAAACAATTACATGTAAGATTGCATGAAAAGAAGAACTTTTAACGCACTAACATACTTCATCATTAAAACTACACAATACATTCCTCTTTTAAGAGCACCAAGAACCATTCAGGTATAGTAAATGATAACCCTTCGATGTTCTTCAGATTCCCGATCACTACAAATGGGATTTTCCATCAATTATGGGGGAAAACAAAAGTAACCCAATTTTTTTTATCGATTCCAAAGGGCAGCAATCACCGATGCAGATCCGTACAACCTACCCAAAAGCCAATTCGGAGTAGATGAAACAGAAAAGAAATAGTTTAAAAAGCTAACTGAGCCACTAAAACCGAATAGACATGAGCAATCAATTAGCTAACACTCATTCCACCTCAATAGCAGCTAAGACAAGCTCAAGCCTGGCCAATCCCAAAACTACAGCAGCGGACGCACGTACAGCGACTCATTCCTCCATTTCCTCCACCCCAAATTTCAATACGAATCACCGACCCCACTCATTCACCTAAAATCCGAAAGGCCCGAGACTTGATAAAGCACGAACAAACGGGAGATCCCGAAACAAGAAACAAAAGATCCAAACACAATGTGCCGAGAGAAAAAATCCTGAAAACGTCTGAGCTTATCGTTGCAAAACTCGACAATTTGTGCAAAAACTACAAAAGGAAGAGGGACGAAGGAGAGACTTGTAGAAGAAAGGTGCTCCGGATCTTGTTGTCGGGCTTGGGGTAAGAGGCCAGCGGGACCAGCGGCAACGACGGGACCGGCGGCGACGACGGGACCGAAGGCGACGGGATGGGCGGCGACGGGACCAGCGGCGATTTCTCTCGGACAGAGGTCGCGGGCTTCGAAAGAGGTGAGCTCCGGCGCGACCGAACCCGGCGACGGGACCGGCGGGCGACGGACCGGCGGCGACGACGGACCGAAGGCGAAGGATGGGCGGCGACGGGAGCGGCGATTTCTCTCGGACAGAGGTCGCGGGCTTCGGAAGAGGTGAGCTCCGGCGGCCGGACCGGACGCGGCGACGACGGACCGGGCAGGGCGACGGACCGGCGGGGGCGACGGTACGGGCGGCGACGGGAGGTGACTTCTCTCGGGCGAGAGGTCACGGGCCGACGGGAGGTGATTTCGCCACGGCCCAGCGGCGACCTCCTCACCAAGCGGCGGCGACCGGACCGGCGACGAAGGATCGGCGACGACGGACCGGCGGCGACGACGGGACGGGCGGCGACGGGAGGTTTTAAATTGGACAGAGGTCGTGTAGGAAGGAAGAGCCGAGTTGAGAAGAGCGTGAGTTGAAGGGGGAGAGAAAGAGGAATTAGGTTTTGTTCTTCAATTTTATTAGGGAAGAGAAGTGAATTTTTTTGTTTCGATTTCTCTTCCCAAACCATTTCTCAGCCAGGTTTTTATTCCGGGAACAGAAAAATTAAGTGGCGTTAACAAACAGGTTTCGTTTCTTTTTTTTCGTTCCTAGGGAACAAAAGAAGAAATATTGAGGAAGAGAAATGTTATCATGCGGGCCGTATTGGTCACATGTTTTTCTTTTTTCTTTTTTTTTTTGAGAAAATTATCAAGAAAGTCACATGCCTATTATAACTAATTTTGTCATAATCCTTTTACTTTAACCAATTTAGTCATGAATATTTTGCTATTATAATCATTCTAACCAATTTTAATCTAAAACCTCAAACATTAACATCCAACTGGGCTAGTCGTCCTATATGGTACCACAGCCTTAATATGGACAATTTTTTACAATTTTTTGAATTTTTTCTTTCTTTTATTTTTCTTTTTCCCTAATTTTCTCTGTCGGCCATAAGTAAGGGTTGCCCTCGCTAGATCTAGCGAAATTGATGACCTCCTCTAGCCATTGCCAAGGCCTCAGTGACCGATGGAGGGAAATAGCTAAAAAAAAAAAAAAAGGAAAGGAAAGGAAAAAATTCAAAAAAAAAAAAAAAAAAAAAAAAAGAAAATTGCAAAAATCGTTCATGTTAACACCAACAATGCAACATAAAATAACCAGTGTCCATATCAGCGATTTCCAACCAATCATTAGTAAATTGTCAAAGATTTATGACTAAATTAGTCAAATTAAAAAATTTAAAAGTGAATTGGAATTTATACAATAGGTTTAACACCTCTTTTCAATAATCTTTTGTGTTTTGTATTACCTAACCTTTGCCACCGTTAAATCACCACATATCACAGAATCAAATTTGGTCCCACACATTTGAAAAAAAAAAAAAAAAGTGAGCCCCCACCACCCTCCGTCTTCATGTGAATTTACTCTCCATTTAATATTTTTATGTATTTCAAAACATCGCGTGACATTAATTTTACAAAATATTCTTCTTTTAAGATTATGAGAAAGCTTACAATGTTTGATATTTCCTAATTAGTTAGGTGAACAATCCTGTGATATTTCAAGCGCTCATAAAAATATCCCAACTAATGTGCCATTATTGCATTTATTATCCATATTTTGTGCTTCCAATAATATACTCTGAAATTGACGTAAGAATGCCGACATGCATGGAGATAAATGTAAATAATTAGTGATGACATATTCATTCAACCAAAAAAACACATTAATTCGTGCAACAGAGGTCATAATGATTGTAATTACATAGCTTGCGAACACTACATTAATTTTTTAAAGTAACATTACCATAAAAAGGATTTCTTTATTAATTAAATGAATTTTCATTTGGCTCTACTGTTTACATCCTACCAATGCAAACCCAAACAAGATGGGGAATTAGAATTTTCTTTCCTTCCTCCTTTTCTTCATGCGACTCCTAACTGAATTATTCCGACAAAATTTATTCCCCCAAAATATTCGTCATGCTTCCCATAAAGACATATCTCCTCCTCTTCTTCTTCATTGTCATAGATAAGAAAAAATATCCAAAAAGGAGAAATTATGAAATTTCTGTATATTTCTATAGATGTTAAAGAAGAGTACACGAGAATGAAGATATGCACAATCAAAAGAAGATATATGTGCAATCATAATTGTCTTTAATATAGGAAAATATTCTATAGAAAATGTTAAGAATTTCTAATATAATATCACTAACGATCATACTCGTCTTATTAACAATAATCGATATCATCATCATCATCTTCCTCGAGACGGGATTCAAAGTTATTCACTATAGTCATCTTCATCTTTTTCCTCATTTGCCGTCTTCTTCATTTGATTGCTCCTCACTTTTTTAAATCCTGTTCATGATCAAGAACACAAACTTATATTCGTAAAGAACCACGACACTTGCACTATAAAGCTTAGCTATATTCTATGAGGTAAAACCCGACGCACACATGCTCACACACACATACGATGCCTATTTGTTACTGACGCATATCAAACTCAGTGACCAATACCTTCGCTATAATTGGCACATTCAGCTGCATTTCTCTGACCCTTCGCTTGAGTTCATCCTGCACTCTAACCAATGTGATTAGTTCAAGGTCTTGATCTTCTGCAGCCCGTCGATCGTCTTCATCTCCTTGCAGTCCTTAATTTCCAAGTCTGCAAGGCATGGCATTGCATTTGCCTGTATAGTCCACGCGGTCAGTTCTCTTGCTTCCACAGTTTCAATACACGGAGCCTCGGAAATGTTCCTTCTGAGACGCTGAATGTCTTGCCATTGTATGACCTGGCAAATAATCGGAGAGTGGTCAAGCATTTCAGCTTCCCCAGGACTCCCATCGGATCGTCATTTAGCTGCAACCCGAATAAGGTTAGTACTTTAAGGTTCGAAGGAAAGTGCGACTCCAACAATCTCAGCATGCCCCCCAACGCCTGAGCAGGTACAAGATGGAAAGAGACTTGAGCCTGCTCATGTCACCCATTTCACCACTTGAATACTCCAATCGCAATCTGAGGGATTTAAGCATCTTCAGATTCGAAATCGGCTGGGTTGCTTGCAAAACCATCGGGCCCCTCCATGTCAGAGCTAGCTTCCTTAGGCCTGTCAACTTGCGCAGCACTTCCAACATGGGACTGTCATCCCTTGTGACTAAGCCCCAGATGGTTTGGATGTTGCAGTTTAATGATTTCTTGGATTCCAATTGATGACGAGCGGCGACATCCAAGACCACCTCGGTCATGTATAGGTGTCGTAGATTCTCTGCCTCCAAGATTGAATCCGGCAGATTGGATATGTTAGTGTACTTCACATCCAAAGTCTCCAAGCGTGACAATAGCCCCACCGACTTCGGAAGCCGTTCAAGAAGAGTCCATCTCAGACCCAAGTACTTAGGTTCGGCAATATGTTGCCAAGCTCCTCCGGAAGCGAAGGCTTGTAGACACCCTCAAGATCAAGTACCCTCAGCATACTCGAGTCCCCTTCGGCACTAGCGGTTTAAGTAACGCCGCTATCTCTCTGGCTGGTGTTCCTAGCTTCTTGGTGTGGAATGACACATAGGAACAAAGTTGTTGGATGCCATACGGTGTGGAATTGTCACCGGCGGACATTTTTTGACGTGGCTCAGCAGGAGTGATCTCCATGTGTTCTTGTGCATTTGTTTCTGAGCGCTCTTTTCCTGATTCCGGCACATTTATTTGCGCATTTGCTTCTCCTCCTCCAGAAATCTCCCTATGTATTGCGATACGCGGGGCATCGAACTTTCCTTCATCATGAATAGAACGGTCATAGATCTTGAGGAATCTTTCATTCTTAGCCATCTGATAAAAGACATCGTACAAAGATCCAGGCAAGCGGCATGATCGGGCACTCCCGTCCCTTTTCTGTCGAGCTACATGGACCATGTTTCTAGTCACCAGAATCTCGAAACATTTCTCTGCACCGTCCGACGCTGAAGATACGAGATTTTCAGCTGACCAGAGTCTGAAGAGCCTCCTTGTGGGAATCTCAGATTCCTTAGGGAACAGAGTCAAGTACAGAGCACATTGCTTTAAATCTTCTGGAAGGTCATCAACACTCAAACGGACGACATCTTGGAGTGTGGGACGATCGGGAAGCCCATTGTTAAGCAGATTGGCAGGCTCGGTGCATCTCTCTGACGTGGTGGCAAATGAAAGTCCTCCGAGTAGAAGGATCTTTGGGGGAGAACCGCCCGATTTGCTGAGAATCCTCTCTTTGAGACGGAGGAGTTCCTCGGGCGGATTGACCGCATGGAAAGCTGGGCTGCATTTTTCCAATAACTTCTCGCTCTGCTCTCTGTCGAGGGGGCTCAACGTGAGAATCTTGAAATACCGCGGATCAATGGAAGAGGGTATGTTGGGGTCACGAGTCGTGACGATTACCCTGCTCCCGTTCCTCGAGTCCGCAAGCACCATCGTGAGCTCGTACATGACATGGAGTTCGCACAGGTCATCCAGGACTATTAGATAACGGCACCCCATCAGCACTCGTAGGAGTTCATCGGTCAGCTTTTCCTCGTCCATACGATCCACGTCTCGCAGTTCCGGGACCCTCAGCTGCTTGAGCAAGTCGGCCATGAGATGAAGCAGGTTAGGCTCCGGCCCAATTCGGACCCAAGCAAAGCGGTCGAAATGATTCTTGACGTCTACTCGGTTGCAGACGCTCCTCACTAGAGCTGTTTTGCCGATGCCTCCCTCGCCGACCACCGAAATCACTCTCAGGTTGGCACAGCCGTCTCCTTTATCAATCAACTGCGACACGAGTTTGTTCGCAAAATCTTCGCGACCCACAATATGGGACTCATCCTTCATCTTCCTTGCTTGGGGCGGTTCGCTTGGTGATGAAGCTACGATGCTCCTCTCGGCATTGAGCGGTGAAGTTCCAACTTCTGGATCCGCCATTTTGCTCGTCTCGCCCTTTCCTCGTTGTCGGCTCAGAGAAGACCACGAGCAGACCTAAGACAAAGTCTTTGCCAGAGGATTTCGCGGCCTCAGTCCCTCGGATGCCTCCAAAAGGAACCAATCGAAGGAAGTCTGTGGAACACGAGCGGGCTCAAGAAAACAAGATCGCGCGCCAGGGAATGGAGGCTCGCGGTGCTGGCCGTTGGGTTTCGAGGTGCTCAAGCCCCAAGAAGCATGATTTGGCTATGACATTGGAACCCGACCCGACCCCGACCCGACCCGACCCGACCCGGTCAACCGTTGACCGAACCGGTCAACCGGTCGGACCGGTTTGATCTGGGTCCTTTGACGACCCCGCGCGTGGGCTCCACGCGCCCGCGCACTCAGGCGGCCCATGAGGGCGCGTGCGGTCTCTGATCGGCGCGTGGATTGTGGCATTGAACTCATATGGTTATTTCCTACGTCGTGGTGTATTTATTTTAATTTTTTTGATGATTTTATGGATGTTAAAATACATACAAAGCCCTAAATACGCGTATTTTTAGTGTATTTTGCGTATTTTTCTTGTATTTTTCTGTGATTTTCGAAATACGGAGTCTTTGGGTTACTTGGTATGTTATAACATGAATTTTATGAGTGTTATTCATCAATAATTTACAATAAATTCTATTTTTTATTAATGAACAAAGTAATGTAATTAGCATAATATGTGATTTTGGTGATATGCTGCTCCTGTCACTAAAGCTAAAATCACATGTATATGGTGTATGTGAGGAGTAAAATTTATATCCCTGGTATGAGAGAGTTTCAAGGATTCAATTGAGTAGTGACCGCCAGAGTGGCACGCTTGATTGGGTTTGAGAAATTTCGGTCTCGTATATTGATTGGGATGTCTCCTGCTCTAATGTGTAGTCATACTCCCAAAGGGGGTGATTATATATTAGTTCATGGAGGGATACATGATTATGTGGTGGAAGAGTGATTGATCCTAGTGGTTCGTCTGCCCAAAGGTGATGAATTCACGAAGATTGGAATATATTCTTATAACCGCTATCATGTGGGGAATTTACAACTGCATATCATGTATTCTGCCCAAAGGTGATTATGTGATTTTGCATGTAACTCTCTGGATGTGTACTTGTGTGTCAAGTTACACAGTGCTCACATGATACTAATTATATACATTGCTTGTTTTTCAGTCACATTTTCTGTAATTGATAATTCCACTATTATTGAGGTTTTTACTGCTTCAAATTTTAAGTTGTGGACATATGATTTGTTGCTTGAGAATGCAATAAAATTTGCTTACTGTCCATGAAGCGTTCCATTCTGGAACACTTGAAAAGAGGTTTGTCTGCGAACTGCACTGCTATAATATGATGGAAGCCTTAGTTGCTTGAAATTATGTTTTGTATGATATTGTAATTAGGACATATCTGTAAAGATTGTGTTTAAGTCCTAATGATATATACATCTCATATAAGGATGAAAAAGTTGTTTCCAAATTTTTTCATATTTACTCTTAACGGTTATCTAAAGACTTCTATAGATTATTGTGGAAGTAAAATTGACCGAGATAAATAATAAATTGGTTAGAATTAGTCTTAAAGGTTGTCAGATTTAATAGTAGCGGTAAGTATTTTGGCAAGTATGACAATGCGGAATAGCTTAAAGGGTCATTTGTCAAATACTTGATAAATTCTGAGGTGGTAATTTAATTATTATGCTTGAAAATCCTGACAAGAAGATTTGGCTAAAAGGCATGAATCATCATAATGAACATAGTGATAAGTATGATGAGTAAAACTAATTTATCCAGTATTCTGTGGGTTGATATTATGAAAGCAACTTTTTCACATACAAAAAGTGTCCTTATCAAAGTTGTTTTATAAACTTCTTTTGAGTTATAGACTGGGCATAGATTACCTGAATCATATTAAATTTAGGGGTGTCATGCAGAAGTGAGATTATCTAATCCAATTTTAAGTGTATTGCAATTCATATCAACTCGGAATTATTTTGTATCTTTTTTAGATTGTTAAAGGGGTATTGATCTTTTGACCCTAAAGAATGTACAAGAATTATGGAATCACATACTCTAAAATTTCTTTAGATCGACGTAATTGTAGAGAATAGCTGCTCTCAAACTATTAAAGATAATAGTATGATGGGGGTTACTGTGTTTTTGTCTTTACCTATACAGATAATTATGGAATCTCATGTACCATAGACTAAACTTGTTGAGGTTTAATGTACTATTCTTGATATAGTTTATAATGAAATTTCTTAAACCTCTCAAGTGCAGAATGAAGTGGTTGCAGCTTTATTAAGGAGATTTGTTAGGGAAAGACAATTAGTTATACCATCAGACTATATAGTCTATTTGTGAGAGCATGATTACAATATCCATTACATGGTTGTTTTAGCAACTTATATAAATGTCGTTTCTTGTTCTTAATTGAGTATGTGATTAAACGCCATAAAAAAAAAAGGATAATAATATTTTTACTCTGAAAGAGGGGTGGATAGTTAGTGAAGAAATAATTATTTATTTATTAATTCTTTTAGAGTGAACGTGGCATTGATAGTTTTATATGGAGTTACATCAAAGAGATATAAAATCTATATAAGTGCAACTGGAGAATTTTGCAGCAGATTCAAGTAAACTTGTGTGTAGACTGAAAAATTTTAATTCATGGTCTTAAGCAAGTTTCCAAGCAATATTATTAAAGTTTCATAGTGTTGTTATTTTGTTCAATTGGGAACAAAGTAATTCAATATACTGCAAGGTCAGTGGGAGGAAATTTATTTTTTCTCATACTCTATGTACATGATATTTTGTTTACAAGTAATGACCTTGGGGTATCTTTTATCCTTTGTACTAAGGTTTGTAAGAATTGTTTTTGCCATATTATATTAGATTTTCTCGGAGGACATTTGCTGATTGTATATTGGAAATATTCAATATACATTATTGCAAGCCAGGAATTGCTCCTGTTGTTAAGGGTGATGGGTTGAATCTATCACATTGTCCTTATTTAGATATTGAGAAAATATAATTAGAGGGTGTACCTTGTGTTAGTGCTCGAATTTGCACTAGACTAAATATCGTCTTTGTGACGGGACTTCTAGGCAAACATCAATCAAATTCAGGATGCGATTATTGCGTTGCTGCCAAGAAGGTTTTAAGGTACTTAAAGAGGATAAAAGATTATATGTTAATATGTGGATATGTTCAATTCTTGCAGTTAGTAGGGTATTTAGATTTAAACTTTGCTAGCTGTTATGATGACATGAGATCAATAACAAAATACATATTTATGTTAGTAGGAAGTGCAGTAAATAAAGTTATATATCATCTTCTACTATGCAAGTAGAGTTTGTAACATTCTTTTAGACTGTTACCTGGGCTATTAGGCTCCGGAACCTCATGAAGGAGTTGACAGTTTTAAACTTTATGGATAGACCTATACGGTTGTATTGAGATAACAAATTTGTAGTATTATTTATTTACTACAAAGGTCTCAAGGGGTCTAAATATATTGTGGTCAAAACTTTTGACCAAAAGGAAACGGTACAGAAATGTGACGTTTTAATATAATATATTTCCACAGATGATATGGTTGTAGATCCACTAACTAAAGGCCTACGTCCATGTATATTTGAGCGACATGTCATTAGCATGGGCTTAGGAGCATCTTGGGATGCTGTTATTTAGTGGGAGCTGTTTTATTTTCTTTGAATAATGTTTACATCTGTTTGGCCCACTTCATTAGGGGGAGACAAGGAAAGGAAAAATTTGGAGCGTCTGAACTTGAATGATTTGGGGAAGAAGGGTGTTTGGATGGGGGAATTGGCACCGAGCAAGCTTTTTTATAGGAGGTGTCCATCCCCACCAGCTTCTAATTTAAGAAACAGCATCTCTAACTCTTCGTACGATCGCACAGAACACGACGACGTACACAAGTCCATCCACCTGCCCGCATCTACCTCTCGACATCGTCATGGTTCTACCCAAAATCCCCATCCTTATTATTTTGTTGGGACAGCACGATGTCATATTGTATTGTAAAACGCAAAATCGTAAATTTCAATTTGTCAATGGGGATGTTCAAAAAAAAATCCACAAACATTTAAACACATATCTATTTTGCATTTTCAATGTCCAAAATTTTTAAATAATTTAAATTACCAAAAGTTTTTCTATTTCTATGTATCTACCGACACATGCGGCATTTCCTATTTCTCTCTCATTCTGAAACAATTTTCACTCTTCTTTTTCAAATAAGAAAAAACATCTAGGACATCATGTCTTATTTTTTCACACTACCAAAAAAAAAAAAAAAGGATTAATCATCAACGTGATTAACAGATTAATCACAACATAATGTTTTCATTTTTTTTTTCATTTTTAACATCAAAAGTGCGCTGTCTTTTACATGAACCATTCAATTTCTCACATACATAGGAATAATAAACTCGTCTCAATTTTCCTAATTTCTTTTAAAAATTAAAATATTATCCTTATCCATGAGCATCACGACACAAAGAAAAATATATTAACAAAAGAGACCCTAAGCCTTCTTTGCTAAATGGAGCAATTATAATTTTTCAAGAAAGTGACTTAAACTTAACCGTTACATAAAACTTGTGGAATCTTCCATGGGTTTTTAGGTACTCAAGTCTCCACATTGATGTCTCGAAATTATCGAAAAAGGAAGAGTGACATAAATTTAAAGGGGAAGATGCCTTTTGCTCCCTGGAACTTTGTCTTCGAAGTTCATTTCATGTCGCTTCAACTCATACTTCTTCCATGACCAAAGGGAAAACCAAAAAAAAAAAAATCCAAATCTTTCATAATTTACACAAGGCTATCTTGAATCCCTATTGATTTCTTTGTTGACTCTCATTGAGTCGAGCTTAGAGACGGTTTGTTCCACCACCCCAATGCTTTGAAAACCAATCCTCAATCTTGTTCCGGGCACATTCAAGGAGGGAAAAGTATCAAAAAAAAAAAATAATAATAATTCTAAACCTGTTGCATTTGTACAAATTCAATTTTAAACATTTTAATTAGACCAATTTAGTCTCATATCTTTTCACATTGATACCAATTAAGTTCCAATATAGGCCAGAAATTACTAATGTGGACAATTTTATAATTTTTAATAAATTTTTTAATTTTTTTTTCTTTTTTTCTTTTCCCTCCACTAGCCTCCATGATGGCCGATGGAAGTCACCAATTGCCGGCAAGGGTGAGGGCTTGGCAAGGCTACCCCTCACGAGATCTAATGAGGGGACCCTTGCCCAACTTTCACTAGCAAGGGGCCTCGTCAAATTTGGCGAGGTCCAGCCTCACCTAGCCCTCACCCAAGGACGGCAAGTGCTGGTTCTTACTTGTGGCTAGCGATGGTGTCTTGGCCCTCGCCCTCCTTGGCGACCTCCATCAACCATCAAGGAGGCTAGTGGAGGAAAAAGAAAAAAGAGAAAGGAAAAATAGAATAAATTCAAAAAAATCATTAGAAAATTTATAAAATTATCCATATCAACGCCAATCATACCACGTAAGTGATCGACATTTACGTAAACAATTTTTGGCCTAAATGAACCAGATGGACTCAATTATTACCAATGTGAAAAAACTTAGGATTAAAATGGTCCAATTAAAATATTTAGGACTAAATTGATATCAATACAATAATTTTAAAACTTTTTTTTCCTATACTTTTCCCCATTCAAGGAGTATCAATTTGACTACAACGAGCCAACTCCATTCCTCAAGAACGTGAACCATGCGATATTGGGTGTAAATTTTACTCCACCAAAAATCAAAGCACATAGGCTTCCACTATTGATGCACCTATAATGTTGTCACTAGGGAGTCTTGCAGTTCTTCGAAGTGTGATTGACTTTAGTAGCATTCACCGCCAACATTTGATGCGATTCGCCATAATTTAAAACAGCACAAGCCTTGCCGGTTTTTAAAATGTGATTCGACTTAATTTGGTAGAAATAGAATGAATCCAAATAATAAGCGTAATGCTACCCATAACAAGCAAAAGAACCTGGGGAAAATGGTCCAAAGAGACATGGATTCATTTTTGAGCAGCCAACCATACAGATACACAAATAGAATAACATACAGACGAAGAGAATAGATCGAAAAGGGTAACATGCGCAGAGACGGCAAACATCGGCAACTTCCTAGAGGTCATAAACTCTCAATAATATATGTAGCTCAAGAAAAGTTCCTCCTCCCTCCCTCCCTCTCCCCTCTTTACTCAGTAAGCCAAAAACCAGGCATGTTACTAATAACACATGAGCTGCTGGGCGGCTGCAACATTTTGAAACCCACCATCGTATATTGCCTGGCTTCCGCCTGCTGCCCTTGCATGAGAGGATGCATGTCGCCCATCTTGCTCATTGCTAATTGTCACTCATAGGCTAATAGTTCAGCAGTAGAAAGGCCTGGTAATGGTGCCGCTGCAGCAGGTGGAGGAAGGGGATTGGAGCTTGTTCCTGGGGGAGTGGGCTTGCTACCCCAGGAGCACTGCAAGCCCAAACAAATCAGAAGTCAGCTTTGGTTCAATTAAAAACACCAGGGGGACGAAGTCTTGTGTTGACTACCGTTTTCACATGCTAGGGCCCCCGATCTTTTTTAAACCACTGCCAAGATGCGGACAGCTGTTATATCTTAAACTCTATGCCACGGAAAGCCCATTTAAATTATTGAAGAAATAAAACACTTCACTTGTATTGCTAGAGAATTATGTCGTCACCATAACACATGCCACCTTTGCTTATCCTTTTAGAGGATAAGAGGTACAGCTGAACATGCGGTGGCACAACATGCTGACGAAGTCATAGCTACGGCATTAACAGATTTAGTTTAACTCCAACTGTCCTAAATCAAAGAGCACTAAGCTCATCCAAAAGGGTTTAGTGAAGTCACTAAATGCACAAAACTCAGAGACAACTTGGATTAAAATCTCAGTGTAAACAAAAATGAGGTCTTTGACCAAAGGTTAACTATGGGAAGTGGTCGGATTTACGATCAGGGAAAGGAAAAAAGTGCAGTAAGTTCAACTTCAATCAGCATAACTGCAAAATTAATAATCTCCCACTACATTTTCTATGGAACGGATTACTTTTCAAACTATCAGCACTCTGTGAAATAAAAAGAATAGAAATGAAGAGCATTAGTAAAGAGCCCAAGAAAACACCTTAATTTGTCTTCCACATAGAAGTGACTGAGTATTTCCCATTTGAATAGCCAATGCTGCTTCTGCATGAGTACTATACCTCACGAAACCAAATCCTTTATCTCTTTGGACAAGGACCTCCTCAATCACTCCAGCACCAAGAGCATGAAAATGGCGATGGAGTTCAAGCTAAGTGACCTGCAAATTAAAATGACTTAGAATTTCCTCCAAAGAATTGGAGATAGATAACTTCTGAAAATGATCCTATACAGTCTCACAGGCATGCACACATATTTATAACGATTCAATTATAGCATAAATTTCGCTAAGTTATAAACAACCATTCCAAGGTGGTATAGATAACTAAACTTGAGTGACAGACATAATGGAAATCTACATATGGTATCATGCTCCATGGGGGCAAGATGCACCCTATCATTTCAAAAGAAATAACACTTTTACTAGGCACAGTTCACAAAAGTACTTCCCACTCCATAACCTCCACAATCTCCGTTAAATGCCCATCACCAAAAAATCTGAATACTTACAAGTGTCATTTTAATCACTTGAAAGGCCAAATTTAAACTTGCAATTGTTGGAGCCATTTTCCATATTAGTAGCTTTAACTTTGGTACAATAAGTTCTATCAGCTCTTCCTCTCTACTCATTCACCTTCACTTCACATACCAAATTCCTGAAATTCTCTCCTCTAAAAACAGCTCCAAGTATGAACTAATGTAGTACCAACATCAAAGAGCTTATGATAAAAAGTGTAACAGAATAAATTAGTCTCAAAAAAATTATTTCAGTATGAACCCACTCAATGTGGTTGCATTAATTATAGTTAACTTAATCTAATACTATATATGTATCTTGGTGCAAAAGCAAGGGGACTATCAGTGTTGATATGTGGTTCTCTCTTTTAGTGACATTTGTCCCACTAACTGAACAAATCAAGAAAACATGTTTCACTAAATGAAGTATTCATTTTTTATTCAAACCATTCTTTCTTTTATTTTTCTTTCAGAAACTAAAAACATTAATTAAGAAAATATGAAATTATCAAAGTAAAAGAAGCATCCTTCGCATAAATTTAAAAAGAATGTTAATTTTAAGAAACTACCAAAAAAAATTTAATGACCCTAAAGATCTGAAAAGTTTGTATTTATATAGTTTTAGGAATTCGAAGTGGTCAAGATTAAAGAGAAGTCAAAGCTCAAATACTGAAAACTAAAAATTTGAAAGAAAAAAAAGATCAATCCAAATAATCTCTGATATCATTTGGTTTACTACTTAATTTTTCCATAACAATTATCATGTAAGCAAAATGAATTTAAAATTTGCAGAAGAGATAAATAGGGTGGATGGAATTACAATTTAAAAAATTATTTCTTTTCTGATACTTCTCCAGGAACTATTTGATTCATATGCAATCACCAATCCAATTATATGCAATTTCATTTGAAATTAATTAAAGCCTTTTTTCACCTCTAATTCTAATTTGTCTTCTAATCATTGTTAAATTTTGTAAACTGAAATTATCTAAACTTTTTGTAAGATTTTCTCTCCTCATAATGTTGGCACTCAAAGAGTGTAATCCAATACATCTACATTTAGTCATTGTAAAAGTTAGCATCAAATTAACTAATGAAGAGGAAAGGAATAGAATTGAATCTGATATGAAGAAAACATGAAAAGAATTAGAACCCTGACCACACTTTGATTTCTTCTTCATTTTATAGCAGATAAGTTCAGCCCAAATTCTTATCCTTTTACTTGGCTGAAGTTTAAGTTATTTGATAACAACAAAAGAGACCCATGCATAGCACGGGCTTCTTGACTAGTTATAACTAAAGAAGAGCCCAATGGCAGTTGCAAAAATACACAGATGGTTGATGTTTATTTAAACTTTCTTAATAAAAAATTTTAACAGTTTCTTTTGATAAAATTTTATTACTGGTCACAAAAAGAACAAAGCACAGATGGCTAATGTAGTAATGTCAATATGAAGATGTAAAGTGTAATTACAAAAACATGCGATGCAAAGTTTACTGTACCCCCCCGGTTCATGATGAAAAATCCACTTTGATTTGCCCCCAAATTACTAAAAAATCTACCATATGGACAAGCACCAAAAGATAGTACAGAAAAAGAGAGATCAGTCTTGCCTCTGAAGCTAAATTTCCTACGTAAACAGTTGTATATTGAGGATTATTTTCCGAAACATCACTGTTTATAGCCTCCTTGCCATCCTCTGCAATGAAAAAAATAAAGTAGCTGATACGTCATTCAATCATGATAAAGAAAATGCCTATAACAGTAGATAATACAATGCCTCGGGCAGTAAAACTTAAAATGCTTGTTCCTTCGAGCACAGCATATCAACCAAGATGAGTACAGCATATCAACCAAGATGAATCCAAGAAAATTCTGTTCAACGCTAACCTGAAGAGCCATTGGTTAGCTCCACCACACTTTTGGCATCAGAGCTCTGCTTATCTTCAATGCCACCAGCACCCTTTGTTGCCCAATTGCAACGTATCTGTCTACTGCCAAGCCATTTCCCTGAAATATAAAGCAAAAATAACTTGAGTTTACATGGAGACAGTAATAGGAACTAGCCATCATGTTATTACTAGGGAAGACTGTTCAACTTTCTAGCATGTCACTGAACCACTGAACTACTACTATACTATCCAATATAATTAACTTGTTGCCAACTTCTTACTATGCCCAAATTTCTAACAGAAAATCATCTTTAATCAACCCACAAGGCCTATTAACTATGATGCATCATCCAAATCTACAGTAATCAATGTGCTCACAAAATAGCAAACAAAAAGGCACCACCTATTTGTCAAATTTTTTAGCCATTGTGACAACGAGTGGACAACTGCATTGATTTTTGTAAAAAAACTAAGAATGGAACAAAAATGTAAAAAAGTTCGGTGACAACCCCAAATTTTCTTTTCTTTTGGCAAAAGACAACCGCATATATTTAAAAATGAAAAATGGCTCAAAATTGAACCTCCTTGATATCTTACCCCCAAGACATCAAGCCAATCCAGGTATCTGTGGGAAACAGCTTGATTATGATCCAAGAAAAAGCTTCCCATCTATGAACTACTTACTATAGACAAAAGATAAGAAGGATGTCTGGAAGTTGCAATAGTCTGTTTAAGAAAACCTGAAGTTCAGTATTAATAGTTCATCTGTTTCACTATTCCAATATCCAAGATAAAGAAGGCAATCTCCTTAACATGGACGACCATAACACATGTAAGAGAGAAAAATAGTTTTGCTCAGAATGCAGAACAGTTACCAGTCAAATCATTTATTGTGCTCTGGGCATCCTGAACACAAACAGAACCACCACAAATTAACAGACAATCTTAATACTGGAGATTTAGAACAACAGAATATGTACGTGTATAATGGATGTAGAACACATAGATGTAGGAAATGACAATAGGTTCAGGAGAATGCAAAGAAGCACCTGTTGGTTCCTGAAAGAAACAAAGCCAAACCCTCTTGAACGTCCAGTCTTCTGATCCCACATAACCCGTGCATCTCTGTGTTTTAGCACAGAGGTCCAATTTAATACCACATTTATTTGAACTTGACTGAAGAGAATGCATAATGCTCATAATGTCTTTTTACTATGTCTTTTTTAATAGAAAGTTTGCACTTTCAGCCAAAACAAAAAACAGATAAGGAGATATGAAACTTACGAACAGCTGGGATAAACAGAAAAGCATGCAAACAACATGGCATCCGTCACCTCAGCACTGAGGTTACCAACAAAAATGTTGTAATGGCCTACACAACCAAAAAGTAGTTACATGAAGCATCAAAGAAAATATGTATTATAGACTTTCCCTTTTATTGTTGCTGATTACTTAATCTATATATAGACTTTTATTGAATAATACAATACAATTTTTCCCTTTACAATATACAAACTAAATTACACCATTAAAGCAATAACAGTGAGCTGTAATGACCAGCTTCTAACATCAAGTCCCAACAAAACCTTCTGTGAGGTAGTCAGGATATTCATTAATGCGTAGCTCGAGCATTGATCAAAATATTCAAGAAACAATGACCTAGCACCTAGAAGGAGCTTCACAAAAAAGATAATCTGAAAGTTTCCGGGGACAAAGAAAGACCAAATATTTAGACTAAATGCACTAGACATGGAATAAAACAAAATCCTCAACCAATTATCATTCTTGAGGATACATTCTATGGAAGTATTCCCTATTTTCACCTCTCCTCACATAATGATGACCTCAAATACTTTAAATTTCAATATTTGCAATGCTTGCTCCTTCAACCCATGCCTTGCCACACGATAGCAATTTATCGTGCCTGCACATTACAACGTCTATATGTGAACTTGTCAAATCTTATCAGTACTGCATTACAAGTAATTTCTGAACAAATAAAATTCTGGCCCATCATCACCATCTTTGCCGTGATCCAATCTTATTCCCTTTCACCAGCCCCAATCCCCCAAAGCCATTGTCCTCTTCTTCTAGCTTTCTACCTTGTTCGTGCATATTAATAACAGGATGCCACAAATGCCAAGATGCCACACGCCTCACCGCATAATTCACCATCCCAATCTTTGCATCATTCACCCATGACCCATGATTTTTCCATCTCAACGACAGGAAAATTCTCAATGAGTCCTTATTACTTTTGCTTGACTAATCATCAAAAGTTTCTCATATGCCCTATCTAAAGCAACCCTACACAAACAACCGCCATGTACTTAAAAGGAGTATAGGAAGACAGATTAATATAGAAGGAATTAAGTCCCTATCCTGCTTAAGGGAATATTCACAGAGATTTGATGGAATTCAAAAAAATTCGCCAAGCATAATGTCTTGGAAAAAAGAGAATATTTTCTAATTTTCCTTCTTAGTGAACTATTCTTTTAAGTTCCATTTAAACCACTTTGACAGAGTTTTTCTGTTCTCTCCTTTAGAATGTAAGGTAAAAGAGCATACCACCACAAGTCCATCAACTGAAGATATTCTCCCCAACCCTCATGAGGTAGATTGATGGAGGATCAAATAAGCCTGCACAGCCAAAGAGAGCTGAAATGACATGGCGGCATTCTTACAGTGGCTTTAGAAGTTCCCGGTCTTGGAAAAGACTATTAAAGGAAGAGTCTATGGTCAAGTAGCAGTTGACCTTAACCAGATAGAAGCTTGTAAGTTGTAATATAAGTGGTCATTTGCTCTCAGTTATTCCTAGTATCTCAAGGGAATTAGAGCAATTTACAGACCACCCCATAAGCTGAAGCTGGAAAAATAAATAAATTTTCACGTTGAGCAATTGAATGTCTCTCAAAAGGGTCAAAGATCAGCTTTGGACCCTGCGGCATACCTCTAAGTTTTGATAGCCCAAGGCTGTGTTCTTCCATCATGTCTGTTATGATCTAGTATTATCCTTAGACTTATCCGAACATTGCTCAACTAAAAACAAACCCAAACGGAATTATATTTCCTGATAAAAGAAAAGGCCAACAACAACAGCTACTCGCACTAGCCTCAGTACCTAATGGGTAGCGGCAACCGGCGAACTCTACAATCTGCACAGATCATCTGTTTTTTAACAAATGGAACTGAAGAATGAAAGACAAGAAGCTCTACCTCATTCCCGCCTTCTTTCTGATAACTAATCTACTTAAAAGATGTCTTCACAACATGTAACAAGCAACTGCACAACACAAGCGCTCAAGGGTATCCAAGGACAAGCACTGCAGGACCTTAGCTGCAAAAAAAAAAAAAAAAATTAAACAAACAAACCACTTCCCGCGACCTCAATCCCTCGTCCGACAACACAGCCCGACCCCACAAGACGACAAAAATCAGATTGCGATCAAACTGTTCACGCTCCATCATCTTCCTCGGATCAAAAACCCCCCCGAACGCCCGGAATCATCGCGATCGAGACGCATCCACTCAAACGATCGAAATTCCGCGCCTCGCGAAGGTCCGAAGCAAAAGACATCAAACACGAGAGGAGACGGGGAACGCGAGGAACCTGACGGCAAGGGCTGGTCCTCACTTGTGGCTGGGGAGGGCGTCTAGGCCCTTGCCCTCGCCAGCAGTCAGCGACCTCCGTCGGCCATCATGGAGGCTGGTAGAGGGAAAAGAAAAAGGAAAAGGAAAAAAGTGAAAAGAAGGAAAAAAAAAAATTCGAAAAAAATCATTAAAAATTTTATAAAATTGATCATATTAGCACCCATCGTGTATCACATAGACGACTGATGTACTCACAAATGATTTTTGGCCTAAATTGATCGAATGAACTCAATTCATACTAATATAAAAAGATTTGAAACTGAATTGTCTAATTAAAAAATTTAGTACTAAATTGAAGTATCAATTCAATAGGTTTATGATTTTTTTTTTTTTATACTTTTCCTCATTTAGAGAGTCTTGGTATTACTACAACAAGGCAACCCCATTCCTCTTCATCTAGGGAGTGAAAGCATGTGAACCATGCGACATTGGATGTAAATTTTACTACTCCACTAGAGGAAAAATCGCAATGGCTCATATTATCGATGCGCACCTATAATGTTGTCACTAGCGAGTCTCGCATTTTTTCAAAGTGCGATTGACTTTAGTAGCATACACCTACAACATTCGATGTGATTCGCCTTAATTTAAAACAGCACAAATCTCATTGGTTTGGAAAATGTGATTTGTCTTAATCTGGCAAAAATGGAATGAATCCAAATAATAAGCACAGTTCCACCTACAATAAGCAAAAGAATCTCGGGGGAAAATGGTCCAAACATACATGGATTCATTTGTGAGCAGCCAACCATATAGATACACAATTAGAATAACATAAAGATGGGGCCAGATCGAAAAGGATAACATGCACAAAGACGGCAGATATAGGCGACTTCCTAGAGGTCACAAACTCTCAATAATATATGTAGCTCAACTCAAGAAAAGTTCCTCTCTCTCTTTCCCATTTACTCAGTAAGCCAAAAACCAGGCATGTTACTGATACTACATGAGCTGCTGGGCGGCTGCGACATTTTGAAACCCACCATCATATATTGCCTAGCTTCCGCTAACAACTCCCATACCCATCGCTACCTGCTTGAGAGGATGCTATCCTTGCATGAGAGGATGCATGCCACCCATCTTGCTCGTTGCTAATTGTTGCTCGTAGGCTAATAGTTCAGCAGTAGAAAGGCCTGGTAATGGTGCCCTCTGCAGCAGGTGGAGGAAGGGGATTGGAGCTTGCTCCTGGGGGAGTAGGCTTGCTACCCTAGGAGCACTGCAAGCACAAACAAATCAGAGGTTAGCTTAGGTTCAATTAAAAACACCGAGGGACAAAGTCTTGTATTAACTACCGTTTTCACATGCTAGAGCCCCGATCTATTTTTACCACTGCCAAGATGCGGACAGCTATTATATCTTAAACTCTATGCCATGAAAAGCCCATTTAAATTATTGAAGAAATAGAACAATTCACTTGTATTGCTTGAGAACCATGTCTTGTTACCATAACACATGCTACCTTTGCTTATCCTTTTAGAAGATAAGAGGTATAGCCAAGCATGTGGTGGCACAACATGCCGATGAAGTCATAGCTACGGCATTTACAGATTGAGTTCAAATCCAACTGTCCTAATTCAAAGAGCACTAAGCTCATCCCAAAGGGCATGGTGCAGTCACTAAATGCACAAAACTCAAAGACAACTTGGATTTAAATCTCGGTGTAAACAAAAATGAGGTCTTTGACCAAAGGTTAACTATGGGAGGTGGTCAGATTCACAATCAGGAAAAGGAAAAAAGTGCGATAAGTGCAACTTACATCAGTAGAACTGCAGAATTAATTATCTCCCACTACATTTTCTGCGGAAAAGATTACTTTTCAAACCATTAGCACTCTGTCTAACAAGAAAAAAATAGAAATGAAGAGCATAAGTGACAAGCCCAAGAACACACCTCACTTTGTTTTCCACATAGAAGTGACTGAGTATTTCCCATTTGAATGGCCAATGCTGCTTCTGCACGAGCACTATAGCTCACGAAACCAAATCCTTTATCTCTTTGGACCCAGACCTCCTTGATCACTCCAGCACCAAGAGCGTGAAAATGGCGATGGAGTTCAAGCTGAGTGACCTGCAAATTAAAATGATTCAGAATTTCCCCCAAAAAATTGGAGACAAATAATTTCTGAAAATGAGCCAACACAATCACGTGGCATGTACACATATTTATAACGATTCAATTATAGCATAAATTTTGCTAAGTTATAAACAACCTTTCCACATAAGAGAAATCTACATACGGTATAGAGGTGTTGAATGGGTTTCACAACCCATTTATTGACCCATTTATATAAAGAGTTGTTAACTAAACTTCTGCGACCCATTTATCAACCCTATTTTAGTTTAAACACACATAAGAGAAATCTACATATGGTATCATGCTCTATGGAATAAGATGCAACCTATCATTTCAAAGGAAATAACACTTTACAAGTCGTAGTTCACAAAACTACCTCCTACTCTATAACCTCCACGATCTCTATTAAATGCCCATCACCAGAAAATCAGAATACTTACAAGCGTCCTTTTAATTACTTGAAAGGCCAAATTTAAACTTGCAATTGTCAGAGGCATTTTCCATATAAGTAGATTTAAGTTTGGCAGAATAAGTTCGTCAGCACTCACCTACTCCTCACACACCCAATTCCTAAAATTCTCTCCTATAAATACGGGTCCAAGTATGAACTAATGTAGTACTGATATCAAATAGCTTATGATAAAAAGTATAACAAAATAAATTAGTCTAAAAAAATTATTTTGGTATAGACCCACTCAATGTGATTGCATTACTTAATCTAATACCATATGTGTATCTTGGTGCCAAAGCAAAGGGGCTATTAGTGTTGCCATGGTTCTCTTTTTGAGTGACATATGTCCCACTAACTAAACAAATCAAGAAAACATGTTTCACTAAATGGGGTATTCATTTTTTATTCATACCATTGTTTTTCTTTCAAAAACTAAAAACACTAATTAAGAAAATATGAAATTATCAAAGTAAAAGAAGCATCCTTCGCGTCAATTCAAAAAAGAATGTTAATTTTAAGAAACTACCAAAAAAAGAAAAAAGAACTAGCCATCGTGTTATTATCAGGGAAGACTGTTCAACTTTCTTCTATGTCACTGAATCGCTAAACTACCACTATACCATCCAAAATAATTCAATTGTTGCCAACTTCTTCTTACTATGTCCAAATTTCTAACAGAAAGTGATCTTTAATTGATCCACGGGGCCGTTAAACGTGATGCATCATCCAAAACTACAGTTGTCAAAGTGCCCTCAAAATAGCAAACAAAAAGGCACCACCTATTTGTCAAATTCTTTTTTCCATTGTGACAACAATGAGCGGACAACCGCGTTCAGAACTATGAATGGAACAAAAACGTAATAAATTTTAGTGTCAAACCCCAAAATTTCCTGTTCTTTTGGCAAATGACAACAACATAAATTTAGAAATGAAAAATGGCTCAGAATTGAGGACCTCCCTTATTATCTTACCCCCAAGACATCAAACCAATCTAGGTATCTGAGGGAAACAGCATGTTTATGATCCAAGAAAGAGTTTCCCATCTATGAACTAGTTACCATAGACAAATGATGAGAAGATTGTCTAGAATTTTGAATAGTCTGTTTAAGAAAATCTGAACTTCAGTATTGGTAGTTCATCTATTTCACTATTCCGATATCCAAGATAAAGGAGGCAATCTCCTTAACATGAGACCATAACGCACGTAAGACTGAGACAGTTTCATCAGAAGGCAGAATTGTTACCGTTATTGCACTTTGGGCATCCGGAGCACAAACAGAACCTCTACAAATAAACGGACAACCTACTACTGGAGATTCAGAACAATAGAATACGTATGTGTATAATGGATGGAGAACATTTAGATGTAGGAAGTGACAACAGGTTCAGGAAAATGCAATGAAGCACCTGTTGGTTCCTGAAAGAAACAAAGCCTCTTGAACGTCCAGTTTTCTGATCCCACATAACGCGTGCATCTCTGTGTTTTAGCGCAAAGGTCCAATTTAATGCCACAATTATTTGAACTTGACTGACGATAATGTATAATGCTAACATAATGTCTTTTTACCGTGTATTCTTTTATAAGAAAGTTTGCTCTTTCAGAAAAACAAAACCAAGATAAGGAGACGTGAAACTTACGAACAGCCGGGATAAACAGGAAAGCACGCAAACAACATGGCATCCGTCACCTCAGCATTGAGGGCACCATCAAACATGTTCTATTGGCCTACACATCCCAAAACTAGCTATATGAAGCATCAAAGAAAACATGTACCATAGCACCAAGAGAACGTAATAATATACAAATGAGGAACAAGAACCAGAGCAAACCTGGAACATCCTCTCTCTGACCACTGGCATATGCCCAATAAACTTTGATGGGTTGCCCAAATCTGCAAGCCGTGGAATGGGACAAGCTCAGCGAAAAGAGAGTGATCCAATGCATGAATGCTCAAGTTGAAATTGCAACGTCAGTAACTAAAAAAATCCAGTGTAGTTTCTACTAACAGGCGCCTTCCATTCAGAAAAAGAATCGCAAGGGCAGCAGATCTTTGATCAAAGTAGTGAACAAACCCATAGGATGACAGTATACAGCAGGGAAGACAGAATTGGTAGCAATAGACAACATCCAAGCAAGTGAACCGACAGATTCCATCATTTTTGTTTATATTTTCCAGGTGCTTCGGCAATTCTTCATAATAAACCAAATACAGAAATTATATCTAACTTTCAAATTGAAACCTATGCCTTCTCCTTCCCTATAAGTTTGCAGCCCTCGACGGGACCTGTACTAGCAAAAACCTCTAGAAGAAGTGGTTCTGTCACCTGTGTATGAATGTTGCGCACATAGCTGCATTATACAACGAATACCAAGAACAGATAAGTTTCGAAGTCGAGAATTTGAAAACAAAAAACTAACGCCTAGCTTCCCTGAGTTAAGTTCAAATAAAGATGAGAGAAAACCCATAAGAAATATTTTGGTACATCTTCAAGCAAAAGTCTCAATGTCAAAAGATTTACAACTCCATTGAGCATATATGAGCAATTATCCACTGCACAAATCTGAGCCTAACATAGCTACTCAATTTGAGCCTTACATCCTCTTCCCTATGGAGTAATTGGGTTCATAGCACCAAATGCAAAAGCATTCCAATTTAGCAGCTCGGCAACGAGGGCAGTATCGCCTGGAGTTAGCGAGGTCTCCTTATGTTGAGACCTGCTCTAACTTTAACCATCTCTAGCCCAAGGTACTGTTGCAAAGAGATGTAAGACGAACTCAAAAGGCATAGGTACTAAAAAGAATATATGGAAGGAGGGTGGGCTGAAGAGGGAGATTCGAACTCGGCCAAGCGAACCAGGCAAAGCAAAAGAGAGGAGGGAATGCCTTCCCTCGTTTCTCTATCATTCATGAGATGAGCAACCGCACCAACCAACACTGCCTCCATCGACCTCAATGATTGGCGTCGTGGTGTCTACGAAGGACTGCTCTTCGAGGACAACAAAAAGGCGAAGACCCAGATAATGTCCTTCAACTCTCTCCAACTTTTTGATCGTGCCTCGTTTTCTGTTTTTATTCTCGAGTATTGATTGTATGCAGAAGTTTTGGGTCGACAAGAAGCTCCACAAGAACTGCTTGCTGGTGCTTCCGAAGGCAATGTACCTCGAGGGAGGTGACAGAAGTATCACCTGGAAGTGGATTCCAACGAAACAAAAATGGTATAACTCCGCACTTCACTTATTTAGCCGTTCGCACGCACCGTTCATCGGTTGCCTTCAAAGATTTCACCTAAAAGCCAGCCTCCTGTTGTTCACCGCACGATTGCGCAATACTAATTACAGACCTTCTCGTCATTCAGTTTTCGCGGCGATGCAGACGTTCGGTCCCCGAGCTGTTGAAGCTGTCCTGGGTATACATCAAAGGAAGATTCCATGCAAATGCGCTATCTCCTAAGACCACGTACGAAATTGCGTTCGTGATTAAGCTCAGGAGAAGCTGCACCCCGTGGCCGCTTCCCGTGGACCTCGAGCTCCATCTACCCGACGGAAGCAAAGTGATAAGCATGGAGAGTCTTGCAAAGAAGCCGAAGGAGGAATGGGTCAAGCTCTGCATCGGCATGTTCGCGACGGATGCGAAGAATGTGGGCGAGATATATTCTTCCCTCCGTGAGACGTGCCAGATTTGACAAATCGGGCCTCGTCCTCAAGGGCCTCCGCATTGACCCCAAGGGTTAAGCGTTTAAGTGCGGTGCAAAGTGCCACGATCTGGCGGCTCAGTTGTTGGGCGAATAAAGTTTAATATATGTACGCCTCATTTTATCTGATTTTATCGCTATGGGTTTGATTATCGTTCATCCTATTCCCCGGTTCTTCAACATCACGCGATGTTCTTTGAATCGGTTAGCAAACAAGAAGGCTTTACTCAAGCAATCTCATATTCTCCTCCTGCTACTACCCGAAACACTTGATAGTTATCATTGGTCCCCATGGGGATTGTTCATGTTCCCCGATCGTCTTTTTTCCTTACTGGAGTTTAGGAATCATAAAAAATGGAACCCCAATGGCTTAAACAGCCTCACACGTTGACTAAGAGCTGATGTTGCATTATTTATTGATCATGTGTACCGAGTCAATCTGGACGTTTGAGCATATCAACCCGCGGTTGATCAACCTGCATCCGCCCTTTGATCCCTCTGCTCTATATCTGCCCATAGCAAGCAAAGCGTTCAAGCAAAGAGTTTCGCTGCTCCTGCTCGGAACGGCATATGTCACGGAATCGGTGAATGAGATTTTTTTCGTCTTTTCGCCGGCGATCATGAGGCCATTCTCTAGCATGTGCGTTGGCCCTTTGCTTCCACCCAAAGAATGTAAAGAAGAACTTTGAAGTGTTATTATGTATATATAAAAAAAAAAAGGGTGCATTCGTGTCGGTACTACTTAGTCATGGAAAATTAATAATTTGAAAAAATATTTTTTGAAAAAATATTTTTTGAAAAATGATTGCTTATATTGTTTAGAAAAATAAATAACTGAAAAAAAAAATTCATCGCCCATAAAAATAGTTTAGTATAGATTGTAATCGATGATGAAAATATTTTCTGTTGATTAATTTTTCTAAACAATCATTTTCCATAAAATATTTTTCAAATCACTCATTTTCCGTGAAATGAATGCACTATTAATATTGGTTTGCAGGTGGCAAATCTTCCTCATTTAGAGTTATCAGGATGGAACAGCTGATTCAAATATATTGGAAGGAGATATCATATCTCTCTTGTTATTTGTCCTTTTCTTTTATGGAAGGCAAAGGTAAAAATTGACATGAACAATCATGCGTAAAAGAGCACAACGAAGACAGATTTGATCTCTTTTATCCTTTTTTTTTTCTTGGATAGACTGTGAAGCGTACAAGTGACATATACAAAGTAGACAACGCAGTTTCTAGATTGAGGAAAGCGAGATGTTAGTTTTAGTATTGTCGTAATTAGAATTATTGAGGAAATTAAAATGAAGGTATGAGATATCAACACGGGACTGACTGCAATTTGATCTTGTGGGAATAATAATTATTATAATAGACTATGAATTCTCTCAATCGCTGAAGTAAATCGACTTAACCTGCAACCAAGGGTGGCCGCTCTAAGGAAAAGTGTATAATGTATTTTGACAAATTTCATGATTTATATTCTCCATCGCCTGACCTTTGCAAATTACTCATCTCTCACTCTAATCCACCCTTCAACGGTTGGTATTGTTGTCCTTAGATTAATGAGGAAATATCACGAAGGTGTGGGGATGTTAACATGGTGCACGACTCGGACTTGATACTGATGAGGAAATCAAAAGTAGGCATACGATATTGAATCGATTAAACCTACTATCAATGGCAATTGCTTAAGGGAAAAACTGGCTATAATGCGTCAAAGTATCAACATCTATGGAGTATCCTCAGCCCAACCTTTACACACGGCCCATTATGGGCTCCAACCGTTAAGTGTAGGACTGTTAGAATTTAAAGGCCCAGAAGGCAAAAAGACGAATTTGGACCAATATATTTGATGAAATCCAGATGGAATCCGCATGGGTTCTGCCATCGTAATGGTCCATCTTCGATTAGTATATACGCTGCACTGAGATAGCAGTTCCTCCCTCTGCAAAGATACAGTCAAAGATAAAACTAAATCTCTCTTGCTGAAACCTCAGCATGGCAATTTGACCATGAAACTTCATGGAAGAAGGGATTCATGTATGTAAGCATATTATAGCGGCGCATTTCGTAGGCGTCACAGTTGGTTAACATGGATTTTCTTTCTGTGTTTGCGTTTCCTAAGCTCGTTATGGTCGAGGGAATTGAAGTTGACTTGTGAGAGAACTTTACAAAAATTAAAGAGCTTCAATGTTGAGAGATTGAGAGGAATAGAGAGAGGGAAAAAGAGTGATGGTGTTTGTAACAATGGCTCGTTTTTTTAGTTGTTCACCCATGATCAGTATTCTCAGCCTTCGAAGGAAGATGGAAGTGATTGGTACAGAACCCGACGAAGGTTCATTTATCAGTTCGATGAAAGTTACTGCATGTCCATAACTGTGTTCCTTACACAAAAGCACATTCACAAGTCCTTCATGGAAAAAAGTATTAATTTTCTCAAAATAATAAATCCATAGTCATTTCAAGTATTGCTACGATACAAGTCAACATTGATGAGTATACGAGTTTATATCATCCCAAAATCCCATTTCAAATATGAGAGAACTCATTGAGCGATCACTCTCAAATGATCACCAACTTGTGTGGTTATCTAGACTACTCTTTTTGGGACGTCTAGCCAAGGTGGACCAAGCCAATTATGTTCATATTAGTGGAAAGAACAATATTAGGCCTATTAGTAGTGGTTTACAAAGTTAGTATACTAAGTGAGATGGGATTTTCATAAGTGGCCCACCATTTGAACAAACTGGACATATTTAATAACTACAAAGAGTTTGTTATATCACTCAATATATCAACTTTGTCGATCAATTTTAGTATGCATAGCATTTCTTTGATTGAAATATAGATAGACTTGACTTTCTTATGGTCGCCTTCTTCCTTTCCGCATATTATGTTTGTCCTAATCTTGTTGATCATTATTTGTATTCTCAAATTTGAGGCTGTGAGACCATTGATAATCTGTCCGTCTGAATATAATAAACATGGCCAACAAAAGTGCCCATAACAATAATCAAGCTCGCTAGACTTACATTTAGCCCATTTCTAGCTTAATCTGGCCTAGCCTGTTTTTAGTCAGACTTAGGCTAATTTGGTCCAGCTTCATTATCTAATCAGTCGATTTATTAAACTCACAAGCCCGTATTGAATTCTTAGAGTAAACTAAGATATAATAACAGCTAATATGAGCAAATCGAGCTCTTGCGCATTTTCACTAATTGATGAACAAAGGACACACACACATTAACGGGCTCTGTCCGCACACACGACGACACCTTATAGAACACTTTCTTACGTGCATTGATGTTGTTAGTTGCTTCCAAAATGAAAGTGTTTCAATGAAAGAAAGAGTGTTGTTATATGTAAAATATATACTAATTGTGGTGATAATATTATTATTTTCTTTTGCTAAATTTGTTTATAACTATCATTCTTGAAATAAGATTAAAGCCTTCTCATGTAGAATCACGATATGCATCCATTGCCAGAATTCAGAAATGCGCTCTCTCGCAGGAGAGTTTCCTCTCTCTCGTAGGAGAGCTCCCTCTACCTTTGGGTAGTCACTGAAATCCAAAACCCTAACCTCTTCCTTACAAATTCCGTTGTTCCTTTGAGAGATCATGGCTAACCCACTCAATAGCTAACACAAAATCAATTTTCCCCCTTAAAATCACCACCTCTTCTCCCCCACAAAACCCTAACCCTTTCCCATCTTCATCTCTTTTGACCTGCTTTGTGTTTCACCCAGCTTTGCCTTCAGAGATGTTATAAGCTCTCTCCATGGAAGACTCGGAAGAATCTGAAGTCCGTCTTGCTGCCCTCTGCAAGCGACTGGGAAAGTTGTGGCCAGACAACAAGATTACAACAGTAGATGATGAAATATCCCCAAAGAAGATTGAAGAATGCAGATTATCTTTAATCGGTCAGTTGTATCAAAATCCGAAGGTAAATATTCAAGCATTTCAGAATACAATGCGGCGAGTATGGAAAATGGAAAATGTGGAGATATCCCTTATAGCCCAAGGCATCTTTGAATTCCGATTTTGGTCGGAAACAGACAGGGATAGGGTTATTCAACAGGGTCCCTGGTCTTTTGCAAATCACTTACTCTTGTTGAATCGATGGGAGCCCAATATACCTCCTGCATGTTACAATTTTAAAACCTGTGAATTTTGGGTGCATATACATGGTCTGCCGATTGAATGGATATCGGAGAGGGTGATAATAAAAGTGGCCGGGGAAATAGGCAATGTCTCGGAGGTTAAGATTGAATCTAGGGGATATACATCCTACAAGATAGGAAAGGCTAGAGTCAAGCTAGACATCTCGACCCCTCTGATTTCAGGGTCGATTTTCAGCAACAAAGGAAAGAAATTATGGCTGGATTTTAGATATGAAAGATTGCCTCACTACTGTTACTCATGTGGGCGTTTGGGACATTATTCTCAATACTGTGAGGAGTTTCCTTTTACTGAGGAAAAATTTAAAAACATGAGAGACTTGCCCTTTGGCTCATGGGTGAAGGCGGAAGCAAATGAAGTCAGCCCTTATTGGGACCTATTTTACGGGAAGTCGATTGAAGAATTGATAGCAGCAGAAGCCATGCCTGAAACACCACTGGATGCAGCACCTATTGTGGTGTATAAGGGCAATCAAACCGATTTGAAGAATATAAGCACCAGTAGGGTAACTGAACGCGGGAAGGCCAAGATGAAGAAACCTATGGCTTGGAATGAGGATATGGATGTGCTGAATACTCCACAAGAACTGAGAGAGAGTGGAGGAGTACCTTTAACAAGTAAAGGATCTCTGGAAGCCCGAAACCTGAAAATAGGTACAACCATGAAAACCCATGTTAGTAAAAAACAGAAGAGATATTCTCCTTATGAAGTGCAGCAATCCAGCAATGAAATCTTAGATACGACCCAATTGATGGAGACGCCTATCCAGACATGGGAAGAAGCACAAAAATGGGCTCTGGTGGCTAGCCCTAATAAGCCATCGGGTTACACATGAAAGTTATATGTTGGAATTGTCAGGGTTTAGGCTCCCCCCTGACAATTCAGTCTCTACGAGCTTTAGTAGCTCAAGAAAAGCCTACGGTCCTATGTTTATTGGAGACAAAGAATCGAGAAGATGTCGTGAAAAGAATGCAAAAAAGACTGAAGTTTCAGAATGGCTTCACAGTAAATCCAAGAGGCTTGGCGGGGCGATTGGCAATTTTCTGGAATGAACAAGTTACCATTTCCATTATATCCAGCACTATTTCCTTTATCGACTTAATATGCAATTTGGAAGAGACAAAGCACAGAATGCGCATTACTTTCGTTTATGCACCGACTGATTTTCAGCAAAGATTACAACTGTGAGAGGTAATTTTTCAGATGACTAGACTGAATCGAGACCCTTGGCTATGTGTTGGGGATTTTAATGAAATATTATATCAGTGGGAAAAAGTAGGAGGAAGAGCGGCTGAATACTATAGGTGTAAAGCTTTTCAAGATTTTACAAATGCTTGTGCTCTTATGGACCTAGAAAGCAAGGGTTGTGCCTATACTTGGGCAAACAATAGATAAGGGGATGAGCTAATTAGAAAGAGGCCGGATCGAGCGTTGTGTAGTATGGAATGGAGGGTTTCTTTCCCTTCTGCGGAAGTTATTGCGTTGCCAGCTATAGGGTCGGATCATAGTCCTATTTTATTAAACTTTTTTCCCCAACAAGTCAAACATAAAAGAGAATTTAATTTCGAAGCTTTCTGGGTAGCTGAGGAGGACTATGAACAGATTGTATTGGACAGCTGGAATTCCTTTGGAGGGGAGAAAGTTAATATATCGGTTAGATTAAAAAAGGTGGCTGACGAGCTAGCGCTTTGGAGTAAATGGAGATTCAGAAACGCAGAAAAACAAATTACAATGCTGAAAAGAGAGATGCATGCCATTTCAAACAACACAAATGCATATTATGACATAGACAGAATAAATTGGCTGAAAATGGAGATAGAGAGACTATGGAGACAGGAAGAAGTTTATTGGGGTATGAGATCCAGGATCAATTGGCTCAGATGGGGGGATAAAAACTCCAAATATTTTCATGCTACCACAGTGCAAAGGCGTCAAAGAAACAAAATAGTAATGCTGAAAAATGAGCACAATGAATGGTGTCGGGACCCCATACAACTAAAGGAGATGACAGCCAATTTTTTCAAAGAGCTCTATACTACTACAGGGCAAAGAAATATCCAACCAGTCATTGACCAAATCCCATACCTTGTAACAGAGGAGATGAACCAAATGTTGATTGAAGAAGTGACCCTACAAGAAGTTATGGCAGCAACCTTTCAGTTGGGTGCCCTCAAAGCTCCTGGTCCAGATGGTTTGTGTGGAAAATTCTATCAACATCACTGGAAGGACATTCAAGAAGAAGTAGTGAGAGAGGTCAAGTCTTTCTTTAACTCAGGAAAACTTAATCCTGAATTGAATCACACATATATCACCCTTATACCGAAAATGCACAATCCAGAAAGGTTGGATCAGTTTCGCCCTATTAGTCTTTGCAACTTTGCTTACAAAATCATTTCAAAAATTATGGCGAATAGACTAAAACAGTGGCTGCCTGACTTGATAGAAACAGAGCAAAGTGCATTTGTAAATGGGCGACAAATTCAAGATAACATCCTAATAGTACAAGAAGTGCTTCATCAGCTACGCATCAGAAAACGGAAAAAGAAATTTCATGCAGTACTGAAAGTAGATATGAAGAAGGCATATGATCGCGTGGAATGGGATTTCCTCAAAGCTAGCATGGTGAAAATGGGTTTCTGCAATACTTGGGTCTTTTGGATCATGGAATGTGTCTCAACAGTATAATTCAGCGTCAAAGTAAACGGGGAACCTATAGCTTCTTTTAAGCCTACTCGTGGGATAAGACAAGGTGACCCCCTATCTCCGTACCTTTTCATTATTGTGGCAAACGTCCTATCTATGATGCTGAAAAGAGAAATGGAAAATGGCAGCATTAAGGGTATTAAGCTGAATAGATTTTGCCCATCACTATCCCATCTACTATTTGCGGATGATCTAATCTTGTTTCTGGAAGGCAAATTGGTTGAGTGTCAAAATGTAGCAATGATCCTAAACCAATATTGCTTTGTATCTGGACAAGCTATAAATCTGAACAAGTATGGTATGCTCTTTAGTAAAAATTGTCCAAGAGAACTGAGGAGTAACTTGACTAGAGAAATGAGAGTACCAGAGTTGGAAAAAACCGGGAAATACCTCGGGATACCTTCTGATTGGGGTGGATCTAAAAAGCAAATGTTTCATTGGATTCTCGCACGAGTCAATATGAAACTAGAGGGATGGAAAGAGAATTTTTTATCGAAGGCAGGGAAAGAAATTTTACTAAAAACAGTGGTGCAGGCTCTACCACAATATGCTATGGCCATTTTTAAAATTCCCTTATCTATTTGCCGTGCCATTGAAAAGAAAATAGCAGCTTTTTGGTGGAAAAACAATGAAAACAGGGCAGGTTTACATTGGAAAAACTGGGATATTCTTAGAGCAAGAAAGGATGAAGGTGGGCTAGGCTTTCGAGATCTAATCAAATTTAACGAGGCACTATTGGGGCGGCAAGCATGGAGGCTAATTCAGAATCCGACTTCTCTTTGGAGTCAAATTTTCAAAGGACTATACTTTCCACACACAGATGTTTTACATGCAGAGAAAGGCTCAAGACCATCATGGGGGTGACAAAGTCTACTCTTGGGAAGAAATGCTATAAGTCCCTCATTACAATGGGTGGTTGGAAATGGGGAAAAAATCAGTATAAGGAATGATCAATGGTTACCGAGAGGCTTAATTAGCGGACCTGCAAACAGAGGTGACCCACTATGGGTTTCGGAACTTATAACCAGAGATTCAGCCACATGGAAGGAGGATAGAGTACTAGAACTTTTCGACCATGATGTGTGTAAGGAAATTCTAGCAACCCACCTAAACCCCCAATTTCCAGAGGACAAACTAATTTGGAAGCCAACCAAAACAGGTCAATTCACAGTCAAGAGTGCATACAACAAACTCAAGGCACAAGGAGGAAATCATAAGCAAAACAATGCGTCTTCATCCTATCAAGCTCCCCGATCATTGTGGAACAGAATATGGAAAGCACAAATTCAGCCTAAACTCAGATTTTTCCTTTGGCAAATTTGTCAGAATGCATTAGCAACAAAGGATAATCTATATCGGAGACATATTATACCGAGCCCATGTGCACAATTTGCAACAAACATCCAGAGTCAGTAGAGCATCTCTTCCTCCTTTGTCCTTGGACAAACCAAGTCTGGGAAGCCGCTGCAGTAACAATACAAAGAGATGGTCAAGGGATAACTCGGATAGAGGAATGGCTAGATAAATTTCAACATACCTCAGTGTCTTTTGAGCGATTAGCCTTCTTGTTATGGCAGATTTGGAAATCACGCAACGATTGGTGTTTCAGAGCAAAACCGTTGAACTCCCAGTATGTAATCACCTCAGCAATGGCCATGGAAGAAAATTTCAACAGGTGGAACAAAAAACAAACCAAAACAGAGCAGGTGCTGAGTTTCTCACCTCAGTTCGGGGTAGCTTCAATGGAGACCTCGCCCCGGAACACCACTCCTCTAATGTACAGCACAACGCAACTTCGGAATCCAACTCCTCTGGAGCACAGCACGACACAAACTCAGAATCCCTCGCTGCAATGCCCGCATCAGGAACGGATGCTAACCCCCAACTCGGATCGAGACAAACCCGCAGGACATACCTCAAATCTCGCCTTCTCCGACGCGGGGCTCGACGCAAATCGGGACTTCGTTGCTGCGGCGCCTTTGCATCGAAGCGAGATGCCGCCCCCCCCCCCATCACGGATCTGGACGTCTTCAACGCGAGCTTCATCTCAAAGACCCATCCCTCCGACGATCGGCTTGGCTCAAACCCAGAATCTTTCGTTGCAGCGCTTACATCAGAATGGGAACCCTCCGATTTCTGTCTCGACTCAAACAGGAATCTCTTCAAAGAACAACTCACCCTAGATCTGGACTCCCCCGACGCTCGGAGTGATAAAAATAAACGCCGATGGCTCCTTTCTTCAAGAAACAGGGAAGCGGCTGTTGCTTGCATCTGCCGAGATAGCCGAGGAGTCCTCGTTGATGGATTTACCCGCACGGTCAGAGTATCTTCAGCGATCCAAGCGGAAGCACAGGCGGTGTTACAAACCCTAAAATTTTTCGAAGGAAGAGAAGAAAAGCAGATGGAGTTGGTGTCGAGATAATCTCGAACTGGTGAAAGCGTTAGATGGAAGTACACCGCAAAGCAAGCAAAAACAATATGCACGAAAACTATTTTACCAGAGAAATTAACTAGGAGAATTGTGTCCGAGACAGCAAATGCATCTTGAGCCCACGGTTTATTGAAAAAGCCCACTTATACGTGAACATCACGCTATGCATTTGGAAACCGCATTTTAACATTTGTTATGCGGCAACCAAGGGTGGTCGCTCTAGGGAAAAGAAGTGTATTTTGACAAATTTCCAAGTTTGCAGTCTCCATCAGCCCGAGCTTTACAAACTTACTCATCAGGCGCTCTGATCTTGTCTTGAATGGTTAGTATTGTTGTCTTTAGATTAATGAGGAATTGAAAGAAGGAATGGGGATATTAACATGGGACATGACTTGGAGTTGATCTTCGTGAGAATACTTGTCAACTGTCATAATAAGTTATGAGTCCTCTCGAATGACAGATTGAATCAATTAAACCTAGTGGCTATAGGGGAAAAGAGGGACTATAATGTGGCAAAGTTTCAACATCTATGGAGTATCCACAGCTCAATTATTACGCATTGCTTATTACCGGCTCCGATTCCTTTAGCTGTAGGACTTGGTCAGAATTTTACGGATCAAAAGGAGTAAAACGAATTTGGACCATTAGTGGCAACCCGCGTGGCGGCTCCCACCATTTTAATTGTCCATACTCAATTTAAGCACATCAAGCTTATATAATAATTTCGCTCTCCTCAAGATAGAATCAATGCTAAAGCTAGATCTCTCTTGCTGAAAGTTAGCATAGCAATTTGACCATGAATCTTCGTGAAAGATGAGATTAGTGTGGGTAAGCAAGTTATAGTGGTGCATTTTGTGGGCATCGCAGCCAGTTAACATGGGTCTTCTTTTCCTATTGTGTTTCCTTAGCTCACAGTCATCAAGGGAATTGAAGAAAACTTGCGAGAGAACTTTACAAAAATTAAAGAGCTTCCATGTTGAGGGATTAAGAGAAATAGAGAGAGGGAGGAAAAAACAGGCAATGGTACTCATAAGAGCGACTTGTTTTTCAGTTGTTCATCCATAACCTTTGAAGAAAGGAAGATGGAAATAACTAGTGCAGAATCCGAGGATGGTGAAGGGAGGAAAACATCGCCTCTCAACTCTCTAGCCATTATGAAAGGAGAAATTGGGAATCGCCTTATCAATGTCAATGAAATGTGAGATATGGTCTATGCATGATTTACACACAATTTCATCAACATTACTTTCCAACCATTTTTCTATGATTAAGATACTTAGTAACCATTTGCTACTAATTTTTTTTTAAAGTTGGTTTTCGATGTTTATTTATTTTCTTCAATTTAATAATTAATCTTATCTTTGACCAAAAAAAAAAAAAAAAAAAAATCTCTTATATATTACCAAATCTCGTTTAGCTTTCTTACCATCACACTAAATTTACTAACTACTATATAAAATTAATACTCACTTTTATTTGGTGACATATCACTTTTATTCCGGATTAAGTAAGTCATATTGACACCTGAATTTTTTGCTAATATATCGAACAAGCATATAAAAATGATATGAGTGAATAAAAATAACAACCATATAAAAAGTTTCGATCCCATTCAGCGGCTTAAAAGACAAAAGTCCTGCCCATTCCATTCACCGAAGGTGTCTTTCTCGGCGGTCGATTTGCCAGGGCTATCGCCTCTTCCTTTTCAGCTCCATCACCATCAATTCGATCGTCCACCGTCTCCGATCAGTTACGGCCGCCGTCAAATCTCCCTAGCCGGCCACCACAGCCTCCGCCGTAACGGAGCGGTGCATCGACGCTCATCACCGCCGATCGGACTTCTCTCGTGCTCTTTCTCTCTCGTCTTACGCATTTGGAGACTCCTTTTAAGCTCACAGTTGCACGCTCTGCAGGAGAATTGACAACACGCTTTCTGAAGCTTGGTGCGCGCGTGAGAGCCCGAGGAACCGAGTCAAGCAAGAACGCGCGCACGGACCGAGAAATCCATCGCCTAGCTTTGTCTTCGTGAGATTCTCGAAGTCTTTCAGTGTCTTTCATTTATTAGCAAGATACGGTCAATTCATTGAGACTCAATCAGTCGATTGTTCTATATTGCCTTTTGCCGAAAGCTTCAAATTGTTATCTCAGTTGTTGTCTATTATCTGGTCTCAGATTCGTCGATTCCTCTCTAGTAACTTTAAGCTGGGTTTTTCATGTTATATTCCTCGCCAATTGATGGGAGTTCCTGTTTGTATAACACCTCGCCGTTCATGCTCACCACCCGCTCGACGTTTTGCCTCGGAGATGACAATGATGAATTCATTGATCAATAATAGTATCTTGCTGCGATGCTAGTTGGCATCCGTCAAATGGGCACATGTTT
Source organism: Eucalyptus cloeziana (assembly GCA_014182715.1). Taxonomy (NCBI): domain Eukaryota; kingdom Viridiplantae; phylum Streptophyta; class Magnoliopsida; order Myrtales; family Myrtaceae; genus Eucalyptus; species Eucalyptus cloeziana. The sequence goes on from CM024643.1 coordinate 31,659,051, forward strand.
GCTGCTATTGCCTTTCGGTATGTTCAGGCTTAGCTTGGTGTTGACATGCTCCCTTCATCGATTGCAAGCATCCTTACGTCAAACTTTTGCTCTCGATTCCATAGATGGTCTGTAGTCCTAGTGAAACAATCCGTATAATTAGCAATGAAGTTTCTCTATCCTCGAGTTGTATCGGCTGGATTAGTCGGCTTCTGCTCCATATCTTGGAGTTCTCTGATGGACTTCTGCTCATTGAAGAAGTTGATTGCCCGGGCATAGGTGTCTCAGAATTGTAGGTGCGCAATTCCGCTAACCATAGCAGGATATCTGACTAGGAGATAGCATACATCGAGACGAACGCCTGCTAATTCTAGATCTCGGCCTGATGTTGTTTTGAATGTGGGCATCTTCCAGACTTGTACGTTCTTCGGGGTGGCAGCATGGTTCAATAGCAATGTGCCAAATTATAACACTCTAGTCGAAATCCAGATCAAGAATCCATTTGGAAGTACCCAACGTTTTAGCCCAATCGAGTGTGCAACAGCCTCTAAAGGTGCGTATAGCTTGGAGCCATGGTCAGTTGTTTTATATCGTCTGTCATTTCCTCGTGGCTCCCATACAGATGTTTCTCCACCTTGTGTTTGATGTGTAGGAGTTCCCGGAGTTGGACCATCTCCGCCTTCTTGACAGTGTTTGTATCCAATTGATGAAATTCAAGGCGTGAGACATTTCATTCTTCGTCAGCCAACAAGCAGTCCCATTAGAGAAAAAGAGAACCAGCAATGCATATAATTCTAAAAAGTTGGCTGCGCCCAACGACTATAAAGTTATGCAGAGATCCACTTTCGACTTTAGGTAAGGCTGCATGTCAATCAATGGTCTCCAGGCATAGTCAAATGAAAGTGGGACGGAAGTGCAAGAAGATGTTGCCTGCCAAGTCTATCATATGGTTTTCTCGCCTTGGATGGCCATGGACATGGCGTTTTTTGCAACCTATGTTGGCTCTGTCTACAGAATACTAAATGAAGAATCGAAGTTCATTGCCCCACAGATTGCGACATACAGGGACTAAGAGGAAAGATGACTAAGACGAATGCATCTGCAAGGACTCATCAGATTTAAGTATGGTGTCACCGGTCTGTTGTTATACATAATTTAGCACTCGGAAGCTGGGGAAAAGTTCAAGAGAGATAGAAGTGTTGCTTAATTCACTATTGCTTGAGAGCGACTCTGGTTTTTGCTGAGGCTCGAGGCATCTACAAGCTGATGCTCACCGAAAGTCTGGGCAATGGGTTGTCGAACCTTAGGTACTGGGGATTAAGATGGGCCGTTCTCGATTCTATTCCAGAATCGGTCAGTCATTTATCTCTCCTGGAGACATCAGATCAAAAGTATACCGGCATAACCCAACTGCAGAGTTCCATTTGGAAGGCGAAGAACCTTCGGCAACTGTACATGAATGAGGTATGCTTTGACAGGAACATTCGCTAGCATCAGGTGCCATCGGAGAAGTTCTTGAGCAAATTTCTGACCATGTGGAGACTGAACATAAGAGGTAAGAGCTGAATGTTGGTTATTTTGGGCAGCCTTAAAGGACTGGAAATTGGCTCTGGCATGTCACAAGCCATTGGTAAAAGAAGCCAACCAAATGCATATCGACTCTCAAAATGCTTCAGCCCTTAAGATGAAGGTCAACAGACCTAACTTGTAATATAGAGAGACTTCATGTGTGGTTTGTTAGGTTCTAATAAGCAATCAAGGAGGGCGGTGAATTGGTCTTTTTAACAAAACACAAACTAATTTTGTAGAATCAATCTTAATAAAAATATTGCTTTTACTCGTAAAGTGAACTAGTAATATATGATGTGGAAATTAACGAGTTTTGAAAAAGAGAAATTGCAAACAAGATTCATAAAAGTTCGGCTTGACTGGGCATACTCCACTGTTCCAGCTCTAGCAGCCCAAAATAGTTCAAAAATTGTTCTAGTAGATTATATCTTCTTTTTTTATGTGACAACTCTAATTTGTCACGCTTAGGATCAGTGTGTCCATTTGCGGGTCATAATCGAATTTAGTGAGAGCTTGATGCCGATAAATTTAGTTTTTCCTATAATTTGAAAACCTTGTTTTGGAATCCCGTGTCTATCTCTTTTTTTTTTTTTTTTTTTTTTATCATAGAACATTTGCAGAAGTTCATCATCCTCACACATAAAATGCCTAGATTAATGTAAATAGCTAATGGACTTCCAATAATGTGCTTAGTTTTTAAATAGCTTATAGAAATAGAAGATGAAGTTAATTAATTAGGAATAATAACCTATTAATTCACTACGCGCGGAAAAATAACACACTTAGACTTTTGTTCTTAGACCTATTAAATTCATTTTACCAAAAAAATTTGACACGCATTCAACGGCAAAATTAACATAGTATCAACTATCAAGCCTATCCGAAATCTAGAGATGTCAAAAAAGAGAGCACGACAACGTGTTTGCATAGAGAATTTCGATGGCCAATTTTTACACCCCTCTTTTTTTTTTTTTTTCTTATTTCTTTTGCTAAAACATTTTTGTTTTGCAAAAATTGAATAATACAAAAAGTGAATATAGCAACTTTCATCTTCACTTTAAAGATGAATGCACGACAACTTATAGTATAGTTTTATCGAGTGAATACAATTTTAAATGTTGATATCAATTATAGGCAAAAAGTTATGGCTGTACTGATGGGAGTAATATTGTGCCGATGATGGTGAAGATTGATAGGAGAATCTGTAGGTTTTTTTTTTTTTTAAGTATTTTAATCTATATATATTTTTTAAAACATTTTCTACTTAATTTATTGACATTTTTTAATTGTGCTAATAAACTTTTTAAATTTGATATGAAATTTTTACCCAAGTAACATATACACATGAAGAGCTTAAAGTGGATAAATAGGTGGGTACTAGATTTCATATGATAGATTACAAATGGATATATTTTAGAAATATGGGGTGGGTCAATAACGGGTCACGTTGAGTATGAATCACTAAATTTGTATAGCCTATAAATGGGTCATATTGGATTAAATGGTCAATTTGGGTAGGACATTTTCAACCCAAGCTGGCCATTTAACGACCTTACCAAAACTTAAGATTATTCTAGCCAATTATATGCACATCATATGATAGCTGGATCAGAGCTCATTGTCCTCATCAAGACGCCCAAAGAACCAAACTAGAGTGTTTTACCTTCTTTGAGGCCATCCCGGTGCAGCTTCTTTTCCTAAAGGTGGCAAACCTTGCGCGTGGACAGGAAGCCATCCTTGTTAATAAAATTCAGAATTCCAAAAGCAAATGCAGTTCTGCATCTGAATGCATGGTGTCTCAGTTGAGTAAGCTGCGCATTCTAAGTTTGGAGGGCTCTACATATAGCCAACTTGGTCGATTGCATCGTGGGATAACTATACTTATAACTAGAAATTTGATGTACAAATATATTATTCAAAAGATTCTCTGTAGCTCCTGCACTAGTCCACAATCTCCGGACCCAGTCGGAAACAAATCTATTGTGTGTATTAGCTGATTCAGATGTCAACTAAGAACTAGGACCTCCCCGGAAATCCAGACGGGATTATTTCAATGAAGCTGAATTAGACCATTTTCCCAAATCACACCCAACCAATGGAAAGAATTGTAGAACAGTGCAGCATCAGAAATCGTACTCAGACAACGGAAAACATAATTCATAGATTTGTACAAAATACAACGTTAATGGACTTTACATACCAAGCATAAAAAACAGAGCGTTTGGGGAAACCAAATTATTCTATCTAATTTGACCCAAAATATATGTATATGTAAGATAAATACACACAATCTACCATTAGCATCACCACCACCTCCATCAAAATATGCATCTATTAAAGCCCATGGTTTATTGAAAATGCCCACTTATATTCGAATAACATGGGACACATTTGGAAACCACATTTTTTTATTTGTTATGCTACAATCAAGGGTGGTCGCTCTAAGGAAAAGAAATGCATGATGTATTTTGACAAATTCCAAAATTTATAGTCTTCATTGCCTGAGCTATACAGATTTACTTGTCATGCGCTCTAATCAACCTTTGAATGGTTAGTATTGTCGTTTCTAGATTAGTGGGGAAATCGAAAGAACGAATGGGGATATTAACATGGGACTCGATTCCAAGTTGACATTTGTGAAAATACTTATTGGCTGTTATAGTTAGGTGTGAATTCTCTCGAATAAGGGATTAACTCGATTAAACCTACAACCAAGGGCAATCGTTATGGGGAGGAAAAGTGGCTATGATGTGGCAAGGTAGTATCCATAACCCAACCTTTACACACTGTTCATTACGGGCTGCGATCAGTGTAGTTGTAGGACTTTGACGCAATTTCAAGCCCTAGAAGACAAATTTGTATTAGTAGATATGATGGAACTTGTGTGGAACCCGCATGAGTTCTATTATTTTAATGGTCTATATTCAGTTTAGTATATATATTATATGGGAAAAGTGCCAAAAAAATCCTAAACCTTTTTTCTTTGTGCTGATTTAGTTCTAATCCTTTTTTTTTATGCCGATTTAGTCCTAAACTTTTTACGTTGTGCCAATTCAGTCTTTTCCAATCAATTTTGGCCGGATTTTGCTGATTGGGCGCTGACCGGTTGACGTGGCCTAATCGGGCGTTGAAGTGGACAACTTTTAATAATATTTTAATATTTTCGATTTTTTTATTTTTTATTTTTTATTTTTCTGTTTTTCTGTTTTTCTTTTTTTCTTCCTCCAGCTGGTCGCCGAAGCTCGGCGACCGGCTAGAGGTGACGGCCGGCGAGGTCGAGGTCAACCTCGCCGGCCACCTTGCCCGGCCGCGAGGGTGGCCTAGCGCCGGGCGGCATGGGCAAGCGTCGCTAGCTCGGTGCGAGGCCAACTCGACAGCGATGGCAGGCGGTTGGATTAGCTCCAGCAGACGGTGAGCAGGGCGCGGGTGACGAGCGCGAGAGGCGAAGACGCGTGGACAAGCGTGCGGCAGGGGACGGCGTGACGCAGCGAGGCCGCCTCCTCACCCTCGCCGAGATCCGGCGAGGGCGAGCCTCGCTACCCGGGCCTCGAGGTGGCCTCGCGCCGGGCGGGCGAAGGCGAGCCTTGCCGCCCCACGCGAGGCCACCCTCATTGCCACGGCAAGGCGGCCAACAAGGTCGACCTCGACCTCGCTGGCCGTCGCCTCGGCTGGTCGCCGAGCTCGCGACGGGCGGAGGAAGAAAAAAAAAAAAAGAAAAAAAAAAATAAAATAAAAAAAAAAAAAAAAAATAAAATCGAAAATATTAAAATATTATTAAAAGTTGTCCACGTCAGCGCCGATCAGGCCACGTCAGCCCGGCCGACGTAAGCAAAATCCGGCCAATTACTCTGAATTGGCACAACGTAAAAATGTTTAGGATTAAATCGACACTAAAAAACAGTTTATGACTAAATTGGCATAAAAATAAAAGGTTTAGGACTTTTTTGGCACTTCTCCCTATATTATACTTATGTAATAATTTCTATCTCCTCGAGATACAATCAATGATAAATCTAAATCTTTCTGGCTGAGACTCAACATCGCAATTTGACCATGAAAGTCCATGAAAGGCGAGATTCTGGGTCTTCGTCATATTTGTGTTTCCAAGGCTCATAGTTGTCAAGGGAATTGAAGTACACTCTTGAAGAACTTCACAAAAATTAGAGAACTTCAATGAGGGCCACCCAATTGCTCTCTTCCACAGCAGACAAACGTCCTCCAACCAGTGAGATCGCTGGGAAAGAACGATTGCATTTGCTCAAAATTCTCTGCTCGAGGATGGTCATCTCCGATTCCGAATTGTCATCTCCCGTGATGCTTACCCGCAGCAATTTCTTGCACTCTTCATCGGTCATGTCAGGGCGTAATGGAAGATCAAGCGTCCAAGGGTCTGCAAACTTTTGCATTTCTGCATTCGGAGTGGTGACAATTACTCTGCTTCCGTTCCTCCAGTCCACGAACGGGACCAAGAGCTCATGGATGAGTCTGGCCCGCGCAAATTATCCAAAACTATCAAGTACCTAAGCCCCATCAATGATTTATGAAGCATCTCTAACGGCTGCTCCTCTTGGTTGTGCTCCAAGTTTTTTGCCTGATCTCGCAGTGGTATTTGTTTCAGTATGTCCACAAGGAGGTTCTTCATCCGGCCAGACTGCGCCCCAAGGTCCGGGACCCGGAACCAAGCACGACAGTGGAAGTGATGCTTGGTTTTTAGCTTGCTGAAGACACTCCTCGCCAGTGCGGTCTTGCCACAGGTTTGTTCGCCAACCAATGACATCACCTGAAGGCTGGAGTCGTAATCGTCGATCAACCAGGCCAGAAGCTTCTTTACATATTCATCACGGCCCACGATATCGGACTCGACCTGCTGCCTCATATTTTCTGATTCCTCTTGCTCGATGATGAAGATGATGCCCTCTCATTGTCCGGCATGCCGTCATTAGCAGGAGGCTGGGATGATGTGAACTTTCTGCATAACAATCCGACTTTCGTCTTGAAATCCTTGGCCATCTTTTTCCTGGCATGAGCTCCGCTCATTACTGAGAAGAGCCGAACTAGAGTGAACACCTTGGCGAAACGACCCCCTTGCGATTCCGACGTCTGATCTCGGAGTAAATCGACAAGGGATGCTTCTGCAATCTTGGAGAGAAGATCATGAAGTCTGACTGTCGCTAGTGAAACCGCCACTTCAGAGGCAGCCATGGTTCAAAACAGAGAAGATGCTGAAAATGAGGAAAACAGATTAATAAACTCAAAAAAGGATTAAGCGTCTCAATTTTTCTCCCTATTTGGGAGTGTCTCAAGCTTTGGTTTTGAGTAACAAGCAAATTAAAAGATACATGGTCTAGGACTTTTGATTGAGAAGTGAAAAGGACAATAGTTTCAGTTTACTTTCGTAACACCAAATTGCCTAGCACTTTCATATTTAATATCTTTTTATTTGCTTGATTTCTTTTGAACTTCCCGAAAATTATGAGCAAAAGATATGTGGATCTACATGTCGATACAAAAGCTTTTTCAAAGTTTTTGGTGTTTTGCACTAGACAACGATTAAAATGTGTGTGCCAATTTTATTTTTATTTTTACAAAAAAGCATAAACGAAAAAATATAACCAATTTCAAACAGACCAATGTCTTTTGTATTTGGACAAAATAAAAATTCTGAGTTGCCAAATATCGTAATCAAATTGAAGACATAAAAGCTCGATTAAATTAAAGTACTTTTATTATATTCATGACCAGCTTACACATTCACCATTGAGTAGGTGACATGTTGATGAATTCGGATGTAACTATTTCTCAATACACATGTTGTCTATCCAAATATGAATGTATTGTAAAATTTTTAGACTGACGGTGGACTTAACCGTAATTCTAAAAGAGACACCAATTATTGAAGGCCCCCATCCATGTAAGCTCTACCAGCGCTCGCCAATCCGTCTGTCCTCATCGAATGGATGGGGGACATGCAAGAGGACGATTCTCGCGGGAAAAACGCGAGTCTTTGAGTGTTGTGCTGTCCTCATTCTATTGGCTAAGCGGGGACATCAACTCGGTCGGCTAATTTCAAATGTTTCAAGACGCAGGGTTTAGTTGATATATATCGAAATTATTCAAATTAAGCTTTCATTTATTTCTAGAAAAATAAATAATTATAAAAAATGATTACTCATGCAACTTAAAATAGTTAGTTAATGAAAATGAAAATTATTTTTATTATCGACAATAATTTATATTTAAATATTTTAATGGATGGTGAAAATATCTTTCATTTATTCATTTTCATAGAGATACACATGATTTTTTTTAGGGAAATTTTTTTAAACCATTTATTTTTTTTTGCGAAACAAATAGAGCCTACTAACGAAACTCAATGTATCCTTAAATTAAGGGAAAATTACCACAATAGTCCTAAACCTATTATAATTTTTCTAATTCAGTTATAGACTTTTTTTTTGTTAATTCAGCCCTAAATCTTTTGCAATAATCCGGCCAAATTGTAAAAAATTTTAGGACTGAATTGGTATAAAAAAATGTTTAGGATTGAATTGGAAAATCATAATAAATTTAAAATCAATTTGATAATTTTCTCCTCAAATTAACCGTGTCCCTTACGAATGGGAAGTGACATGTGTGGTTCGGGGAACCTCTCTCACAAAGTACATAATGCTTGGATGCACAATGGTAAAAAAGAGGAGTTTGGACCCTTTTGACTTAGCGCTTTTCTTTTCTTTTCAATCAATTCCTTCAACTCTCAATTCGTTTAATCAAGTACTTGAACATGCATAATTAATTTAATTAAGTCTCCAAGGCCAAATCCAAGTCCGATTAGTCGGCACTCACCTGTCCGTTTGAGTCGACAAAAGTCTTGATGCGAAAAGCTCAAGGGTCGTGTTTGTTTTGAAGAATCTTATTGCCCGAGGTTCGGTCGCAGTCTTCATCTTTGGGGTACTGGCAAAGAACTTTTCCTCTTGAAGTCAGAGGGACTTGATTTGTAAAAAATAAACAAGATGATGCAAAAACGGATTTCTACCTTGTAGAATTCTAAAGTACCACGGGCCCAACAATGTAGAGATTTGAGTAGCAGTTATGCGTAATTCAAAAACAAGTAACAAAGATTAATTTCATCTCAAAAGAATAGATCATTTATCCATCCGTAACTTGCTTCCGTCTAACTTGATCTGGTAGAAATCTAGCAACTCCTGGACATCTCAGCCTTCTAATTCGTCGAAACAGTGTCAACTGGAAAGACTAACAGATTTCCTTGGTCAGCAAAAACTTAAGAACTCAGCATGATTCAAGTCGAAGATATTGTTTGCCACGAGTTCGGGAAAGTATCATTGCAACGATGCATCAGCATACACAGAGAGGAGATTTATACAGAACACCTGAGCCACAGTTCACGCAATATTTTGGCTGCTCGTTCTCAGCTGTTGGTGTGAAAATAACGCCTTTGACGGAGAGGCCGGACTTCCAATGGCTACCAGTTTGGACGAGGGAAAAGCTCATCTCGCCAATGGTTTTGGGTGTCATCTCGAATTTGCCGATGCTAATAGGAATCCACCTTTCCTTTTCCGAACTGTCCAATCTATCCATGCGTACCTATTGGGGAAAACTCAGGTACAACAATTCACCACGACCAAACACATTTCAGGATCAATTTCTCCCTCGATACTAAATCAACCTAAAAATTTCTTAACCCCCAGCAACAACCAGCAATGTATAGCCTCACAAAATACAAATATAATGCTGAAATGATAAGTAGATAACGCAAATAATGACACCAAGATTTAACGTGGAAAACCCGATGCGGGAAAAACCACGGACCGCCCAAAAACATCCACTAATCACCAAGAATAGTAGGATACACAAAGTGTTCTTCTCTAGTCACACATTAGAGGCCCAACATCAACATTAAAATCATCCTTTTCTCACCACATAGGTAGATAAACAAGTTTGGAGCAAGAAAACTTTAACCACAACTGGAGAATTCGGAGACGGTTCTCGACGAACAAAAACCATCAACTCGTAGCCCTTGGTCTCACGAACAACATACTGAAATTTGAGCCGATTCCGACAATATTTGGCCTTCGAATCAAAGCCGCAAAGTGCAACCCTCTTTCTTCCTTCTCTTCTCCCCTTGAGTAGTTTTTGCTTTTCTCTCTCATCTCTTCACTTTTTCGACGGATGCACACACGACCCACTTCCACTTCTTTTTGTTCTTTTGTTTTTTGTTTTTTTTTTGTTTTTCTTTTAATGCTGGCTGGGCCCCACATGAAGGTGGACCCAGCCAACAAATCTCCCCCTCCATCTCATGTGGGAAGGTTTGTCATGCCCACTTTTCTTCTACAAGTGTCAAGCTTCATCACGGGCAAGGCTTTGGTCATCATGTCGGACTTATTGTTGTTGGTATGAACTTTCTCAAGTAGGAAGAGCTTCTCTTCTAGCTTTTCTCGAATCCAATGATACTTCACATCAACATGCTTCGACCTTGAATGAAACACCAGATTCTTGCTAAGATGGATGACACTCATGCTATCGCAATATAGAACAAATTTCTCTTGCTTCAAGCCCAACTCTTGTAGGAATTTTTGCATCCACAAAAGTTCTTTACCTCATTCGGTAATAGTAATATACTCCGCTTCAGTTATAGACAAAACAGTACATTTTTGCAATCTTAATTGCCGTGAAACAGCTCCCCCTACCAAGATTATTATAAAACCCGATGTGGATTTTCGGGAATCAACATCACCGGCATAGTTCACATCCGAGTAGCCACTCAACTCAGGCTTTGCATTTCCGTAACATAAACAAAGTGTAGAAGTGCCTCTAAGATATCTCAGAATCCATTTAACAGCGATCTAATGCTCCTTATCTGGATTAGAGAGAAATCTACTCACAACACCAATCGCATGAGCAATATCGGGTCTTGTACAAACCATGGCGTACATCAAACTACCCACAGCTGATGCATAAGAAATATTCATCATCTCAACCTTCTCTTTCTCACTTGAAGGACACTCATTACTACTCAACTTGAAATGGTCTGCAAATGGAATACTCACCGGTTTACATGTGTTCATGTTGAATCTTTCAAGCACCTTTTCAATATACTTCTCTTGAGATAACTACAGTTTCTTATTCTTCCTATCATGAGCAATTCTCATGCCTAAGATTTGCTTAGCTAGGCCTAGTGTCGCGACCAATTTTTCGGGTGTAGACCACCTAGGGTTTGGCTAATGGATTGTTAAGCCTAAACTTAACTCGGGCTCTCCCAAGCCCATACCAATTCGCGACTTAGGTTTGAGTTCTTAACATGCAAATGATTTTCAAATAGGAGTCGCCACTAATCTATTTTTTGTGGGTCGATTAGAAACCCAAGTAAAGCAACGGAGGTTTACTTTACTCCTACGAACCAGAGACTATGGGTACGGGGACTTGGTTACACTAGATTTCTCTAATGCCCTTTCGGTACCATTCTTAAAAAATGTTTGGCAAGCAGCTTGAATTGATTTTAAATCTATTTCCCTGACATGTGAGGCGATCATGCGGGTGCGCAATCCACCAATTTAACACCCAGATAAATAATGAATAAATTGCAAAGAAAATTTACCTCAAAGCAACGAAAGCATCTGCAATGTTAAATTAAAATCCACATCAACAACCCTAGATATGGTTTCTAATTAACACGCACTTTTTGTTTTGTTTTTACTTTATTTATTGGGAACTTAATCTATATGCAATGCATGCTAGTAATCTAATATGACATGGCAACATGACCTAAATTACATGACATGGCAATATGATCTAAATTATATGACATGAATAGAGTAAATCTTAAAGAAATGCAATAATTAAATGCAATCTAGATGACCTAATTCTATTGACAGGCAATTTCTAATTAAATGGGCCTAAAAACTAAATGACGTGCATTTCAATTAATCTAATCCTAAATGACATGTTCATGACATTTTTTCTTTTTCCTAAAAAATGCAATTTATCCTAAAAAAGGAAGTAATTTTATCCTAAGACATTTTTTGGATTTTTTATGAAATTCGAAATTAGGTAAATGTGAAAGTTACCTAGCTAGATTAAGATTCTATCTAATTTATATTAAGGATTAGGTTATGCTAAACCCTAATTTAAACTAAGATGTTGTCTTAACTTAGCAATCTCTAATCCTAGATGCGGTCTATCTAAAACAAAAAATGAAACCAATTTATTCTAAGGCATTTTTTGGTATTTTCTTTTTAAATTCGAAATTATAAAAATGTGGAAAATATCTACCTAAATTAAAAAGTCATCTAACTTGAATTAGGAATGAAGTTATGTCAAATCCTAATTTAAACTAGAATGTTATCCTAACTTAGAAATCCCTAACTAAAATGCAATCTACTTAAATTTTTTTTATCTAAACTTATAATAAATTAAAAACTATTATCTAGAATTAAATTACGTGCAATCTTACTCTAAAATGCAATGACATGCAAAGAATGCCTTAATTCTACATGAATTATGCATGATGGTTTTTTTTGTTTTTTTTAAAAAATTTCATAATTAAAAATCTAACTAAAGTGAGATATTATCTATCTTAAGTTAGGAAAGAGGCTAATATGAATCCTATTTATCTCGACATGCAATTTAATTCAAGGATATTATCTGACCTAGATACCATCTAAACATGCATTCTAATATAATTAGAAAAGAATCTAACTATTCTATCATGCAATTCTATCTAGGAAATTTATTGTAATCTAGATGATATGCAAATGCAATTTTTTTTTTTTTGGTATTTTCGGGATAAATAAAGCAATTAAAAATAAACACCAAATCATTCAAAATCATCAAAGATATCATACATCATTCGAATCAGGGAACAATATCCAAATCAGCTTGATTATTTCGCTAATAAAATCAATAAATTGATCTTAAGCCTTAAAGATCAAGATATCAATTTTATTCCCGCGTGATTAATTATTCCATCTAAAGCCTTATAGATGGAATAAAAAATCATAGTGCAGTTGCGAATTAGGAAATAAATCCTAATTGAAAGTTATGTCTATCACTCACGGATATGAAACTAGATATAAATAGACATATATTACGCCATAAAAAATTCAAATATACCAGAGATATGCATCTTACCTAATTTGATGATATTCTTCCCAAATTTGGACCAAGTGCAATCGGACCGAGATCGCGATCGGTTTTTCGATGGCGAACGGCAACGGTGCTTTACGTAAGAGTCGTCACGGGCTATTTGAACACGGCAGGGGCAGCAAAGGCGACACGCCAAGGATAATCACGGTCGAGCAAGTTCGCATCCAAGGATAGAGATGATGATCAGCTATTGTGAAGACTCGGATTGAACAGCTGGTGATGAAGAGAGGTGACAAGCGTGTCCTCGATTGGTAGATCTCCAAGAGCCACCTCCCTCTTTGTTGTTTTTTATCCTCTGCAAGATCACGTGATGGGTTTCCTTGACTTCGAATTCTCAACCTTGGTCGACAGTTTTGATAGTGGGGAACAAAACCCACCCCTTGAACTCACGGTCTTCGACTTTTAACTTGGATGAGTCAACTTATCGATGACACTATGACGGTGCTTGCCAGTTGGAGATGCGAGCGATGGAGAGCAGTAGCAAAGACACGTCACGGCTACTTTGTTGCGAGGTTGCTAGAAGTGATGAGAGGCAATCGCGTCGGAGGTGCGACCACTGGTCTGGTCGCGGAGAGGGCGTTGGCGTGGAGAGTTGTCTCCGCTGAAAGCTGGCCGATATCTCTCCCTCTCTCTTACGTGATTTCTTATTTCACGAATTTTGTGGCCGTGTCTCAATTGTGTGGCCTCCCCTTTTATAGTGCGTACCTTGTATTGCAAAAGAGGAAATTTGTATAAGAAAAAGAATCGTTGAAATTCACATTTCCTCCATTACCTCTTGCATGTGTATCCTGTGTTTTCCTCAATATTTTCCTTGCGTTACCGAATTGGAAATATCAATAAGAGTAGGGGATATTTTGTCGCCGCCTTGCTTCTCTTTCACATTCTATCGGCACGAATTTATCTTGAATTGTGGGAAGCATAATTTATCATTATCTTATTTCACGATTCCCACAATTCTTGCACTTTGCCGAATTATTCAATTGCCCTCTTTGCTTCAAATCTATTCAAGACAAACCGAATATACTGCATTAGATATGTGTGAAGAGAATATACATTTAATATCTCCAAATTTCATTTTTCTTCGTTATCTTCCTCAACAGAAACGTTGGTTAGCCCTTTGGATTTTTTTTTGTGCCCAAGCCAATTTTAAAAGTTCATACGTGAGTGGGCTCCTTGTCCGCAATATTGAACGTCCACTTCCAAATTTCGCACGAGATCCATGCAATGCAACTTTACGTGGACTCATTGTTATGATAATGTTCCTAACATCCATGCAATTAATTTATATTTTTGCTTAGGGGTCGCGGTTGATCCCTAATTTTTTTAATGTGATCAATGATTAAATGGGTTGCCAAAATTTAGGTGTCAACACCTAGGTCTTTCATTGCAAAAGCTTTACTCAACTCATTCTTCAAGCTCTTGATTTTCTTGGTATCATGCTCAACAATCAACATATCATCCACATAAAGTAGGAGAATAAGAAAATCATTATCTAAGAATCTTTTCATAAAGACACAAGAATCGGAGTTTGTCTTACCGTATCCTTGTTCTTTCATGAATGACTCAAACTTCATATATCATTGCCTTGGCGCTTGCTTGACACCATATAAGCTTTTCCTCAATATACATACAAGGTGCTCATTGCCTTTAACTTGAAAACCCTCCGGCTGCTCCACATATATCTCTTCTTCTAGGTCTCCATGAAGAAAAGATGTCTTTACATCAAGTTGTTCAATTTCTAAATTTAAACTAGCGGCCAACCCAAGAACAACTCGAATAGAAGACATCTTTACAACCGGTGAAAAAATCTCTTCAAAGTCTATGCTCCTTCTTTTGATGAAATCCCTTCACAACAAGTCTAGCCTTGTATTGTGGTTGTAAACTATTTTCTTCCGTCTTCAACTTGTACACCCACTTATTTGTGAGTGTTCTCTTACTCTTAGGCAACTTCACCAATTCAAATGTGTGGTTCTCAAGCAAGGATTTAAGCTCCTCTTGCATAACTTCATGCTGTTCATTCTTTCTTTCACATGATATAGCCTCTTCATAAGTTTCTAGCTCTCCTGCATCAGTGAGTAACACATACTCATGTGGCAAATATTTTTTAGAAGGCCTACGCTCTCTTTCAGATCCTCTAACTTGAGGTAGGATAGATTGCTCTTACTCAGCTATTTCATCTGTCTTAGCTGAAGAATCAACATTATATGAGGACTCACCATCTTCATGATTTCCATGCACTTCTCCCCCATGATTTCTATCAACATTAGAAAGATTTGGGCTGAAACTAACTGAACGTTGAGCTGTATTCTTTGGTCTCTCCGTCTTGTCAATGTCTTCAATAGTTTGATACTCACAAAACCCCACATCTCGGTTTCTAATGACTTTCTTTGCAACTGGATCCCATAACCTGTAGCCAAACTCTTCATATCCATAGCCTAAGAAGATACACTGTTTAGACTTGTCATCAAGCTTGGATCTTTCATCTCTTGGAACATGCACAAAAGCATAACAACTGAACACTTTTGATGGCTGTAGGAAACATCTTTGCCACTCCAAACTCTTCGCAGAACATCATCTTAAGAGGAACTGATGGAGATAGATTTATCAAGTCCATTGCCATTCTCATCGCTTCACCCCAAAATGACTTAGGCAATTTCGCATGAGAAAGCATACACCGAATTCTATCATTAATTGTTTAGTTCATTCTCTCTGCTACTCCATTATGCTGTGGTGTTTTTAGAATAGTCTTCTCAAGCTTGATATCATAATCCCTGCAATAATGTTCAAATGGGCCTCTATTCACCACTGTTGTCAGCCCGAACACGTTTCAGCTTCTTCCCGGTTTCTCTCTCCACATTGACATGAAATTGCTTGAAAGCCGCAAGTACCTGATCTTTAGATTTCAAAGCAATAGCCCACACTTTTCTAGAACAATCATTAATAAATGTCACAAAGTATAATGCACCTCCAAGAGTTCTAGCATCCACGCAACAAACATCAGTGTGAACCAAATCAAGTACATTTGATTTCGTGTGTGGAGAGGAACTATGAAATGAGAATTTATGTTGCTTACCTGTAAAACAATGAGTGCATTCCTTTAGATTTTTCTCTATTAAAGGTAAAATGTTCTTTCTAGCAAGAGTTTCAAGTCCTTTCTTGCTAAGATGACCCAGCCTCATATGCTATAAATCAACCGAGTGATCCTCCACTGCATTTACCTCTTCTTTAATTAAGTCAGCTTGCATGGTGTAGAGAGAGCCTGTCTTCTTACCCTTTGCCACTACCATGGAACCTTTAGTCAACTTCCATTTGTCATCAAAGAAGGAATTACAATAACCATCATAATCTAAGGCACCCGTAGAGATCACGTGAAGTCGAATATCCGGAACGTGTCTCACATTTTTCAAGAGCAAATTACATCCGACATTGGTTTCCAAATAAACATCTCCCATGCCAATAACCTTAGAAACATCACTATTTCCCATCCTAATATAATCAAAGTTGCCGCTGTGATAAGAAGCAAAGTAATCATGCCGTGAGGTGACATGAAAAGAAGCCACAGAATCAACAATCCACGTAGAGTCTTGGCATGTAAGATTCACACATCCGTCGTCACATACGAACACAATATCGCCATCGGATGCAACCGTCGTTGTAGCTTGTTTCTCTTCTTTCCTTTTGATCTCCATTTCTATCATGGAATCTATCTCTCTTTGGCAACCAACACTCTTTTGCATAATGTCCCATTTTGCTGCAATTATAACACTTGACACTCCTCCTCGGTCTTGATTTCGAACTTCCTCTTGACTTGCCTCGGGTATCATTTCTTTGAAACCTTCTTGATTGACTTCTTGCCCTATTTTCTATAACAAGAGCATCCGATGTAGAAGCATAATTCAAGCATTTTCTTCTTGTTTCTTTATTGAACAAACTTTCTTTAACCATGCTCATAGAAAGCACCCCAAAAGGAGCCGAGTTGTTTAATGCCACAATCAAGGTGTCCCAACTATCAGGAAGAGTACCAAGTAATAAGCATGCTTGCAATTCATCACCAAGATCAATCTCAAGATTTGTCAATTGATTTACAACATTTTGAAATTCACTCAAGTGTTCCGCCATATTACTCCCATCCTTGTATCTCAAATTCACAAGTCACTTAACTATAAGAGCTTTATTTTGTGGAGTTTTTCTTTCATAGAGATCTTGTAGTTTCTTCCACAAAGTGTCTGCCTTTGTTTCTTGAGCAACATGATGAAACACACTATCATCAATCAATTGTCGGATAAACCCAACAGTTTTCCGATTCATTCTTTCCCATTCTTTGTCTTCCTTATCTCCTTTTGCTTCATCACCCTCAATAGAATCAAATAAGTCTTTGCAATATAACACATCTTCCATCCGAGGCTTTCAAATAGAATAATTCGAGGCATTTAACTTAAACATGGTGCTGCTGGTTTCTTCCATTTAACACTAAAATTTCAACCTTAGCTCTGATACCACTTGTTGGGGAGAACTCGAGTACAACAATTCACCACGGCCAAACACATTTCAGGATCAATTTCTCCCTCGATACTAAATCAACCTAAAAATCTCTTAACCCCTAGCAACAACCAGCAATGTATAGTCTCACAAAATGCAAATATAATGCCGAAATGATAAGTAGATAACGCAAATAATGACACCAAGTATTTAACGTGGAAAACCCGACGCGGGAAAAACCACGGACCGCCCAAAAACATCCACTAATCACCAAGAATAGTAGGATACACAAAGTGTTCTTCTCTAGTCACACATTAGAGGCTCAACATCAACATTAAAATCATCTTTCTCTCACCACATAGGTAGATAAACAAGTTTGGAGCAAGAAAACTTTAATCGCAACTGGAGAATTCGGAGACGGTTCTCGACGAACAAAAATCATCAACTCGTAGCCCTCGGTCTCACGAACAACATACTGAAATTTGAGCCGATTTCGACAATATTTGGCCTTTGAATCAAAGCCGCAAAATGCAGCCCTTTCTTCCTTCTCTTCTCCCCTTGAGCAGTTTTTGCTTTTCTCTCTCCTCTCTTTCACTTTTTTGACGGATGCATTTCTTTTTGTTCTTTTGTTTTGTTTTGTTTTTTTTTTGTTTTTCTTTTAATGCTGGTTGGGCCCGCATGAAGGTGGACCCAGCCAACAGTACCTGCTTGTTTCCATCCGGGAATTCGAGACTAAGATTCACCGGAAATTTAAATCTGTAGTTTTGACTGCTCATCTTCATGACGATCGCGACTTCATACATCGTCCTCTGAGAGAGCACACTCGTTTTGCATTTCCTTTTGATATCTAGCCAGCAAACGTTTTTTAGCATGGGAACATGCAGTTCTACGTTGCTCGGATAGCTGGAACTCAGAAATATTCAAGAAGCAAATGGTTAGCAGGGATGATGGTTAACAATAATCTCATTTTAATGTAAGCAATTCCTAGTTTTTGTGGCAGAAATTATTGTTTCAGTGCCACCAAATGAGCAACTTGCAGCTGAAAAAAGGTGCATATTCAGCAGCATCATTTCAGCGGCATCGTGAAATATGCAACGCCAAAATAAATTTAGAAATATGCCAACACAAAGGTACTAATTTAGCAGCTACTGAACGTTCCTGGCTGCCTGCTCAGTCATTTTTGTTGAGGCAAATTCATATGCTGTACCCAGACCGACCTAGATACTTGACCATCACGTGAAAGTTCGACTTAAAAAGTTTTTGTTTAGGAAGAAGAAGCAACGATACCTTGATTCTTCCTCTCCTGTCCATGTCCAGTATTTGCTAACGTTACTCCAAGCGATATATAAGCCTGAAGCCAGAACCATCAAGCAGTTCTTGTTGAGCTCCTTGTCAACCCAATACTTCTGTATGTATGGCTGTGCACAAAGCAGTGATCGAGTGAGACATTTAACAAAATCAGAACAAAAATCGGCTCTCGTCCAATCAAGAGCTACCGAGCTCCCATCCGGTCCATGATGACCTCTTTATAGATGAACTTATCATCTGCAAGTGGTCTTGATTTTACAGACTTTTCCTGCATATCATGCAGTTTTAGTTTCATGGCAGGCATCACAACCGAGCCAAATCTTTTCTCAATTAATCAATTTTCTATCTGAGTATAACGTGTTCTTTTTGGTCCTTTGGAACTCGCCTGATCCTCCAGGCCCTGCTTCTTGTCGTCCTTCAGAAGCACTCCTTCATAGACTCGATGGGTCACCTCGTTTACGTCGAGGGAGAAGATTTCATCACCGATTGCTCTTCTCAACATCGCCAAGGAAAGGACAGGAGGCTTTCTCGTTTGAATTGTGCTATTTCGGGCGTCTTCTGCATCTCCTGCTGCAGAATTCTCTGCCATCTTCTTCCAAATATACTTGTTCCTACCATACATGTACACCCAAAAAAAAAAAAAAAAAATGATAATAATCAAAGGTGTGAATTTGTCTATAACGTTAGACTAAAAAAAGGGTTGATTTATAAGTCCAGAAATCTAGACCCTACCGAGAACGTCTGGTTGCTTGTAGCTTCTGCTATGGCGGAAGAACCAGAGACGAAGATGTGATGGTGGGTTCTGATTTTACGGGCTTTAATAGTCGAAGTAGAGATAAAGCGACCCATATAATATAATGATAATAACAAAATGTGAAAAGTAGTGATGATGATGTCACACTTAAGATGTTAATTGGGTTCACTCTTATATGGAGGAAGCTTAATGAGTTGTAAGCCCAAAAAGGGCTTGAGCCCATATAATAAGTTATATGGAGAAATAGGGTTTCTCACTATCTTCATAATATGGTAGCGCAAAAAGGAAATAGAACAAGAGAAAAAAAAGCGAGAAAATCAGGGGTTGAGGCAATATCTTATTTACGTCAAGCTGGCATCGGAGATCGATTCATTGTCCGATTGAGGTGAAATTTTGTCAGCATGTTCGTGGCGCAATTTTCTCAAATCTGAACGGTTTGATTTTTGTCTAAAGCTCCATACATAAGGTTTTTTGTGGATTGATCAAAACCTGCGTTTTTTATCAGATTTATCCTTAATCTCTTGTAAAATTCATGTGTATTACCAAGAATTATGTTCTTGAGGTCTTTGCTACTATGTACCTCTAGTATTTGCTAGAGAAGAACATTGTTCACCCAATTTTGTTGATAGTGAAGATTTTCGGGTGGACTCCGGTCCTGTGGTTTTTTATCTCCTCACATTGAGGAGGTTTTCCCCGTAAAAAAATCATCTTGTGTTCGCGTGCTTGGTATTTATTTTATTCCGCTGCGTTAATTCGATATTGTTCGAATTGTTATCGTTCTCCCATCATAAGATTCATTTCTTTCTTTTTTTTGGGGGATCGCAACACTTAAGATGAGTACTCTCATTACTAGGCTTGAGCTAAATGGGATTGCGCACTAAATAGGACCTGCGAGCTCGCTTATCAACGGCTTGTTAAGAGCAAAGCCTTATTTACTTTCAGACTTGAATTTCTTTCACACGCATAGAAAAAAACGAACTGATTTTACTGTGTTTACTAAAGAAATTAAGTACGTGAAAAAGTGTCAATTCATTCCAGTTCTGAATTAATCATGTCGCACGTTATTGAGATTAGGCTATTCTCGTCAGGGATAATGATATAAATGATTTCTGAACTTAAGTCTGTGAAAAAGTGTCAATTTATTCCAATTTCTTGTCTTGAGTAAGTCCATTTGGTAGGGTTCATCAAAATTCTCATACATGATTTGGGTGTTCTTGGCTAAGCTACTAGCTTTATCGAGTTCCAAGGGCCCTCTTGCAGTACAAAGTTGTAGGTGTTAGGAAATTTAGCAATGATAAAAGTTAGTTCCAAACTCATAACTGTGAATCTTTGAGTGCGACACATTAAGTTGCTAAAATATAGTTTCTTCTTTTTGAATGTGCAAGGTTGGCATTGAAATAAATTAATAATTTTCCATTTATAAGGAGCATTTTCGATCTAGGTTGACCCATTATGACACACATCACATGTTAAAACAAAACCTGTGCTAAACCATGTTTCCTCGTACCGACAAGCCAAGCATGCATTTTTCGTAAAAATAAAAAAGGGAAAATGTCACAAATGGTCCATATACTATTACTTTATGTGCAAGCATGCATTTTTCGTAAAAATAAAAAGGGAAAATGTCACAAATGGTCCATATACTATTACTTTATGTGCAATTTGGTCCATAAACTTTCGATCAACTCAATTTGGTCCCTAAACTATTGATAAATGTTCGATTTGGTTCCCGAACTTTCGATCGGCTCAATTTGGTCCCCGAACTATTGATAAATGTCCAATTTAGTCATTCGTTACTTTTTTTTTAATTTTTAATTTTTAATTTTTAATTTTTGCTTCTTCTCTTCCCTCCCCAGCTCCGCGGAGGGAAGAGAGAAGAAGCTAAAAAAATTTAAAAATTTAAAAATTTAAAAATTTTAAAAATTTTAAAAATTTAAAAATAAAAAGAAAAAGGAAAAACAGTAACGAATGACTAAATTGACATTTATTAATAGTTCATGGACCAAATGAACCGATTGAAAGTTCGGGACCAAATTGCACATTAAGTAATAATATAGGGACCATTTGTGACATTTTCCCAAATAAAAACGCATAATAGTAAAAGAACAAAAAAAGAATTATAAAAATAGAAGGGAGGGTCCAATTCGGCCATTTATGCAAGGGCCCGGACCGACCCATCAACCCCTAGCCCAGTCTGTTGGGACCAAGTCCAATTTCGATTTTGGCCCGGCTAAACCATCAACACTAGCGCAAGCCAAACCCGTGAGCCCGGCTCAGCCCGATTCAATTTCCACGGGAGCATGGAAGCCGGAGCTGCACGAAGATCACCCAGGCTGAAATTCCATGATTTAGTTGTGTTTGTGCAAAAATCGACTACAGTTGAAATTTTTTTTAATTGTTGGAACTCGTATCATTGCGGATGTGATGATCTGAAATGAATCACTGGTCTAATTTTGCAGAAAAGCTACTTGGCCAGACTCGGGCGGCGTTTTCTTCATTTGTTGATGAACCGGGCGCATCTCCTGCTACAGAAATCTCCACCTTCTTCTTCCCGATATACTCGTACGTCGTACCTACCATGCATGTACACGAAAAGGGAAAAAAGAAAAAGAAAAAAAATCAAAAGTTTGAGTTGGTCTAGCTTTTGACTGAATGAAAGGTTGAGTTATTGGTCCGGATAATCGAACTCTACCGAAGAAGACGTCTGGTTGCTAATAGAGACGAAGATATGATGGTGGGTTCTGATTTTTACAGATTTTCCACGGTCAAAGTAGAGATAAAGCGACCCAAATAAGAATAACACATTAGTAATGACATAACGATGTCACACTAAAGATGTGCACCTTAGTTATTGTGATGTCATCCCTACTGTGACGGAAATGAAAAAGGAGCTAAATGGGCTTGAGCCTTAATTGGTGCAATTGCAAAGTGCATTTTTTTCACTGAAATTAAAAGGATGAAAAAGTGTCGATGCATGTCATTTTTGAGGTAATTGTGTCGTATTGTATCGAGTTTAAGTTTCTCTCGTTTCGTTCTTATCATGTCATGGATCAACAGTTGCCATCTCTGTTGACGTGCCCATCCAAAATCATCCAAGCACACTCTCATAGTTCAAAGTCATAATCATCAATGCTCAGAAATTTGGCAACAATAAAGAGTCGTTTCCTAGCCCAATTACTGAGGATTTTGGGGCTCAACACATTACAGTGCTAAAGTATATGCTTGTTTCAATTGAATACACTAGGAGAATGCTGAAGTTGATTTGTAATTCCATTTAGAAGGGCATTTCTAATGCGGGTCGACACATTTTGATACGCATCACATTTTACAACAAAACTTTTGTTAACATTCGATGAGAAGGGGCTAAAGCATATGACAGAAACAGGGTTAATCAATATGCCTTTTCACAATCGGTTCCGCTATTTTCAGAGCATGCAGTATTTGGAAGTAATCGGCTAAGCCAACATGAGCCATCAAGAGGTAGACGTGAGTCGGGAGCTTGCCTGCTCGTCTTAGTTGCTGAGCATGACAACTTCCTCGACACCGGATAACGGCGCCGACCAACGTTTCCACCCAGACCTCACTGATAATTTGACCATTTCGGCTCTTGATTGGTGATAATAGTATCTAGCTGCGATGCTAGTCGGCATTCGTGAAATAGCACCCGTGGAAAACTTGTCTGTCCTTCCTCCAAACCTCAGAGTCCTCGCTTTGTCAATGCGGAGTGTCATCGAATCACCGGAAGAGATCAATCTAAGCAAGTCAAGAAAGAACTAGCCATGAATGTCTAAGCACGAACGACCGGCAAAGTGCTTGTTAGGATCGTTTTGTAGGAGAATTACGGCAATTCCGTTCTTTACTACGAACTCTATAAAATCGTGGATGTTCAATACTCATTCAGCATCGGTAGGTGCAATTGTGATGAATCACTGCGGGAGTGCTTCCTAGAGTCGCCAAACATATCTGCACTGGTAAAAGCGCAGATATTCACAAATTAAGATCGTCCACATGAGTGTTGCATGGACTCCTTGCCTCTTGCTCGTTGTTTGTCCAAAAAGAATTGGATAAACATGTTACTCAACTTATTTTTAATACTCTAAAAATATGTGAATGAAAATATTTCTTCATTGCACAAGACATGATCTTACCTAATAATGACAAGAGTGTTACTAAATTGGGCCTTAGTTTTTTTTTTTTTGCCCCATCTATCATACCATGTAATGGATATGAATTCACTAAAAATACTGTTAGAACGACGCATCGGCATACATAAATGTCGCGACCTAATTTTCCGGGTTTTGGGCCTAAAACTAGGTTGATGGACTACTAAGCCTTTAAGCTTAACTCGGGCTCTCTCAAGCCCATACCAAATCGCGACTTAGGGATTTTGACATGCAAAAGATTATTATCTAAGAGTCGCCACTAATCGGTTTAGGGTAGGTCGATTAGACACCTAAGTAAAATAATGAGAGTATTATTTTACTCCTACGAACTAGAGATTTTGGGTACGAAGATTTTGGGTACGGGGACTTGGTTACACTAGACTATCATAGTGCCCTTTCGGTACCATTTCTTTTAATTTTAAAAATGTTTTGCAGGCAGCTTGATTTGATTTTAATTCACTTCCTAACGTATGAGGTGATCATACATATGCGCATACCACCAATTTAACACATCAAGAAAGCAATTAAATAATGCAAAAACATACCTTAAAGCAACGAAAGCATCTGCGTTGTTAGATCAGAAATCATATAAACAATCCTAGATATAATTTCTAATTAACAGGCAATCAATTTTTTTTGCTTTCACTTAATTTAATGAAAATCATGACTTATGCAATGCATGTCACTATACTAACATGAAATGATATGATAACATGACCAAAATTGTATGACGTAAATAAGCATGCAATTTATCCTAAAGCATGAAATGAATTCATTCTATCTTTTATATTTTTCATGAAACTAGAAATTAAAGAGATGCAATAATCAAATATGCAATCTAAATTACCTAAATCTAATTACATGTAATGCAATACAATGACATACAAAATTATTTAAACTAAAATAACATGCCTCATGCAATTTAATATGCGAACTATATGTCACGTGACATTCATTAAATGACTTAGTCTAATAACATGAAAGTTCTAATTAAATGAACTTAATAAAAAACTAAATGACGTGCATTTGATGTTTTTATTTTTAAAATGCAATCTATTATAGATAATGATATTAACTTATGCAAAGACGAATTTTGTATTTTTCTTTCATGAAATTCGAATGCATAAATGATCTAGCTAGATTAAAATTTTATCTAATTAAACTAAGACATTATCTTAATCTGAGATGCAATTTATCTAAAAAGATGATTTAAATTTAAAATGAAACATGTATTTCTAACTTAACATGCACAATGATTTTTTTGTGTTTTTCTTTATGCAATTCAAAATTAAAACTAATTCATAACATGTAATTTTATCTAATATGCAATGACGTGCAGAGCATGCCCTAATTATATATGACATATGCATGATATTTTTTTATTTTTAACAAAGTTTGAAATTTAAAATTGCCACGTAATTAAACATGCAAACTTAAATAGAAAAACTAACAACCTAAATGAATGCACTTTTTTTGTTTTATATTTTTAAATCTAAAATAAAATATATATTCTAGATATGCAAAATAACAAGAAATATTCTAAAATCAATTGAAATCCTAATTCAAATATCTGTTTGATTTTTCTTAGTGATTTTCTAAAACAAACATTAAATCTAACAAAGCCAGATATTCAAACAAATAAAGGATCAAAATAAACGAAAAATAACATGTTATCTCACGGGTCAAATTAACGAATATTTTTAACCCCGAACATTACGACAAGAAATCAAAATAATTAAAAATCTTATCCGAAATCTTACGGATCAAATTAATAAATATATTGATTCAACAGTTAAGATATCACAAACAAACCCCAAAAATTATCATAATTAAAAAAATGACCCGACATCTTACGGGTCAAATTAAATAATTACAATAACCTTAGGAAGGGCCGGTGATGGAGGGGGGAGGTTCGGCCGGGGTCGCCAGGCCTTGGCCAGGGGCCGGCGACCTGGGGTTGCAAGCCCCCGCCCTCGCCCTTGATCTAGGCAAGGGTCGCGGCCCTCGCCCAGATTCGGCGTCCCTCGCTCGGCCAGGCCAAGTGCCGCTGACCCTTGTCGGATAAATCGGGGCCCTTCACCCAGATCGGGGGCGAGGGCTCGCCGCTGATCGGTTGAGGTCGCCGACCCTTGGCTAGGGCCTAGCGACCTCGGCCGACCCTCCCCCCTCTATCACTGGCCCTTCCTGGTAGCGGTAGAGAGGCGGCATCG
Source organism: Eucalyptus cloeziana (assembly GCA_014182715.1). NCBI lineage: Eukaryota > Viridiplantae > Streptophyta > Magnoliopsida > Myrtales > Myrtaceae > Eucalyptus > Eucalyptus cloeziana. The sequence goes on from CM024643.1 coordinate 31,684,673, forward strand.
AGGAGGGCTCAGCCCCTAGCGGTCCTTTCCCTTTTTTTTTTTAAATAATTTTTGTATTTTTATTTTTAAATGTTTTAAATAAATTTAGTTTAATTAATTTTTATATTTTTTTTTACCATGTCAGCATCAAAACGACGTCATCACGTTAGCATGCAAAACGACGCCATTTTGCACTTATTTCGCCGGAAAATCGCCACGTCAGCATTTTAACCGGATTTTCACCGAAGTAGTACTTAAGTGATCCATTTTGCTTCGATTTTGGCATTTAAGTGTCATTTTCCTAACTCTTGGCACTTAAGTGTCCCTCCGTGCCTAGTTTTGGCACTTGGGTTGTACTTCTTCCTAAATGGTTGGTTCAAGTTCACTAGCATTGACCGATGATGATGACGATTAGCAATGATCTCATGTTCCTATAAACAATCGAAAGATTTTTGCGGCTGCTAAAATTGTTTTTAAGTGCCCCTAAATGAACAACTTGCAGATGGAAAAAAGGTGCATATCAGCAGCATCAGGAAATACGCAACGCCAAAGACTGAAATCCATTCGTGAAGCCCAGCTGCTCTTGGGAGCTATACGATTATAAAATTGACCCATATAATCAGAGAGTGAGATAAAGTAGCTGATTGGGTTGTAAAAGCCCATAGAAAGAATACCCTGCGGTCCGGATAATTACAAATTGAACAAAGGAAGTTGAAATATGTGTCCGAAAAGATTAGCGAGCAGTGTACGTTTGTATTACAGGTTTTAACTTCCAAATGAAGAAAACAAATTGAAGAAGAAACTTGATATATGATTATAAAAGTATTAAGTAAATTAATCATTATTGAGTCAAAAAATTAGTGATCAAATCAAACAATGAATGATGTAATGTGTAACTTTTTTAAAGTATGGAATGATGGATGTAATATTGCTATACTATAGGGTAAGACATCACTTAACTTTGAACTACCTAATTCATGGGAAATAACTAAGGCAGTTTCAGTCTTTGAAGGGGCTATCTAAATTCTAGAATAAATCACTTAGTGACTAGAAGAATAAGGTTCTCTACCTAGTAATTAATTTTAGAAATTTCATGCGGAGATTAAATTGCTTTTAAATATATGTTGTCTTATATTAACTTGTGTATCTAAAAAGGAATAAAAAGTTTAATCATGGGATACTTGTGTTCTTAGTTGTATTGGTTTTGCCTTTTTTTTTTTAAGGAAGCAATCTGCTAAAGCGACAAAATATAAATAATTAAGGACTCTCATTCATTTTTTGATCATCACATCACGGCAACATGAGGAAAATAGGATTACCAAAATTCTCCCTAACACGTGAAAATCTTTTTTTTTTTTTTCATTGACTAATCAGTTAAAAGGACAATGTCTTAGAGGAATTGGGTTGGTGAAGAGGAGATTGACTTATCAATTTGCAGACAAATCATGCCATGTGTATGCCATGTGTAAGTGTGGAGGAGTTTCTATGTGAGATATGGGAGAGACAAGTGCGTTTCAGTCGTCGACCTTGTGAACCTATCGTGATGGCTCTGATTTGATTTGTGTTATTATATTCGGTTTTGCGGATATTCGGTTTAAGCACGTCTAATCAAAAGGAGTTTTCAACATTAAACATATCTAGCTATAGTATTTTGCCAAAAGATACACATGGAGGAATTTGATCTAACGTAGGTGGTGGCTTTTAAGCACAAGATAAACAGAGGCAAAGCCTGGTCCTAAGCAGATTTTGAGCGCTCAAAAAGTCGCAGATGAATAGAGAAGATTACAACCGTACACGTTCAAGGAGTTCAAGCGTACCACAAAGACTTACTATTTTCCCGTCAGATTGGTTAAGGAACTACATATTATCATTAGAATGGCCCATTCATGAAGATCCGGTTCAACAGAGACTAATTTTAATACAAATTTGCTTATGTTGCTAATGCAAGTTACCTATAAAAGTGATTAATTGAAGCCGAAATGAGCCATGAAGAGGTCATAAATGGTTTGCTGGGAGTCGGTGCATGATGAATCACTCCTTCTTCACTAGCAGCTCAGCGATCGCTGGGGCCTGCGATATTTGGAAGTGATTGGTCAAGCCGAAATGAGCCATGAAGAGCCAAACGTGAGTGAGGAACTCACCTCCTTGGCGAAGCTGCTGGGCATGGTGAAGCCCCTTGACCGCTGTGTAAGCCAGCACCTCCGCCCACACATAACTTATGGTGTGCCATTTCTTCTCTTCATCGGGAATTTCCTTGTCCAGCTGCCACACAAGCCGGCGCCCGTGGTACAGGGCGAACTTGCTCTTATCTCCTTCTGCCACAATCGGAGCAACTTGCAGGTCCACACATTCGTGCAGCGCCTCGCAAGCTTTGTGTATTTTGGATTTGCTCTCTTCAAGCTGCCACAATCGGAGCTGCTTGTGGGTCCCTTGCAAATCCATGATTAGTGACCAGCTGAGCGAGGTTTGCCGAGCTTGTTGGAGGTTCATCTGACCACAACGAGACTCGCCCTAGCCAAATTTAGGCGAGGCCTAGCCTCATTGGTGACCAGGTCGCCAGGCTACCGGCAAGACTCAACCTTGCCTTGGCCTAATGAGGCCCAGCCTCGTGCCGACTAACGAGGCTAGACCAAGCCTCGCCTAGCCTTGTTGTGGCTAGGCAAGGCTTGGTCTCACCTTAGTTGGTGACATCAGCCTCGCCCAACCACATTGAGGCTTAGGCCGGCACGCTTTGGCGAGGTTGCTAGACCTCATTTGGCCAGTCGCTGGCCATGGCCAAGGTCGGCAACTGATCAAAGGAAGAAGGAGAAGATGATGAAAAGGAAACACAAGAAGAGGAAAGAGAACAAAAAAAGAGAAGAGACAAATTAAATTTGATTTTAGGAATTCTTCTAGGGAACAAAAAGTAACATTTTTTTACTTCTTGACTCTATTTCAAATTTATTTTCAAGAACAAAAAAAAAAAACCGGATTTCTATTCTAAAGAACACAAAATTTACCAAATGAATTTTTGTTCGTTTTTTTTTTCTGGGGAATATATAATATGATAAGTTGTTATCCGAAGTGTTACCAAACAGATCCTTGCTCGTTAGCACTGTTGTAAAATTACTCGTCAGCGCTCTTATTCATGGAAAAGACATGTGCTACCAACATTTCTATGTCGATACGAGAGTCTTCATTTTGGGTAAGAAATCAATAGCAAAGTGGCGATTTTCTACAATTCGGTCCCTCAAAATGGAGTTTTCTTCTCAAGGGTCCACCTTTACCCAATTGGATTTGCAGGGAACCTGGAAAAATCACAGGTGGAACGATATAATCGAATATTTTTTTTTAAAGAAAATCCACATGTATAAGTTAAATTCCACGTTTCAAAGTTCACCAATTACTTTGGTGCATCTAGTACACCCTAAATTTTATTTCTCACATAAAAATGCTTTACTGATTTATTTCCACTTCAATTTTATACCATTCACTGTGAAATCAACCGTTGATCAATCAAGGAACAATTTTACAACATTTAATTTGAGCTATACATTACATTAATGGTCATAATGTGACTGTTCTTTTAGAGATAATATAAAGTTTCCGGTCTTATAAAATGGAAATTTAACTCTCTATGATCAATATACTTTCAATTAAGTTACGTGTTAGTCGAATAGGAAAATTGTCCAAAAAGTCACAAATCTATTAGATTTCATAAACTTTTTATTTGTACCAATTAAGTCCTAAACTTTTTCACGTTTTATCAATTGACTCAATTCAGCAATTTTAACTGGAAATCATTGAGGTGGACATTGATCTTCCTACACAGCATAGGCGGCAATTTTTAATATTTTTTCCATTTCTTATTTTTTTTTTCTTTTCTTTGTTTATTTTTTATTTTATTTAAACAACTCTAGCCAAAGAAGGCCAGCGACCCTTGTTTGGGTTAGGCAAGGGTCTCAATGCTCTTGCCGACCAAAGGTGAGGGCTACACTTAAGTTTCATGTTCTTGGTCCGCTAGATAATCCTATTCATATGCCCAATAAGATAATTAATTCAATTTTATTCTAAAGTTATATTTTGTTCCGTGTTAGTTAGCGGACAAGTACACTGTACACACATGTTCCCTCCTAAATGGGGTTGAATGATAAATAAATATTATTGGAGATGATTAGTATAGATTCTTTGTATCTCCTTGGATCCTAGTTGTCTTCAATAAAATAGTTGTGGCATTAAAAGTCAAGCTTCCACATCACCTCATGCTTCATTTCAGTGATCCAAACGGGGAAAGACCTTTCCTCAGCTTATTAACCACGTTTTCGTATGTGCGTGTTACACTTTCTGCTTTGTCATTTTGTGCCCCTTTTTTTTTTCTCATTTGTTGGCAGACAAGGATGTTTTCCTCCTAAATGGTTTTGAATGGTTAATTAATATAATTAAAGAAAATCTAGAGATTTTCCGCATAATTGTTCTTTATACTATGAGGAAATGAGGATTCCCATGATTATCTCTAATAACAAATTTAGCATCAAAAGTCCAGCTTTTAAGGGATTATGATTTTCTTTTATATGTCTTACTTTAAATCTTCTTTCTCGAATTTTTACTCCATGTCTTTGCAAAGAATCTGACTTTCTCACCTCACCTAATTTTTTTTACCATTGAGTCTCGTTTTACAAATAACTAGAGTTTGCTTCAGTGGTCATCATTCCCATATAGAAAAAGAGAGATAGGGAGTTCGATTCCTCACGTACTCTGGTAGGGACATTTAGTTTCAAATATGAAATTTGATCATCATGCTTTATAAAACGGTTAGGTAAAAGTTTGAAAATGAGTTAAGAATTAAAATATGACTGATAAAAAAAAAAAAAAAAAAAACAAAAAAACAAAAAAACAAACAACCTCGTGCCCCATAGATTGGGTTAGTTGAGTGGGTATCACCCTTTCCTTTTCAACATGCATATGCTTCACGTGACTATCACTAGTCTTTTCAGCAATTAAATTGTAAAGTCAGGGTTCAAGGGTCCATGCGAGTAGGTAATTTTTTCCTTTCCCAAATGCAAATTATCCACCTAACTTTGTCTTTACATGTGCTTGTAAAGGAAACATAAAATATGTCAGGATTATCTCTAACAACAAATTTGCAAGGCAAACCGGAAAAATCACAGGTGGAATAATAAAATTGAATATCTTTTTTAGGGAAAATCTAGATATATAAGATAACTTTCATGTTTTAAAGTTCACTGATTATTTTGGTGCATGTCTATTTTAAAATATACAAAATTAAATATTTCCATAGACCCTAAATTTTATTTCTAAATGCGCATGAAAATGCTTTATTAATATATTTTCACTTCAATTATATACCGTTCGTTGCCTCATGAAATCAACCATTGATCAATTGTAGAAGAATTTTACAACATTTCATTTGAGTTATTCATTGCATTAATGGTCATAATGTGACTCTTGTTTCAAACACAATATAAAGTTTTCAGTCTTATAAAATGGAAGTTTAACTCTCTATGATCAATATACTTTCGATTAAATTACGTGTAGTCGAATAGAAAAATTGTCTAAAAAGTTATAAACTTATTAGATTTTTGTCAATTTACTCATAAACCTTTTAATTGTACCAATTGAGTCCTAAATCCTTTCTTATTTTACCAATTGACTTAATCTAGCAAATTTTGTTTAGAAATCGCTAATGTGGTCCTACGTGACATGGGCGGCATTATTGTAAACACTTTTTAATAATATTTTAATTTTTTATTTGTTATTAATTTTTTATTTTTTAAGTTTCTAGCGACGAGGGCCGCAACGGCCTCGCCAAGCCCAGGTGAGGGCCCAAGGCCCTTGTCCAAATCCGAAATAGAATATTAAAAGATATGATGACATCCACAATGACAACAAGCAGTGAAAGACTTAATTACAAATTCCTTTACAAACGCCAAGTGCAATAATTTATTCAAACTCATTCAAAGTTATATTTTTGTTCATGTTAGTTGACGGACAAGGACATATATGTTCCACCAAAATGGGGTTGCATGATTAATTAATTTTGTTGGAGATGATTAGGATAGATTCGTCTTATCTCCTTGGATCCTAATTATCTCTAACAAAAGATATGTGTGGCGTTAAAAGGCAGGTTTGAAGGGTCCATGTCACCTCGCGGTTCATTTCATTGATCCCACTGGAGGAAGCCCTTTCGTCAGCTTATTAACCACGTTCTTGTATGTGCGTGTTACACGTTTTGCTTTGTCATTTTATGGCCCTTTCTGTTCGTAATCGTCGACGGCCGAGGACACCTGTTTCTCCTAAAGGGGGTTGAATATTAAATCATTCTGTAAATAAAAATTAGGAGATTTTATTAATATCTCATCTTCCGTTGCTTTGTCAGTTTGTGCTCCTTTTTCTGTCGCATTTGTTGACGGACAAGGACGTTCTCCTCCTACATGGTTTTGAATAGTTAATTGATATAATTACAAATAGCCTGCAGATTTTCCGCATCATTGCTCTTTATCCTATTAAAAAATGAGGACCGTCATGATTATCTCTAATAACAAATTTGACATTAAAAGTCGAGCTTTTAAGGAAATAGGATTTTCTTTTTATTTGTCTAGCTTTAGCTCTTCTTTTTAAATTTTACTCAAATCTCTAAAATTATACATTCTCATCCCACCCAATTTCTTTATCACAAAAAAAAAAAAAAAAAAATCTTCATCATTAAGCCTCATGCCCGTGGATGGCATTAGTTGAGTGGGTACCTTCTTTTCTTTTCTTTTCTTTTCAACATGCATATGCTTCACGTGACTATCACTAGTCTTTCCAACGATTTAATTGTAAAGGAGATAGAAAATATATCAAGATTATCTCTAATAACAAATTTGGTGGCATTAAAAGTCAAGCTTTAACGGTCCATGCGAGTGGGTACTTTTTTTTTTGGTCAGTCCTACTCTATTCATATTCTACATTCACTCTCAGACTTTTGCCTTGCCTTTTGCGGGATGTTGGAGTCGAAACCCACTTTGAAACTTACGCGTCCCCACCCCATCCCCCCTGAGAAGGTGTGGATTTGAACCCCTCACATCTCCCTTCCATGTTGGAAGGGTGGCCACTAGGGCGAATTCCAGTGATTTAAGAGTGGGTACTTTGTTTCCTTTCCAAAATGCAAATTCTCCACCTAACTTTGTCTTCACATGTGCCTGTAACAATGTATTATCATTAACAATCCCTTTTGGACATGGACAAAATAGAGTAAAACCACATTCAATAATTCATTAATTTATTTATTTATCAACTTTCTTGGGGCCACATTTGGACCTTCTTTATGTCTTGGTAATTATCTCATTGTGATGGGAAAAGAAGACTATACGTTTATCTCAAGAGCATTAATCGAGTATTTCAAGAGGCTAACACATCAAGTGTTGATAATTTCATAGAGTAGTTCACAAATTTAAGATGTTTGTAAGAAGGTAAATAGAAGTCTGTAAAAGATATAAGAATTTGTTTTTGTTAGTTCGCAAATTTAAGATGTTTGTAAGAAGGTAAATAGAAGTCTGTAAAAGATATAAGAATTTGTTTTTGTTAGTGTAGTTCGCAAATTTAAGATGTTTGTAACGGTCCATGCGAGTGGATACTATGTAATTAGTGTAGGATTGTGTAGGTTGCTTCTTTTTCAGCATGCAAATGCTCTATGTAACTTTGTTTCACATGTGCCTGAACCCCATGCCTTTATCATTAGCCTTCTTTAGTGATTCAATTTTATTCAGTTTTATCTGATTTTACGGTGCAATCAATGAGCTCTAACCTAGGATCAATGTCTCCTGATGTGAAGAAGTTTAGTTGGGGAACACAAACATTATCTTCAAGATGATGACATTGACGCTTGTTTTAGAAAAAGTAAATGGATTCTCAATTTAGTGGAACTACAATTGCGTTCAATAATGCTTTTTATTTTTTATTTCCTATCGGATCAGTTAATTAAGAGATGTTCTTTGAAAACATCATGACTTAGGTATAAGGCGCTTACTCACTAGAGTAAAGCAACTTTCATGGGATCATCATGTAGGGTACCTTCTGTGCATCTTGATGATTATTCAGTTGCGATGGGACAGAAAGGTTATAGATTGATTTCCAGATGATTAATCGAAAGTCAGTAGTCAACAGCTTTTTTATTGGTCTTCATAGGATAGAAATCTTCATTCTACAATGCCCGAAACTCCAGTACGAATAGATGAAAGCTCAAGCTTTCGGAATCTAAGTTTTATGGCATCACCAAATTCTATCTAGACATGCATGTGTCACGGGCCGATTGAAGGCCGATCCAAGAGGTTCCCCGAGTACGACCCTGACTCGTCCGTGGTCAAGTTCCTGTGCTCGCTTGGATTCCCAACAAGCCTTCTCCCCGAAGCTTCTAGAAGTCCTTAGCCTCATTTATGTCGGCAGCTAGTAGTTGATAGTTGTCATAAGTGTCGGTGGTTAGTAGCCGCCATTAGTGTCGGTAGATGAGACGGTGCGATCTCGTCTGCCGGTTAAATTCTAGATCAATGGTTGTAATCCGAGGCCCTCGACTATAAGAAGGGGTGTCCTCCTTCATTTGTAAACATCCACTACTTCCGCAATACAAAGCTATCTTCTTTCCAGAGCTCCTCTCTCTAGATTCTTTCTCTCTCTACGATCCGGGTAAGCGAGCGAGTGAGCGTTCGATTGAGCAAGGCTTGGCTTATGTGCTTCGGCGATCCAATCCGATCCTAAAGTGCCCGAGTCGCCGCGCGGTCACGATCCCAATCGATCGGCCCGTGACAAGTGGTATCGAGCAAAAAGAGATCCGTTTCCGGAGATTGAAGAGCGCCAACTGTTTGAAAGAATGTCGAGCCAAGATGCGGCTATAGTTGGAGAGGCCGTGCAAGTCAAGGAGACTACTCGCAGCCGATCAAAGAAAAGGGAGACCTCGGTGGATGCTGCAGCTGCGTTTGATGAGAAGCTCGGGAAGGTCCGGAGTGCCGTGCTCGAACTCATGGAAGGTCTTGACGATGTGCGAGACCGGATCATGGAGGTTGAGGGCTCGCTCCGTGAGGACTTCACGATCGGCATCAACCAAGCTACGGCTCCATTGTTCGACAAGGACGAAGCTTTCGAAGCATCGATCGATGGTTTGAACGAGCGCGTCCAAGTGATTGAGGAGGTAAGCCTGTGTAGGGAAGAGGTCGAAGTCATGAAGGCGGAGATCCAAGAGCTCAAGACCGAGCTCGCCCTATGTAAACTTAGCATCACCAATGGTGCGGTGTCCACTCAAGCGCTGCCCAAAATTGAGGTGCCGAAACCAAAGGAGTTCAAAGGCAACCGATCCGCCCAAGAGGTGGACAACTTCGTCTGGAGCATGGAGCAATACTTTGGCGCCGTCAACATCCGAGACGAGCTGATCAAAGTACGAACCGCTTCGATGTTCCTTATTGATACGGCCATGCTTTGGTGGCGTAATAGGTGCGACGAGGTTAGACGCGGCACCGATCCCGTGAACACGTGGGATGACTTCGTGAGGGAGTTCCACGACTACTTTTTCCCCGAGTTCGCTCAACAAGAAGCCCGTAGCATGCTCCATCGCCTTGAACAAAGAGGTGCGATCCGAGAGTACGTGAAGGAGTTCACGGAGCTCAAACTCCAAATTCGCAACCTAAGCGAAGAGGAGGCCTTCGGAGCGTTCATGGATGGATTGAAGCCATGGGCACAACTTGAGTTGAAGCGGCGGGACGTGAGTAGCCTTGCGCGTGCGCTAAGCATGGCCGAGTCACTCGTCGACCTCACCAAGGTTGAACAGAGGAACAACCGAGCAAGAGATTGGAGGTCGGATCGACCTTGCGAAGACGAAGTGAGAAGCACTCCCCGAGGCGCGCATGAACAAAGCGGCCGAGCCAAAACATGGGGAGAAGGAACTTCCAAGCCGTCCTTCCAAAGGGGTCGACCACCGACGGACTACGCGAGTAAGTTCGATCAACCTCCGTCCTCTTCTTGCTTCATTTGCAAAGGTCCGCACTAGACCCAAAAGTGCCCAAAGAGGGGCCGAATCAACGCCCTCCTTGCCATCGAAGAGGAGGAGGAGCACAAAGAAGAGAAAAGGCAAGTCCGGCTTGGAGCGGTGAAGAGGATCAACTCCGTCCAAGCTCGGTCGCCAACCAAAGGAGGAATTGCACCGAACACGGACATGTTCTTCGTGGAGGTCGAAGTGTGCGGCCGAACGCTTTACGCTTTGGTTGACACAGGAGCGTCGAACATGTTCATGTCGACTGAGGTGGCAAAAGCCCTGGGTCTTCACGTGGAGCCATCCGGGAGGTCATACAAGCCCATCAATTCGGGCGACTTCTGTGGCATAGGAGCATCTCCCGATGTGGACGTCAAGATTGGCGAATGGAAAGGCAAGATAACTTTCGAGGTAATCCCACTTGACGACTATGATCTCATTTTGGGTATGCAATTCTTCGAAAGTGTGGGAGCTATGATCGACATGAGGACCAAATGCATCATAGTCCCTGACCAAGAATGCCCGACGATCATCCTCATGGTCAAAGGGGTGGTCGACACCAAGACCATCGCGTCAATCCGACGCCTCGACAAGAACTTGAAGTCTGTGAAGCGACTAAACAAGTTGGCCGAGGTAAAGCCGAAGGTAGAGTTGGAGCCTACTCCAACACACGCCATGCCAATTCAAGTGCTCTTCCCCAAGGTTGAGTACACGCCATATGCTCCGACCAAACCGAAAGTGGAGCCGTGTGCCAAATCCAAGCTGATCATAAAAGGTTGCGGTCCATCGTACGTGAGCGTCCGCACCAAACAAAACCATAACAAGAGAGTCCGTGCCAAAGCCTGTGCTCGTACCAAGAAGGCTACCCGTCAAGCTGTGAGCGACGAGGACGTCGCTCGATTGAGTGGGGGAGAATGTCACGAGCCGATTGAAGGCCGATCCAAGAGGTTCCCGAGTACGACCCCCGACTCGTCCGTGGTCAAGTTCCCGTGCTCGCTCGGATTCCCAACGAGCCTTCTCCCGAAGCTTCTAGAAGTCCTTAGCCTCATTTATGTCGGCAGCTAGTAGTTGATAGTTGTCATAAGTGTCGGTGGTTAGTAGCCGCCATTAGTGTCGGTAGATGAGGCGGTGCGATCTCGTCCGCCGGTTAAATTCTAGATCAATGGTTGTAATCCGAGGCCCTCGACTATAAGAAGGGGTGTCCTCCTTCATTTGTAAACATCCACTACTTCCGCAATACAAAGCTATCTTCTTTCCAGAGCTCCTCTCTCTAGATTCTTTCTCTCTCTACGATCCGGGTAAGCGAGCGAGTGAGCGTTCAATCGAGCAAGGCTTGGCTTAGGTGCTTCGGCGATCCAATCCGATCCTAAAGTGCCCGAGTCGCCGCGCGGTCACGATCCCAATCGATCGGCCCGTGACACATGCATGTGCGTTATTGCTTTGGTTATTAAGAAGCATAATAGTAATATCTGATTTGGTAAAAATATGTTTATTTTTTCCTATTTTCCCTTCAGTGAAGTTAAAACATATAATGGGCATTCATTAATCTTCTTGGTTGTTGTCTTTGATGGTTATTTAGAGAATTACATGTCCAGGGTGTTTCTTTCTTATATTTACATGCTGAAAATATGGTTCCACTATAATGATTGAAGCTCAATCATTTCACGTAATATATGTGGAACACCAAAATAAACATAATTTAAACAAAGTGGGAGCTGATTATACAATTTGACGCATGGGTCACCATTTTTGCCCATTTGGATTAGATTTAGTTTGAACTCGGATTTTCGAATTGTAGATACACCAGATACTGAGCGCAAATCCTCGTCTGCGAATGATATTGTTCATTTTGTAGAACATGATGAAAAACTTAGGTTGATGAATCTTCGTATATAGTTTGACAGAACAGTTCAAAGTGATTGACAAAATACACTGTGGAAATCTTGGGATATCATGCAATTTGTGTACTCTGGGGTGAAAAATCTCCGATCTTATGTAAATTCCAACTTTTTTTTTTTTGGGTAACTGAGGATCCGCCGAGGCCCCCTTTCACTTGCGCTATTTGAGGTCTCACGGTCCTTTGTGATGAAGGATCTACAGCGACTATATTTCGGGGGAGACTAGTACATGACCCCAACACCATGGCCCTCCACTTACAACGCATAAGCAATTGCGAGTTTCAAACCCTCGACCTTAGTAATGAAGGAGAGACTCTCAACCAACGTAGCTGCCCGCGATTGGGTTAAATTCCGACTTGTTTGATATAGCTAAAACTAAACTTTAGTTGTTATGTAGAGTGTCGTAACTTACATATTTCGTGATACATCATATAAGTTTTCAGCTGAAACACAAGTTGGGTAAGGTAGTTTCTTAAAAACTACTATAAGGTGTTCGTTAAACATCTTATAAAAGTTGCGCCTTTTTTTTTTATAGCTGATGCCATTGTGGGAAAGAAACAAGATACTATCTCGTGCCGCAATCAAGCATGTCCTGCGCAAGGTGACTATCGCTTGGCCAAGCCTCACTTGTGGTGGTTGAGGGCAACCTTCATGCAAGCGATGCTAGTGGCCCAATCATGGTTGATGGCCAATTATTGGCAAAAGGAAGAAAAATCGAAAAAAATACTAATATCTTATTAAAAATTGTCCATGTTAGCGAATTCCAACCGAAATTGACTGGATAAACTCAATTCATAAAATATGAAAAAGTTTAGACTCAATCAGTAAATTAAAATGTTTATGACTGAATTGGTAAAAATGTAATGGATTTATAACTTTTTGGACAATCTTCCCAATGTAGAGGAGCTGTGCCCTTAGGATTGAGAGAGGTGACCTAGTCAAAATACGGGAAATCTAGTGTGGATACCATACTTGACCACTAAAACATAAAAGGAAAAAAAAAACACACACAACAATTGCTGCGAAATAAAGGAGGAAAAAAAATAAGATTCCACCAGGATACTTTGTCGTTGTGAGCCGAAATCAAGATAAGGTTAGGTCCAATCTTAGAGACAAACTGCAATTTATAAACATTCGTTAAATATACTAAGCTAGCTCTTAACATTTTCCACTCACAATCCCAAAAGAGGAAAGTCTTGAGACACTAGCTGAAGTAGCATTTGCCATGAATTACGATGAGAAAATACACAGATAGAGATAGGAAAGGAAGTAAATGAAGTACACAGGAGCATATGAATGCTCTTATTTATGAGCATGAAAACATTCATTGCGGGAAGCTGATGAATCCGGGCCGACGTCAATGCTTGTCTGTTTCTCGCTGGCTCTCTTCCTGCAATGAGCAAAAAAAATTGTAATTGGCCAGCAAAGGTTAAATTTGTTTAAAAAGGACGAGAAACTTAGGGTACGTTCGTTTCGCGGAAAATGACTTCCGAGAAAATGTTTTCCGGATTTATCGGTGTTCGTTTCACGGAAAATGAACTAGTCAAGGAAAATATTTTCCATCATTGGAAAAAACAACCTTTAAAGTGGGGAAAACGTTTTCCACTTTCCACTTTTGAAAAGTGGAAAACGTTTTCCATGACTTCTTCCCTCTTACTTCTTTTTATTAATACATTTTCGTTTTATTTTTATGCTTTCTTTTTATTTTATTTTTTTAAAATCAAGTTTTTAATTTCTTTTCTTTTCTTTTCTTTTTCTTTTTTTCCTTTTCATCTTCTTCTTTGGTGGTGCCGGCGACCCGCCACGGCGGCGGGCGACCGGCCGCAAGCCGGCGGCCGGCGACCTCGCCGGCCTCGCCCTAGGCAAGCGAGGCTCGCCTAGCCCGATCTCGGCTTTGCGGATCGGGCCTTCGCCAGATCGGGCGAGGCGGAGCTCGCCGGCCCGGGCGGAGCTTGCGGCTCGCCGGATTTGGCGAGCCGGGCGGGGCTCGGGCCTCGCCCGAGCTCGCCGCGAGCTCGCGGCTCGGCTCGCCGCGAGCTCGCCGGATCTAGCGGCGGAGCTCGGGCTCCCGATCCAGCGAGTCCGAGCTCCGCCACCAGATCTGGCGAGCTCGCGGCTCGCCGGAGCCCGGCGAAGCTCCCGGCGAGCTTGGCCGAGCCTCGAGCTCGCCGGATCTGGTCACGGGTCTTGGTCGGGCGCGGGGCAGCCGGCTATAATCAGCGGGGAAGGAGGCGCGGCGGCGGAAGGAGGAGGAAGGAGGCGCGGCGAAGGAAGAAGGAGGAGGAAGGAGGAAGGAAAAGAAAAGAAAAAGAACAAGAAAGAAAAAATAATAAATAATAAAAATTTCGATTTTTTAAAAATATAAAAAATAAAATTAATTTTTTTCTCAATTAAAAATATTAAAATTCAATTTTTGATAATTTTTTCCAAACAATTAAATGAGCTAACGAATGGTGGAAAATGTTTTCACTCAAATTTTAGGTTTTAGCCGAACACCGGAAAATAGAGTATGTTTTCCGAAAACATGATATTTTCCGCGAAACGAACGGACCCTTAGAAAACTGCAGTATGCAACATCCGTGGAATTTTCATCCATTGGTTGTCTATTTCCTCAAAAATGGCATGATCTTAAATTGGACGTGGAAAAACTAATATTTATATGTGAAGATAAAATGCATGTTAATATATGAGATACAAATATAGTAATAGTAACACACATCTTTCTGTAGGTTAAAAGCAGTTTTTGTTTATCAAAATCTATCAATTAATATAAGCCTTCATTTTGCTATGTTCTTAATATTCATGTGATAGATAGGTTACGAAAGCTATGTACCATACAAAGGTCCCTTCTTCATTACTCGAGGGTTGTGAGAAATAATGTGTATCGCTCTCTAAGATGTTCTCTCTTGTTTAGCCTAAAGCGCAAATAATTTTTCTCATATATTACATAGTAAAATTGCACTTTCGTTGATAAAAAACAATGATGATGATAACAACAATAATATTACTAAGAGATTTTACCTTGGGTATTAACTCCTTTGCATTGACAATGTCTCTGGAAACTCCAAGACCATCATCATTGGCAAGCTTTTCCTTAACTCCCGTAAGACTGACACTTTCCAGGCTGCCGATGGGTTGTAAGCCAGCAACTTTCGCTAGATTCTTGCATTGCCTGATTTCCAGCTCTTTGAGTTTACACATCGCGCCTTTCTCGACTACCAATTCATTTAATTCCTCGAGCATCCATAGTTTTAGGACGCAGAGTTTTGGAAAACATTCTCCGGGGAAACACAACCCTGTGCCAGTGAACGATCGAGCCAATAACCTGAGAACAATCAAATTTTCCAGGCCCTTTAGGGCCTCCATCGGATCGCATTCCAGTCTGGACATCGACAAGGTAAGCGCTTTCAGATTCCTGCAATAGACTGACAAGGAGCCCGGTACAGACTGCAATGATCCGAGCAAATACAAGTTTGAAAGAGAATCGGGCCAGTTCATGTCACTCAAATCGAGCCTTGCAGGCTGGCCTAACAGGTCCCTCGATCTCAATCTCAGGGACTTGAGCCCGGTCAGTGTCGAAACAATTTCTTTCACCACCTGCACTGCTCCGGGACGGCACGTCACGCCCAGCTTCTTCAGGCCTTGCAGATTCTTCAACGCACTTATCATGGGGCTCTTATCAGTTTTTATGGACAGACCCCATAGTGTCTCGAGTTTAGTGTTTGGAGAGCTCCCTGATATAATATGGAGTGGGATGGACTCATCGAACGATGCTTCACTCAGGTACAGATGTAGGAGATTCTTCGCATTCCAAATGGCGCTTGTCACTTTGGTTATGTTGGTGTGCTTCAGATCTAAGGTTTCCAGTAGCAACAGATTCCCAACTGATTCTGGAATCGAATCCAGAACCGTCCATCTCAATCCCAAGTATCTTAGGTTACACAGTATATTTCCAAAGTTCTCTGGGAGCACAGGCTTGTAAACACCCTCCAGATCAAGTACCCTCAGCAAACATGGGCCCCAGGCTAGTTTGGTTGATTTAAGAAGATCTTCGATCTCTCTTGCTGGCGTTCCTAGCTTATGGGTGTTAAACGATGCAAAAGACCGAAGGAATTGGACCTGGTAACCATAATGTCCTGCCGCTTTGTTTTGTGCTTGCTTCTGTTGGTTCTGGGCGCTCTGCTTGGCAACGGGGTCCATGACGCTCGATTCTTCCTCTAAATCAGAGTCAGAGCTGTGATGGATCCGAGGAAGTCCCAATTCTTTTGCTTTCGCAAAAAAAAATTCGTGAAGAAAAGCAGGCATTCGACATGATCGGGCACTTCCATCCGGTTTCCGCCATACCACGTGAATCAAGTTCCTGCTCTTTAATTCGTCAAAACAGTCCTCTGCGGACCGCTTTTGGACCGAACCATCAGCAGCCACCTCTGCCAACAACCCCTCAGCAGCCCATCGCCCAAAAAGCCTCCTTGTGGGGACCTCAGACTCCTTAGGAAAGAAAGCCATATTGAGAACACATAGCTTCATCATGTAAGACAATTCGTCGAAGCTCAAGCGCATGACATCATCGAGGGTGGTACGTTCTCCAAGCCGATCGATGAGAGCCACCCAATTGCTCTCTTTGACAGCAGACAAAAGTCCTCCTAGCAGTGAGATTATTGGGGGAGATCGATTGCATTTGCTCAGAATTCTCTGCTCGAGGGTGGTAATCTCCGATTCTGAGTTGTCATCTCCCGCGATGCTTACCCGCAGCAATTTCTTGCACTCTTCATTGGTCATGTCAGGGAGTAATTGGAGATCAAGCGTCCAAGGGTCTGCAAACTTTTGCATTTCTGCATTCGGAGTAGTGAAAATGACTCTGCTTCCATTCATAGAGTCCACGAATGGGACCAAGAGCTTGTTGATGAGACTGCCCTCGCACAAATTATCCAAAACTATCAAGTACTTAATGTCCATCAACGATTTATGGAGCATCTCGAACAGTTGCTCCTCTTGCTTGTGCTCCAAGTCTTTCACCTGATCTTGGAGTGGTGTCAGTTTCAGTATGTCCACCAGGAGGCTCTTCATCCGGTCAGACTCCGCCCCATGGTCCGGGACACGGACCCAAGCGCGACAGCCGAAGTGATGCTTGATTTTTGGCTCGCTGAAGACACTCCTCACCAGTGCGGTCTTGCCACAGGCTTGTTGGCCAACCACGGAGATCACCCGTAGGTTGGAGTCGTCATCCTTGACCAACCAGACCCGAAGACGTTCTACGTACTTGTCATGGCCCACGATATCGGACTCGACCCTCTGCCTCTTATTTTCTTGATTCCTCTTGCTCGATGATGAAGATGATGCCCTTTCAGTGCCCAGCAGGCCTTTAGCAGGAGGCCGGGATGATGTGAACTCGCTGAATAACGATCGGACTTTTGTCATGAAATCCTCAGCCATCTTTTTCCTGGCACTTCCTCGGTTCATTACCAAGAAGAACCGAACTAAACCAAACAACTTGGTGAATCGACCCTTTTGCAATTTCGACATCTGATGTCGGGACAATTTCACAAGGAATTCTTCTGCAATCTGCTCAGCTCTACGAGCCTGGTGCAGAAGCTGTTCCTCACATCTCCGAGTTTCTTGGTTGCGGTCATCGTTGACCTCAGCGTGTTTCAGGATCTCCTGGAGTTTGCTTATGGAGTCAGAGATTTGGTCGGTTAATCTTTTAGAGACGATGGTGTCTTCGGGCTTGGAGAGAAGATCACGAAGTCCAAGAATCGCTGGGGAAACGGCCACCTCAGCGGCAGCCATGGGTCTGAACAGAGAAGATGCTGAAAATGAGGGACAGGTTAGTAAACTAGAAAGGATGAGTGTCTCTCTCTTTTTTTATTTGTGTCTCAAGCTTCGATATAGAGGAACAAGCAATTAGAACATATGTGGTCCGAGACCTTTATAAGCGTAAGGATACAAGTGAAATTGCCTAAGACTTTCATATTCATCTTTCAATTTGCTTGATTTCTTTAAAATTTGCTGAAAATCATGAATAAAAGATGTGTGGATCTACGTGTCGATACCAGAATCTTTTTAAGTTTTAAGCATTTCGCTTAAACAACGGTTAAAATGTGTGTGCCCCGAAATTTGAAAAAAAAAAAAAAAAGGAAGTAAAAACGAAAAGTAAAAGTGATTTCAAAGAAACAAATGTCTTCATGCATTTGGGCAGAATAATAACGTTGATGGCCAAATAAAATTGCTGTAATCAAGTTGAAGACACAAAAGTTTGGTCAAAACCATTGAATGGGTGACACGTTGATGAATTCGGTTACATAATTATCTTTAACTACGTATATCTATATATCAAATTATAAATATATAGTGAATTTATTATAACAGCGGACTTTATAGTAATTCTAAATAAGACTACAATAATTGATGGCCCCATCCATCTACCAACGCAATCTGGTGGGTGTCTTCTCAAACTTAGCCAATTCTAATTTCAATCCATTCTTCCTTCTTTTTTTCTGTCCAACCTTTGCATGCACCCCTGCTTGTTTCCATCCTGTAGAGCGAGACTGAGGTTCATTGCAACTTGCCATCCGAAGCTTTGCCGGCTCATCTTCATGACGACTGTGATTCCATACGGAATCCTAGGACCGAGCATGATCGTTTTGCATTCCCCGCTGATTTCTAGCCAGCAAACGCGACTTAGCTCGGCGACAGCAGATTTATGTCGCCGAATACCTGAAACTCAGGAATATTCAAGAAGCAAAGGGTTGATTCACTAGCGATGAGTGATGATGATGATGATTAGCAATGATCTCATTTTCTTGCAAGCAATCGAAAGATATTTGCGGCAGCTAAAATTGTTTTTAAGTGCCGCTAAACGAACAACTTGCAGCTGAAAGAAGGAGCATATCAGCTGCATCAAGAAACGCAATGCCAAAATAACGCTAGAGATATGTCAACACAAAGATACTAATTTGGCAGCAACCAAACGTCTCTGGCCGATTGTGAGTCATTTTTGTAGGAGAAACCTCATCAGTTTTACTTAGGCCGGTCTAGAGTCTTGATCATCCCGTGAAGGTTCGACTTAAAAATTAGAATATAATTGATTAGGATAGAGAAACAACCTGCTCTTTTGGCCATGTCTAGTATCGACTATCGTTACCCCAAAGGATCGATAAGGCTGAAGCCAGAACCATCGAGCAGTTCCTGTTGAGCTCCTTGTCAACCCAATAGTCGTGTGTAGATGGCTGCTCCTCTAAGCACAAAGCAATGATCCGTGAGTGAAACATTAACAAAATCTGAACAATCTCCCATCCGGTCCCTGATGACCTATGTCACACCCCAAAACTACAAAGAATAGGGATGACACGGCCGTCCTTCCACACAAAGGACGCAGCCTCAAACACAACCAACAACCTGATATCAACTTATATATATATATATATATATATATATATATATATATATATATATATCAAACCATATATATACATATCAGATAGACCAACAGATTGGTTGCAACATCAGAGTTTCTATAATCCACCAAAAAGAAACATACAAATAGAACTCAGACAAACCAAACACTAGCAAGGAAAGTGCAAACTTCCTTAGACCATACCCAAAATAGAACTCCCCAAAAAGTTTCCCACCGACGGCGCACTCGCTCTATTCGCCACTAACCGAGGAACCTGAAAAGATTAAAGGAGGAGTGGAATGAGCAACAACAGCTCAGTGAGTAGTACATATCTTCTAAGCAGATCGAACAACCACTATGCATGTATACAAAGCAATACCAAACTTCATAACGCCAATTCAATATATAAAATACATATTGAATCATAAAAGACTTATTTGATATCATCAAGGCTTTATACTAATATAGAAAACTCATTTAAATCATCATCAAAAGTCAAGTATCAATGGTCAAGTCCATTGAATAATCTCTTCATCAAATATCACATATCAATGGTCCATCCATTGATTAATCTATTGCTCAATATTTCACCATGGTCACGACACAACGCCTTGTGACAATGCGACCAAGCTTTTCCCCTTGGCAAGGTCTCCACCTACAAAGCCGATGGCTGGGCCCAGAAGGATATCCTAAACCTGGTATGCATACCCCAAAAACCCCTCATTGGGTTCACAGTCATATTGAGCATAATAACCATCATCCAAAACCAGAAATTCAATCCATAAATCAATATCGTAAATCAAGCAAATAACCTTTTGAAGCATAGCCCATCATCCATTTCATATCAATTCCTCAAATCATTATAAACCTTTCCATAAATCAATCGCAAAGCAATTTCATATATATATTTCTCCACTTACTTTGTATAACATGCTTTTCAAACATTCATAATCAACCAAAGGGTAGTAAATGCTCGATCCGACTTTTATGCAATAAAAATACTCTTCTCGATTCAATATATATACATATATATATATATATATATATATATATATATATATATATATATTTCAAGACATGATTTTATAAAACCAAAGAAGATATAGTACCACTCACCTCGTCGTCTAAGACCAAACGACGAACGATACTCGTATCGTCGAACTCAAGGCCCTATCAAATAACCGAGGAATAATGTTAAAATCTAATAAAACTCTTATCTTAACTACGAAACGACTAAATTACGCCTTAACTATAACAAAAGGACTTCTACGCGCTAACAAAACGCAACACGGAGTTAAACGCAAAACTTGATCATGCCCTAACTTCCTCCTCCGAACCCCGATCCAAACGAATTTATAGTCCATAGAGAGCCCTTGACACATATTACAAGAATCCCAACTTCACCGTCTCAAAATCAAGCCGAAAAGTAACAAAATACAAGCCCGAAGCTGCTGGACGCGTACTGTTCACTGCACGCGGGAAACTTTGAAATTCTGTTTCGGACAAACCACAAGCTCAAATCATGATCCGTAAAATCCCACGGCTTCACAACACCCTAAACTGTCATTCCTACAAAATACACGGCTCAACGACTCCAAAATCGGACTTCGCCACTTGATTTTCCAACAATTTCGAATTTGAGCCCTAAACCCAAAAATAACTTCAATTGGACGAACGAGGGGCTTAATCTCTTACCGGGTGCCGTGTTATGGAGTTAAGTCGGCTTGGCGAGGCATCCGTGGCGTGCACGTGCCAAAACCCTTTCCTTTCTTCTCATTTCTCTTCTTCTTCTTCTTCTTCTTCTTCTTCTTCTTCTCCTTCTTTTCTCTTTGCCCGAACGTGGGCTTTCTTCCCTTTTTATCTTTTCCCCTTTTTCTGTTTTCTTTTTCTTTCTTTATTTTCTTCCTCTCTCTCTCTCTCTCTCTCTCTCTCTCTCTCTCTCTCTCTCTTCTCTTCTCTTTTCCCCCTCTCCCGAAAACTCTCGATCCCTCTCTCTTTGTGCTGTAGCTTCTACCTTTTTCTTTTCTTTTTGACTGGGTCAAACCCATATTTTACAACCTATATATAGATCCGCTTATCATCTGCAAGTGGTCCCGATTTACAGACTTCTCCAGGATATCGTGCCGTTCGAGTTTCCCGGCAGGCATAACAATCCGAGCCAAAGAGTTTCTCGATGGATCGTTATCTATCTGAGCAAAACGGGTTCCTGTTTTCCCTTTTTTGATCTATCACATCACAGCCTATGTAGCACCGACACGGGACACGACACGACACGTCGACACGTCATTTCTAAAAAATAGAGAATTCCGACACGTTGCGACACGTTGTATATTAAATAAATATTTTTATTTTTAATTAATTTGATTCAAATTCATAAATAAATAATTAATTTAAAAAAGAGCCTATAATAAATTTACACTAATAATATTAACAAATCAATTCATTTGAAATTCGAAAGATATATTTATAATTAATGCGAAACATTTTTTAAATTTTAACAAAATTATCGATGAAACTAATAATTAATAAGAAATTAGAATCAATTTATTTAAATAAATTCATGATTTTCTACAATAACCAAAATTTATCATTATTCAAAATTTAATATTTTTATTTTCGAAATCATTTTTTAATTTCATTTATTTAATTTTCCGGTTAAAAAAAAATCCCCGAAATTCACCCCCTCTTTCGTTCGTACTTTTCCCTCCACCCACGTTTATTTTAACTTTTTCCCTCCCCCATGTTTATTTTAACTTTTTCCCTCCCCCACTTGACAGTGACAGGTGAGCTGTCATTCCCCCCCGCTCTCACGCCATCCGACGATTCACCTCCTTTCTTATTTTTTATTTCTTTCTTTATGAAAAACCTAGCGAGCCGCCGAGCCCTCCTTTTCCTATCCTCCTTGCCGCTCGCCGGACGACCGCCTTCCTCCTCTCCTCTTCCTCTCGTCGCCGATCCATCGCAACAGCGGCAGCCCTCACCTCTCTCTCTGGCCGTCTCTCGCCGTCGCGGTGGTCCATTCGTGGCTTCGTCTCACCGACGGGAGTTTACCTTCTCTCTTCTTTCTCTCTGTTCGGCTCTTTCTCTAGCCGTCTCTCTCGCCGACGCGGTGGTCCGTTCGTGGCGCTCGCGGCCTCTGCTCCGTCTCGCCGGCGCTTGCGGCCTCTCGCTCCGTCTCGCCGGCGCTCGCGGCCTCTGCTCCCTCGCCCTCCCTCGCCTCCACCCTCCATCAGTCTTCCGGACACGCGCCGACACGCGTGTCGATAAAAGTTGACCGCGTGTCAGAAAATCCGACACGCGTTGACCGCGTGTCCGGCCGTGTCCGAGCTTGTCGACGTGTCCGACACGCTCCGACACGTGTCGGACATGACACGGAAGCACGGACAACGTGTCCGTGCTTCATAGATCACAGCAACTTGAGGAAAATGGGATTCCCAAAATTCTCCCTAAAACGTGAAAATCTTTTGTTTTTTCATTGATTAATTAGTTAAAAGGACAATGTCTCAGAGGAATTGGGTCGGTGAAGATGAGACTGGCTTCTCGGTTTGCAGACAAATCATGCCATGCGTAAGTGCGAAGTAGTTTCTATGTGAGATTTGGGGAGAGAAGTGCATTTGGGTCTTTGACCTTGTGAATGCCGAAAATTCGATTTTTTTTTTCTGTTGCAATCAGGAAAAACTTTGTGAAGTTTCGTTTATTTCGCAGAAAATAAATGATTTAAGAGATATTTTTTAAAAAATAATCGCTTCTATCGCTCGAAATTATTAGTCAATAACAAATATTTATATTACGCACAAGTACCGACAATAATTTATATTTAAATATTTTCATAAATGATAAAAAGAATTTTCATTCATTCATTTTATAAGCGATATAAATGATCGTTTTTAGGAATTTTTTTTTTCAAATCATTCATTTCCCGCAAAAAGAATGGAGCTGTAATGCCTTTAATTTGATTGGTGTGATTGTATTTGGTTTCGAAGATGTTCGATTAAAGAGCGTCTGGTCAAAAAGAGTTTCATTAGTGAACATATCTAACTGTTGTATTTTTTTGTAAGATGAACATGGAGAAATTTGATCTAACGAAGAAGTTGGCTTCTATGCACCGGATATAGGAGGGCAAAAACTTGGTCCTAAGCAGATTTTGAGCACGCAAAAAGCCACGGATGAATACAAAAGATTACAACCGTACAGGACCAAGGAGTTCGAGTGAACGCAAATTTACTATTTTCCCGTCGGGTTTGTAAAGAGACTAAATATCATCATTAGAATATCCCATTCATGAAGATTTGGTTGAATAGAGACGAAATTCTGGAAAATTTGCTTATGCTTCTAGTGCAATACATAAAGAGGCGATTGGTCAAGCCGAAATGAGCCATGAGGAGTTAACGCACATCTAGCATGGTTCACCGAGAGTTGGGGCATGATGAATCACTCCGCTTCACCAGCAGCTCGGTGATTGCTGGGGCCTGAGGAATTTGGAAGTGATCGGTCAAGCCGAAATGAGCCATGAGGAGCCAAACATGAGTCAGGAACTTGCCTCCTTGGCATAGTTGCTGGGCGTGTTGATGGCCCTTGCACTTGACGGCCGCGTAAGCCAGCATCTCCACCCACACGAGACTTATGGTGTGCCATTTCTCGTTTTCCTTACGGCCGAATTCCTTCTCCAGCTGCCACGCGAGTCGGCGCCCATGGTACAGGGCGAACTTGCTCTTATCTCCTTGATGGTTTTAATTTAGATATGGGCTTAAGTTGGCCATAAGTTGGCCCGCCCACGATGGGCCTAAAAAGCCCGGCCTGCAAGAATAAGGCCCGTAGATGGATGGACCTATAAAAGGGATGAAAGAGAGAAAGAACGCACCTTTTGGAATTATAACGTTCTTCTTTTTCTCTCACTCAAGAACACTCCCAAATAGAAAGGATTCTTGCAAGAGGCGACACCATCTTCCTTTGAAGGCGAATTATCGACATCGGATCGAACGGGACTGAATTCTCTTCTTCTTTACGGCATCGGTGTCTAATCTGTGGCTAACAAGGTACGCTCGAATCCGTGGTGTGCTTTACGATCGGTGATACGTGACTATTCCCGGGCTTATCTTCCGCATTGATTTAGGGGTTCGGTTTTAAGTGCCGAATCCGTTTTCGGGGATCCGACTATCCCAACATTGGTATCAGAGCATCGGTTCACGTTTTTCCCGATCTGTTTGATGTTTATGATTGTTTTTTCGCAAAAAGCATTTCGGCCGTACGGATCGGGGTGACAAATCCCGACACCCGAGACCGACGCGTGCTGACGTCAGCGCCGACGTCGGTTGGCCGGGCGGTCACCGGGCGGCGACCCTTCCGGCGACCCGACCCGACCTGACCCGCGGAGGCCAAGGCACGCGCGCGACACGTGCCGGCTGACGTCAGCGTGACGTCAGCCAACGCACGCGCGCGGCACGTGCCGGCTGACGTCTGCGTGACGTCAGCCCACACATGCGCGCGGCACGTGCGGTCGGTCCGTCCTACCCGGGCGACCGGGTCGACCGGCCCGACCGGTCCGACGACCTTGACCGTTGACCGTTGACTTCCGTTGACCGCGACCGTTGACTTCCGTTGACCGTTGACCAAAAAAAAAAAAAGAGGAAAAGGAAAAGAATGTGTTTCTTTTTCAATTATGTCTATGTGGATTATATGTAATCCATTTTTTGTTCTGCATTTGTTGTAGGAACAATGCCTTCCCGTAAGCCACGCGCATCTGTGCGCACAATGTCAGATGAACAAAAGGAAATGCTTGCAAGGTTGATAGCCGATTTGAATGGTTATCGATGGGAGAGTGACGACATAATTGATCATGTCATAGAGGTCAACAACAAAATTCAGGAAGTCATTTGGAACGGTTATCCTATGCAAGATATTCAGATGATGCGATTCTTTATGAACACTCTTCCACTAGAATGGCAAGGAGTGTTGAATCGCCTACGGGAGGTCAAATGATTTACTAGCTATAAGGAGCTAGTAATGGCATTCGTAGATGAATATCATCGGGTTGGAGCCACAAAGACTACGACCCAAGGAATGACTTGGGCCAGGACTGAATGTGCGTAGGAGAAATCCTAAGGGATATCCGTCTGTTTTTCCGTGGCTGTCAAGAATGCCTGAAAATTTTACAGAGAAAAAGCAAAAGAAATTGAACCATGTGGCTGCTTTCCCTATTAGTTGTATGATGCCTCGTTTTTAGATGTTATGGCTTGTCTTTATTTAGTGTTCTTGGTGGACATCTTATGTAATGTTAACTACCTGATTGTTGTTGATACAACAACTTATATGTTAGCAATATTGTATGAAATCATTATTATTATATTGTATGTCAATTATCTGTTGCTTTCTGTGATTGGTGGTTGCTGTGGGTAGTTAGCTGTGGGTAGTAATAGAAGTTTTTGTAACTTCATAGAATAGATTTTGCATATGACAATCATATTAATAATAGTTTTTTAAGTTAGGATTTTTGGAGGATGATTGGAAATATAGTGACCTTTTGATTCTGAAACCTTACTTAAAATTATTAATTAATATGATGGGTTTGTGCAAAATAGATGCATAAGTGATAGGCATTAATATTTCGTGCATATATGTCTGATGTGTTCAGATCAATGGCTTCAGCCACAAAGAGCATAGTTGCCGAGCTGAACAAAGGTGAAAAGCTCAAAGGTGACAACTATGAAATTTGGCAAATGAAAATTCAATATGTGCTGGAAAAGCAAAAAGCACTAAAAGCTCTTGACCATGTTATGGAAGATCTAGAGGATGCTTGTGCGCCACCTTGAGCTAGCCGATCATCGCCTCAAGGCATTAGAGCAGGAAACAGATATTTTCTCGTGTTACTTTAAGCTCGAAGGGGCTTCATGCTCTAAGCGCAAGCGCATTGATTCGTTCAATATGTGGAAATGCAAGGGATCAAGTCCTTCTTGCAAGAAACCAAGAATTAACCAACAAAAGAAAGGAAACGTCCTCATGTGAAGAATATCTCAAGGGTGAAATGTTACAACTGTGATCAGAAGGGTCACTATGCCCACGATTGTCGCGAGCCAAAGAAGGTACATACCCTTTGTACAATTGGGAACTTTGCATATGTGTCAAGTTCTGTATTCTTGACTGAATCTAATCCTCTGTGGACTATGGATTCAGGAGCGACAGACCATGTAGTGAAGGATAGAGGATCCTTCGTGGAATTCCGAATACCAACCGGAACTAAGTGGATCTATGTGGGAAACAACTCCCGAGCTGAAGTGAAAGGAATTGGCACATGCCAACTGAATATGCGTGATGGACGCACTTTGTTCCTTCATGATGTGTTGTATGCTCCGGAGATTCGTCGGAATTTAGTGTCTGTTTTAGTGTTGGATAAATTAGGTTTTAATGTGAACTTCCATAATAGAGGTGTAGATTTGTATTTGGATACAAACTACTATGGTCATGGTTATTTTCTAGATGGTTTCATTGTATTAGATATTGATTATGTTAATACAAATGTTTGTTATTCCCTTCTCACGTCTCCTAATACATATGATAATGATGTGAATGTATGGCATGCTAGACTTGGTCACATTGGCCAACATCGTATGAATAGACTAGCCAAAGAGGGCTTGTTGGGCAATATTGAAAAGTCGATTTGCCCATATGTAA